>JAQFVV010012433.1:0-1259590 GCA_028023455.1 Epiperipatus broadwayi
TTTGGGTTTTTTATTGAAATATATATATATATTGCCATGTTAAAAAATATTGCACATCTACAGTGAACAATATATATTGTAATCAAAGTGTATTAATAAAACATGAGTTATTATCCACAAAATACAATGTATGCATGAGGACTTGAAAAAAATATAATGGATATCATGGTTCCATGGTACTTAAGAAAGAAATTTCTTGCTGGTTATAACTGTAGAAATTTTTGTAATAACTAGTTGATTCCTTCTTTGTTTTAACTGCATATTATTTTTGGTATATTTTTAACACAATATATATAGGTTCTGATTTAATGCTAATAATATAAATCCTTTGGGTTTTGAATTTAATACTTCTCAAACAGTTTTCTCCATGTTTGAAATATAGACTTCATTATTTAGTAGCTATTTAAAAATACTTATTTAAAATTGAAATGAGTTTTTTTTTTCTTTGATGGCATCTTTAAGTCAATTCATAAGATAGTTGGCAAATGATATAAAATATTTTAGCTTTCTAATTATCCTGAAGAATTTTGGCATATATATTTCTATTTAATACAAGCTATGAGTTGGGATAAATTCCAATATGAACTCTCATATAGCAAATAGATAAAAAAAACTATCTCTCTAATTTTTCAATCTGAAAGTGCTTACACACTTCCTAATTTCAAAAAACATCAATAATATGGGGATTAAAAGATTGTTATTAAAATAAGATTTGACATCATTTTTTAATTATCTGTATTTAGCAAATTTGGTAAATAAATAATTAACATTTCTATCATAAGATTATTTTTAATTATAAAAATAAAATATTCTAAAAGTTGATATTAGTAATTTTAAGATTAAAACTGAAAAATAATAATAAAAAAATTGTTTTCACATTTTTTTTTATTAAAAAAAACCACTTTTCTTACTTTTTTCATGTCACAATAATCAATTCTTTGACATTCTTTCCAATTAAATAAATAATAGACGATATAAATGGTTTTCCCTTAAATGAAGTCAGAAGTTTCTATACATACAGCATATTCCTGAAGACTGTATTAGCCAAGTTAAAACATTTTCATCCTCAGAAACTGTCATATATCATTAAAAACTTCCAAGTTTTAATCTTTAAATCAATTTCCCAACATTGAAATTTCTTCCTATTTTTTCCTGATTTCATTTTAATAAAGACTTTTTACTAATTCCATTACTCTTCTTCATATTACCCATTCTTCTTTAAAAATAAATGTTTAGTATTGTCCCTTCTATCCCCACATAAAATCACAATTTTTATTAATTTTTCTATCATTTTCACTCTGAACTTTGGTATCCAAAACCACTGTTCTTATACCAAATAATATTAAGTTTTTGCAAGTGTTAATATTCATCTTTATATATACTTATTGTAACCCTCATGTCTGAGTTTACAGGTATCACTTTTATGTGAATATTTTTTTTATGTATAACAAAATATTAAAAGTCATATATATAGTAAAATTTGTTAAAGTGTTTTTTAAAAAATACCAATAAATGTAAAGATAAAATATGCTATTATTATTATTTTAATTAAACCTCATATTATTTCTATATGTAGCCCTATGATTCATAGCATTTAAAACACCCTTTATCAGATTACTGCAAAAATAAAATATTAGATATTACATATAAAATAATAGCTGGATTCTGATAAATAAACTGCATCAATTACAATGCAATTAATTCAACTGATTCATATTATATCTTATAATTTCATTCACTGTACTTCTTTTCATTAATATATTTTCAGAGATTAATTAACTCTTAATTATATTTTTTTCAATATTATTTTTAAAATGTTCTAACAGTTTCAACTAATTGATAGTCTTCATCAGTCTATATAAACTATTAAAAAATAACATTTCCCTGAAAAAGTCTGCTAGTTAGTTGTAACTATTATAATATTTTTAAAACAAAATACGATAATGAGTTAATTAATTTCTGAAGTATTATAACTTTTGCCTCTTTAATGTATAAAAATAATATTAGCTATATTCTAATAAAAAGCTGTTGATTATGTAATATTCATTTAATTTTTTAAACAATAATACATCAGCTTCTACAGACTTACCTCTGGAATAAAATAGTTTCCAGCTAAAATAAGAGCACCAAGAAAATTATCTTTACCATCACTTCGAGCTTCAAATAAAGGAATCTATAAAATCACATTCACACATATAGCATGTATATATATATGTTGATATGAAGGTTTTACAGGTTGCATATATAAAAAACATATTTTGTGTGTTCATCCGTGTTAAAAAATTTAAATATTGATATACCGCAAAATATGTCTTATATATATATATATATATTAATGTGAAAAAATACTCTTGCAAAGTTTAAATATAAAATTTAATATTTATTGTACTGGGTATACTTTTGTCACTTTCACATCATATTCATGGTCAGTTTGCAACTCTACATGAGTATTTTGTCATATTAATATTTAGAATGGCAGAGTATGGAAATGTAATTATATATGTATGCGTGTGTGTGTATGTATATATATAGAGAGAGAGAGATAGATAGATAGATAGATAGATCAATCGATCAATAGATAGATAGATAGATAGATAGATAGATATTTTTTATTAAAAATTTTTTTAGAATACATTTGAAATATTCTTTACTAATAAAGTGAAAATATAAAAAGTTACTTGTGAACCCGTGATAATAACAGGTTTGCCTAAATTTTCAAGCATAAATGATAAAGCTGATGCTGTATAAGCCATTGTATCAGTTCCATGGAGGATAACAAAACCATCGTAATATCTGTAAGAACGCTAAAAAAAAAGAAAGAAAGAAAACAAAATTTGTAGAAAAATTTGCTTCTAAATAATTCTATTATATATATATTATTTTCAGTGTCAGTTGCAAAAAGAAATTTGCTAATAAGCAAAAAGACTCCTTAATTTCCCTTTGAAGCCTTAAAAGAATCCAACAGAGCAAATTTCTAATGACCCCTCCAAATAATTATGCCATTATAGTTCTTATAATTATAGAATCATTCATGTTGGATGGGCAATTTACAAACATGCAATAAACTGACTGGTGAATTTACTGGCTTTTACTTCTGAGTTTAAAGGATTAAAAATATCAGGGTCTTTCTTTTCTAATAATAGAATTCTTAATTGTCATTGAATTTACTTACAAGACATCATGAACTGTGCATGTATGTTTTATATTTATAAACTTGACAAAAATAAATTATGATTTCATTTCCTGGATGCTGTAAAATTGTGAAATAAGGCAGCAATTGGGGAATGAAGACCAAGAGGGCTAAGAATTTTCCAATTATAAATCTAGGCTGCCATGCAATGATAATTTTTTATTTAGTTAATTGGAACGATACATTATTTTCAAATAAAACAAGATAGCATGAAGTGGAAGAAAAACTGGGCAGTATTAAATAGGACATTGTTGGACTTGATGAAGTTAGAAGGGAAAAATAGAAACAATTCATTTGAAAAGTAAATGTGCTTTATTTTAAAAACTCAAATATAAGAGGCATAAAGAGTGGCAATATTAATTATTTAATATAATAGAAGAAAATGAATTTAGATAATTCTGGTCATAACATGTTCTTATTACAATAGAGAAGATAATTATTATAGATATACTAAAAACTTGTGATCTGATCAAATAACATTTTAAAATTAGGATAAAAGATTTTAATGCTAGAATTGGAATCAATTGAAAGAAGAGAATTCTAAGAGATAATGTGATTATAGAGACATGAATGAGAAAAGACATAAACTTGGGAAATTTTCTGAAAAAGATTATGTATATATGATTTTTAAAAAAAAAGATATCCTAAAACAATATGAACATGGAAGCATCCAAATAAAGACACAACAGAATTAGATTATATTTTGACTCCAGAGAAATCAAGTAAAAAGTACATATTTCAAGATTGTAATAAGTTAAATAGATTTGACTTGAGAAGTAAAAAGATGTAGAATATATATTATTGCAAAATTTAAAAAGAAAAGTTATTAATTTTTAGAACCCTTCTGTTAAATTTAAACTAAAACTTGTAAGTTGTTTTAAAATGGCTCAGATTTGAATGATATGAATGAGAAGGTACCTTGTATTCCAGGGGTCCCCAACCTTTTTGCACTTAAGAACACATTCTATAATACCGGCCAGGTGGCAGGCACCATTTATTTTTTTCAACCAGATGGCGGGCACCATTTATTTTTTCAATGTAAATTTATAGTTGGATATTGTTAATAATACACATAATGTACAAAAAAATATTTATTTCAAAAATAAAATTTTAACATATAATTAACATTTATATTTTACGCGGTAAAAGTATAGTATGCCCTACAATTTGATTACAATATGATACAATAATTTATAAGAAATTTTAAAAATTAAATTTATTTGTATTAGATAAATAATTTTTTACCTGTTCTGATAGCGGCGGGCACACTTAAAAGGGTCTGTGGGCGCCATGGTACCCACGGGCATAGAGTTGGGAACTCCTGTAATGTATTCTATTAAAAAGTGCTAAACAGATGGCTAGTTTTTAAAAACGGTAAATTACCAATATTAATTTTACTAAGACAACGTATGAGAAATATTGAAATATAAAAATATTTAAAAGATTCATTTACTAAAAATGAAATTTCAAATTTTTTTAAAACAGTACACAAAGAAAATTAATGGATTATATATATAAAAAATATAACTGATAATTGACAAGGAAAGTTGTGGAAGAGGGTAAAAATGGCAAATCTAACACATCCTGGTCCTGAAAAGAAAGTTATTAAAAAAAAAAAAGGAGATTCTATAAATAAAAAACAACAACTATATAGTAATAAACATTAAAAACAAAACAAAATAGTCCTTGTCATTACGATAATATTTTTTTATTCCAAATATTTTAAATAAATAGCACAGACATGAATAAAGAAAACTCCAGATCTGAAAATTGTGAGCAAAAATTAACAAAATGTCTAAATGATCAATAAGTAGATTGGAAGAATGCAGTGATATTAAGAAAGGTGGGAAAAATTAGAATTCTTCATGGGGGGGAGGTGCGTTTGATGCATTTTCACCGATTTCTGTTTTTGTAATTTGAAATTTTATAGTGTTTTGTTGGTTTTTTTTATTATTTGTATTTTAGAAGGATTTGTTTGATTTATTTTTGTCTTAGACATTTTTAATTTGTCGATTTCAGTGATTATTGGATAGAAATTTGTCACTTGCATGCTTCTTGGGGATTATCGATGGTACTGCAACATTGCCCAGTGGCCACGTTAGGCAGAAGTTACAACTACCAAAATGAAAGATAAATACTAAAAACTAAAGTAATGGTTAAAAAGATAAAATTGGAGATTGATCTTAATGAATTAAAAGTTAATAATTAACTAATACCTTGAACAGATTATTAATGAATGAATTTAACTATAAAATTAAACATGGATGAAGTTCTTTTGGTAAAAATAACTTTTTATTAAAGATATTTTTAATAAATATGTTTACCAGTGTATAGTTATAAAATGACTTAGGAAGTTTAACAGATGAGCAACACAGAGACTTTACAGAACATAATGAAGTATGAACAGACATTGAAAGTAAAAAAAGAAATGGAAAGCAAAAAAAATGGATGTGAAACTAACAAGTATCACTGACATTAGTGAAAGAATTATAAGACTGGAATCAAATTGGGCTTGATGGAAGCAAGTAAAGGAACTAAGATGGTGGAAGTTTAATGGAATGATGTAATAAAATAAAGCTATGGTTTGGATAAAATAGATTAAACTTGGAGACTTTTGTTCTGCTATGGATTGGTGATTGTTAACAATAATGTTGGTTTTTAGTAACAAAATTTTTGATGTAGCACATAAACAAGGCCAATTTTAAAAAAAACTATATCTAATAATAAATATATATAATAATGTATATATATTACTTAAGTTAGTATGATAAAATAATATTTTAAAATTATAATCTTTCTGTAAAAATGATTATTATCAGATTTTGATGTTGACTTTATTTTTAGAATGTATTTTATAGAACATAATTTATTCAAAAGTAGTTAAAATGTCAGGCTCAGGAATCTAAGATCCATGAATCCTACTCATGCCCAGTTCTGTCATAATCATTTTAATATTTTATATAAATGCAATTTATCCATTCTACATTGAATACTTTTCAGCAAAAACCTTTTATTGTACACATATGCATATACAATCTTACATTTTGACTACCCTCCAGTCTTCTTCAGAGCCACTTTTACTTTAATTAAGAATGGCTCTGAAGAAGACTGCAGAACAGTTGAAACAGGATTGTGTATGCATATATGTACAATAAAATTAAAGTAAAAGTGGCTCTGAAAAAGACCGCAAGATAATCAAAATGTAAGATTGTGTATACATATATGTATAATAAAAGTTTTTTTCTAATAAGTGTTCAAAGTGGAGTAGATAGATTGCATTTATATGAGATATTATAGCAAAATAAAAGAAGTGGTGAATTTGGTAAGAATTCATTTTAATAATAATAATAATAATAATAATAATAATAATAATAATAATAATAATAATAATAATAATAATAATAATAATAATAATAATAATAATAATAATAATAATAATAATAATATTATTATTATTATTATTATTATTATCATCTAAACAAAGAAGAAAAAGTCCACAAATGTTTATATAAACTATAAGCTACTAGACTTTTTTTGATGTAAACATTTCAATCAGAAGTGCATTGCTATATTATCAATACAATAAAAATATTAATGCATTGTTCCCTTTGAATGCATATTTTGGATCTATGTGAGAAAATTAAATAGTCTAATTTTTCTCCCAATTATTCATGAAACAAACAACATTTAAATTGATCTATTAATTCCTGAGTTATAAGATAACAGGGGAACTTTTACTTTTTATACATAGGAAAAAAAATATATAAATATTTGAATTAACAATCAATGTTCTGAAAAATGTAATTTTCAATTAAAATTTTTTTTTAATCTTTCAACATTATTAGTGTAGTTGTGAAAATGGATCATCTTGGGGTTAATTTTCTCAGTAAACAATCAAGACCATTATTCCTAAACTTATTGGCTTTTACCATTTACTCCCAAGATAATTTGAATATTTTGCTTTCATGTTTTTCTTTTCTGGAATAAATAATGGAGTTTATTTGCAATTTAAAGTAATATATGAAAAAAATGAAATATAATGAGATTTAATGTAATAAACTAAAAATAAAGTTTCATCTATACTATAATTATCTAAACAATCAATTAAAATTATGAATGTAAGTTGAAACAAATAATCTAGTACTGAATTTTTCTGACACATTAAGCCAAAAGTAAAACTGTTTTTAGCTTAATATTTGGCTGTTATAAGAATTGTGAATCAAATATAAATACTTTATATGTGCGAAAATTTGAAGTAAAATAATTTTCTTTGAATTTTCACAAACAACTCAATAATTATATATGGCAATTTAAAGATTTTTTTTATAAACTATAGATGTTAACATTGAAATATAATGGAATTTCAAATTTTGTGTAATAATCTAAATAAAATTTTAACTATGATGTAACCAGACAAACAACAAATTAAAACTGGCAATGCAAATTGAAACCAAACTATCTAATGAAAGTAGTAGTATTTATCTAACCCATATTAAGCCAAAAGTGGAGTGAAACTGATCTTTAATATTCTAGATAATAAATACTTTATATTGCATGATAATTTCAAATTTAACTTATTTGGATTTTTTCAATCAACCAAACCTCCCATACAAATATATATATATATATTAATGATTTTCATGAGCTTATAGAAGTAATCATTGAAATGTAATTGAATTTTTCTGTGTAATAATATAAAAATTTCAGCAGTGATGTAACCAAACAATATTATAATATTTAGCTGATATGGTTTTAGCTTACCAGATTTAATCTGTTACTATCTATTCATATTGGAAAGTGAAATTTTATGTAAATTAATAGATGAAAAATCTGATTACTATGAACCCATAAAAATATTTATATTGTAATGCTAGTGAGAGATATATTATGAAACAAACATATATTCCAGCATTATATGTTTAAAATTTAAAAATAAATGATTAAATTATTAATAGAAATGAAAATAAAAAAGGATGTAATATGTTTTTAGAGTAATTTTCTTTTGTTTAAAACAGAGTTTTGTAAAACTAAAAAAAACAACAACAAAGATTGCATTACGTTTTCTTTTAAAAGAGAAAAAAGTTTTAGTATTGAGAGGGCTGGGGGATAATCTAAAATCAAAAGATTTAAAAACTCCCCTTTTTAAAAATAAATAAATATGAAAAATCAGAATAAAATTTTGTTTGTAAAAAAAACTTTCACAAATGTAATTACTTTTAAAAGATTACTGGCTGATAAAGAAAAAGTAAAACTAACATTGAATTAATTAAAAAATTATGTTAAACTATTGATGAGATAGTAGACTAATCTAAGCAAAAGATTAGATAACATGGGGTGTAAAAATCAATTAGATTAATGAAGTGTAAAAACAATTAAATAACCGAATTACGATCAAAATTAAAAAATAATGATAAGAAATTAAAACAATGGGAGAGAAAAAGTACATAAAGTTACTATAGCCTATTGTTATTTAGTCATATTTGTGATATATAATCAGGATTGCTATTAGTGTTATTGATATACAGTTTGCATTGCTATTAGTCCATAGTTCACATTGTTTCTAAAGAATGCATACAGATATTCAGAAATTTTAGCTCAGTAGTAAAGCAGTCATTACTGCTGTGGTCAACATTAATTGTCTGACAGGGCTTCATGAACCAAGCCTTCAGCCATTGACTAGTCCACCTGAATCAATACCTGGAAACAAATCTGAGTTTGTGAAGTAGCTGCCATATACTCTCCTCCCCCCCACCATTGTTCAATATAAAACTGAAAGGAAAGCCATGAAGCCATCAAAGGAGAACCAAACAGCCAACTGGTTGGAAAATACACACAAATGAAAATCTAGGTAAAATTATTTTAAATAACTAAATAGACACTTGATTTTAAATGAAATAAACTTTAATGAAGGACTATTACAACTATAACCTAAAGTCATCATTTGTATTTTTTGTGTAATATTTATTGTTATATTATGTTAAATATATATGTGCATAATTAAATAATAATGTTTGCTTAATTGTTTTTTTGTCTATTTTTTCTCTCTCTCTTGTCACTGCATCACCAGTAAATTAGTGTTAAATTATTTTATGTCTTAAGTAAATGTGCTGGACCCTGATTTAAGAGTATGAGCTAGTCTGGGATATGTCAAGCATCAGATTGTGTGCCTGTTATTTGAAGCATGCAGAGCAGGGGTTTATTCCTGCAGTCAAGGTGGACCACAGTTAGCAAATATGGTCAGGTAATGCTTTGTATAGCTCAATCTGGCTGTATCATTGATAGTTATGCTATCAATGGTATTCCCCCCTCTGCTTGAAGGGCTGGTCCATTCCCATTAAATCCAGATAAACAACTTACTTTGAGGGACCCAGTTTAATATATATTGGAACAAATAAATACAGCCAATTCACTGGACAGGTTAAGTATTTTGTCTTTAAAAACCACCCTGCTGATAATGTCAAAAAAGTGCTACATGTTAAAACATTGAAATTCATGTCTTAGTTTTGAATTATAGTATAACAATCCAATAGATTATGGGTTTTTTATGTATAAAGTTTGAATGTCTGTAATATTTCTACATTTATTTATTTTTTTTACAAAAAATTAAAATTTATACCTTTTTTGGGTTTAAACCTAAATACTTCAAAGAAGACAATAAAAAATTCACAGGTAAAATATGAATTTTATTTAAAAAATATTTGACCTATCATTCTGAAAACTTTCACTGGTGCTATTTTATAGAGACTTATTGAAGAGAGCACACATTGTTAAGGGATGAATAGATTACAAGCTTCAACATTTCCAATGATATATTTATTCAAAATGGTAAAACACCTGCATAATAAAATTGAAATTTGAAATCCTTTCTTTCAATAATATTTCAAAAGTTTCTTAATCTAAGAAATGTTATAAAACTATGGTGTTCCTTTATTTATGTATTGAACAGGGAAGTATTGATGTGAAACAGAAATGCAAGTACACATCTGATCCACAAATTAATCAAATAACTGGATTTATTACTAAAATAAGAGTACTTTCAATGCTTGATAATCATAGATCTTTTCAATGCAGCTCTACAAGTCTTAAGAGGAAACTCATAAATCATCATTTCCATAAAACAATTATTTGTTTTCAGAAGCAGTTCCTTTCATTGTGTTCCAAATCCACATTCTGTATGCTTGAGTAATCAATAGATATGCACTAGCTGGTAGTGCTGTTATATTCAAAATCTCAAACTAGTTTTTGGCTTATAGATTCTATGAATGATGAATAAAATCTAATGTATAACTTAATAAAATTAGCATTTATAAGTCATTTTTAATTTTCTAAACTAATAAACTAATAGCTTAAAATTATAATACTTCTAAGGTTCTAAACTCAAACCCACATCCTCATATAGATATAAAAATCTGACACTAAATCAGCATCTATATATTTTAGTGACTTCTTTCACTCTTTGGATAGAATAGGATGTTTTGTTAATAAATACCAAATATTTTTTTTAAAAAAAAAATAGAAATAGAAATCCTCCAATTAAAAAAGTCAACGCTTTTTTAGCGTAATAATAAGGAAACATTTGACGTAAATGGTAAAAAGGTTGAAGTCAGTTGTGAAGAAAGATTTTCCATAAAAATCTTTACAAACTTCTGACTGTTTCTCCTCATTGTTTCTTCACAAGAAAAAGTCTAAACAGAATCCATTCAAAACAAAAACTGTGTGGATGTTTCCACAATAAAAGAAACTATAAAAACAACATAATGCTGTGCAGTTGGCTCAATGATAAGGGTAATTACTTCCTCTACTAAATTGCCCCTTTTTAATGTTTTTTTAAGGATTCTGAAAAGACCTTGTAATGTGTTGTTTGAAGAATGTTTTATTTTACATTACACACACATTTATATATATATTTGTTAAAGATCCTTATGTATGTTTATCAACAAATTTTAATGCTAAATTAGGGCACTTTTACAGTGACATTCTCTATTAATCTCTGAAGATTTTTATTTGAAATATCTTAAATTTTATTTTAACAACTAACATATCATTGGTAGATTATAGGTCATCAATACAGGGTGCCATCTTAGTTTACTTGAAAACTCACAAGTACAAAAATTTCTTGCTTGTTGCACTTTGGTGTTTTCACATCATAGTCATGGCACAATGAAAAGTGTTAAATTTTATTGATAAATTGTATTAATAAACTTTATATATAATTAATATATATATGTTCTAGGTTTTATTTAATTTCAATACTGTTCAAGTACTGATTCATTATATTTTATGAATGTACAATAAACTGTATCCCTTTGAAATGTCTTTCCGAACCCATATACACCACCATATTTTGGAATTATGAGATGAGATAGTGCATTTCTTTAGACCAGACAAGATCAAGATAATCTATGAAGAGATAAATGATAAGAGAAAAATCAGAGACTTTCATTGCATATTTAAAAAGTGTGATGAATCATTGCTCTAACAGTATTGAAATTAATAACATCTAAAACATGAATCTTATTTACATTTAAAACCTACACACATACAATTAAATACTTATTATTGTGCCATGAGTAGGATATGAAAATATTGAAACTTCTTTAGATTAATAAAAATTCAATAAAATAAAAATCTTCAAAGATTAACTCTTTCTTGTTTTCTCTCTGCCAAATAATAATTATTTTTCTAATATTCACGGGCCACATAAATTTCACATTTTGTAAAAACTGCATAATGCCCTCCAGATGTGAATTTAGAAGACACTGTGCACTTATTTCTTGTGATCCTACTACTAAAATGTGTACAATCATAAAATCAACTTGGGTATTATAAATAGTCCAAATTTGTTTTGGAACAAATAGTTTAAAGCAAACCAATCAAGTAAGTTTTTATCAGCTCATCTTATGTAAAAGTTTTTTTCATGATTATTGGGAAGAATTTTAAAACAGTTTACATATATGTAAGTTTCTTTACTATAAATAATTTTATATATTTTTGATAATATAAATATTACAATAGTTCTGGTAGAAAGTTTTGAGTAAAGAAGTTACAGAGAACAAAACTTAATAGGACAGCCTTCAAATCATTATTCAAACAAATATCTTCTGTGTTTAAGTCTTTTATCACCATACTCTATTAATAAATTTCATTTAATATGTATTCCACATATCATATATATTAGTCTATTTGAATAAAGTGAGTGGTTTTTTTAAACCTTAAAAACTATTTCAAAATAAATGTGCTCTACAAAAACAAGCCATAATGTATAATAATGCATGATGTAGATCTACTAACTCAGTAATAAAATCATGAATATGTTTTTCAACTTTAACTGATCCTTATCTCCTCAAATGCTATACATAGTGGCTCTATTAATTACATGCTGTCTTGCTAAGTTGCATTGTTATAGTTCCCTGTGTTAATTTTAAGGCAAGTTTCTTCATATCCACATCATTCAGAAACAAAGTTTTTTACTTTGGAATTATAAATAGATTTTGAAATTTATGATATAGTAATCTGTTTTATCTTACTCATGGTAGTCACCTATATAAGCACAAGGCATCAATAAACAATGAATGGTAGAATCAATCTTTCTGGATATTTACCTTCAACAGTAAAAAACACTGAATTGAAAATATTTATTCACTATCCTTCTTCAAATTATGTTATTCTCTTGTACTGTTTAGTTCAGATGACAGACTTGAGAGCTAAAGGTTTCTGAATTAAGCCTGTAATTTCTGATGCCTGCATGTCTCATAAGCTCCTGAGCAAAACTTAAGGCACTAAATTTAAATTTGCCTGTTACTTTTTGTATGGAATATATCACCTTTTAAAGATATTTACCATTAGCAAAAAAAAAGTGAGGCAGCAGATTTTATATAAGACCTCTATAAATAGACAAAATAACAAAAATAATGCATAAACACAATGAAGTTCATAATTAAAGACATCTTTTAATTATAACATGCAAAACTCTGCATACAGTAGTGCCACTCAGTGCAAGCCAGAGTAATCAATGATCATGTGATGTTTAGTGGCTTAATCTTTTAATTACATGTCTAATTTTAAACTGTTCTCTTGAAAAGTATAATCCAAATTATTTTCTAATCATTTACCATAAGCTTAGTGGAAAATAACTGAATAGTTAGACTCTTGAGATATCATGTGACATTTTAACAACTTTATTCTGAAATCTGTCACCATACAACTGTGTTAAAATACAAAGGAGTACTTAATGAAAAGTTTGTAAAGGACTGATAAATAGAATAACAGATCTACAATTTGTTAAATTATTTGTTTCTTTGTAGATAGTATAAATGTACTACTCCATAAGTATGGAATACTAGTTTTCTTCAAACATCTTATAAACAAATGAGATGGTTTTCTTCCAGGTTTAACTAATAAAGAAAAATTGTTTGAATTACATCACAAGTAATCTTAACTGTGGCAAGAACTAAAACTATTGCATTACGATATATTGCACTGAGTGCAAAATACTTAAAATTAATCAACATTAGCTTGTTAGAAATAAAAGTTTATTCAACCAGATTAGTACTTTTATTAAATCCCATTGCCCTTATTTTATATTAAAAAATTAGACTGATTTATACTTATTATTATAATTATTCACAAATGCAGCGACTTGTTTAAAAAGAAAAAGAAAGACAAAGAATATAGAAAACAAGTAAAAGATTGAAGTCAGAATTTAGATATACGAGTTAAAGAAAGAAAATGTGTCTGCTTATAACACACTATCATTGTATAATTGATGGCATAAAAGTCTCCTGTTAAACAGATTTTACACTAACCTAATGCTGAATGTAGTAAAGTGAAAGGAAAAAACATGGAGACAGAGAGACGAGAAATGATAGCAAAAACGGTTGCAAACAATACATAGTCTTTGATTATTTAACATCATATCTTATAAATAAGGCAGCAGACACTGTTTAACAATTATTTACAGTCGGTTAGATTTAGAATAACTGGCAAAATTTAATTACTGTATATCCTAAGACTTTCCTAAGAAAAACAATGTTTTTTAAAATCAGTTGTATTATTATTTGTTTACATATTATTTCTATGAAAATAATAAAGAGTATAAATAGCATAATTACTTGAATGTCTTTAGCGATTCGGATCCAATCGTCTATGGTCATATTACATGAATCCAGAATTGGCTCATATTCATAGATTGTATAAATAACTCGTTTATCTTCACGAACATCTCTATATATAATGAAAATGATGAGATTTCAAAAGGTTTTATATTATTTCATATTCAAATTTTAATTTATAATTAAAATATTGGACACATCAAAATAATTTCATGATTTATTAATCAGCAAATCCCTACTTCAAATTCTTTGGTTATTATTTAGAATTAACTTATTTTTTTAATGAGTAAACGGTAAGAACCTTAGATATGTAGTAATATAATAGAATTAAAAATATCCTCTCCCACTGCATTTCTACTTTATCTTTAATTTAATTTATCTTTAAATTTAAATCTTTTATAGATAATGAATAATTAATCAAGACAGTGAAATAATTAATCATTGCAATATAAATTTTTAATTATGGCAATGATAACAGTATTATAGTTACTTGAAACCAATGGATATCCCCCTCCCATCCTCATTACTTTTTGACTATTGGTCTTTATCTACCTTTTTTGTATCTACCTTTTTTGGCATAGATCGTTCTAGAATAAAGTAAGATAAAGTAGTTATAAATGCTAAGAATTAAAAAAAAAACCTATTATTTTTTCATTTAATTAAAATATTTACTTTACAATTTTTGATATTTAGAAGATGATTGAAAGATTTTCCCACGTGAAATGTGTTGATCAATTAATTTTAATTACTAAAAATTACATTTATAGATATCTTTTTTTTTTTTAAAAAAAAAATTATCATCTCCTTGTAATTAGAAATAAAATATATAAGCATATTGAACATTCCGTATTTTATTATTCATTTATGATATTAAAATAATTGTATTACTAATATTTACGGTAGGACTAGTGGTTCCAATTGATCTTGAAAGAATCTACTTGCATACGCTTGATCATGAAGATCCGGATAATTTCTAATAGCTTGTGGGAGGTAATTAGGCTCTGGTATGTAAACTAAAAATAATTAAAATACTATTTAATAATGTAAATGTATATATATAAATATGTCAAACAAAATACAGTAATTAAAATATTTAATAGTTTATGTCATACATATATGTAAATTCATTGAAAGCAATTATCACTTAGATAATATCAAGAACAATCGTCAATCTCAATCTATTGTCAAAGCAATCACTTTTTAACAACAAAAGTGGAAATCCACCTTTATTGATGGTCTAATATATTTATATAGATACTAAAAATTGCAACTTGACTACAGAGAGTGAAATTATTGATACAAAATTGTAATGTTTTGTATCTATTGAAACAGTAGGGTCTGCTTTGCAGATCTTCATTTCACCTATTCTCACCTATTTCCTACCAATCATACCTTAATTTGAACCCCAATCTATCGTAGTGTGTCTGCAATATGCTTACATACCGAAAATCCCGCCTAATTTTAAACCACAAGTACAATGCTCGTATTATATATAAATATAATTCATTCCCAAATAAAATAAAATATTATGGATTATGTATATGTTCACATAATTTTGATTTATTTAAAAAGTAGGTTATATAAGTTGTAATTGCGCACACACTATGATATGACTTTTAAAACATATCAAATTTATAAATTGTTAAAGTTATTTTGTTTGAATCTATTTACAAAGGTATATTACCGTCTAATGTATTTTTGATTTAAAATAAAATTCATTTAGTAAATATTCGTTTAGTAAATAGATTCAAATATTGCAATTTAAAAGTAAAATAATTTTCATTTAATTTAATAAAAGTCATTCCAAATATTTCTGTTAAAATAAATGAGGGACAATAGTTTAATTAGTTAACATTATATAAGTTTATCTAAAAACAGCAGATGTCCACTTAAGGTTTTCTTTAATTAATAAAAGTAAGTTTTAATTAAATCTGGTTTGTAATTCGAATGTGGACAGGGAAATTAACAAAAGAAATTAATTAATGTTGAATTCCTTTAGACATTCGGATAGATTTAATTACAGCTGATAAGTCCGATATATTTTTGTAATGCTCCAGGGCAGTTCTATTGTTAATTTCTAATATAAAAAGGAGGTTTTTCTTTTGTTCTCCATTCTAATGTTTCTAAGAGAAATCATTCTGAAGTCTAATGTTTCTAACCAAAATTATTGTAGTAATTTGTAAATCTTGACATGACGGAGTAGAGCGCAAGAAGGCTATTTCTCTCTGGAATGGTCATATGCTGCCGTAGACCATCAGAAGTTATTGCACCAGGAACCCCGGAACTGCTGCTGCTGCAAAAATATGAACATTCCAGATTTTGCTGCTGAATTATAAAACCTGCCGAACATCTACCTGCAAATGCGTCTCCAGAGGAACCTAAATTAACCCAAGAGCTCTTGTGATTCCTAACTGACATGCTATAGCTAGTTTAAATTATTTTCTTATATTTCACATAACTTCATTATGTATTTCTTTAACGTGTTTAAATATACTCAACATTTTTTGCTCTCTATCCTTGGGTTAATATTTTCTATTTATTAAGCTTTCTGTTATTTTATTATGATAATGTGTCAGAATCGTCTTTGACCGAGTGAATTATTCCCTTTGTTGAAAATAAGATGCCGCTATTAAGGCATATTTTAAATTTCTAAATAATTTCCAATTTTATTATCTTGCAAATCACTCGTCTGAGGGCGATTCTATTCTTTAATATATAATATAATCACATAGTTTAAAATCTACATGTTATTGATTTTAATCTAATATGAGAGTATGTGTGAGGTCAATGATTAAATGTGTCCCCTAATGCATGATTGTGTATATAAATCTATACTTACTTTTCAAACCCGCAAGCATGCATTTTCCTATTTTAATTACCGTGTTCTACTTTAATTACAAAGTTCATCATTGATGTAGAGAATGTGCAGACCCTTTTAAATGAATTTCTGGGATTTGATTGGGCATTTCTCTTAATCCAAGTAAAACCCCTTCAGTATGTTTTATATACACTAGTCTCGTATTGCTGGTAAATTAAATGGTTGTTGAGACCGCTTTGTTTTAATTTTCCAAGGATTCTTTACATGGCCAAGGCCATTCTCTTCACTTCTTGTGGTTTCCAGGCAGAGTGTGTCCACAACTGACACACTTGGGAATTAAATGCAATCGTCACCCAGTCGCTAAGTTTCGGCTGTTCATAAAATACTTTCCTACAGGTTAGCGGAGAGATGCCCTCCATAATCATTCCGGATATTCAATATTGTTTTATTTTTTATTTATTTTTACAAAGCATCTGTGACTTAAATGTGTCACACCCTCCAATTTTAATAAATTCATTATTAGCAATACTGACCTCCCAATGTAACTTTCTTATTATTATTATCAAATAAAGGCTTTGATCACATTCCCCACTTTGTTGTTTAGTAAGCTTTTGTCCATGCTATTCTCGAAATCAATAAATATTTTAGAAATATGTTCTTAAACTTGTATAATTGCTGAAAGCACCTCGCACATGTTCCTATCTCATCAAGCACATTATCATAATGCTATTAACCCGAGGAATAGAATATATCACTTTGCTTTAAAACCTTTTGTCATTTGTTGGAATATAATGCCCACAATTATTTAATACGCGTCCCTGTCTCATATAAGTAGACAGTGGCATTATATATATATTTTATATAAATAAATTTCGTGAAATTATTTAAAACTAAATTTGATCTCTTATTTTATTTGATTCCTATCACTGTCTCGGTCTATATATATATTTACTGCATTTCTTTTGTAAATCCATAGACGTTAATTAGCCACCCAAGCTTCTTTTAGTATAGAGTCCTTTGTTTCTCCCTGACCACCAGGCACTGGTCAAAGGTTATACTAGTAGTAGCATCAGATGCGTTATCATGTAGGTGGCGCTGTGAAATTTGGGCTTTAGATTCGAACTTAGTATATCTGGAAGGCAACCCCTCCTAGAATGTTCAGTTTCGTGTCTGGGGTTTGAATTCTGCAGTGTGTTAGCGAGATAGACGATTCTGATTGTTACACTATATAAACATATTAGATCATAAATAAAGGTGGATTTCCATCTTTATTATTAAAAGGATGTTGCCTTGACAATATATTGAGATTGTTATTGATAATGTCTAAGTGTTATTAGCTTTCAGTGAATTTACATTTATAAACCTATCTAGGCATAAGCATTATTATTTTATCCACTTTCAAATATAGTTCTCTTTATATATTAAGAAGATTGTCTTCAACAATTTTTGCAAGGTGTGAAAATAAATATCTGATTACTTTATTGTAAGTTATTTATAAAACATATTGATTTTTATTTAACAAAGTAAAGAAATTATTTATTATTTTCAACTCCATAATAAACATTTAAATGATATATATATATATATGAAAATAATCACGAAGTGAAAATATATAATGTTGAATAGATTGTCCAAATACTAAATGCTGTTATAGTAGCCGTTTATTACAAAGTTTAAAATAAGGAATTTCTTCATTTTGTTAAATAAAAATCAATCTGTTTAATAAATAATTTACAATAAAATAATTGATTTATTTTCATACTTCTTGCAAAAGTTATTCAGGACAATCAATATATATATATATATATATGCATTAAATTTAATGTCACTTGACTTCTCTAATCTTAATGACTTGCAATGTATAGTAGTTATCTTTAACTTCATTTTCAATCTTATATGAGTGTTCATTTATTACAACCTAACATGAATATTCATTATGTAACCAATGAACATCATATCATTTTCAAAGTAATATAGTGGTTATTATTGTATTAATTTGGAAATAAGATACCTACTTATTTTTCTTTCTCTCTCTTCACTGGGCATTTTTCAGTTAAATATCCATTTTCAGGGGCATCCTGTTTTAAACAATATGGCAGTTTTTTTTAAAGATGATTATCGTATTAAATATTTCATTGAATTTTTTTTAAGATGATTATAAAATCATAATAAATTACACAAAACTCCAAATGATTGTAATTAAATAAAATTTAATATAACTATAATAAATAAAATAAAAAACATGATGAAAGAATACTCATTTTGAAAACATTTTGAGGTTACACTGCCATTATCTTTGTTTGCACATAAAGTTTCATATTATATCCATTAGCACACACTTTTTATATAAAGACTATTATTCCATGATTTTGAAAACACCTCCCTGCATCTTCTTCTATCACTGGTAAATTCCAAATTTTAATCATTTTTGCAAAAGGTTAGAAAAAATAATTAACCAACAGCTTTGACGAATGCCAAAAGTAAAAAAAAAATCACAACAATGTTTGCAACATGTTAATGGTTTGTACATCATAATATAGGTAAAAAAAAAAAAAAAACCTCATTAAATGTTGTGAATGGCTTTTATAAAAAAATTATTTTTTAAAGTTTGATTTCTTAATATTTTTTAAACTTAACAAGTAACACATTTGATAAAATAATTTTGAGAGAAAAAACAAACAAATACTTCAACATCCCTGAAAATGGATAATTAATCAAAAAATGCCAACAAAGGAACAATACATAAGTACAAAAAATAGTATTTTATATTATGTTTTATTATAATAAGAAATATGAGATAATCCATAATCTAACACTTAAGTAAAAAGTCATGGAAAGAACAATAACATCCCTAGAATTTGCAGAGCTTAGGCCAAAAGTTGTTATTATTGTAAACATTCAATTGGAATTCTATTACTAAGAAAATTTATAATTTTTTTTCAAGATTCTGGTGACAACAATTATCTGGTAATTAGGTATTAATACTGTAAAGACTTGTATGTTATTATCTCAAAATGTACAATTATTTCACAGAATTTACTTTTTTTGCTATTTGTTCTACACAAATGAGTCTGTGAGAAGGTGACCAACTGATTCTCTCCTTAAGCTGTGTGACGCGCTGTCTCTGAATTATTACATTTTATATGGGAACATCATTGAGCTATTCACCACAAAACTTTTTAAGACATTAGCATGTCTAAATTATGACTTTCGACCTGAAATGTGGTAGTGTTTCATATCTTAACCCATGATGGAACAATGCACAAATATTAATTTGTGATTTAAATTGAAACCTTTGAACTGATTCAAATTATGTATGTTAATGAAGCCATGAGTTTCAAGGATATTTGCAAGGGTTTTGCAAAATTTGATGATGACAGAGAAAATATTTAAGACAATATATAAAGATAAGAAATGCATGATGACATTTCATAATATAACTTGTGAACAAGATGCACTTGTACCTTAAAATATTATGGCGAATTGCTAAATTATGTCACAATATTACACATGCATTGATTTGGAGATATTGTTGCTGGCTGCTCTGAGACAAAATCAATCATTTTTTCATTGGATCATATTGAGTATATCATGATAATTTAAAGTTTCACAGCTTATGTTCAATTAAATAATAATGAATAATGTCTGCCTGGTAATGCTGTAATGTCTGTGGGTATTGCATATATATATTTTCAGTTTGTAGGCAAGAGTCAATAATTTTATTGTGTAAGAGATCTATTGGTATAGGATCTTTTGATTGGGGCCTGTTCATTATGTCTGGAGCAGAAACCTCTTCTGTTTTAATTCTCTTTGGTTGTTGTTTCTTTTTTGGTCATCAGGTGGTCTTCTGGTCTCTATTAAAGCTGGTTATATGGATGGAAGGCAATGAGTGAGTATTTTCATGTTATGGCCTTATGTTGCTGGATATTTATGAATGATTTGTTTGGATATGCTGATCTGCTACATTAGCAGTATTTTGATTAAACTCTGGTTTGGAATTGGTTGTATTAATTGGGTTGTGTGTTGTAGTAGGTAAGTTGTATGCCTGATGTGTAGCCACCTGATTAGAATATATTACAATAACATAGGCCTTGTAGTGGTGAGATCATGGATGTGTGTGTATTTCACTGGGTGGTTGGACTGAAGATTTTTTAGTCTAAGATGATAACTGGCCTCACTGGGTGGTTGGACTCAGGATTTTTGAGTCTAAGATGATAGCTGGTCTTATTCAGTTTGCTTAGATCAGTAGTGATTAAATTTGTATTTGTCTTATTTTCTGGTAGCCTCCATAGGTTTGGTTTATGGTTGTTGAACTTGTGGCACTTGATTGGTATGTGGTGTATTGCCAGGTGGCTATGAGAGCCACATGTATAACATTCTAACTTTGTATAAGGTTGTCATCTTGCATTTGTTGGTGTTATTTTTAGTGGAAGTTTGATTTTGTTGGGAATGCATCCTGGCATATTGACCAGTGGAGCAATTGATGGCTGTCTGCCCTTGCTGGCACAAGAGCAACATTGAGGTTTTATGTCTCTTAGGTAGATGTAAAATGTGGTCTCTCAGTGATTAGGGTGCAGATATTGATGGGGTCTATGTTCTTATTCAGTTTAATTTAAATTCAAAACTCTTACTGTATATGGGAAATGGGTGTCCCGGAGGTAAATTGGTGAACAAAACTACTTTTCCAAATGGTTCCATTAATTTTTGGGAAGTCCTGTGTATTGTAAGCTAAAATAAGTATTTTTAATAGTTCCAGTTATATGGCTTTGGTATTGTTCATCAATAATAATCAACTTAAAACTGCCTAATGCCTTAATCTTTTTCCTTAAATCATTTTATAAGCTGTGTGGGCTAAGTGCCTTATACAATAATGCCCTTTGGAAATGGTAAGGAACAATCATGTAGAAATGGTGTCATTGAACTACCATCTATGTAATGGGGGGAAGGAATGGAGAGAGGAAATGGTTTTCATCTTTGTCTTGATTTGCTAAATCTAGGTTTTTCAAATCATTAAGAATGGATTTTCTGAATCTTGAATTAAGATTTTACAGTTACAACTTCCAGGTTAGTTTTATCTATGCTGGCATAGATGTTTATTTGAACATTGATGAAATTTCCTAATGAGTTGGTTTTGGCTCCAGCTTGTCTTGCAAATGAGACATTGGCAGCCATCTTTAATTGCTTTTTAACAATTGTTGAAATCAGTTATTAATGATTTTTTTTAAAGATAACCTTAAAGAAAACAAAAAAATATGATTTATTATTACCATTATGTTTCAAAAATAAGCTGTATTTACCTTAGCTTGGATTGGTGTGGTTTCATGGACAATTTGTAGTTGTAAGTTTACATGTTGATTTATTGATTTATGTAAGATTACAGGAATTGTAAATGCTCTGGATTATTGAATCCATACATGCAAACCAGGTTTACAGTTTTATATATGGTTGGATTGCCTGGGTTACATAGGTGAGGAAATAACATTTTCCATGGGAATGTGGCAATTGTCCATGAGATTGCAAACACTAGTATGAAATCAATGTCAGTTGCTTTTGATTTTTTAATGTGTTGGATTTTTTTGGGTTCCCAGGTTTTTTCTAGCTTTTGTTGGGGATATGGATTGAGGGGCGATTGATATGGGTGGGAGGCATGGTAGGATTGCTTCCGTAATTGGTATGATATTGTTAACTATGCTGTGGCCGTTTTCTTGTGCATTTGAATGGAAGTGTTCCAGAGGAGGTAGAGCAGCTATTTTAGAATTGGTTGCAATTGTTGAATTGTAGTTTGTGGTAAGTTGGTCAGACTTTGAGCTGGCTGGGTGTTAAAGATGGAGACTGGGTAAGGCTTTAATGTAGTTAAGTATGAGATTCATAGGTAGAGGATTCAGATGGGAAGGTGATAGGGATGCATGGTGAAATCTGAATAGGTGATTAGACCCAGCATTGCTATTGGAAGTGACCTTGAATTGGTGCATAGTTGTTTAGTTCTGGTCTGCTTAAAAATTTGGTTGAATTGTGACTTGTGTTGGTTGTGGTGATGATGAGTATTGAGAATTGGAGTGCTGTGTTGCTATATGACAATGCTAGCCATGGGAGTAACACTGAGATTTTAAGCCTTGGACATATAAGCAGAGCATGGATTCCTAGTCTAGTATCAAGGTGGGAATTATATTAGGATCAATATCTGGGTGAAGGTGTATTTTGAATTCATAACTATTGGTGGCAGTTGATTTAGCAATCATTTTTACATAGATGGTGTAACAGTCAGAATTGTCTATCTCGCTACCACACTGCAGAATTCAAACCCCACACACGAAACTGAACATTCTAGGAGGGGTTGCCTTCTAGATATACTAAGTTCGAATCTAAAGTTCAAATTTCACAGCGCCACCTATGTGATAATGCATCTGATGCTACTATTAGTATAATCTTTTACCGGTGCCTGATGGTCAGGGAGAAACAAAAAGACTCTATACTAAGATAAGTTTGGGTTGCTAATTAATGTCTATGAATGTACAAAAGAAATATAGAAAAGATATATATAGACCGAGACAGTGATAGGAATCAATAAAATAAAAGATCAAAATTAGTTTTAAATGATTTCAAAAATTTATTTATATAGAAATATATATATAACACCACTGTCTGCTTATATGAGACAGGGACATGTATTAAATAATTGTTGGCATGACATTCCAATAAATTACAAAAAGATTTTAAAGCAAAATTATATATTCTATCCCTCGGGCTAATAGTATTATGATAATGTGCATAAAGAGATGGGAACATGTGCGAGGTGCTTTGAGTAATTATACAAGTTTAACAAAATATTGGAAAATTAAGTGTTATAAAATATTTATTGATTTCGAGAATAGCATGGACAAAAGCTTACTAAGCAATAAAGTGGTGATGTGATCAAAGCATTTATTTGATAATAATAACTAAAGCAGATGGGAGGTCAGTATTGCTAGTAATGAATTTATTAAAGGGTGGAGGGTGTGACATGTTTAAGTCACAGATGCTTTGTAGAAATAAATACATAAATAAAACAATAGTGAATATTTGGAATGACTATGGAGGGCAGCTCACCGCTAACTTGTAGAAAAGTGTTGTCATGAACAGCCGAAACTTAGCGACTGGGTGATGACTGCATTTAATTCCCAGGTGTGACATTTGTGGTCACACTCTGCCTGGAAACCGCAGGAAGCGAAGAGAGAACAGACTTAGCCGTTTAAAATCCTTGGAAAGCAAAACAAAGGGGTCTCAACAACCAATTCATTTACCAGCAATACTAGATTAATGTATATAAAACATACTAAAAGGGTTTTACTTGGATTAAGAGAAATGCCCAATCAAATTCCCAGAAATTCATTTAAAAGGGTTCGCACATTCTTGACGTCAATGATGAACTTTGTAATTAAAGTAGAACACAGAATTTAAAAATAGGAGAATGCATGCTTGCAGGTTTGAAAAGAAAGCATAGGTTTATTTACGCAATCATGCATTTGGGGACACATTTAAATCATTGACCTCACACATACTCTCATATTAGGTTAAAATGTAGATTTTAAATTGTGTGATTATTATATATATTAAAGAAGATTAGAATCGCCCTCGAACGAGTGATTTGCAAGATAATAAAATTGGGAATTATTATAAATTTAAAATATGCCTTAATAGCGGCGTCTTACTTTCAACAAAGGGAATAATTCACTCGGTCAAAGACGATTCTGACACATTATCATAATAAAATAAAAGAAAGCTTTATAAATAGAAAATATTAACCCAAGGATAGAGAGCAAAACTGTTGATTATATTAGAAAACGTTAAAAAAGTACATAATGAAGTTATGTGAACTAAAAGAAAAACAATTTAAAATAGCTATAGCATGTTAGTTAGGAATCACAAGAGCTCTTGGGTTACCTCTGGAGAAGCATTTGCAGGTAGATTGATGGTCGGCAGGTTTTATATAATTCAGCAGCAAAATCTGAAATTGTTCATATTTTTGGCAGCAGCAGCAGTTCCTGGGTTCCTTATGTGATAGCTTCTGATGGTCTAGAGCAGCAGCTGGCCATTCCCAAAAGGAAATAGCCTTCTTGCTGGTTCTACTCAGTCATGTCATGGTTAGCAATAGGTATGGTAAACATGGTAAATTAATTTGGAGACGAAAACTCAGCTTCAAATATAAGTTCGCAGGCACGTAGCTAAAATCTCAGGAAAATATATTTTGAAGAATATTTTACTAGAATATTTTCAATAGAAAATGACTAGAATCATTTCATTAGAAACACCAGAATAATTTTGGTTAGAAACATTTCATCAGCAAAAACTAGAATAATTTTGGTTAGAAACATTTCATCAGCAAATGACCAGAATCATTTCATTAGAAACACCAGAATAGAGAACAAAAGAAAAAAACCTTTTTATAGTGGAAATAAACAATAGAACTGCCCTGGAGCATTACAAAAATATATCGGACTTATCAACTGTAATTAAATCTATCTGAATGTCTAAAGGAATTTAACAAAATTTTAATTAATTTCTATTGTTAATTTCCTTGTCGACATTCGAATTACAAACTAGATTTAATTAAAAATTACTTTTACTAATTAAAGAAAACCTTAAGTGAACATCTGCTGTATTTTTAGATAAGCTTCTATAACATTAAATAATTAAACTATTGTTCCTAGCAGCCCTCATTTATTCTAACGGAAAATATATGGTGTGATTTTAAATTCAAAAGAAAATTATTTTACTTTTAAATCTCAATATTTGAATCTATTTACTAAACGAATATAAGTTTTATTTTAAATCGAAATATATTACGACTGTGATATATTTTTGTAAATAGATTCAAACAAAATAATTTTAACTAACAATTTATAATTTTGATATGTTTTAAAATGCATATCATAGTGTGTGCACAATTATGACCCATATAACCTACTTTTAAATAAATCTAAATTATGTGAACATACACATAATTCATAATATTTTATTTATTTGGGCATGAGTTATACTTATATATAATATGAGCATTCTACTCGTGGTTTAAAATTAGGCAGGATTTTCAGTATATAAGCATATTGCAGACACACTATGATAGATTGGGGTTCAAACTAAGGTATGAGGGTAGGAAATAAGTGAGAAAAGGTGAAATGAAGATCTGCAAAGCAGACCTTACTATTTCAAATTCCCTCAGTGATGGAACAAAAAAAATTGTAAAAAAAAAAGATCTTACAACAGGTGTCCACCTATGAAGCCTGCATAAAAAAAAATTTACAAGATAACCCATAATGTACAGTATATAAATATAATGATGGAACGAAACTGAATTATATACCCGGATCATATAAAAAAAATAATCTACCATATAGCGAACATTTTCTATCATCTTCCCCTTCCACAATTTTTATTTAACATTTTAAAAATTTAACATTGGTTTATCCAATCTCCTTTCTCATTTATCCTGTGACGTGTCCATTCCTTCTTTTTTTTTATTTTTTTAAAAAAAAACTACTATAATCCTGGGTCTGGTGGGTGATAACTGCCTTTATATTTTAATAATTGCAGTTTCAGATTATCAGGCCTCTTTGTATTGTCTGGTGGTTGATATACAAGGGTTTCAAAATGCTGGTCATTAACTGCAGCCTTAGGCTGTCGAAATTATTTGCCTTATCTGGTGGCTCCTTGGCCCATGGGATGAAATCCAGTGCCATCATTGTTTTCACTATTTCCTTTACTTCATCCGGTTGACATATTCTTCCTATATCAGGTGAGATACTTTTCTTGCTTTCTTCAAATATTTTGATATTGGTGGAAAGCTTGGTTAGCTGGGTTTGAGGCCCTAGGTCCCATACATCATTGGCTGGAAATATCCCGTCTAAATACAGTTGGGGACATTGTTTTACCTCATGAAAAGTTTTTATGTGAAGAAGCTTGGTTAGCTGGGCTTGAGGTCCTATGTCCCGTACCTCATTTGCTGGAGCTATTCTTGCTAAATATTTTGTGGACATTTTTTGACTTCGTGAAAGATCTTAATGTTGATGAGCTTGGTTGGCTGAGTTCGAGGTCCCTGGTCTGGTGTATCAGCTTTCTTTGCGAAATCATTTGTCTCTATTTTCTGGTTCAGGGATTCATCTGTCAATGACCCTACCAAGTTCAGGTCTGTTTTATCTTTTCTTGGTTCAATGACTTTTTGATTGTTCTTCGTGCAGCATTTTTCAAATGCAAGTTGGAGGGCTTTCTGTCCCTCTCTCACTTGTGCCAATTCGTGGATGAGTTTGGTCAACACTACATTCCTCAGCTCTCCTTCGGATTTGTTCTTCTTTCCATCTTTTTGCTCTTTCTTCACTTTGCTTCCACATCTCTATAATATTCCGGAAATGGACCTCATTATCATCCGTATTTTCCATGGCCTTGGATGATTATCATGATCAATGATGATGATGACTTTTATTTTTATTTTACTGCTAACTATTTTATCCTAAAAAAAATTTTTTTTTTTGAACGAATTGGTGTACTTTTACAACAACAATGTATAGATAAAGAAAACTTTTAAACTGTTTTACGGTTGAACTTACTAAAACTAATACAGTTATCTCTATTTTATTTATTTTTATTCCTTGTTTGACTCTGTAATTATTACTATTATGTTTGATTTCAAATTTTATCAATGACAAATCAGCTATCTCCCTCTCGGTTCTGTTGGCCTAATTGCTGCTTTTATGTTTATCACTAAAACCCCAACTACTGCCCTTTTACTACTGCTAACATTTCATGTTTAATTCTGCTGCTAACATACATATACTTTACTGCCCATATGTATAGAAAATTTCTTGAATTCTACCTGTCAAATTATTTTGCTAACATATATATTTTTAAACTCAAGCAATTTTATTTATATATATTAACATTCGTTAGATCCGGGTATACTTATTTCGTTCCCTCTTATTTAAGATTAGCAAACATATATATTTATTTACATTATAATTATTGATCCGATTCACGTCTCATTATTTGGTCTAAGAAAAATTTATACACGAAAAAACAAATTACATACAAAAGAATTTAGCCTGGTGACAAAATTTATTTTAGAAGTAACTCCGTTTAGTGAAATTACCCTTGGGCGCCATGTCACCAGTTAAAAATATCCATAGACTGTTAGCTTCCCAAAATTAATTTTAATAACTATTCCATTTAACTATGGGCACTCATTAAAACATTCGCATTTTTATTGATTACAAAATTTTATTTATGATTACATTTCTGAATTCCATACGATAGCCTATTATATCTAGGTCATTACCGTACAAAATTATTATTATGCTATCTTGCGCGTTGAGCTGATAAAACTTTATTTTGACAGAAAAATACAAAATTTGAAATATACATAGATTGTCACAATATTCACTTGGGACAATATTTCAGTAATTTACGCTATGCATACATAGCGTGACTTAAGTGAAACAATAAATACAGATAAATACAGATGGCTCGTATCGCACTATAGCAAGTTTGGACAGGTTCAGATTATATAGAATATGTAATTGAATGCCCGAATAAAACAAAATATATGAAATATATACACAAATAAACAATATAGATAATATAGAGTTTGAAAAATATTATATATATATAAACATAAGGGATTTGAGTGATTAAATACAAACAAAATACTAAAATTAAGCTACAGGGATGTGGGTGTTTAAATAATTCAGATCTACAGGGATGTGGGTGTTTAAATAATTGAGGTTCCACGTTTGGGCAAGCCATGGACCCAGAAAAAAAAATACTATGTAACAGTCAGAATCGTCTATCTCGCTAACACACTGCAGAATTCAAACCCCACACACGAAACTGAACATTCTAGGAGGGGTTGCCTTCTAGATATACTAAGTTCGAATCTAAAGTTCAAATTTCACAGCACCACCTATGTGATAGCACATCTGATGCTACTACTAGTATAACCTTTTACCGGTGCCTGGTGGTCAGGGAGAAACAAAAAGACTCTATACTAAGAAAAGTTTGGGTTGCTAATTAACATCTATGGATGTACAAAAGAAATGTAGAAAAGATATATATAGACTGAGACAGTGATAGGAATCAATAAAATAAAAGATCAAAATTAGTTTTAAATGATTTCAAAAATTTATTTATATAGAAATATATATATAACGCCACTGTCTGCTTATATGAGACAGGGACGCATATTAAATAATTGTTGGCATGACATTCCAATAAATTACAAAAAGGTTTTAAAGCAAAATTATATATTCTATCCCTTGGGCTAATAGTATTATGATAATGTGCATAAAGAGATGGGAACATGTGCGAGGTGCTTTGAGTAGTTATACAAGTTTAATAAAATATTTGAAAATTAAGTGTTATAAAATATTATTGATTTTGAGAATAGCACAGACAAAAGCTTACTAAACAATAAAGTGGGGATGTGATCAAACCATTTATTTGATAATAATAACTAAAGCAGATGGGAGGTCAGTATTGCTAGTAATGAATTTATTAAAGGATGGAGGGTGTGACATGTTTAAGTCACGGGTGCTTTGTAGAAATAAATATATAAATAAAACAATAGTGAATATTTGGAATAACTATGGAGGGCAGCTCACCGCTAACCTGTAGGAAAGTGTTGTCATGAACAGCCGAAACTTAGCGACTGGGTGATGACTGCGTTTAATTCCCAGGTGTGACATTTGTGGACACACTCTGCCTGGAAACCACAGGAAGCGAAGAGAGAACGGACTTAGCCGTTTAAAATCCTTGGAAAGTGAAACAAAGCGGTCTCAACAATCAATTCATTTACCAGCAATACTAGACTAATGTATATAAAACATACTAAATGGGTTTTACTTGGATTAAGAGAAATGCCCAATCAAATTCCCAGAAATTCATTTAAAAGGGTCCACACATTCTCGACGTCAATGATGAACTTTGTAATTAAAGTAGAACACAGTATTTAAAAATAGGAGAATGCATGCTTGCAGGTTTGAAAAGAAAGCATAGGTTTATTTAAGCAATCATGCATTTGGGGACACATTTAAATCATTGACCTCACACATACTCTCATATTAGGTTAAAATCAATAACCTGTAGATTTTAAACTATGTGATTATTATATATATTGAAGATTAGAATCGCCCTCAAATGAGTGATTTGCAAGATAATAAAATTGGGAATTATTATAAATTTAAAATATGCCTTAATAGCGGCGTCTTACTTTCAACAAAGGGAATAATTCACTCGGTCAAAGATGATTCTGACACATTATCATAATAAAATAAAAGAAAGCTTTATAAATAGAAAATATTAACCCAAGGATAGAGAGCAAAACTGTTGATTATATTAGAAAACGTTAAAAAAGTACATAATGAAGTTATGTGAACTAAAAGAAAAACAATTTAAAATAGCTATAGCATGTTAGTTAGGAATCACAAGAGCTCTTGGGTTAATTTGGGGTTACCTCTGGAGAAGCATTTGCAGGTAGATTGATGGTCGGCAGGTTTTATATAATTCAGCAGCAAAATCTGGAATTGTTTATTTTTTTGGCAGCAGCAGCAGTTCCTGGGTTCCTTATGTGATAGCTTCCGATGGTCTAGAGCAGCAGCTGGCCATTCCCAAGGGGAAATAGCCTTCTTGCCGGTTCTACTCAGTCATGTCATGGTTAGCAATAGGTGTGGTAAACATGGTAAATTAATTTGGAGATGAAAACTCGGCTTCAAATATAAGTTCGCAGGCACGTAGCTAAAATCTCAGGAAAATATATTTTGAAGAATATTTTACTAGAATATTTTCAATAGAAAATGACTAGAATCATTTCATTAGAAACACCAGAATAATTTTGGTTAGAAACACTTCATCAGCAAAAACTAGAATAATTTTGGTTAGAAACATTTCATCAGCAAATGACCAGAATCATTTCATTAGAAACACCAGAATAGAGAACAAAAGAAAACCCTTCTTTTTATAGTGGAAATAAACAATAGAAATGCCCTGGAGCATTACAAAAATATATCGGACTTATCAACTGTAATTAAACCTATCCGAATGTCTAAAGGAATTTAAGAAAATTTTAATTAATTTCTATTGTTAATTTCCTTGTCGACATTCGAATTACAAACTAGATTTAATTAAAAATTACTTTTACTAATTAAAGAAAACCTTAAGTGGACATCTGTTGAATTTTTAGATAAGCTTCTATAACATTAAATAATTAAACTATTGTTCCTACAGTCCTCATTTATTCTAACGGAAAATATATGGCGTGATTTTAAATTCAAAAGAAAATTATTTTACTTTTAAATCTCAATATTTGAATCTATTTACTAAATGAATATAAGTTTTATTTTAAATCAAAATATATTACAACTGTGATATATTTTTGTAAATAGATTCAAACAAAATAATTTTAACTAACAATTTATAATTTTGATATGTTTTAAAATGCATATCATAGTGTGTGCACAATTATGACCCATATAACCTACTTTTAAATAAATCTAAATTATGTGAACATACACATAATTCATAATATTTTATTTATTTGGGCATGAGTTATACTTATATATAATATGAGCATTGTACTCGTGGTTTAAAATTAGGTGGGATTTTCAGTATATAAGCATATTGCAGGCACACTACGATAGATTGGGGTTCAAACTAAGGTATGAGGGTAGGAAATAGGTGAGAAAAGGTGAAACAAAGATCTGCAAAGCAGACCTTACTGTTTCAATGGATTGGAAGGATTAACTTTGCCAAATGGCTGCATAATTCTTTGAAAATCCTGGGGGTATATTTGAAGTAGATGTTTTTCACTGGCCTGGTGATGTAGCTGTGTCAATTTTAGTCAATGGTAATCAAGGCAAAATTACTGTTTTAATTTGGATTTGAAATCTGTAATTTTGGGTGGTCTGAAAAAACTCAATTCCTAATCATCTGGTATTTGGATGGTCTGCTACACATTTAATTTATCCCACAGAATGTGAAGGGTTATTGCATCATAGAGTAGTTGGCAAGGGAATTTATAAAATGAAATGTTGGAATCTGTCACTGATAATACTAGGGATTGGGGAGAAAAATATTTTGTGAAGTTGTAAATAATTTGCCTGGTATCGTATTGTTAAATATGGCATTAATAATTGTAAAGATTATCATTGGTCCAAATGATGGAGAGAGGTTAGTCCTCCTGTGTTTTAAAGTCCAATTTCTCAGATGTCACTGGGTAATTTTTTGGAATTGTGGAGCTGGCTTAACAGTAATTGAAACTGTGTTGTTTTCAGTATTGGAGATTTTGAATATTGTTTTTAATAGCAATAATATTTGTTTGGCTGAACTTGTGAAACTCTGTGCTGCTATTATTGATGCCTGACCATATGATGACTTTGTTGCCATATTGTTTTTGAGATTGTTAAGTAACTTGATTTTAAAAAAGAAATTAGAAATAACTAATTAATTGATTGGAAATTGAAAAAAAGGTAAAAGTTTTTATCTTATCAGGCATAGATTTTGAGTACGTTTTTAGGCATAAAAACCAGAGCTTGGTAACTTAGTTATGAGCATGTGAACTTTCTTGCTGGAGAACTTGAAATTGGATTATTTTTTACTAAGCAAAAATTGGAATTTGCTACAATAAAATTAAAAATAAGCATGTTTAACTGAATTTTGGACTTTGAAACCCTGTGCTGGTATTATTGGCAGCAGATATTTGGTCACGTGAGTGATGGCTTTGTCGCCATATTGTTTTTTAAAATTATTGTTCAGTAACTTGATTTTAATTGAAATTTTAAAGGAAAAATGTAACATAAAATTAGTAATAAGTTATTAACTGACTGGGAATTGGAAAAGATGTTGTACCTATTGAAATTTGAGATATATTTCAGTATATGGTAAGATGTCAGTCATATTTTTTTTTGTTCTTTACTGTTTGATTTTGGATAATGAATTAGTTAACTTATGAAATATTAAGCAATAACATTAATATAAAATTGTTTATTATTAATTGTATTATAAGATTGTAAATTGACTTTATTCATTTTAAAAGAAAAATAAATGTCAATAATAAAGTATATGGTTTATGATGAAATTATTATTTTTTGTTATATATTTCATTTTTGTTGCTGGATTATAAACTCTGTGAATAAATATTTATTATTTCAAATATATATTCGTCCTTTTTATTTGTTTAATATTACACTACGAAATATGTATAAAAATATATTTCCAGTATAATATATTGAAAATATGGTAGATTGTTTAATTTTTGTTGAAATAAAAATTAGTACTTGTATATTAAAAACATAAATTATTATGTGTTATAAGTGTGAAATGATTTGTTGTTGTTATTATTATATAATAAGATTTTTTTTTTATTAGAAGAATGCTACCGGAAATTGCTTAAAAGAGTGAATATAGACGATTACTATAGTTACACTGATGTCAATAAAGAAGTCTTATAATTAGGACTGAAAAGTTTGAACTCATACTTATCTCTCTTGTTTTTGCTTTGAATGGAAATGTATAAATTTCTTTGCATGATTTTTTTCCTTTATTTATTTTAAAAGTATATAATTGACTTAACAAAATGAAGGGGTAAGAAACATTATTATCTGTCCATGAATCGAGCAACTCATTGATAACATTTTATGGAAAAACAAATTATAAATTAAAAAATCACTAAAATTGCTTCATTACATAAACCATCAAAATATTTTAATCTTTAAAACGGATGTTACATATATTTTAAAGATGAATATAAACAGCAAAAGATATACAAGAGTTATATTTACTTGCTTGTGTGATTTTATTAAATCGATTGATCAAATTTTTCTGAGATATAAATCAGTTTAATTTCTAAGTAAAAGCTAGCATCTATTTATTCATATTATTTTTAAATAAAGATATCTTCATATCATCGTAAATATAAAATAATGCTTTGTCGATTCCAATATTTTATTACATATTCAAGTTCTCACAAATATATTTTATCTCCTCTGCAAAAAGACATAAAATTGGTTTTGTAGTTTGAAATATAGACTTTGGAAGTATGATATCATACTGAGAATATAGTATTTAAAGACTATCATTCATGCCATTTATTTATATTTGTCATTATTTATTTTCATTTAAAATGTAAAATTATTTATTGATAAATAATATATAATTAAGTTGATTCATATACTGAAATATAAGAGTTATATTTTTCCTAAGTTCAAATTCATATTGTAAAGGGTAGCTTACAACACAAATATTCCTAACAAGATTGGCCTACTTATTGAATCCCATCCATTTGAAACTTGCATTAATACATGTACAACATATATATATATATATCCACAGTGAATTAGGGAACTTACAATGAATTATTATTTTGCAATAAATTTAATACAATCAATATTTTAGAAAATAATATTGTATATATACGCTGTTTGATTAATAAATTGTAATGTATTTCTTTTTTTTTAAATTTAAAATTGAATGTAATTTATAGTCAGATGATTTAGGTCAAGTTAGGTCGCCATTTGTCAAGCATTGGTGGTTGAGAGGTCAACACAGCTGCCTTACAAGCAGTTGTCATGGGTTAGCGAGTTCGCTTACCGGACAATGCTATGACACATGAAAAAAAAAGTTAGGTCGCCATAGAAACTGTAAAAATAAAACTGATTTTATTATTCTATTTTTTATCTGTTATAAATTAAATGTATTTAAACAATGGACAGTTAAAAATCTAAGCATTTCAGGAGATCTATGCACAAACTGCATAAAAACAGAAACTTTTTAAAAATCGTTCTTCTTGTCAGTAATATTCTATTTAGAATAATATACAGCAATTAAATTAAAATTTCAAACGCTAAAATGGAGTTTTGTTTCTTTTTTTACTTGAATCATAAAAGTTTTTAAAAGACGAATATTGTACCTTAAATTTTGCCAAATTCAGAAGAAAGAAAGTGAGAAATAAAAATAAGAACAATTTATAAATTTTGAGATAATTAAATCATGTTTTGAAAGTTGTTGGAATAATTTTTAATATTTTAAATCTTTTCAAAAAGAAAAACTAAAATTAAGTCTGCTGAAAATAGGAAGCAAAAATGAAATAACTTTTTTTAATATATATAAAGTGCTTCTATATTATTTAACATAAATTTATGATTACAAATAATTATTTAATGGTACTTTAAGATGAAGATGGGCTAGAACAAAACATGCTATTGTGCATCATGTTATTTCCTAACAGTTGCATAAAACCTCTATTTTAATTCTACTTTATTGTAAAACACACAAGAGGATGCATGCAGTCCAAAGTAAACAAGCATTGAAATATTTAAAGGTGAATCAGTTAGGGATCAAGATGTTTACCATACACAACTACAGGAGACACCATTGTACCTATCTATCCTTGCCAAAGAAAATGATTTGCTGAGTCAAACTGCTATTAGAGAGTAACATGCCTAACCATCAACTACTACTTTCTATTGGGATGATTTTTATGAAATTTGTTTCGACTACAATTTTAATCAAGAAATTAATGTTGTAAATTTTTGTTTCATTTTTTTTATCTATGTCGTACTTTCACACTATGATGCCAAAAACCTCATTTTTCAGAATTAGCAAAGAAGAAATGGCGGGGGGGGGGTAATTCATTTAGATATTTTTATATTTTATTGTAAATAAAATCTAGGTCAACCCACCTACTTCACATCAGGTTGTCCATGTAAATAGTAAGGTAAGATTCTCTATATTTATTTTTACAGAATAAATTGCAACACTAGATACAGAATACACCTTATATATTTTATTTTATTGATTACCCCTTATATATATTTTCCAGTGTGATTGACTAATCAACTAGTGTTAATTTCTATACCTATCATATATATATATAAATTGGGGGAACTTAAATTAAAGAGATTGCGAAAATCAGTAAATATATAATTTAGCTAGTCAGCATCTCAATCATTTTAAATTATTAATGTTTATTTTTTGTATAGTTCATGATCTGTAAAGAATGAGTGACATAGATGGATTTCTATCATGGGATAAAAGGGATGGATCTGGAGAATTATTAGTTAATAGAATGGTAGTTCACATGTGACACACACATATATATATATATATATATATATATATATTATCATTACTATTGTTATTATACTTTATGTTAATGTTATTTATCATTGTCAATAAATGTTTAAGAGTTTATATTATTCTGGTCTCTGGTTTATTGAATTGTCCTGACATTCCACAGTTAACAAACAATTATGCATGCACACACATCTATTTTCTTGTCATGTAAAAGTTGTATAGTAAAACAAATATAACAAATGCTAGTTGTAACCTACACAGAGGTGCAGGAGTTGCTTTGTGTATCTGTTCATATCTGTTAAGGGAGTCAAAAGCAATATTCTCTCTGGGCTCGAATATTAGGGCATAACGGAATCGGAAAGGGGTGAAAGTTGATGAACTAACCTAAATTGCAATTAATATTATTATGGCTAGAGCTAGTCAGTTAAAAGTGCATGCAATCATGGGTTAAGCATTTCATCAGGTTTTCATTAGCATCCTACCTGAAGACCCAAAGTCCGACCATTGTTAGATGCAACTTTTTCCCCTTCCAAGCCTGGTAGAAGTCCATGGACTGGGTCATCAGGGCAATAATTAAGGCACATTGAGTCATAGTCTCCAGATTGCTACATCTGCATAGTATCACAGTTCACAGGTTATTTTTCCATCCGTTACATCTGGGTTGTGGTCAGGACTGAATCCAGGCGTAGTTTGCCATACAATATCTTGTGTTATAGTTATTGTTATTTCAAGAGTTAAAAATTTTTTTTATTTTTATTTAGTGATTAAAAATTAATTTTAAATATATCATGTATCTTGGAAGTTTAAAAAGATTTTATTACAATAAGTATTCACTTTGTTTTGTTCTTAAATCTATATTACAAGTAACTAGATTTATCTTGCTTTATATGTATTTTTTTTATTAAAAATATATAGATATATTAATTATATAGATGTATATATTACGCTTTCTTATATTTTGAAAAATATAAATGTCCAACAACATATTTTGTGATACATAGACATGTATGTTTAGTATTTATTATTGAATAATTGAAGATTGATGGGCAGTCACATATGTAGATATCAAATTAATGTCAATTAATGATTTATAGTACATTCAATTAGATCGCATGTGTACATGTTGATTGTTTACAATCTATTAATCATATATATATATTGTACCTATATTGATATAGGCACATATAATTTTATCTAAAATTATATTATTAAAATAATCGTTCATAAAAGAAAAACATAAAATTAAACGTTGAAGAGTTTATTGCAGTTTGTTTTAGAAAAGGATTAGAATCAAATAGTTTTCTAGCGTTAGTTTTGAAATAAAAAAGCTACAATTAATTAATCAGAAGAGGAGAGGGGTGTTTCGTTAGAGAAATTAAACTAAGGGTTATAAAAGGAAGTAAAGAGTTTTTATTAGTATTGGTAAAAATATAATTTAAAAAGTTAAAACATACAAATCTCTTTTCATTCAAGTTTAATTAAAGAAAAAAATAATGTTAAAACTAATATATGTGCGTATATATGTGCGATTGTCAACAATAGAATAAATGTTATTATAAACAAATGAAAGTTAAAGAAGATTATCATTGAAAAACACGGCAATGGCTATTAGATATTAATTAATATAAAACAATATGTTTTGCATGGCTATTACTAATTAAGCAATCTTCCAAAACACGTTTATCAAATGATTATCACTGGAATTTTGACAACAGATCTTTGAAGGAGATATTACAATGACAACACATCGCAGGTATAAATAGACTTTTTTTATCAGACAGTTGGTCAGTTCACAAATTTATTGAGTGAGTGCAGTTCAGAAATTAATTGAGCAGTTAACAAACAAAATGCAGTGTTGAGAAGATCTTAGGAACGCACGTTTATCTCCAGCCCAGATGTCCTATGAAAACAGCAGATCTGCCCATGAAATAATGTCAGCTTAACATCTTAGAAAATCTCCGTCAGTATCTAATTGTCTCCGATAGTAATAATCGTGAAAATCAGGAAACTCAGCAAGGAAACGTCCCAGCTGGCTGGAAGCATTCATACTGGAACCATTCATACTGGAAGAAACAACAAACAAATAAGAAAACAAAGTGTTAAATCTACGTTCAAAATCCTAGGTAAAACATTTGCTTATTTTCGTTTACACTGTAATAGCCATTGCATTTCATTAATTCATGTGAATCCTCCAAGAGTCTAATTATATGAACTCGATATCATACATAAATGAACTATTGATATGTGTGTTTAAATTTCAAATGCTATGTAATACTTTATTATTATTATGTGTGTGCATGAGTTAATATGTGCGTGATCCTTATATCAATATTATTGGTTAAATTAGATAAATACCAGTGTTCGGTTATGAAAATATACAAGAATATTTAAACTAGTTTAGAAATATTAATTTAAAATATGCATGTATTTTTATTAGAATTATAAAATGTTTAAATTTAGTAAATAAATGTTAGTTAATAAATTGTCTTTAAAATTAAACTTTATTTGTCGGTCAATTCTTTTTTATCAATTCTTTTACCAAATTCTTTTTATCAATCTCCTTTTATAAATTCCTTTTACAATTCCTTTATCAAGTCTTTTAACCACTAATTAGATATAATCTGTTAGTGACTACAAACAGCTGAGCTAGTCGTGGATTTAGGCGTTGAGTTAGTGGCCATTGCTCAAAGTGCGTTATTTATTCATCCTTGAATAGATAGCTGGCGCCTGTGTTTATACACAAACAAAAAAAAGCACTTAATTTTAATATTTAGCACAATGAGCTGATTTTTTTATCTGATATAATTATTTAGATTCTCAAAAAACAGGGGGTCTTTTGAACAAACATTTTACAAACTTAACCCATATTTTTTTAAACTTCTAAATAAAGTTATTTATATATGTGCACTAATTCAGTGCTGTTTATCCATTGAAAAAATGAGAGCACAATCTAAAATCAGGGGCTAAATAGTTTTCTCTCAATGATGCCATGCTTAGATCATTATTCTAGATACTGCTGCTGCAATATTCTATATTACATCACTCATTTTTATAGTTTTTTCTATTAAAAGTTAAATTTATTCATATGTCTACTCAATAAAAGTTTTTTCAAAAACATCAACATTCCATAATATTAAAATACTTTTTAAAACTTTATAAAAACAAATATTACAATATGTTTTAAAATAATAAAAAAATATAAATTTACAAATCAAAAACATAAAATTTATTTTAAAAACCATATAAAATCATATTCTAAATAGAATATAGATATTACTTTTATTTATTTATTTATTTATTTTTATATACTTTAATTATATTAAATATCCATTTTATTTAAATGTAATATTTTAAAATAATATATTAAATATGTAACATTTAATGTTTTTGAATTATGCTAGAACATATAAAACACATAGACATGTATATACAACCTTTTAACAATAATTTAATATCATTTGTTTATGTTTACATATTATTTTTCAAATATAAGCAGTAAATAAAATGTCAATAAATGAATTCATTAAATACATACTTTATTTTATTATTGCTATTATATAAAATCATTTAGATATCCCCATTAATATATTTCTAACATAAACTATATGCTTCATTAACTTTATTACATCATTCTAAGACTATAAAATAATAATTTTAAAATTTTTGTTGCAAGATAACAGAAAATAATATTTTGATATATCTTGTTAAAAATAGTATGCCATTTTTCATTATAATGTGTTATTTAAAACTATCATTTAATAACAAAGTAAACTATTTTGATTATTTTTTAAATTTAATTTACATAATATTAGAATTAAAATAAGAAATAAACTCATAAAATTTTTATGTAAAGTTATAAAGTTTAAATTCAAATTACATGGGACAATATATATATGAAATGTCAAAAGCTAAATAGGTAAATCTAATAAAATAATTAGACCATTTCAAAATTAAATCACTAACTAAAATAAAATTTAAAATTTGCTACCAAATGTTTTCTGTCAAGCAGACTTCTCAAGTGCAAAATAACACAAAACAATGTAAATATACATGCAATAGTGAATTGAAAATGTGGAAAAGTTGTATAGTATATATTTGGCTTATTTGTATCATTTTGCATTTGAAAAATCTACTTTGGCAGAAAATCATTGGTAATAAATTTTTCAATTTAATCCTGGCTAATGATTTAATTTTGTAAGTGCATATGTACATATGAAATAAATTGGAATCAACGAAGTTTTTTCTAGCTGTAAAATAACTAAAAACAAACTCACCATCTTTTTACATCAGTAAATTTTTGGCACCTTCAATGGTAATAAACTAACTTTGCTAACTATGTTGAAATTTTAGAGTGGAAATAATATTTAAGTCAGATGTAAATATAGCATTATTAATTATAACATAGTTAATTAAGAAAACAATAATTATTTCATTTTTAATAATTTTTGTGATGATAATCAATTAGAAGTCAAATAATAAATATTAAATTTGCACAACATTAATGAATATGAAATAAACTATAATCAACTAAGCTTTCTGTAGCTATGAAATGATTGATTACACCATATTTACATCTAGCACAAATGTAAAATATAGTTTAGTTTATTTCACCGCTAGAGGGAGCTTACTTAAATTTCAATTTATTTCACATAACATTAAGGCTATATAATTTTTATATACACATAAATTATAATAAATCACAGCCACACTTATCCATAGGCCATCAATAAATATTTCAATAGCTGTAAGCATAATCATATATATATAGTAATTGGTACATGTATGATTAGTTAATTATTGACATTTCCAGATTATATATAGATTCACATTATAATGATCTACAAAGATCAAATTTCCTGTATTATTTCATTTACTTCTGATTAAGTTTTTTTTCAAATAAATGATTAATAATAAACTGTATTTATCTAAACTGGATGATATTAAAGTTATGCATGCAGGAAGTTTGGCATTTTAGTTCAACTAGTAGCAATTTGATATTGATAAATAATGAACAAATGATGAAAATATGAGAGAGAAATTGTCACCTGGTCCAATTGAAGAGTATTGGTTCAGCATGAAATGCATCTTGAGGTCATTTATTATTTTTGGATGTCATTATTTATATGTTTCAAAAATATGTGATTGGTATAATATATTATTGTTTTTAATTTTCAAAGGTATAATCCAAATAAGACTATTTTCATATAAAGAAAATCTTTGTGGCATAGTAGTTTAGTCCTACCATATCACATGAGCAAGAGTTAAAACTAGATAAAAATTTAGAAACTTTCTCAATAATTAAAAATTCCCAATAAATTTTTAAGATTTTTCTATTCATGAAGCCAACTGGCCATTTTATTATTGGTCGGTAAATGATTATTTATATATTATTAACTACTAGGCAAACCAAAGAAGAATAAGAAATTGAATTCTTCTTCATTTAAATTGTACTAATATAGTAAATATTATCTTCATTTTCGTTAATTCTTTGTGGATGAATGTGTAGATGTTGTCTCTCTGAATTAAGGTATCTAAGATTGTTTCATCTTGTTATCTATTTCCATATATTATATATTCTGTTAAAAGCAACAAAAAATCATTCAAAATTAATTAGAATTGTTGATTATTTATGTGATTTTCCATCACTCTAGGTAATGAATCCCACTACACCAAATCATTTTAGAAGTGTCCTCTTTAGGAATATAATATACTCAGAGCCAGATTCAATAAGTGCGGGGCCCAATTGGATTTTTTTTGCGGGGGCCCTCTATATATTAAATATTTAAATAAAATTCAAATTCAATATTTCGAAAAATAACTTTTTGTTAATTTTGGTGGTGATGCAGGGCCCCTTCAAGTACAGGGCCTGATTGGGCCCAATCACCTTAAATCCGGCCCTGAACATACCACTCTCCCTTTTTACCAATAATGAAAGGAAAACACATTACAATCTTAATTTTTAATTTTGCAGCTGGCGCTTCAACACTTAACTGTAGATTAACTTGGGAACATCACTCTCCATCTAAGAATAGTTAGATTTTCATTTACTGACCAAATCTCCAGACGGCATTTCTATACTTAATATTAAAAATTTTCTATAGCATTTTGCTGATTGTTTATATTTTATATAAAAATAAAATTATTAAAAATTTAAAGTGGCTAATGATTTTAAAAATACCTGTATATGTGTGATGGCGAGTTTTCAAAAATAGCTTTATTGATTTCGAAAAGTCTTAGAAAAAATACTACATTCGAGCAACACACAGACACACTTGAAGTAAATATTAAATTTTAATGCTCTATACTTTTTTAAATTTTATTTCTCGGGCCAGCTGCTTGGAAAGGCAGCTATGCTAACCACAAGGCCACCAACGCTTGACTGATCTATACTTCTACAATCTGTCCCCGTGATCTACTAAAGAAGATTGCAATAAAATTTTTTTAATGATCTATAATTACTTAAACGCAAATGTTTTATGATAGATAGGTTGTACATATCGGATTCATTCAGTTAGCAAAAGTGAGATTTTTATATTTTTTTCGATTGACAGTTGATCCAGGAACATTTAATCTATTATACTACCATTGCTCTATTCTGAACAGAGCAAAACATCTCGGGTAGGGAAGTATCTTACAACTAAATTACAACTATTCAATAACTTTTTTTCTTTCAGTTTAAACATTAAGATAAGTTCACAAAAAGCACTGCATGGGTTAATGCAATGCTAGAATGGCGACTGGATCTAAAAGCCCATCACATAGATCGCCAGAGCGTGAAACTACTCAGCTATTTTTATTTCACCAAAATATTATCCACTCCTCCATTTTTTTCCCATTTATCTTAAACTAGGCTGAAACAAAAGAAAAATATATTTAAAAAAAAAATCTTATGTGTCACTTTAAGAAAAAATTGCAAACTCATTCACAATTTTCTCGAAGATATTTTCTATTTATGATTTTATTTAATTATTTCATCAATTTACAGCAAGCAACACCGTCTTCCGCGGGATGATTCAAACCTATCATCGCTAAAAATTGAACTTTCATCTGAAAAATTATCTGCAATTACTTCTGTTATAGTTTCTTTTGTTGGCTGCTTTAACTTATCATAATTTACTAACTGCTTGAGTGGTATTTGACTTGTTAATTCTTTATCTAACACATGGATAATAGTACTCAGTGTGTTATAATCTCTTTCTATTAAGAAGACAGTCCTTAAACAATAACTATTTTCTTTAGAAAATAAATCCAGTGCTTCCAGGAAAGCTTGTGCAGATCTCTCCACAGGAATAAAGGTTTGAATACCTATAAGTGGCATAGCCAACGATGCTGCACCAATTTTTTCTGCAAGAGAAAAACAAGCCCGGTATGATTGACTTAAAGTTTGTAAATATCTTTCTTTCTTTTCTTCCATATAAACTTCCCAATAGAAACCAACCACATAGAATAGTCGATAAACTTTAAGATTTCCTGCAGGAGACATTAAAACACTCCCAGGAGTAACTCTACCATGTTTTTTAACGTATGCTTTGCACCATTTCTGTACTTCTTCTCCAGCTTCGCTCAGAATCGATTGTGTAATAGTATCGCACATTTCCAAACGATCATTAACAACAGCAACGATCACATCAACTGGTTCTTGGCTAATATCTGAAAAACAAACTTTTGCAGAAATATCATTTTTGAATCTGTAAACATGCAAGAGATTTGTTGCTTTTGCTACATCTTTGCTCAATTGATAAGAAGTAACCATTTTCATTTCTTTAAAATTTTTTAGTGTTCTATTAACGCTAATTAAAGGACCAATCATTTTGCTATTTTCAGTGTCTGAATTTTCTACTATTACACCAAAATAAGGTATGGCACCTTCTTTAGGGCCAATTGCAGGTTTAACAAACTGAGTTTGGGTTAATTTCGAAGCATAACTTTGACACAAGATTTCCAATTTTTCATGTATGTTTATTAATGAATTTAATTTTAACTGTGAACAGAAATGAAAAGTAAACAAACAGCTATCAAGCGCTTTAAAATAAAATATTGGTTTACGAATTATCTCAAATAATTCTGCACCGCAAAATTCCCGGATATAATGCCAAACCATTTTATTTACGGTGATAGGAACTAAAGAATCAGAAGATTTACACTTCTTTTCTTCGCCTTCCCCATCACAGCATTTGACTGTAAGCACTGGTGAAGCATTTTTTGATAACTGGTCCTCAAAGCTACTAACACTTTCACAACTACCTGATATAATCCATTCTTCACAGTCCGGATGAATGGAAAATGTCAGTCCATAAACATCTGCCCAAGTGCTAAGACAAGTGCTAAAATCATTGTCTGAAGTTAAAGTCAATTTAGTTAATTCCTTTCTCTCTACATTAAGAGACAATGTTGAAGATTTAGGTATTGTTACAACGCTTTGGGTAGATAAAGGAGAAATCAAATTTTCATCCATTAATGCAGTTATTTTCCAATATTTATATATATTTGATATATATATATTACAAATATATATATAGAATAACATTTCATGCACTGAAAGTGATATAAAAATTTTATTGTTATAATTATTTAAATAATGGAATAAATTGCCGATAAATGATTATTTTTATTAGTGATTTTGCTTCAAATCTGTCAATGAAACAAATATATAGCTAAAAGCTTTAGGGTTGTCTTGCACTGGTGGTCGAGAGGTCAGCGCGACTGCCTTGCACTTGCAGGCAGTTGCCCGGGTTGCGGGTTCGCGTCCCGGCCGATGCTATGACACTTAAAAAAAAAAAAAGCTTTATGTTTGTTTTAGTTTGCGATAGCTTTTCGTTGTTAGCCTTTTAGATTTTCAAATTTTTATCTAAAAAAAAAAATTATGAACGTATATAACTCTTTCCTAAGAGAAACCCCTTAAGAGTCAATAAATTAATTTAAAAATGGTTTATTTGTACATATACGCAGCCACTCGCACGTATATATTTACGGTTACATTCCATTTTTAAAAAGATAATTTGCAATCAATAAACCTTTGTTTCAGAAAAACATTTAAATATGAGTATATAATTAGACAATAATACATATATAACTTAGTACTGTATATTAATATAAATATTATAATATATAGTCCTCAATACATATTTAGAAAGGTAGATAGATAGATGTTTTATTGCAAAATAAAAATATACTTAATTTAATAAATAACACAATTTAGCAAATAGTAGCAGATCTTCCATCCATATTAGAAATAAACAAGTGTTACGCATATGCATTTTTGCTTATGCATATGAAATTTTTTGCTTTATGTATACGTTTACTTATTATAACAATGATATACTCAACAAACTTAAACAAGTTTTAATTTTGACATGCACACGTATTGTGCTTTGGACTTATTTCGAAAATTATTTGATTAATGACCTTCAAAAATTTTCATGACCACTGACAATCCTCTCGCAGTATACCAGTGTATACCGCACATCTGTTTAAAATAACTCTGCATTAGATATTATTTTAGCACTTTATTATAACAAATTCTTCAACTTTTCATAGCACAATTTCTAAATTTATTCCACCAAACAAATAAATAGCTCATTCTTGAGTAGTTTCTCTTTATAGTTTGATTTAAGAGCAAATTAATGAACGATTTTGTTTCTTTATCAACTCTCTCTTACACTTCATTTAAAAAACTATAGAAAGTATGTGATGTGATGAGATGCACTGTGACTTCTCCTTATACGGAGTCAGGAATCTCTCAGCAACTATGCCCATAGAAATCTGTTAGCCACTTTAACTTCCCTTTCCTGCCCTATGTTTTCCCATATTGTTGTCTATCCTGCTCCATTCCATTTCCATGACATAAACTTTGTCAACTCCATGGCCTTTATATCTAAACCTCCTTATTTTTTCCCAAACATTAGCATAAAAACCAATAACCCACTTTCTGTATAATCACTTTGTTTATATTTATTCTTCCACACAACTTCATTATTTGTACCCTTTCCACTTTCACGCATTTACATTTATTTAACAGAAGCCTAATATTTTCTTTGCCTTCCTTACACAACTTGCAGACTAAATCATCCATATTTTCCAATTTATGTGTATATTCCTTTGTTGCTAAAGAGCCCTTTCCAGCCTTAAACAGTAAACTACTTTTATTGCTATTATCATAAATTAACTTGTACCCAATATTCTGTTTACTTCTATATATATTTAAACTCTTTCTACTCTCCATACTAGTTCTCCATCTCTTCAACTCCCTATTCTTTATTAATGCACCTATCCAATTCCTTAATACTCAACAATTCTCCTAACACAATCATCCCACCTTTTGTATAAGTATCCCAACATAAATTCTTTATCCAAATCTTCTGCATATTGCTTGACCTTTCTCACCAATCTTGTTGCCTGTGCTTTATTCATAACCCAATTAAATATTTTGGCTATTCTTTTATTATCCATAAACTGCAATCTACTGAACATTTTCATTTTGCTTTTAGCATCTCTCATATAAAAATCTTGATCATCCCATTTCTCCTTGAATTGCCTTCTTTGCCATTCACACCACATAATTGCATCTAATGCATGTCTTGCTACTTCTCTTTGTACTTTTTCTATGTAATCTAATACCCCTATCCTAACACATAATGTATCATTACCATATGTTAACCTTGCTACTACCACTATCTTCCATACAATTCTAGCTACATCATACTTATTATATGAGAACACTATTTCTTTATCAATTTCATTCTTTTCTTTGTTTCATTTATCAATTTTTTCTCCCATTCACCCAAGCAATTTCTCTGCTTACTTAAGACTATTCCCAAATAGTTATATCTATTCACCACACTTAACTTTATATCTCTGAATAAAAAATCTTTGGCTTCTGTTTCTCCAGTATTAATCATCATTGTTTTTGATTTTTCTTCACTAAATTTAATCCCCATGTCTTCACCCACCCTTGCACATGTCCTCAGCGTAACATGCATATCTTCCCTTCCTTTGCACACAAAAAAGACCATCTGCAAATAAAAGTTTTGACAATGTATATACTCCCTTGCCACCTATTAATGGTATCTCTATTGCTCTTCCTAATCTTTCTATTGCTCTCTCCATTTCTCTCAAATACAACAAAAACAAATAGGTGACCTAGGGCATCCTTGCTTTAGTCCCACCCCATTTTTAACTTTAACTGATTCTATATTCCCTAATTGATAGGTATAATAAATATTTTCATATAATTTCTTAATATATATATGCTTTGTGCATAGATAATGAAATTGATACATATTCATTGTGGTTCCAGATAACATTATTACTGATCTTCACAACAGCCTTCAGAATAACACTAAATTCACGTTCACATCAACAAGGGAAGACCAATTCCATCAGCAGAAATGCAGATAATCTAGACTACAGTATGATAGTAAAACCATTTGAAGTGTGTGGTTTAACACACCTTAGTTCTTATGCACCCCAATCCCACAAACTTGCAGCCCTCTCTTTTTTTCTGTTCAGGAACCATAATTTATGCAAATACGAGGTGGATAAAAGAAATGATCTCATCAATTGCATTGCAGATTTAGTAAAAATAGAGCATACTCAATCATCTATCAACAGGAAAGTTAATAAATTTTTTTATAAGATAAATCATAATCCTAAGAAAGAAAGCAAACCAAGAATTCTTATTCCATACATCCATTCAATAGCTAAAAGTCTTATTAATAAACTCTCTTGCAACTTTGAAATCAATTTTCATTCACCTCCCAACACCAATAGATTCATCAACAATACCAAAAGGATCAAACCTGAACTTACTCCTCAAGTCATATACAAGATCACTTACCCCCAAAGAAATTGCCTAGCATCATATTATGGAGAAACCAGGACCAACATTGCAAACAGAGTAGCACAGCACAATACCTTTATAATAAGACTAAAACTAAATGTGAAGGTAATTCAATATTTTCTGAACATGAGAGAACCACTGGCCATAGATTCCAACCAACCACTGCCAGTGTTGTCTGCTCTGAGAAAAATGACATTAAACGCAAGGTCAGGGAAACATGCTACATAGCAAGTGATCCTACATCAATCAATAGAAGAGAGACCTGCTTTTCTCTTTCTCAAAAATGGTCTCTGTAGTCACTTTACATTAATTTGGATACATTTGCATTAGTTCTTAACAAAATTCTAGTAGCTATGAATATGGAAATATGAATCCTCCCGAAAGTGCTCAGCTTTAATAATTGTATATTATTTATTTTATTTATTATTATTAGCTTGATTATCTGTGATATATATATATATATATATATATATATATATATATATATATATATATATATATATATATACATATATATAAGGCTGCAGAAAGGAGTTTGCTATTAACTGAAAGGAGACCTTTTGATTCCTCTTGGAGGCCTTAAAGGAACCGAGCAGGGCAAATTCCTAATGTCCACTCCATACGTTCTTGTCGTTGCAGCTGTTATTACTATGTGATTATTCATATAGTATACGAACATGGATGGGCTGCTCACCAACACGCATTAGCCAGCGTGGTGAGTTTATTGGCTTTTTACCTCTGAGTTTAAGATCAAGAAACACCATGGTCTTTCTTCTCAATGCCTGATAAGGCAGAATGAATGTTTGTGTAAATGATAAATATTTTTCCAATACATATATACAATTATGACAGACAAAAATAAAGCATGGCCCTTATTCCCAGGAGGCTGTAAAGTCATCAACCAAGGCAGCAGTTGATGGCCGAAGGTGGAGGGTGCTAAGAATTCCCTGATTGCGGACCCAGGCTGCCATTTGATGATGACTTTTTATTTAGGTACTTACAACTGCAGATCCAAATGAAGGTACAGCAGAATTGGATTATATTTTGACTAACAGAAAATACATATTTCAAGATTGTTATGTTCTTAATAAATTTAACACAGAAAGTGATCATCGATTAGTAAGGTGTAAGTTACATGTTAATGTAAAACTAGAGAGACAAAAATTATTAAGAAAAACAATATTGACAGTTGATATTCCTAATCTTCAGAAACATTCTAATGAATTTAAATTAGAACTTACAAATAGGTTTCAAGTGTTAGGAGATTTTGAACATGATTCAGATTTGAATGAAATTAATATGAAAATAACTGATACACTTTTAAAAACTGCAACAAAGATAGCTGGTAGAAAAAAGCAGCAATTGACTAATAAAATTTCTACTGAGACTAGAGAATTTATGAAGAAAAGAAGGAATATGAAGATATACAAAAATGATGTATTAAAAAGAATTGAATATCTCGAATTTTGTAAAATGGTACGGAAAAGAGTTGAAAATGATATAAGAAAGTATAACTGTGAAATAGCAAGGAAAGCTGTAGAAGAAAGTAAAAGTTTCAAGAATGTTAAACAAAATTTTGGTATTGGTAGGAAATTTATATCTGCAATAAGAAAAAAAGATGAAATTATTACTAAAAAGAGAGATGACATCATGAAATTGGTAGAAGATTTTTATCAAGAATTATATAGTAATAAAGAACAAGTACCTCCTATATCTATTACATCTTCTGAATTGCCCAGAATTTTAAATGAAGAAGTGAGACATGCAATTAAATGTATGAAGAAAGGAAAGGCTCCAGGAAATGATGGAATTATAATTGATATATTAAAAGAAGCAGGTGAAGAAATAGAAACAATTTTAGCAAAGTTATATACCAAATGTCTAAATGATAAAGATGTACCGGAAGATTGGAAGAATGCAGTAATAATATTAATATTTAAAAAAGGTGATAAAGAAGATATTAGAAATTACAGACCTGTCAGCCTTTTATCAGTTTTATATAAAATTTTTACCAAGATAATTACAACTCGTCTACAGAGAACTTTGGATTTCCACCAACCAAGAGAACAAGCTGGATTTAAAAGTGGTTTTAGTACAATAGATCATATCCAGATATTGAGAGAAGTCATAGAAAGGACAAATGAATATGAGGTGTCATTATGTTTTGGATTTGTAGATTATGAAAAGGCATTCGATTCTATACACATTTCTTCAGTGATTAAAGCATTGGTCATCAAGGTATAGATCCAGGATATTGTCATATTTTAAAGAATATTTATAAAAATGCAACAGCAACAATTATATTACATAATGATACTGGAAAAAATCAACATTGAGAAAGGTGTAAGACAAGGTGACTCCATATCTCCAAAACTTTTTACAGCAGTGCTGCAAGAAGTATTTTGTGGATTAAAATGGGAAACTAAAAGAGTGAAAGTAAATGGAGAGTATTTAAGTCATTTAGATTTCGCAGATGATGTAGTTGTTTTTGCAAATAATGCTTCAGAGCTGCAGGAAATGTTGCAGGAGTTAGCAGATGAAAGTAGAAAAGTAGGACTAAAGATAAATGTTAAAAAGACTAAAGTAATGTTTAATTGATTATGAAGAATTAGAAGAAGTTAACAGTTACAAATACCTTGGTCAGATTATTAATACAGATGGAAACATAATGGAGGAAATTAATCATAGAATTAAACTTGGTTGGAGTGCTTTTGGTAGAAATAACTTGATACTAAAAGGAAATATGCCTATGTGTTTGAAAAGGATGGTTTTTAACAAATGTGTTTTACCAGTTCTGACTTATGGATCTGAGACTTGGACACTTAATAGAAGAGCAATACAGAGACTTCAAACCACTCAAAGGAGTATGGAGAGATGTATGTTGGGAGTAACAAGAAGAGATCGAAAACGCAATGTATGGGTAAGACAACAAACAGGTGTTACTGACCTTATTGAAAAAATTAGAAGATTGAAATGGAGTTAAGAGATGATAATAGATGGACAATTGAAATTTTAAACTGGATTCCAAGAGATTGTAAAAGACCCAGAAAGAGACCACATGTGAGATGGATGGATGAAATAAGAAAATGTGCAGGGGTGTTGTGGAGAAGAGAAGCTAAAGATCGGAGAAGATGGATTAAACTTGGAGGGACCTTCATCCTGCAGTGGATTGATAATGGTTGATGATGATGATGATATACATATATGAAGTAAAGCTTTAACTATTTTAATAATTTCTTAATAATATCCACTAAAGCTCCATCCATTCCCAAATTTATTTAACTTAACCATAATCTATTTCTATTTACTCTATTATATGCCTTCTCTCTATATATAAAAAAAACATATATAACTATCTACCTGTATTCCTATTCATGTCCATAAGTTGTGTAACTACAAATAAACTATCTCCTATACACTTATCTAATCAAAAACCTCCTTGCATTTCTCTCACTATATTATTTTCTTCAATCCATTTTGCAACCCTTCCAGCCACCATATATGAGAAAACTACATAGCACTGACGTTTCTGCTATCGGTCTATTATTGTTTAACTTTCTATGACTCTTACTCTTTCTTTTAAATAACAGCCTTACTCTTGTATTACTCCAACTACCTGGAAAATTTATTTTCTGTGCCATCTTATTAAAACATGATAATAGTTTTAATTTTGTCCTATGCTCTAAATTCTTTCCCATCTCTGCTGCCCATCCATTCAACCCTCTTGCCTTTCCACTTTTCAATTTCTTACCTACCTCATTCAGTTTATTTTCTGTAAATCTAATATTCCCATTATTATATGCTTTCATGTTTGCTATCACTCTGTTCTTCACATCTAACATCTTTTTTATATCCATTACATATTTATTTAAGATTAGCTCTAATTCTTCTTTAGAACTACACTCCATTTCCTCATCATCTAGTAATATAATTTTTCTCTCCCTTACATTTCTTCTTTTAATGTATTTCCAAATTTTTTTACTCCCATCTCTTCCACTTTTATTAATATCCTCCAACAATTTATTAATCAATTTCATTCTCTTTCTATAATTATCTATTTTAGCCAACTTTTTTTTCGAAGTAGTTTTCCCATTTAGCATTAATATCTTTTTCACTTTCTTTGTTCTTAATAGCATACTTATATTCTCTGCATGCTTTTTTCCTCACTTTTACTAACTCTCACTTTCCTATTACATTTATTCTTCTGAATATTTCATCTAAAACCCTATTTGCCACTTTTTCTATTTCACCACACCAGTCATTATACTCATTACCAACCAATCTCTTCCATGGTTTCTTCAACTTTTATTTTATATCTTCTAACTTATTCTTATCATTCACTCTCCACCCATATTTTTCATTATCCTTTCTATTTTTATTACTATTTTCCATCACATTACTTACCCATTTCTATTATAAAGCAATTATAATCACTATTACGTACTCTCTCTTCATAATTAAACATCTTAATTTTCTGTACTTTATTCAGTCCCTCTTTCTCTACTAATACATAATCTATTGTGTGGAATATATTATATCTAGACCATGTGTATTGTCCCTCATAAATATTTAATAAATTTCTAATGCTCAAATTCACTCTCCAACAAAAATTCTTCAAAAGCTGCCCATTCTTATTACCTACATCATCAATTTCTTCAATATGCCCATTCATATTCTCTATAACCATTATTTTCTTTCCTTTTTCTTTGAAACTCTGTATATCCTTAACTAGGCATTCATATATGCTACTGTTCCACTCCTGCAGCTAATATACTATAGCCAACATCCATTTTTGTCTTCCTAATATACTTTCTCCAGTAGTTAATATACTATAGCCACCATCCATTTTTGTCTTCCTAACCTTATATCAAACCACAAAATTTTTTGACATAACTCCTATACAAACTGCCCCTGTTTTTCTTTTCTATTTATACCCACCATACCAAGTCTTCCAGAACATGTTCTTTTTCTTCTCTTAGATGTGTTTCCACAACTGCTAATACACCAAGCTCTTCATTTTTAATTGCTTTGTTTAATTCCAGCCACTTTTCTGGTCTCCAATCACCTTACATATTTAGATATTGAATTTTAAGAAGTTTTTCTTTCCTAACTACTCTTTTATAAATTCTTTTGAATCTTCTCTATTCCATTTATAAATAACATGCTTACCATTAATTTTACAGTCATTCCCTTCCCACATCTACATTTATATCTAAATCAGCTACCCTTTGATTATTTCTTACATCCAGTCCATTCTTCTTCTTTCTGATAACCCTGCCAATTAAAACCCCACTCCCCTTTATAAGTTTCCTGAACTATATTCATTATAAATCAAACTCCCTAAAACTTTACTTCCTTGTTTTTCCAAGTGCAATGCACCTTTACTATATAACTCCTTTTCCAATAAAAAAATCCCACACATCCACAAACATGACATCATTTCTCTCACATGATTTTTTCAATCTCTCATTTATAGAATATGCCCTATCTAACATATACCTCTTGTCAAATCTTGATAATAACCCAACTATTCCTACTCTTCCTTTAATCTTACTCAAATTCCTAATCAATTCTATATACTCATCCATTACTCTCTCTGATGGCTCTGACAAATTAGTAGTACCTACCATAACATACACATCTCTACTCCCTCGCTTCTTTACTTTATCTGTAACATACCTAATTCTAGCTCCAGGAAAACATACTCTTACATACCTGTTTCTATTTTCCCTTGCAATTATATATCTCCACATTCTCTAATTAGTGAATCTCCTATTAATACTGTCTCATAGTCTCTCTGCTTCATCTGTAACATTTTCTATCACCTTCTGGACTTCCTTATCTATTTCTTCCTTATCATTACTACTCAATAATTTCTTCATCTGCTCACACTTCATCTCTAGTGATTTAAATGTTGGTTTTACATCCTTTACCTTTTCCTCTATCTTACTAATTCTTTGGTTAATCATCTCCATTTCACTACTAATTTTTCCACCCATATCTCTTGTCACTCCACTAAAATTATTCTCTATCCTATCTTCCTCAATTACATTTTGCTCCATTTTTCCTGACTTTCTCTTTAAACTATCTACCCTTAAAAACCACTTTTTCATATCTTTTAACACATTTATACACTGTCTACATAACAATAAACTTGTTACATCGTTCCTAGTCTTATTTAAATATTTCAAATGATAAACCTCACCATGTACAGTACACTCTACTACAGCATGCCTAATTTCTTTCTGACCATTATATATGCATTGTGGAATACAAATGCAATCCATATTGCTTATTTTCCAAGTCACCTACTCTATACTTGACTTTATATTTCCTCTCCTACTCTTCAAATCCCTTTATATGGAAGGCTAAAAACTTTACTTTCTTTCAATGATGATTGATCGATAATCACATATAGTCAACCATAGGCCTCCAAAATGTTCACCCCCTTTCTTAAATTAAAAAAATTCTTTAGTAGCAAACTTACTAAAAAACAAATTAATCTTACATACAGCTTAGTTATAAAATTTCTTTACATTACACACATTCAACAAAAATATATATATTTTTTTACTTCTATATTTAAAATGGTGAATGAAACACTTTCTAAATGTTAACAATTCCCGATCTTTCCACTTCTCTTGATCATAATTTACTCTCCACTTTTATACAACACGCAAACGATCTTTATATCAATGATCTCAGATGATTAATCACATAAAAAAAGTAAATAAACTTCAACTTAGCTTTTGGCACAGAATAAAAACATCAGCGCTGAGCTGAAAGTTTAAATTCACTAAGTGTTCAATCTGCAAGGACATTTTCACTCCAGTTTTAAGATAGAGACTTTAAGCAAATAAGAATGTTCATCTAATTCCCTAACTCAAATGTAATTATATGAGCCAATCTTAAGTGTCTAGAAGTGAGAATGTGAATTTATAAGTCATTCACTTATTCTTGTTAGCATTTCTGAAAATTTAAATTTACTTTGTGTTAATATTAAACAATGTTAAATTTCATATTTTAAACATTTTAAAAAAAAAGAAAATTTTCATTTAATATAAGAAAGCTATAAATTATATTGTGGCCTTGTCCGTATCATCACAATATATATATATGTCAACAGATGGCGTTCTACCAAAAACACCGTCAAGCGTATTTCGTTTACATAAACGTCATAGAATGCATTCACTATCTCTAACTTTAATTCCATTTTCAGATCATGATTTCAAGCTATTTGCTATCGTCAGTGAAAGACAGGAATAAGAATAAAAAGGCATCAACTATTCTCAGTGTTTATTTGCATTTAATAATTGGATTACTCACTACTCTTCTCACATTTGCTTCTTCTTTGAAACCAAATACTCAATGAATGGCAAAATAGATCTTCAAAAATATTTTGGGAAAATTTGATTACTTACAATTCTCTACTTTTAACACATTTGCTGTAGGGGATTGTAATCCACATGCAGCACTTTTCATATTTTTTAAAATCTTATATCTTGATCAAAACATAACCACCTCTTTTTTTCATCATCCTGCCCTGACCATAAACATTACAACCTACATCTTTACAACTGATCCATACTTATTCACTAAATAATCTCTCAGAAAAATGTAACTCTATCCTCAAACCTCTACCTTAATATATTTATGACAGATTTCAACATGCCATTCTCTGAATTTGTCTCTAAATATCTTCACCTCATTAATAAAAACTTGAAGGTTTCTTCCCTAGAAATACTTTTTCATTTTATACCCCAAAACATGCAACTCTTATTGACCTATTTACTCTTTTACTCACCAGATCTATATTTTATTATTAATCCTTCTGTTCTCTTCAACCTATCAGCATCTTTTATCATCTCGATCTTAATATTGGTCTAAGTATTAGCTTTGAAAATCAATCCATTTTTCAATGCAATTATATTGTTAGACTTATCTTAAAGGCTTCTACAGAAGAAGCTAATATTTCTGAAATATATATCCTTTTCAAAAAAATTAATATTTTTTCATTACATTCAACTGAGGCTTGATTTGCCATCATGAATACTATTAACTCAATTATTAGGAACGATATAGAAAAAAAAATCACCTGCAGTCTTAATCAAAGAATCTAACATGCTACACCAAAAACTAAAAGTAACTTCATGTGATCCTGTCTCTATTTCTTCTATTATTCACATTATCAATGCATATTCTAAATGGATAGAATGAATATAAGACCATGAAGAATATAAAGATAATAGAAAACTTTAAAAAGAAAGATAAATATAGGTAACCCTTCCAAAGCACACTATCCTACAATATTATTTGCTGAATGCCTCTCAATTAAAAATGCAAAAGCATTTTTGGCCCAAGCTCAGTACAGGGGATACATACATTGGACTCTCGCATATAAAGGGAAAAAAGTTACTCCTTCATCCATCATAAAAAATTGATCATAAGCCAGCAGATGCTTCATTTATTATTTTAAGGCCAAATTTCAATCTTCCCCCTGCCTTTACATCAATATCCATCCTTTTGGATTCAGTATTCTAATAACCAAATTACAAAGAATGATATTTTCAGGGTTAATTCATTTCCAGATAGCATATATCTCAGTTGTCATGCAATCCCCAAATTCACACCTCAGCTTCTTTACCACTCCCATAATACTAAATCTATTAAATCATATCTCTAAACAAGACTATCATATTGAGCAGCCATATCCTGTCTCCTTAGTTCCTTTTCTTAAAAAAAAATTCATAATTTAGACCCCATCTACATGATTTCAATTTTAATCAAAACCCATATAATCCATCATCAAACATAAAACACAACCTATCACTCTGCTATCTATCTTAACTTTTCAATTTTCAAAAAAAAGATCATCCATCACTGAGATAAATTGGTCCATTTGTTGAATTAATTAGATATTGCATCTGCCTTTGACTCTGTTCCAATTAAAAATTTAATACAGGTTCTAACACAACACATAACATCCCTACACTTATACTATTTATTTTCACCAATCTTTTCTCTTAATGAAAAGTCCTACCTCACTTCAAGTCTCACAATTTCAATTCCTAAGGGTCCCTTTATTGCTATACTATTTACAACATATTAATTCTTTGCTATTAGAAATTGAAAACAAAATACCTGGCATCTATATTCCATTCAAAATAAAAACATTAAACATATTTCCGATATGGATGAACTCTTCATCTTCCACCCTTCAAAAAATTCTCTCCTGCACTAAAATCAATTCCCAAGATATATTTTGTGTTGAACCAGCACTCATCAGTTAACCATGACAGCATCTCTCATATATATCTCTATTATATGAAGAGTATCAGATATTGATAAAGGTTTAAAATTTACATCTGTCTTAGAGACTAACTCTAGTTTAGTAAATGACTGTGATATTCATTATTGTATTTATCTGAAGTGGATAATGTCAGAGTTGTGAGTGAAGTGAGTTTCAAATCAAAATGTAACAAATTATTATTGACAAATGCCCTTCATATAATAGAGAGATATATGAGAGATGATGGATGACTGGGTACGAGTGCTGCTTCAGAACAAAATATACCTTGGGGGTCATTTGTCTTTTATTGTATCTTCATTTATATGATTTTAAAACAATGTGCAAAAATGTTATGGTTATTTAATATATTTGTAAATAAATGTAAATTAAAAATATATAAATTTCTCAAGGAATTTCGAGTATTAAATCTTTTAATAAAAGACAACTAGTAATTAGTAGTTTAAATAATGAATTTATCACTCCATTTGTAAAGGGATTACTACTAACGCATGGATTAATACATCTGACTGACATGTTCTTGGTCAGACACTTGAAACGGACTGAAACTTTTTTGTTCTCATTTGGCTAAAATTTCCGAGGAAACTTGAATCTTTTTTTAATCTGGTGGCCAACTTAAATAGCTATCCGATTATTGTTTAGTAAATAGTTATCTAGATATAAAAAAACAAAAAAAATCTTAAAAACTTTCCCCACTTGACAATTAGCCAGTCTAATGGATATTTTTTCCTTCTCTCATAGGCTTATTGAAGGATGATGGAAAGGATTTGTCTTGCTTCGCGCTATTTGGGATTTTTTTTATTATGTAGTGCAGAATTAATGTGTTTGCTTGCTACGCCTATGATCTGGGGTTCGAATTCAGAAAAAATATTTTTTTTCTCAAAAAGTTTCAAATTTGACCTTATATTGCTGATTCATAGACAAAACAGTTAATTATCCAGTATTAACTGGTAAATGTAAATCTAGTTGTACTTATCTGGAAGGTAAAACAAGGCTGGAAAAAGTTCAAATCCTCACCAAACAACAATTGGCAAGCCGACATTCCTCTTCACTGTTCCTCTATGGGAGTTGTTGGAGGGGCTTTTGTCTTACTGTTGTTACTTATTTAAACTGTTTTTTTAACCATTATCTTAATTTTCTTTATTCCTTACATCTGACAATTATTTAGAAATGTGTGCGCATACATCTGCATAGGGGAAGAAGTAAGGCTGAATAAGGGTCGTCGTTATTATTCAGGAAGTCTATAGGACGATCAAGCCTAGAAATGGTTAATACTAAAACTAATAAAAATAAATCAGTATTTATATAGGTTAAATACAGATGTCAGTGTATAAAATATTTGATTTGCATATTTATTTTTTTGGAAATGATATTTTAAAAGATTTCAAAACATCACGCTATAACATTAATGGCTTTTTAATAACATTCGAAGGTCAAAAGATCATACATGCATACACACACATGATAACAACTGATTACGATTAAATTGGAATTGAAAAATTAAAAAAGTGTATTTGTTTTTTAGTTGGATTTTATTAGAAGTATTACATCTGAAATTCAATTACAAGAATATAAAATTCTGATTTTGCTAAAAACAGAAGATTGAATATTTTTATATTTGTTGAACTATTAAAAGAAATCACATTACTTCTACGTGGAACATTTTTAAATATTAAAATAAAATGTGCTTCAGCCGTAAATATACACTTCCTTAATTTAGTGAAAATACTATTAGCTACGGAGTCGACTTAAGTAGAACATAGGTAGCATTTTTTTCAAACAGTATTCAATTAAGAGTAAAGAATTTAAAATTTTCATTATATTTAAATAAAACTTTTAACTTATATCTTGGATCATAATATACTTAATTCTTGTTCTTTATATAATATACTTACTTCTTTTGCGCATATGACTATAAACTCACACATATTAATAAATAAATATATACCTAAATATATTACATTCATATATATGTGGGACAGGATTTATATATTTAGCATGACCCCCTCCCCCAGTTGTAATCAATTAGTAGTTAATGAGTAAGGGCTTAACAAAATCTAAGTGCGGTGGCTAGGAATTTTTTTATCTATTGATTATACTTTTTCGCACTATAATAAAATCCATGCTAAGTTTCATCTTTCCTCCTCTAAAATCTTTTATAAAGCAAATGTATATAATTTTTTATCCATATTATATATTTTTTCTCTTTTGCCTTGTAAACTCTTTTGGTTTGTTATATTTAATAACTACTGTGAATAGTAGTAGCAGTATAGAGATGGTGATTATATGATGTTTAGTGATTATGATGATAGATGATTGCAGCCATGTCATACAAGACTCAAAAAAAAAAATGCTTCTGAAAATGAAACAAAAATATTTCCCACTTCTGTAAGCATATACAATATGCTTAGATTAATACTAATCAATGTTCAATTTCTGGGTCTCCGAGCAGAAAAAAATCTGAAGCTGCAGGAAGATCACCACTAGAACCAGGAAAGTGTGGACTATGAAACAAAACAAAAAAAACCTTGATATGGTCAAAGTACAAATTGACCTCATATATTGACATTTTAGAAATTAATGAAGGAATGAAGATTGAGAGATCTTAGATCAGTAAAATAGATTGTCTATTACTGAGATCAACAATTTAAAGAAAAAATTATGTGACTTTTACTGTCAGAAAGAATATTGTAGGGTCTGTCTTTAGATATTATCTTATGAATGAATAATTACATTAATTATTAATATAATTATATTAATAATTATTATGAATGAATATTATTTTGATTTTGTGAATACCCAAGGCAAAATTTGACAAAAATTTTAGGCAAGATACACTTTTAATAATTGGTGACTAAAATATCAAAATTGCAAATGGGAAGAAAAAAAATGCTATTGATTGTTAATGGATTTGGAAGTTTCTGGGAATTCAATAAATTTTTTTATTACTAATACATTTATTTAAAAAACTAAATGTGGATATCATCAGATGGAGTGTATATAAATCAATTTGAAATCCAATAAAGGAACATTTCAATTTTAATACTTAACAAGAAACAGATTGCAAAAAAAAAAAAAAAAAAGCATAAATAATTCATGTGTTAATTGTATTGTAAGTATAGCTTCAAAAAATTCACAAACTTGATTAATGTTTTAGACAGTAAAAGGAAAGATGCAAAATAATTCAACTTTTACTATCTGTTAATTGGAAATCTTGCTTTTTCTTCACCGTTTCTCTATGACCAGTTGCTGTAGAGATTTTTATTTTTCAATGAAATATTTAAAGACTATTTTATTTATATAGAATGTTTATACATGTATTTGGGCTCTACATACACAAGTCTCATGTGTAATATGACATATAACTATTATTTATTAGACCTTATAGAACACAAATACCTCAATCTATCAATGAACTCACATCCATATTCATGGATATTTGAAAAGTGTAACTGCACCCTTGAGACTTTTTTCTCTTATTATCTTTATTATAATTTCAATATATTGAAATTTTTAACAATTTTCAATATTGATGTGATCATATGATAGGTGTGGTTGTCAAATATTCATTTCTACTACTTTTGTTATTTTTGTTTTAAATTTTATATCCAAACTAGCAAAAGCAATGTAAAACTGGATCAAGATTTATCTCTTTTTCTCTCTAACATTTTTTTTTTGTGTCTACCAGAAAATAATTCTGGAATTTTTTATACATCACCACACTACCCTATCCACTGAAACAATTATAAATTAGTTGCTCAGGATGGCAGGTATTTTTTATTTATAATTAAATTTTTAAAAGTAAATATTGCTGAATTTTTTATTTACAGTAATTTAAAACATCTACTTTTATTTTAAATAGACTAAATACAATAAATCCATATTCCCATTAACTATGAGCATTTTAAGTAAATTTTTATATTTATTGTATATCTGGGAATAATGATTGAGGCCAAAGAAGAAATGCAAAGGAACATTAATGTAAGGAATAAAAAAAGTAATTTAAAATATGCAGGTAACATAATAATATATGAAGAAGATAAATATGTACTAAAATCCACATTAGAAATACTTGACAAACACACACAACCCCCCTCCCCACACACACACACAAAAACGATAACAATACTTATGAAAGAGAAAAATCAAAATTAATGGACTTGATTTAGACAATTGACTCCCAAATGAAAATGCAATTTAGAGACGAACATATTTACAAATATATGGTTAGCAAAGGCATCAGAAAACAAATTAATAAACTAAACTCCATGCTTATTTACTGAGGTATTATTCCTTTATTACTGCAGTGTCTTGAACCGCCTTATGTGACCAATTTGGTAATCATTTTCTTGCTTTTTTACTTTTAAAGAATAAAGCTTTATTTTTCATTAAAAGTTTACATTTTTCATAATATTCATTAAAATTATAACCTCAAAATAAAATAACTTTGTAAATAAATAAAAAAGAATAATCAAATGAAATAAATAATTAAAAAGAAAAAGTTTAATCTTCAGGGATTTGAAAATACATTCCCTTGATTTTGTTTACTTTTCTCTAAAGTGACATCTAGGTATTTTAGATGAAATTAATACAAAACATCCATAAATGTAAAACTATCAAGAGAATGTAGCACCCAAAAATCCAAATGAAGTAATTTGGTAAACTTGTGTCTTCTATTAATATATTCAAGAAGTATTGGATTTTCTATCAAAGCTTGAATGAATAGCTTGTCTTCTTAAAATTTTTAGACATACAAAGCAAACACATATTACATATATAAATACTTGCTACTCACTCATGAATAATCTAACTAATATAGTTCACATATCCCCCTTTTCTCTTACATTCAAGTTATTGAAATTACTGTTGTTAAATATATATTTGATATTTGTATTTTAGTTAGTAATCATCATTAGGACTGATGCCATTACCATTTAAACACAGTATATCTCTCATCAACAACTATATGTACAAACTAATAATATTCCAAGATATACGTATTGATTGAATTAATCACTATCGGATCATTACCATTCATCATATTATGGATTACAACACATAAACAAACCTATAATCATTTATATTCTGAAAAGGACTCTTCTTATGTAAGAACATAATACTAGTCAGACAAGTAATAGAAGATAGATGGTTAATGTTTTACTACTTTCACAAGCATTATCAAACAGGCTCAGCAAAATTTAGAGTTATTTTTGTTTTTTGAAATAGTAAGTGTATATGTGCAAGTCTTTTAACTTTTTTCTCTTTTTTATTCTTAATAAATTTTTGTTTGCTTAAAATTTCAGGACCAATTATCAATTTAAAAAAAAGTGCCTGTGGGGAGGATCTTTATCCAGTCAATTGTTGTCCATAACCCAACACTTTTGTGCTCAAATAATAACTGATCCCATATTTTTGAAGATGATATTCTTTAATATTACACTTATTAGTTTTATCATTTATAGATATAATAAACGCCTCCAGACTTCCCCATTCTTTTTAAATTCACTTAAATAAAGATATAATAAAAGTCAAATGACCCCCAAGATGCATTTTGTGCTGAACCAACACTCATCAGTTGGCCCAGGTCACTATCTCTCATATATATCTTTATGAAAAGTATTTATCTAGAGCAAATTGCTACATTTTCATTTACTATTGTCAAAATTCCTCCACTCACAATTTTGACGCCATCCATTTCAGATAAATACAATAATGATTATTACTAATCATTTTCAAAACTAGAGATTATCTCTAGCACAAATATAAACTTTAAATCTCATTTAAAGATTAATATATCTGATTTTTTATTTTTATTTTACACACCCATGAAGTTATTAACCTTTCTCTTCCCCATGTGTAATATCTTATAAATATAATAAACGCCTCCATATTTCCCCATTCTTTTTAAATTCACTTAAATAAAGATATAGCAAATGACCCCCAAGATGCATTTTGTACTGAACAAGCACTCATCAGTTGGCCCAGGTCATTATCTCTCGTATATATCTTTATAAAATAAAAAAATAAAACATCAGATATATTAATCTTTAAATGAGGTTTAAAGTTTATATCTGTGCTAGAGATAATCTCTAATTTCAAAAATGATTAGTAATAATCATTATTGTATTTATCTGAAATGAATGGCGTCAAAGTTGTGAGTGAAGGAAGTTTGACAATGGTAAATGAAAATGTAGCAATTTTATCATTTAGTAACTGCCCTCATTTATACTGCCCATAATAGTTTTGTCAAAGCTATATCTTGTTAGTTGAGTTCTGTTCTTCTAATTATAAGATATTAGATCTCTCTTTGTAAAATCTCTTTATCTATTCCATCTTCATTTATATTGCCCAATACTAGCTAATTCTATCCTCTTTATTTTGAATTTCTAAATTTTCCAACTTTTCAGCCATATTTAAAATTCACATTCGTTTTTTTTTTTTTTAAAGATATTATTTAATCTTTTTTCATTAAATGTTTAAATGAGGGTTCAAAGCCATTAAAAGAAATTCTTTAATTTGATCAACAAGATTAAGTATTATCTAATAGAGTGCATTTGAAAAATATATATAATATGCAATCTGAAGAAAACTGCAAAGAATTAAAGAAAATAGGTGTTACTGGAAATAAATACAATTAAATATATAAAAATATCATAGGTAAACCGAAAGCAACAAATAGGGAACAACATTAATTGTTGTAATGAATAAAACAATTAATTTATATAGATATGTACAAAGAAGAGGAAAAAAAGAATAGTTTGAATATCAAGAAAATAAATAGATTAAAAGAAAACCAAAAAGATACAAATTCCATTATCAGGGAAAATAATGTAATAAAAAAAATGGAATGAAATTAAGACGTAGGACAATGTTCAAAATTTTTATCAACAGAATAAATAATGATAATATTATACACATAAAACAGATATTCTACAATATTATAAATTATTAATTAAATAGTGCAATCTTTTTAAGGATATAATTTTGCTTATCATAACAATAAATTTTTGATTGATTAATGATATTAATAATTGAATACCGATTTGATTTATATTAAGGTTTTTATATTTTGTTTTTAGACAAAAAACGAAAAAATTCTTTGAATTTTGATTGCAGTTATTTAATTGGTTGCTCTTGAAATGAAATGATAAGCAATCAAATCAGAGTTGCAGTTTGGATGCACTATAAGTACCGCTTGTGAAGGCAGGTTCTAATAACTTGATATATACCTGTCAATCAGAGGTGACAGTAAGGCATATGACTAAGTCGAAACAATGGAAAATATATGCAATAGAATATTAAATAAATGGAGCATGTGAAAATAATAATTATTTTTATGATTTTTCTATTTTATTTTCTGGTAAAATAAAACAGTATTTTTACGAGTCTGTGGGAATATAAAATACACAGTAATCTTATTTCAATAAAAATAATTCATGTTACTGATTACATTGCGTTTCTATTATGAACATTTTATATATCTTGTTTCAATTTTGTTTGTTTGAATAATTTACATATTTACATTTGTATATAATAATCTATATATTGTCCCCACTACTACTGCAAGTATATCAATTTCTTTGACCGAAGATATTTCGACTAATTAGGCAGTAGAATACTAGGACTAAAAAGTGATACTTAATCGCTGCGGCAATTTGCCATTACTTGTTGACTTCTTAATATATTTTACTTTGCCACTTCCGTTTTAGAATCCTTAATTTCATTAAAATATATAAATTTATTCGCTTAACTTAACTGGGAAGTAGTCTAATATACAATGTTGGGGGGGGGGGGGGCGTAGCGCACGCCGTACTTTTATTGAAAAATCTTAGTCCTTATTTATTTATTTTTTCAACAACTTTGCCGAATTAAATAATCATAATCCTAAATTAAATAATTTTATCTTTAAATTGTCACTTAGCGGCATAATACAAACAAATTTACCATAAATGAATTTATATTGCATGTAAATATATGCATAATATATTTGCAGTTATATGTAGGACTATTTCTGTTTTCTAATTCATTTAGCTATTAATAATGTCATATGGGTTAATATATAATACAACGTTTCAAGTGGTGATTTTTACGTAAAGATTGAATCTACAGTAACGAGTCTGACACCAGTTAGTTAAATCGTTACTTTAAATGCAATATTTACAAATCTAAAGATCAACGATTTGATCCACAAGCTAGTACTGACATTAATGAGACTAGCAACACTAAAAGAAGGGAGAATAATATTGATTTAAATCTTGCGTTATATCCTAATTATTATTACATTCCAATATTTGAATGAATTTGTAAAGGTTAAAGAAAATGTGAATTTTTATAAGAAAATTTAACGATTAGATGATAGAAATAGTTCACCATATAATTACACAAAGGTGATAGTTAGTACGTTTATTATTAAATATTTATCAAGTCGACGTCGAATCCTTTGCAATCATGTGAATGGGATTTATCTTCCAGCTGTTTAAATTGCGGCTATTTTATTCGAATTTAGTTGATAATCATATTATTACAAATTAATATTCTCATTTTGAGTACTATGATTAAGGGTTCATCGATAGTCCTTTGATTTTGCGTGACGTAGTAATAACAAAATTTATTTTAGGCTTCAAGCGTTAGAACTACATTAATATTTTAATGCAAGACTATAACACGCACGCAAACACAAAACCAAAATTATTACCAACACAGTAAATTATTATTAAAACAGACCAAACTCACTATATGTATTGTGCATAAAATCCCCATCTAGTGGGGATATTGGATGAGTAGGCACTATATGGGGATTTTATGCACAAGCTTTCTGGCATCCAGTGATTACTCTAGCTTGCTGTGTGTGGCAATACATATAGTGAGTTTTGCCTGTTTTAACAACAGTTATACACAAGCATAAGAGGTGGTGGTCATGTGATGTTTATTGTCAGTAAATTATATTTATATATAAAATAAAGCTACACCAAAAAATTTAAATGCGTGAAATGTGATAGTTATATACAGCATTGATTGGCAAGCGCAAAAATATAGGATAATGGGAAAGGGGGAGGGTTTAATCTTGAACACAATATCTTTTTTTTTTAATTCTGTATCAGATATATATAACTAATAACACTTCATATTATTTTGCAAAGTTTAAATAAACATCAATTTATCAAATACTAGTTTAATCTGCAAATTTTATTGCATCAGAATTGTGTGCGATGAAGTAACAGGATAAACAAATTTCTAACAACGGACATCGATTAATTCTAATTATTAATATATTTTATATAATAAACACTGCATGCGAAGACTAAATACATTTTAAAACAATAGTACTATTTTAATTTAACACATCACGCGAGTTATTATTACCTCCATTTCGTTTAACCATGCCTATGGTACCACCTGTGTACATCACCATCACCCGCGATTCTTTACCTTGGTCATGAAGAGTAGAATCACAACTACCTTTCCTTAATTTTTTTGGCCAATACCAAGGATCGATTGGAGGATTCTTTTGTTCAGAAAAACTTTCAAAAGAGCTACTAGGCTTTTTTTGATCATTTGAAACGTCCGCGTTTAGTTCTGTCATTTCAGATTTTTTTACAGCACTTAAATCCTCTAGTGAGAAAAAATTACAGTAAAATTCAGTTCTTAAAGTTTAGCACTTTCAGAATTTGGTTGGTCAACTAAAGTGTACCGGTAATATTTTTGAATTAAATTCATTATTATAATTGATATTCTAATTCCTTTCTTCTCCTTTTATGCTAATATTTTTATGCCTCTAATAGTTTCTGTTTATTAAATAATTCCACGTGCTTTTAGCAACAATTTCCAACCACAATATAGCCTATAATAAGAAAAATAAAAATTAGACCATTTATTTAAAATATAATATTAATTTTGTAAACTCAAAAATAAAATTGATAAACGCAAATAATTTTAAAAAATTAGCGTTACAGATAAAAATTTTGAGCTTCCTAAACCTAAAATATTGCAATTAAGAAAGCCTAACATTTACTAATTTATGTACTTCAAATTTCGACAGTTCTGTTCTTAAATTTATTTCGTCAATAATATCCGTAATTGTTACTTACCTTTAGTGATAATATCAGTATTATTTAATTCATTCATTTATCTTGATGAATTACACAACTTCCTTGTAAATGATATATTACTACGATTGTCATCTATTATTTAGCTGCGCTATCAACCGATTTTAGGAATTAGTGAATTCTTGTTATCGCTAATTCTTGAAAATTAGCATAACGTAGAATATAAAATATTATTTATTACTTGATTAAAATTGTACCTAAAGATAACAATGTTTATTTTGTTAAGGTTATTTTTTCAGGAAAATAAACAAATGTTTCATTGCATAATTTAAATAATCAAATAGATATCTTAATTATTGTTACCGTAAAATTTAAATATATATATATATTATTTCTCTAGTAGCAAAGGTTATTTACCACAATCTTATAATATATTTTTAAATAATTTTGCGTATACGTATAGAAATACAATCATTACCATCATCATTATCAACCATTATCAAACCACTGCAGGATAAAGGTCTCTCCAAGTTCAATCCGTCCTTTTAAATCGCTAGCCTCACTTCTTCACATTAGCTCTACACACTTTCTTATTTCATCCATCCATCTTACATGTGGTCTCTTTCTGAGTCGTTTATAATCTCTTGGAATCGCATTTAAGATATCAATTACCCATCTATTGTCATCTGTTCTAGCAATATGTCCAGCTCAGCTCCAGTCTTTTAATTTTTCCACTGATGTCAGTAACACCTGTTTGTTCTCTTACTAATACATTGTGTTTTTGAGCTCTTCTTGTTACTCCTAATATACATCTCTCCATACCTCATTGAGTGGCCTGAAGTTTCTGTATTGCTCTTCTATTAAATGTCCAAGTCTCAGATGCATAAGTAAAAATGGATTAAACATATTTATTAAAATCTTTCTTTTCAAACACATAGGCATATTTCATTTTAATATTAAGTTATTTCTACCAAAAGCATCCTAACCAAATTTAATTCTATGATTAATTTCATTCATTAGGTTTCCATCTGTAGTAATAATCTGACCAAGGTATTTGTAGTTGTTAATTTCTTTTAACTCATCATAATCAATCTTTATTTTCATCTTTTGGAAAAATCCATTGAACATTACTTTAGTCTCTTTAACATTTACCTTTAGTCCTATTTTCTTACTTTCATCTGATAACTCTTGCAACATTCCCTGAAGCTCTAAAGCATTATTTACAAAAACAACTATATCATCTGCAAAATCTAAATAACTTAAATACTCTCCATTTACTTTTACTCATTTAGCTTCCCATTTTAATTCACAAAATACTTCTTGCAGCACTGCTGTAAAAAGTTTTGAAGATATGGAGTCACTCTGTCTTACATCTTTTTCAATATCAACCTTTCTAGTATCATTATGTAATGTAATTGTTGATGTTGCATTTTTATAAATATTCTTCAGAATGTTTAGTAATTTAATATGACAATAATACCTTGATTATTCAATGCTTTAATCGTTAAAGAAATGCTTATAGAATCAAATGCCTTTTCATAATCTACAAATCCAAAGCATAATGGCAAATCATATTTATTGGTCCTTTCTATAACTTCTCTCAATATTTGGATATGTTCTACTGTAACAAAACCACTTTTAAATCCAGCTTGTTCTCTTGATTGGTTAAAATCCAATGTTCTCTGTAGACAAGTTGTAATTATCTTGGTAAAAATTTTGTATAAAACTGATAAAAAGCTGGTAGGTCTGTAATTTCTAATATCTTCTTTATCATCTTTTTAAAATATTAATATTAATATTGCATTCTTCCAATCATCTGGTATATTTTTATCATTTAGACATTTGGTATACAACTTTGCCAAAAAATTTTCAATATCTTCACCCGCTTTTTTAAATATATCAATTATGATTCCATTATTACCTGGAGCTTTTCCTTCCTTTATAAATTGTTTCACTTCTTCATTTAAAATTCTGGGAAATTAAAAAGATATAATAGATGTAGGGAGTACTTGTTCTTTATTATTATATAATTCATGGTAGAACTCTTCTACTTATTTTATGATGTCATCTCTTGTTTTAGTAATAGTTCCATCTTTTTTTCTTATTGCAAATATAAATTTCCTACCAATACCAAAATGTTGTTTTACACTCTTGAGACTTTTATTTTCTTCTACAGCTTTCCTTGCTAGTTCCCAATTATACTTTGTTATATCATTACCTTCTCTTTTTCACACTATTTTACAAAATTCGAAATATTCAATCCTTTCTAATGCATCATTTTTATATATCTTCATATTCCTTCTTTTTTCCATTAATTCTCATCTCAGTAGAAATTGTATTGGACAATTGCTGCTTTTTTTCTACTAGCTATCTTTGTTGCAGTTTTTAAAAATGTATCAGTTATTTTTTTATTAATTTCATTCAAATCTGAATCATCAAAACTACTAATACTTGAAACCGATGTCTAAATTCTAATTCAAATTCAATAGAATGTTTCTGAAGATTAGAAATATCAACTCTAAATATTGTTTTTCTTAATAATTTTTGTCTTTCTACTTTTGCATTAATATATATCTTACATCTTACTAATTGATGATCACTTCTGTTGAATTTATTAAGAACATTACAATCTTTAAATATGTATTTTCTGTTAGTCAAAATATGATCCAATTTTGCTGTATCTTCATTTGGATGTTTCCATGTCTATTTCCTTTTAACATTTTTCTCACAAAAAAAATTCATAATATATATATTTTTCTTTTACTGCAAACTCCACAAGTCTATGTCCTCTCTCATTTCTGTTATCATAACCAAAATTACCTACAGCACTTTCATCTTTATTTGTTTACCAATTCTAGCATTAAAGTCTCCCATAACAATTTTAAAATGTTTAGTCTGATAAAAAGTCTTTTGTATATCCATATAAAAATCTTCTACTACTTTATCACCATGGGAACTTGTTGAGGCATAAATCTAAATTATCAGCATTTATAACAAATGTGAAATGTATGTGGCTTCTTGTTATATGGATTCAACTGGCTCATAAAATTTCAGAATTAAGACAAGTATTGTCATTCATCCAGTGACAGCACAAGATTTTTAAATCAAAGTAAAGCATCTCCCAAGCTACATTTAACATTTGCATTCAGTAGCACTAATCCACTACACAGCACTGCCCATTATTCATATTTAACAGATGCCACTAAAGTTAAGAAGTCTTATCCAGAGAAGTCCCTCTTCAATTAAGAAGAATCATTACTAATTCAGTGATAATTATTCCATATGACAAGGCATTACTTGTCTTCAAATTGAAATTTTTTAAAAAAAGACAGTTCTCAAGATGAGCATAGAAAAGACAGACTAAAAAATCTTTATCCTAGAAATAATCAAAGACAAGTAAAAGACTAAATAAAGCATTCACAGATCAATGAGTTATATTTTCTTGTAACTATTTTTTTTTTAGTTTTGATATAAACACTACTATAAAAACTATTGTAGGTGGCTATGGGCTCAGCACCCAAAGAAGTATGACCTCTCTCCCTCATCATAATCATTTGACAAACTCCGATTAATCTAGGGGGGGGGGGTTTAACCATAAAGCTAAGAATAGATAGATACCCATTATCTGACCATTTTTGGATAGTTAGCTGGTTTGATTATAAGACATCTACCTTGAATAAAATAATTTAACATTTTACTTAGCTTAGACTGAACTTCAAATCATGACATGATAGAAGGTATATGTTTACCATTATGCTACTAAAATTAAAAGGTTGTTTAGCATCATTTTAAATATACTCATGTAAACAATATACATAAATCAATGTATAAACTCACTTAGAATATCCTACAATATTAACCTCTTTCAATTATATATATTATTACTGGTCTTATAAAAATGAAAAACTGAATTATCTGGGCTAGGAATGGTACCATAATGCCTAGCCTAATAAGTAGTAGTCATTAATGTATTTATCTAAATTGGATGATGTCTAATCATGTAGTTTGATAATTATAGATCAGATTGTAGTAATTAAATATTACTAACACATAAATGTTAGTTAAGCATGATTTTTATAAGTGACAAAATACTTATCATGTCTATCTAACTTTCTGTTCTAAAATTTTCAGTAAATTTTATAACACCAATTATGAATTAGATAAAGCATTAAAAAAATCTATCAGTCATAGTTTTGAATTAGATATAGTTAATTATGAATTAGACAACGCATGTAAAAAAATCTCTCTGACAAACAATAATTATAAACAAATGCATCATATGTAGTTGGACAAAATAATGGAAACATCTGTTAGCATTCTCTTTTGTTATCATTTATCCAGAAATGACAGTAAGAACTTTAAAAAATAGATAAATTCATTTTTTCTGACCAAAAAATTAGCTTAAGCTGACAAAAAAAAAATCAAATCTGACAAGTTTAAAATAATTATTCAAAATTGCCAAACTATTTGCTATTTCAAAATTGCGTGGGTTATGTTAGAATTCACTAAAAATAGAATGAACTGTTTGGAAAATGCTTTTGGGAAGAGACTGAATGAAGAATTGTAGAAAATAATAAGTAATGGACTGTCTGCATATATATCTAATGTAAATAAAGTTTAATTAAAATCATGTATTTTGCATATAGACTGTAATGTACTCTAGAAAATTAGCATAAAGCTGAAATTCTGGATTTGATATTGAGCAAGGTCAATATACGTAAATGAGTCCTATTATGCAGTCTGAACTGTTCTAGTGGTGTAGAGTAGCATTGTATACAATCATATGAGCAACAATTGTGCAACCTTGTAAGCTGAAAAGTGCCATGTTTGCCCTTATTATTATAGAAGTTAGTAAAATAGTTACCCGTGTATATAGCAAGTAAAAAAATAATATGTAAAAAACTTTTTTTAAATAATGCTTTTATTAGAAAGAGAAAGGCTTTTAACCTTTTCCACATGCATTTTAAACAATTGTATAATATCCCAAACAATGTAGTTTTTGACTATAGAGGGAACTCTCAAACCTCAACACAAGATAGGGACTTTATAAAGATAAGATTAGCCATCTTATTTTTAACCTGAATTCTTATTCATATAGCAATATGAAGCATCTTAATTTGAGAATGTGAAGATGTTACTCTTTTCACATTTAATCCATTATCAACTTACACAAATTAACTTGCATGAAATCTTGCAATTTACAATAAGTTAATATTTAAGATCTTTTTAATGAAAATATAGAAACTAATGTAACATTCTGATTATTTATTAAGCACACAGTAACTCTTTAATTATAAAGAGAAAGGCTTCTATCTTGTGTTGAGGTTTGAGAGTTTCCTTTATAGTCAAAAACTACATTGTTTGGCTATTATACAAACCTTTAAGGTGCATGTGAAAAAAGTTAAAAACATTTCTCGTTATAATTAGAGACTTACTGTGCATTTAATAAATAGTCAGAACATTACATTAATTTCTATATTTCCATTAAAAAGATCTTAAATATTAACTTGGTGTAAATCTCAAGATTTCTTGTAAGTTAATTTGTGAAAGGAAGTAGTGGATTAAATGTGAAGAGAGCAATATCTTCATGCTTTCAAATCAAGATACTTCAGCTTGGCCTATATAAATAAGAATTTATATTAAAGATAAAGACATCTACTATTATCTTTATAAATTCCCTATCTTGTGTTGAGGTTTGAGAGATCCTTCTATAGTTAAAAACTACATAGTTTGGCTATTATACGAACATTTAAGGCACATGTGAAAATGATTAAAAGCCTTTTTTTCGAATTACAGACTTACTGTGGGTGTAATAAAAAATTAGAATGTTAAATAATGCTTTTATGTAAATAGCAAACTAAAAAGTACAAAATAATAATATATATATTTTTTATATATATTAAATGCTTTTATTGACTGAGCACTAAAAAGGAAAAAAAAAATGTTTCTTAAATCACAATGTTTTAGATTTAACTTGAAATAAAAGCATGGGTAGATGGCTACTTAAAATATCTACTTATCTATCTATTTATCTACTTACTTATTTAACAAACCATCTAATTTCATAGATAGATAAAACACATAGGAGACAGATAATTATAGTCAGATAAGTAAATAGATAGATAGGTAGACAGGTGTGTTTATAGATAAATAGATATTTAATATATGAATTAATGGATGAGTGGTTTAATTAAATAGAAGAATTGTTGGGTGAATAAATGGATACATGGAAAATGAGATAGATAAATTGACAAATAGGTACAGATATAGATAGATGAATCAATTGATGGATCAATAATAAATAAATAAATAAACAGACTGATCAATAAATAGATAGATATGGTTGATAGATGGATTGACTGATGGATGAGCAATAAATAAAAAAAATGGATGCTTCAATAGATGGCTGGATGAATACATACAGAAATAGTTAAATGCATAGACTGATAAATGTATAGATAATCAAACATATGAATGCATATATAGATAAATTGATACTTTGGATAGACTGATGGATGAGTAGATAACTGGGTACAGAGGTAGATATATGGGCAGATTGATGGATGACTAAAACAATTAAATATATAATTAAAGGATGGTTGTATAAATAAACAGATGGCTGGATAAATAGATAGAAAGTCAGATAAATAATTAAAAAGATAAATTAATAGATAGAAACGTAGATTGAAAGGACAGTTAAATGGATGGATCAGTATAGAGAATGGATAGATGAATGAGTGGATGAATAAATAGGTAAACAAATGCAGACAATTATATAAATAGATAGATAGATAAACATATAGCGAGAGACAGATAAGAATTTGGGTAGTTAGGTCAGTAGTCAGATAGATAAGGATTGTATGGGTTGCTAGATAGTTAAATGAAAGATTGAATGCATAAATAAATGGATAAGTAGAAAACCAGATAGATAAATAAGCATAAAAAATGACAGATAGATAGAAGATAAATAGGTAAGGAATAAATAGAATACTAGATAGTTATGAATAGAATACTAGATAGTTAAATGGATTATTGAATGCATAAATAAAGATACATAGAAAACCAGATAAATAAATAGATTGATAACTGTAGGCAGATAATGAGTAAGGCTTACAGATAAATAGAAAGGCAGTTAATTAGATAGTTATATCAAAAATAAAAAAAACAGCAAATATTAAAATAGTAAATAAAAATAAAAATAAATTTCCAAAAAAACATTAATAGGTATTTATTACTATTAGTGACAAATTAAAACAATATCATATTAAAAAAGATCTCAATTAGAAAATAAACATTTATAAAAAAAAAAAAAAAAGACAAAGACAACTTTATATAACTATATAGAGGAACATTCAGTATGCAGGTGTTAATGCTTATTGTATATCTTGCTAATGTTTATTTGAGTTATTATTAATGATATTTCTTATTAGAAATCCCCTAATTTTGTTTTAATTGAATATTTATTTGACTCAGATTTCTTTACTGGTAATAACACTGAATCCAATATCACCATAAGATCACAGAATCAAAGGTAATATTTGAGTCCAATAACAGCTTTTTAAAACTATTCCCCAGATAAAACAATTTCTTAGTGCCTCATTTAAGAAATCTTTGAATGAAGCAATGCAGAGCTAACTTTCTGATATATCTGCCAAACTCTTTTGCCTTTTTCTCTTCTCCCTGATTGTTTTATCAAAATCTAGCTCAGAAATATAAAAAATGGTTGAAACATACATCAGAGATACAACTGTATTTATAAATGCCACTAAACTTAATTCTGAGTTTTTAACTTTATTTGCATTGAGAAAAGAAACTCAATTCAAACACATTTGCCAATCAAACAATCCAAGAATATCGACCAATTTTATTGAATGCTTGAATCAAACTCCTATACTAATCACCGCTGTTTTGCCTTAACTACTGTATTTTATTTTTTCCAGCATGTGGAATTTTTTTTCTTAATCTTTACGCAGAAACAAATCAGATTGGGTTGGTCCATTTCTTTTTGAATGACTTGTATTAATGTTAGCTATTATCATTTCTTTAACAGTGAAAGACCTAATCACACATGAGTAAACCCTGTCATCTTGAATTCTATTATGTTTATATATTTTCCAGCTGATAAACAAATGAAATATAACTAAATTTACATCAAAATAGTTATTGCATCTATTTCCAATAATAATATATTTACAAAAGTTAAAAGGATTTGCTTCTCATTACAGTTGCAGATATTACAAATGTGTAGTTATTGATAGTATAACAGCTAGAGGATTGGAAGAATGATATGTCTTCTAATAATTTTAACACTTTCAGATATTTTGGCTTATTTCATAAAAAATCCAATACTATTTGTTGCTAGCTACTTCCCACTCAAAGATTGATTAATGGCGTTATAACAAATAGTGAATAATTTGCATTTCTATTGGAGTATTTTTAAACAACGTATTGTTTTGAATATAGTATAATATTTTTGTCTAGTATTATACATTTACATCTTTCTTAAACACTTTATCAATACTTTTAAGAAAGCTGTAAATGGTACGATACGTTTTAGTAGAAATCAATACATAGGAAAATGAAGAAGTAGAAAATTATATTTTTGTCTAGCATTTCTCAAATGGATCTCCATTTTAAAGTCAGATCCCACAACTTCACTATGAAAAAATGGATTTATTGATGTAATTATATGATTAGTATGTTTGTGTGATTGGCTACTTGTTTATGTTATTGTTGTTTTATTGCATTCTAAATGATCTAGGGAGCTCTATAATTTGGAGAAGTCCATTATTAAGGGTAAGCTCAAGAAGTGTTCACATGCTAAGATGTAGTCAAATATATAATTTGTTAAATAGTTAGAGATATTCTGTGGTGATTTGGCTAGTTTAGCATATATTTTAAATATAGCAATATTTCTTCAGATGAAAATTAATTAGCAAAAGTCAAAGCTTTTGTCCCAAATAAAACACTAATGATTCTTTTTACTTTAGTGTGTCTTAACTATTCAGAGCTCTATGCATGATTAGGTTATTTTTACTTTTAGCTGATCAAAGAAGAAATTCTACATGCATAAAATAAGAAATTTTATTTTAACAAAATACTATTCTGAATCTCTGAAAATGAAGCCTTATTTCAGCAATTCATAAGTGAATTAATTAAAGACAATTTCATAAAATAAAGTATTTTTCTAATCCTGCTCTCATCTTTGCTGTTACAGTAAAGAAAGTACAACTGTGTAAATCAATCTAGAAAGCAGGCAAAGAAATAATTAACAAGTAAGGCGATGACTGCATATTTGCAGATGTGAAAAAAAAAAAAAAAGATGCAAAAGAACTTATCATTTGAATGCTTCATTTCTTAGTTGTTATTGACAAAAAAAATCTATTACAAGCAATCAGTCAAGATAAAAATATATGCATTTGGCAGATATGAGAGGATATATTATAATGGCACATAATTTTAGCCAAAATATTAATAATTAAATAAATTGCCGTAAAAAACCAAACTACTAATCAAGTCGCAAAAAATGTCGTTACTGATTTTAATTTATTATATATTTTAACAAACTTTTAAATAACTGTTATAATAAAGCAATTATTATTATTGGTATTATTATTTTATACAAAATTATATGGAGTTTTGATTAAAGTAAATACTTTTTTAAAAAATATTTAAATTAATGTTATTAATGTGCGAGATAGTTAACTTAAATCCGTTTTGATTGGTTTGTTTATAAAAAAAAAAATTGTTTTAATTTTTTAATTATCGTTTGCAGGTTGTTGTTTTTTTTTTCAAGTAAAAGTTATTTACTTTGATATGTTTTTTTTCTTCTGTGATTTAAGTATGTATATTTTAACTTATAAATTACTAAATAGTTTTCTTTCTAGTCTCTATTTTATGTGTTGTATTTAGTTATAAGACTCGAATTATGTTTGGAATAACAATTTAAAAATCTTGTTATAAGCAATTTAGAATGTGGTTTTTTTTTCTACTGAGTGAAAAGATATGAGTCTATTATTTGAAAAACATAGAAAAAAAAGATGGTATTAAATTTAGTAAATAAGTAAAAAATAATGGTAATAAATAAGTCAGACATTGGGAATAATAAATAAGAAAATACTGTTAGACGAAGGTTAGAAGTATGTTTATTTAGGGAATAAAATGTATATACATTAGAATAGGAAAATAATGCATTAAAATGAAAAGTTTGAGTTAAGAAATTAATATTTGTTTATGAAAAGAATAATTTAGTAGAATTTTATACAAAGGAATGGTTGCACTATAATTTGTTTATGGAATAGATACTGTATATTTTACATTTGAATCATTGATAGTTTTATATTTAGAAAGAAATGGGATTTTGTATATTTGTGAAAATATGCTTACAACAGAAGAAGCTATATTTTTATAACAGATGAAGCTATATAAAGTTAAATGGGACAGACATCACTTTATGTGAGAAATGTTAGAAAAATTTAAATGTTTTAAGATTACAATTTAATGATAGGAACAGGGTTGCTGGATAATTTTTGAGTGATTAAATGAATGGCAAATGAGTTAAAACAGGTACTTCAATTTGCAAAAGAATTAGATGGAAATGCCCATTTAAAAATTGGAATGAGTATTTCAACAGAATATTAAATATACACTATATCAGGAAACAGGAAATTTATTTATAAAAATGGAAAAGTATTATGGTAATTAAAAATATGCTCTAAAAAGCATTAGTATACTGTCAAAATAATGTCAATGTTGAATCTAATAGATATTTATGATAATCATAAAAAGAGTGAATAGTTTTAGGCAAGGGCAGAAATTTTTGGCAAAAGGAATTTATTGTACTGCATTAAGAAGTGGACAAAATATCTATGATTTATTTGAAAGCAGAATAGAAAATTTATAAATGATTAATTTATCCAATATGTGTTATAAAAGAAAAATGGAAAAAAAGAATTGATATACAAGAAATAACAAAAGAATTATTAGAGATAATTGAAAGAATTCTTAAGAAATGGGTTACAAGAGAAAAAAAGGTTGGATAATAGCTAATATTTTAAATAAATAATTTCAGATGAGAATATCTTGATCACAGTCTTTATGTATTTTCAGAATTTTATTGCTAATTCTTTTAAAGTGATTATTTTTGAATCTAGCCAAAAATATGTTATTTATCTTCAACAGTTTACTTTCTGATTATTTGCAAAGTGATTGTTTTTTTTTTTTTCTGCATTATTAAAGAATGATCATTAGTATATACATATTGCACTTTTTAAAGTTATCTTTTTTTGACATGAATAACCCTTTACTCTTAAGATCTGTCCAGTTTGGAAACCTTAATGCTTTCTAATAGAAATGGATACCAGGTCATTGTCTTTTAGCCTTCCCTCTAACTATTGACTTCTCTGCAACTGCAAATTTGAAATCATATATTTATGATATATGCATATTTGTAAAAATTAATTTTTTACCTCACAATTTCTGGATTCTTTAGTCTCACTGATTCTCTAAATCCATTGTTTTTTCTTTGGCAAAAATAATTGTCTTGGAAACCTATTATTCATTCAGTTGTTTCTTTCCATTCTCAGAAATTAAACAATATACCAAATAACTTCATATAGAGAATGTGCATGCAGAATACTATTATTCCTACAAAATTGTCTTTATGTATACGGAAAGTAAAATTCAGTTTTAATACGCTGAACCTTCCAAACTGATCCTTTGCAGGTGGGAGATGATTTTATAAATAGCATAATTACTAATTTTTACTGAATGTAAAAGATATGTACTATTTACTAATGAAATTAATGTAAAGCTTAACTGCAAATGCTGCAAAAATTATTAGTCCTTGACTAACATGTTAATGTATAAAGTATATTAAAGAACATTAATACTAAAATATTTTTTTTAAGATAGTAATAAATCAGATAGATATGTAAGAAGTTGAGTGTGAATCTGCTTTGTGTGTGTATGGACACTTTAATTGATGTTAATAACTTGTTTGCCAATACTACTAGTATCATGAGAATGTGCGGAAACTTATTTTAAATTATAATTTAAATATGATCTTTTATTAAATAAATAATTCATTGAATGACTTCTAATCATTATAATCCATTAACTGAAAAAATCCTGTTAGAACAAGTTAAGTATTTCTTATCTTCAAAATTCTTAAATATCATAATAAAATCATCTTCTTTTTACACCTTATTGCCCTATTATTTCTCAAGCCCTGGTTCATTTTTCTACCTCCTATCACATTTTAATAAAAGCTATTTAAATAATTACATTATTGTCTTCAATTTTATTATAAAAATCTAAATAAAAAGTCACAAAATCTCTTTTTAACTTTAAATTTTTCCTATTCATCCTCTTTTAACAGTTTACATTTGAAAAATAATTGTTCAATACTTTCTTTGTCTTCTATTTCCGATAAACTATATCCATCATTCAAATCCTTATTCCATTTTTGCCTTTATTTCTCTAATATCTAAAGCACCTGGCTTTACACTAAATAAGTTTTTTTAAGGTTATATATTTTTTTTATATTTATATAATCTTTATTCTTATATAGTTCCAAACTTTATTTTTATATAACTCTAAAGCATTTCTTTTTTATTATCCCTCAATTATTTTAACTATAATACATTCTTCAGTTTCTTATATAAATACATCGATCTAAATTATTTATTTACTAATTTTAAATATTGTAAAATCTTTGTTGCCCAACATGTTTATTATTCTTTCCACACAAACCAATTAAAACCTATTTTTACAACATATTTTTATTTATATATTGAAACTTAACAAATATTTTAAATTTGCTTTTGATTTTCCTCATCCACCTCATTTCTCTTTGAATGGCCTTATTTTCTATACATAATTCACATTGACTGCACATCTATCTATGATATTTTTTGCATTTTATCTTTAAAAAAAAAAGATAATTTCTTAGCCAATTCAAATTTCTTCATTTCCAAATATTAAAGCAGTTGCCATTATTTGTTATCAAATAATTATATATTACTCATTATATGAAAAATATATCAGATATCTAATGATTCTCATTTATTTTTGCTTTTATTTCCCTCAATTCTAATTTCTAAGTATCTACATAATTTCTTTTTTCATTTAATAAAGTACTGCCAATTCTTTAAGATAAATGATCATGCATTTTTCATGCTTCAGTTTTGTCCTTATCATTAAAAGTATTGAGATTTTTCTTTATTTTAATTTTCATACTTCTTTCTTTTTTCCACATTTCTCTAATAATAGATTTACACTTTCTTTTACACTACAGAAAATGCCATATCGCTGGCAAAAAAAAAAAAAAACCCTTATATATTCTTGTGTTCCAGCAATAGGAATTCCCACTCATCTCTATTCTTTTTATCTCATCTCCTTTTTTTTTTTTTAAAAAAAAAAAGTAATATGATAATGAGCATTTCTATTGTACTATAATTTCATATTTAACTTCCACTAATTATATATCCATCAGTTGCTACATATAAAAATTATTATTATAAAGATTTAATTATTTTCAAGATTTCTCTGCTATCTTCTTAAGTTCTTTCTATCAAAAGCCTTTTCTCTATCTAGAAAAAGCAATAAATGATTTATTTTCCTTATCAGACATTTTACTCAAGGTACAATATGTAAATTATTCACGTCTTACTTCCTAAAGGAAACCTATTCTGAAATTCATTCAAAATTTTATTTATATATCTAATTCCTATTCATTATGATACACACAAATAATTTAGTCTAAACTCTTTTCTGTTATGTAACAATTTAATTTTCATATTATCAATTATAATTTTATAAAAACTTTATCTAGATTTTCCTTTTTGCAATCTATTGCTTTTTCCATCTGTGTCCATTTCTCATGATTATTATCCTCATATTTTTCCTCTTTTCTTATTTCTCTTCTTAAATAGTGAAATATTTTCACATGTTTTTCTACATTATTAATTTCTTAAATTAATCATTTTTCCATCTTAATTCTATCCTATTATAGCCTGATTACTTAATATATATTAGTGTTTATTAAACTCATATCTAATGTTATCTTAGCCATAGATTATATTTTTATATTGAACTATTTCCATCATCTAATATGAGTATTGAATGTCTTTAGAAAAATTTAACTTTTACTTAAATATTCCAAATACATTCAACTGTTAGTAATAGCTCATCAAACAGGTTAGTATATGCACAATGTTTTGAAAGGTATTATTCTTTTCTCTTAATTCAGGTGTTGCTGGCCTGACCAGTGACAGTACTAGCATGGGATTCGAACCTGGATGCTTAGATTCTTGAGTATTGAATTTTAAGGTAACACTCTAACCAACTTCTAAAGACATTCAATACTCATATTAGATGATGGAAATAGTCCAATATAAAAATATAACTAGAACAGCAGCATCATACCTTTAGGAAAATACTAGCCATACATTAGTTTCTAGATGCTAACATTGATCATTAAGAAAGTAGGATCTGAATCCATTCTTTGTCAGGTGAATCTTGAAAATATTTTCAAGTCATAAAAAAGCTTAGAATTATTATTATTTAGTAAACAGATGTCTAGTCTATCTTTTATATGAGGATAATCCCAAAATGAAATGAATGTCAATGTGTTGCCTATAAAATAAAAGCAGTATTGTAATATTTTTTCATTAAAAAGATTATATTTAAAATCACAATTTGGATTGATTTATGCTCAAAATTGTCTAGTTCTAGTAATTTTTAATTTGTTTGTTTTTTCCCCATTATTATACAAATACTTATATAAAAAAGATTATATAATTATGATTTTAGATAGTGGTTATTATTTTTGATAGTATATTAGTAATATTTCTCATTTAAAAATATTTTGATTGATTTATGTTCATAATTGTCTAGTTCTAATAATTTTTAATTTGTTTATGTTTTTTTCCCATTATTATACAAATACTTTTTAAAAAAAAGTTTGTATAATTATGATTTTAGATAGTGGTTATTATTTTTGATAGTATATTACTAAAATCTTTGGATTAATTATATATATATATTTACAGTTGGTTTCAAACTTTTGCAAATAATATTCAATTGCTGACGCTGAAATCATGATGAGAATTTAAATGATATATCACTATATTTATTTTTCTTAAATGCGCATTTATATCGGACTGTGACATTGATGACAAATTTCAGAATTAGAAAATTATAAACTGAATTACAATAATAAATACTTTGTAGATGATCCAGAACAAAATAATTTAATAATCATGAAATCAAGCAAGTTACCCATTTTGAAGAATCCAAATAAACGTATTTCATTGAATGTAACTCAGATGAGAAACCTTCCTCAAGGAAACAGCATATTTAGAAGTAAAATTCCTATTTTCATAAGCAAGTGTGAAAAGGAGAAATTACCACCACCGTCTCCCAAAACTTTTTCTTTATTTGATAGATCAAGAACATTTATAATTGAAACATCCTTTGAAAAGTGGAAAAAAAGAAATGAAATATTAAAGCAGCCAAATACTTCCTCAGAAAAAATAAATAATAAATTAAAACTACACAAACCCTCACCATGCCCAGGCTGCACCCATCTCTCATTATCTCAACTCTCTTCAAAAAAACATATCTGGGAACAACTTCCTGTAATACAGAGCCATCTATTAAGAACTAAAATACTCAATAAAAATCCAGAGAAAAGGCACAGATGCATTTAATTTTTAAAATATATTTTACACCATGTATAAAAAAATAAAAATAATACTATATAAAGTTTATTTATTCAGAAATTTTATTGGTTTTTTGTAAAAGAATTATAATGAATACTTTATGTAACATTTTAAAATGTAATAAATATATTTTTGTTTGTTGTTATTATGACCATTGTTTATGTATACACATGCACTTATAGATAAGTGTTCCCCTCAAAATGAACACATCTTATGAAGATTTGATATCATTTTAAAACATAATATAAATCTTGAATTAGTGCTAAGGGTGTTGTAATGTGCATATAATTACCTGATGATTTCATAGTCTCTATGCTTTTAAGGCAGCAATAACATTTTTCAAGTACTTCTAAGGTAAAAATTAGATAGTCTTTTTTATGGGAAATTAAATACTGCGATTTTAATATTACCATTCATTAGAAAGTGAAATTATTATAAAGAAATTATATCCTGCTTCTTATATATTTACATGTTATTTTTTTATGAAGTGTGCTAGTAGATTATATCAGAAGCAGAAAGATATTTCAACATTGATATGCAATTTTTCAGAAGTGTGCTACTTATCAGAAAAAAAATAGGTTTATCAACTTCTAGGTATTATTGACTACTAACGCAAATGATAGCATGTTCAGGCAAAGAACTTGATAAGTGTAGAAAATTGGGGACTACAATGTCTTTTGAATATATATATATATATATAATATATTAATATAATTTCAATAATTTACAATCATACTTTGTTTACACTATAAGAAGCTAATTTTTGTAAATCTTTTTCCTTATGAATAGTCTAACTTATGGAATGCTATTTGTAGAAGCTAACTGCATTTACTCTATAGCTAATATTTACACCCGTATTAAATTTCCTGATTATAATACACCAAACTATCCCCAAAGAACTGTAGTTAACTTTCATCCACAAGCATTTTTAAAATAAAATTTGAATTATGCTATTCCTTTTTGAGCACCATGTTATATATCCAAGGATACATTATCATTAAGCACAATTATTATAAATTTTACATCTTTGATATTACAACACTTCTCCAAATTAAAGCATGATTCTCTATAATTGAAAGTGAACTAATCAGCAAGCCATTTAGAATGAGCCTAAGTCAATAAGAATGGCCCAGACAATTAAATATATTTATAAAATCGCATAACATTCCTGTTTTTATTATCCACATTTCAACTAAACTTCTAATGAAGAAAGAAATTTCATCATACTTAATGGCAAATTAATGCCAGGGTTTAAATCACATAACATTCCTGCTTCAATTTTCTATATTTTAGCTAACCTCTTAATGGTGAGTGGGGAATGTCCAGCCCTCAGGTCTTATATAGTTCACAGTCATTTTGTCCAGCCTGGCAAGATAATCACAGACAAGAGTTGAAATTCAATAAATCTACTAGCTTTTTTTTTACAGCAACAAAAATTTATATTACAGGACACAGAGAAGACCCTAACAGTCAGTTATCAAATGTGGAATATGTTCCAAATTCAGAATGCAAGATAAGAACAGCAATCAAAGTAAAACAACCTTGTTGATGGCTTTACTCACTGGATAGCTATTAAAACTCAAGCTATGTAACATCCTACAAAGCAAAATAATCTCATCTCTGGCAATATGCACCAGATAGTTATTAAATCTTAAGTGGCAAGATATTCTACAAATGGCAGCTAGAAAGCAAAATGATCTGTTCATTGATGACTACTGAGACAAAGCAAAATCTCATCGCTAGCTATTAAAACTTAAATTATCTAACATCTTAAGACTGACTACAAAGCAAAATAATCTCATCCCTGACAATACCCACTGGATATTTTTATTAAATCTTAAGTGGTTTGACATTCTATAAATAGCGTCTATAAAACAAAATAATCTAATAGTTGACAAACATAATGACAAAGCAAAATAATCTCATTGATAATACTGCTGGATTTCTGTAAATGTCACATAAGCAATGATGAATTTCACACATTGGAGAAACATTTATTGAAATATATTTTGGAAAAAACTTAGCATCACTAAAAATCAACTGTGCTTCATATTGACCAACACAAACATAGAAAAGCAGTTACAAGTAGGAACATCATCAGTACCAGATAATACCACATTTTTCATCAGAAAAGCAGTTTCAATCATCACATTAGGATAACCAATATAGCAGGTTAATTTTAAAGACAATTTTGTATAACCTGCAAATGCTCTTATAAATATTCAATTGGCTATTGGCAGATAAGATTCCCAACACCTCTAATGAATAGATACATTTTCATCATTCTTAATGATAATGTCAAGGTTTAAATCCCATAACTCTATTCCACAAGGCTCACCTCTGAGTGCTGTTTTTTATTATATAAATCTGTTGCTTCTGGAAATAGAGAAAACTGACATATATATTTCACTGGATGTGCTTGTCATTTTCCTTCCTTCAAGAAGTACAATTATTTACTTTTATTCTGGAAGATTATATAGCATACAAACATCAGTTTAACCTTAATAAGTCATCCACATGGAATACTCTCTCTGGTGTTTCCATTCACCGCTCCCCTCATAACTTTCTTGGATTTTCCATTTATAAATTTGATAAATGCCATGATTTCTATTTAGAACTCTATCCTCACATCTGATGAAAATATAGCTATTTGTCCAAAGCATACCTTTCTCTTCATGCAAAGATCTATCAACATCTTGATTTTTCCCGTAAATGAAACTATATGCAGAGTAATTATACTAATGTTTGCAAGAAGAAAATTAATTCATTTTCTCCAAACTGATTTGAAATAATAGCTGTTGCAATTAGTAGCATGCCAAAGACAGTGACCTTTTTCTCTACTCAATCCCTTTTATTTTCAGAGGTGAGTAAATACTGTTTTTAAATTTATTTCTGCTTACCCTGATGCTATGAAATTTGTTCTAGTCACTCCTATTGATACACCTCCAGCCAGTAAAGTTATTTTTTAATCCTTAATTAAATCCATTGCTGCTTTTATTGATCTTAATCATCACCCAGTTTCTAAGAAAACTCTTTTGGAAGACTTACAACATAATTCTTAGTTCTAGTTAATCTAAACCATCTCAGTCTTTCCTTACTGTCAGTAGTAAACAGATAATTGAAAAAAATCAAGTTATGGTATCTAGAACTAAAATATCTAGATTTCCTTATTAAAATCAATTTAGAAACCTACCCACTAGGCATTTTTTATTACAGAGAAATGGTGCTTGCTAATATTGACCCCTCTTTGTCATAAATCTGAAGAAACAATTCATTTTCTGATAGTGTCTTGCTTCTTATCTACAGAAAGATAGATCATTGAGTCAATTCCTAAATCATACACTTCCTCTATTGCCTCTCCCATTGATGGGATGAAATGGGGCCTTTTCCTTCAATTAGGGTTACTACTTTCTTTATGTTTATCCATTAGTTCATAAAATGCCATATTTGCTTCATCCAGGAAATTGCAGTTTTATTAATAAAATTTTTCAAAATTAGTGTGTGTTTGCTGCTCCAACTATTGTTGATGCTACATGGAGCCTGGTTTCTCTTCTGACCCCATTATAAGTAGGTGAAACCATATGCATTTTTTTATCACTATAACTATTACCATCATCATCATTAATATAAAATTTTATGAAAAAGCATTTCATGACTCAGTAGATGTATATAAATACATTGTTTTACTTCATTGTGTTTAACAATAACAAACTCCATATAGTAGTGTCACCAAGTGCAAACCTTAGTAATCAATGGAAGCAAAAAAGTTTATGCATAAAATTCCTATCTAGTGCTTACTCATTTAATAACCTGACTAGTATCTAGCTTGTGGTTTTCATCAGTGAAAAGCCTTGGATTTAAGAACAATGAGCCTAATCTTAAATATATGAAATGGCGATCATGTGATATTTTTATGGTTACTATGTTGTTTATAGTTTTCCCCCTCCCCCTTTTTTTATTTAAAAAAAAAAAACAACTTTCACTTACCGTATGTAATTTATACAGCATTTTTTTTTTTTTTTTTATATATATACTTTATAATATCTAGTTGAATTGTAAATTATTTTTCTCAAGTTTGTATAAAATTTCTGCATAAAAAAAAAAAATGAATAAATACGATATATTTACGGATTTTGATTGGTATTTATTGTTATAAATATTAATTTTACATGGGATAGGTATGAATGTAGACATATCACAAAGAATAAGTGGATTAATTCTTTTAAAGTTTAATTACAATAGGTGCTGATCTCACTTTGTTTACAGTAAGTGCAGAAATATAAACCATTAAAAATAAAAATAATTGAAATAATAAAATGTTTTTCTTCTCCCCTATAATAGTAATAATTATTATAATAAAATAAAACACAAATAACATTAAAAATATTCTATCAAATTAAAATTATTTGCAACTATTGAAGCTTCTTATTCACATACAATTAAAATGTCTAATCACAATTTTTTTTAAAAGTAACTTGGTAATTTTACAAAATCAGCTATTAGCTGATCTGTGTTAACGTTTTTTTTAAGTTGTCTTATTTGTTGATAATCTTGTAATTAGACTGTGGACAATGAGAAAACACTTGTATTATGGGGCAGATAAAAACTATACTTATTTCTGGGACTTTTGACAAACATGGGTTCATAGTTGAGAGGTTAGACAACTAACCTTACAATTTGTGCACTTCTGTAGTTTTGATTTTCAATTGCCAGAAATTTACCAATAAAGCTGGAATTTAGTTCAGCACTTTGAATTATTATGACAGAGAGCAACTATTGTAATTTAGAACCATTGATAGGATATAATTTTGCCATCCATCCTTTAGTTGCATAATGCTCGTCTTGTCAATACATGAGAACACATTTTCCTCCTAATCTCAGGTCCAATTTTTTTTTTTGTTCTTACATTATTTTATACTTATACTACCTAATCAGCTATTTTTGAATCAACATCTGGTTACTGACTTTAATTTTAACTAAATAAGGATTGGATTAAGACAAAATAACTTTTTGTAAGTATTAACTTTTTTCTTAAAATTAATTTCAAACTTTTGAAAACTTAGCTGTATATTCTCCAACTTTGATTATTTTTAATTATATATCTGTATTCATCTTTTCTCCTCTACCAGGAAGCATAAAATTGTTTGCTTTGAATCCCAACCAAAATAATTTAAAAAACAGAGTGTATCATTTTTACAGATTTTATAGAATAACAGCATATAAATTTTAAAATAGCATAATTTTACAAATCTTTTAAGTTCATGTTTGATTTCCTTTATAAAGTGATCTTTAATATATTTTACAGTCTTGTCAGAACAAAATATTTTTTCCCCCATTTTTATTCATACCCCCTTAATTTATTTAATCTGCTTCTTTATTTGGTACTAACATAACTTGTAATTTAGAATGATGTCACACTTGGATGCTTCACCTAATTACAATATACATGTAGATTTTAATATTAAAAAACTTAATAATAGATTATTTTGATATTCATTTTTTTTTTGTTGTTGTTGTTAAATTTTAAAATAGATTTAAGAAGCTTAAGTTAGTTTCAGTAGTGTTTAGAAAGTTGTGTTCTATTCTAGAAAAGAGTAAAAAATGTAGTTAAAGCAAATTCTTTCATGATGAGATGGAATTAATCCAAAAAGCATATTAAATTACCAGAGATAGTTGTACTAATTGGCCAGTCTCTTTCAGATCTATAATGAGTTTTTTTCCTGTTGTTTTCAATATGCTGAAGAGCCCAATCAAATATATATACTTAGTTTATAGTCAGCATGTTATAGTCCTCCCTTCTCTCAGAAGTGGACTATTACTGATTCCATATTATCTGATCGAATTAAGCATTGTTTGCTGCTGGCCAATAGGCTGATGTACAGCTAGATATATAGCCAATGATTAATACAGGCCAATAAGCAGTGCTGATCGCTGAATCCGAATGTTTTCAATAAAGTCAGGGATCTGGCTATAAATAGTCAGGCTTTTGTGAAAATCAGGGGAGAATGTCTGTCAAACCTACAAAGACAGTGCATGTTCTACCAGGGAAGATCTGCTAAACTGAACAGCAGCAAGCATTCCCACTAATAGCAATACTCTATTTGTCCATGCAGCTAGGCAAGTCTCCAGACAGACCGAATGCTGCTAAGACTACTACTGCTGACTCAAGGCAAGCTGTCTTGTACAGCCAGAAAAATCATACTCCCTACCCGTGAGGCAAGCTATTAGGTGTAGCTGGAAGTGGTAGGCAGAACCCTGAGTTTACGTTATTCTATAATATTCAGTATTGTAGATATTCTCTTGTATTATATATATTTGTAGATATAATAAAGATTATATTAATTGTAACTTGGGTGTTCTGTAAGTTGGGTCTGTGATCCAGACCAAACACAACACAGCAAGTTGAAAAAAAAAAAATTAAAATGATTTACTTCAAACATTATAGAAAAATATTGTCTATACCAAGAAGGCTACATTTATCTAGGAATTTTACAATGTAGACAGAAATTATTGAAATCAGCTCATTAAAATTATTTGGCCAAGTTGTTTTAAAGTTGCCAAACAAAAGCACATCTTCAAAGAATAATAAAAGTAAAAATTTTTTTTGGTTTATTCATTGCTACAATGAAATGCTCCATCAAAAAGAATACATAAGGAACTTATAAATATGTTAAGATGGCAATACAAACAAATTTGAACCCTTTTTGTGGTACTACAAAATCAAGTTAAATAAGCAACAGATATGGTCATTTAAATTCGATTTATTTAAAGTATATTTGAATTGGAAAGGAATAAAAATTCTATGTTGCTCTTCCACAAAATAATTAGAAAATAATAATAATAATAATTCTTTACACCAGCTATATAATCAAATAATAATTTTATACATAAAAAGCTTTTTTCAGCACCTACTTTCGTGTCCTTTTCAAATGTTACTAATCTATATAACATTAAGGAATCACCTGACAAAACCATCCAGTGTCCAATAATGGAATTAAAACAATAATATAAATAATTAAAACAAATTAAAACCCACATATATAAATTGAATAATTACAAAATAATTGACTATATCATAGCAATATTATATGCATTTTTTAATACAATTATATCATCTTATTGTGCCGACGACATGCATTTGTAGTCACACATGTATATACTTATTAGTCGAGTAATAATAAAAGATGCAGAAATAAACCTACATTGAAAGGGTAGGAAAAGTCAGCATAATAATTAGCTAAAATTTTGCTAAAAAGTGAAACGCAAAGTGACATAAAGAGAATTAGATCACTGATATTTTAAAAAAAATAATAAAGGAAAATTCAACTCATAAAAGGATTAATGTTTAGTTAAATCGTAGAAAGTTACAATGACTTTGTTTTAGAAAAAAAATATAAAGAAAAAGGGAGAAGGGAGTGTGTAGCAAAATGCATCTCTTTTTCTCTTTAAAAAATTACTTATATAAAAAAGAAAATTGAAAGTGTGTGAAACTTATTATAGTTAAAATGTTAGATATTGTAAATAAGTAAATTGAATTGAAAATTTGAAAGTGTATAAATCTGTATAAGATAAAATATAAAGGTGTGAGATCTGTTGTTAATTAGTGACATTCCAGCAAACAATGGTTGGGTAAGTCTATAAATAAGGTGGATCCAGCAGCCATGAGTAAAATTAATATTAGCATGCGCATGTCTTTGGAGATGCATGGCTAGTGGCCTTAAATGGGCATTTGCTTGGTCTCTGCCCACCTGACTTCTAACTCACCCAGGGAGGAATACTGCCACCTCACCTGCTAAGTAAATTGCTGTGTCCAACTGTACTATGCCTGGAAATGAATACAACTAAGAAACCTGAAAGCAAGAAAGGAAATGAAGTTGAATGCCATAAACTATACCAAGAGTAACACAGCCAGCTGGAGTATCTATAACAGGACCAACCATCTCTGCAAAAGAAATGGGTTGCATCCCACAGAACGGTCTACAGAGTGCTTGGGAGAAATCCTAGGTAAAAATTTTTGCTATTTTATACATGCATGTATTGATTAATTTGGGTATTATAAAACCAAACTGAGAATAAATTAAAGTGCACAAAAAAAAAAAAAGGAAAGAACTGTTTCTAAAGTAGCTATTTTAAAAAAGGGGACAATTATTCTTTTTCAAACTTTATCAATTATCCATTCAGAAGTTTAATTGTATGTTTTCCATGTTTATAGACTTTTTGTTATTTTAGATGTGTAAATTTATTATATCATTTAACTTAATGATTTTACTGTTTTTGTATTAAATATTATTATTACTAAATTTAGTTGTCTTTCTTTCATCAAGCGAACAAATAATAGTATTAAATTAAATCTAGGTTAATAAAATTGAGCTGATTAACTTTTAATTTAATTAAAGAGAAAGATATGCTAAAGAAATGGAAAAGTGTATAAATGAAAGGAGAGAGCTGTGTACACATGTACTCTGTTATCATCAGTGGTAATCTTCAGAATTTATAAATGTTCCAAGCAATGGGTGTGTAATCAGGCATTCTCTTAAGAAAGTTTGATCCAGCAGCCGAGGGCGTCTGATCGGGAAATATAATGTTGGAGTAATATACATATATTGGTCCAGAGTTTGGTCAGAAATACAGACTTGAGAACAATTTAGTCTGTATTTGTTCCTTGCTTGAGATAATAGTGAAAACCAAATATAAAGAAAACTGTTACAAATGGGGCCAGCCTAGGATTATCACATTTAAAGGTGATAACTCAGTCGAATTTGTGTATACAGCACAGTCAAAATGGATGCGCAGGTTAAAGTAGTTTAAAAAAAACAGATAAATGGAAATAAATATATAGCTTGGTAAAAGACAAAAGCAAGGAACAACAAATTTAAAGAAAGAGATAGTGTATGGTTTTCGGGAGCTAGGCTGTAGAGAAAAAAAGGGAAAGAGAAAATTTTAGGGACGGGGGTTTCTAAGGCAGGCAAGGCGAGTGAGTTAGTAAGTAGGGCATGAGGGAGATGAGCAAATGTACCTAATACAATAATTATAAATTAAAAGGAATATGGCATTGTTATAAATTTAGAATATTAGTCAAACAGTCATAACGAACAATTTACTCGACAATATTTAGTTTTATAAAATAAATTCAATGTGCATGAGATCAAAGATAAAAATGGATGCTCAAAGTAACGGAGAGGAAAGGGTTATTAACGAAGAACAAACTGAGCAATTCGAAATGATTGATAATGGAAAGGAGAGTGAAGATAATAATGAACAAGAAGAGAAGGGTAGTATAGAAGCAGTGATGTGATGGTTATGTTGAAGGAAATAATGAAAGATAGCAATTTGCTAAAGAATTAAATGAAAGAGAGAAGCACAGAGAGGAATTAAATAAGAAAATGATGGAAGAGTTATGTGAGCAACTAACTAAAAATTTCAACCAGAAAATTAAAAAATTGAATGAAAATTTTAAGCAAATCTCTTGTCAAATGGTGATCACAAATAAAAGGTTGGATAGCCAGACTGAGATACTCGAGTAATTTGAGTTAAAGAATCATGGGTAAGTGGGATAATGCAACACAAGAGGTCATGATGGAAGTAAATGGAAAGATGGCGAATATGGAAGATAAATTGGGAACAGTGTGCCAAGAAGTAGTGAAGTTCAAAATAGCAAGGAGAGAAAATTGAAGTGATTAAAGATGAAAACAAGGAAGTTATAGAAAATCTATGAGTGGATATCAATCAGCAGTAGCACTAGAAAAAATAGTCTAAAGTAGATGAAAGGGAGAGTAAGCTAGAAAATATAAGTGTTGGCCAAAATAATAATGAACAGAAAAGCGAGAGCGAATGCGCATATATCAATGATGGAAATCATCATGTCAACTCCGCCGTGGTTAACCAGTTTTTGAAAAGTATCTTCTGGTCACCTAGGGGAAAGCCCCATGGAATACCTTGGCAGTCTGGAGATATTTTGTGCTTAATAAGCTAAGTGATGAAGCCATGATTGCCCTTGTCTGCAGTCATTTACAGAGTGCTTCACAAGTGTGGTGGAACTCATTCATGAAACCAACATTTACAAAATATAAGGCGGCTTTGTTTGCCACTTATTGGAATGATGAATACCAAGAAAATATTTTACACCAGACCTCACAGGACAATTGGAGACCGGGAGAGCCATTTACTTCGTTCTTCCATCACAAGGTAGTGAAACTACATGCACTTACAGCAAATGCCTTATCATAGAAACAAATTATTAGGATTGTCAGACAATTTTCCATAATGTGGAGCAGATGCTTATAGGCATTGAAAGAAACAATCGAACAAGTTGCCAAATTATTTAATGCGTTCAACAGCACTAGGTCTAGTTATAAAACTGAAGATCGGGGATTCAAACCCCCTCCTAAAGATCCGGTGGTAAATGTGGTTCAATCTAACCTTCATCGGAGTTACTGGGGAGGAAATCAGAAGAGATTTTCTGGTAGTCTGGAAAGAGCTAAAGTGTCCAGGCAGACCGTAAGTGATTCAGATCTAAACTATCTGGACAAGCAGACTTTAGTGAGCATTGGGTTAATGCTCAAGTCCCCAGCTCAAGTGGTTATATATCCAGTAGGAAGAATAAACAACCTCCGGATAAAATTAAAAATAATAAATATAACACGACAGATCTGTCAACTCGACCAAATGTTAATGGCCCTGGATTTCAAGAACGGAGAATGATTTATAAAATGTAGTTGAAAAAAAAAGGCAGGAGAAAAAATAATAGTTTACTAAAAGACTAATTCACACATAATGAATGATAAACAAATGGTGGTAATAATAATTAGAATGAATGGATAGGTTATGGATTGAGGCAGATGAGTGAATATATGGGATTGTTTGGATCATATTTGAGCTTGGTAGGATGTAAATCTGTAGGTAAGTCTTTGTAAGAAACTTTCCCTTCTAATAGTGTAGCGCCAGTAAAAATCCTGGGCCTATTATCTTTGCTGGATGAAATTTCCCAGCTTATTAAGAATCATATTAATTACATTAATAAAAATATAAAGAATTAAGAATTTTGTTTTATTAAGATAAATGGACAGTAGAAATGTTCTGCCGTTCTGTTCGAACCCTATATTAATGTTGGTTGGTATTAAAGTCAACTCACACTGTAGTCTAGACTTGCGTAGATTAAAGTGATCTGATCAGTGCAAAGTCGAATGGATTGAAAATATGGGTAGTTTTGCCTTGTTGTCTCTGTATAAGAAAGAAAAAGGAGAGGAAATATAATTTTATACTGCAGACATTACTGTTAATGATATCTTTATCTAATTGCAACTGAAAAAATCTAAAGGTTAAGAATTAAAATGGCCTTCACCTTAGATTTCACTTCTCAAAACCAGGTGCAGTGTAATGTGCTGACTACATGCATTTGTAGTCACACGTGTATATACTTATTAGTCGAATAATAATAAAAAATGAAATACACTACATTGAAAGGTCAGGAAGTCAGCATAATAATTAGCTAAAGTTTTTGTTAAAAGGTAAAATGCAAAGTGACATTAAGAGAATTAGGTCACTGATATTTTTTTTTTAAAAAAAGGGAAATTAAACATAAAGGGATTAATGTTTAGTTAAATCACAGAAAGTTACAATGACTTTTGTTTTAGAAAAAAAATATAGAAAGAAAAAGGGGTTTTATAAAATGCGTCTCTTTTTCTCTTTAAAAAATTACTTATATGAAAAAGCAAATTGAAGGTATGTGAAATTTATTATAGTTAAAACGTTAGATATTGTAAATTGAAATGAATATTTGAAAAGTGTATAAAATTTTATGAAAATGTGAAACTTGTATAAAAATTCCTTTGTAAATCTGTATAAGATAAAATATAAAGATGTGAGAAGATCTGTTGTTAATTAGTAACATTCCAGCAAACAATGGTTGGGCAAATCTATAAATAAGGTGGATCAAGATTAGATATATAGTTTTTCTGTTATCATACTGGGCTAAAAAAGAGAATGTGAGAGACCAGCAGCCATGAGTAAAATTAATATTAGCATGCATGTCTTTGGAGATGTGTGGTTAGTGGCCTTAAACAGACATTTGCTCTGTCTGTCCACCTGACTTCTAACTCACCCAGGGACGAATATCTGCTGCCTCGCCTCCGCTGTACTATGCCTGGAAAATGAAGAATGAATACAACTACGAAACATGAAAGAAGGAAACGAAGCTGAATGCTATAAACATACCAAGAGTAACCCAGCCAGCCAGAGTATCTATTATAGGACCAACCATCTCTGCAAAAGTAGGTTGCATCCCACAGGATGGTCTACAGAGCACTCGAGAAATCGTAGGCAAAAATTTTTGCTATTTCATACATGTATGTATTAATTTTGGTGTTATAAAACCAAACTGAGAGTAAATTAGAGTGTGCAATATATAAAAAAGGAAAGAACTGTTTCTAAAGTAGCTATTTTAAAAAAGAGGACTTACTCTTTTTCAGACTTTATCGATTATCCATTCAGAAGTTTAATTGTATGTTTTCCATGTTTATAGACTCTTTTTGTTGTTTTAGATGTGTAAATTTATTATATCATTAAAGTTAAATGATTTTACCATTTTTGTATTAAACATCATTACTACTAAATTTAGTTGTCTTTCTTTCACCAAGCGAACAAATAATAGTATGAAATCTAGGTTAGTAAAATTGAGCCGGTTAATTTTAATTTAAATAAGGGGGAAAGATATGCTAAAGAAACAGAAAGGCGTATAAATGAAAGGAGGGAGGAGGCTGTATACACATGTACTCTGCTATCATCGGTAGTAATCTTCAAAATTTATAAATATTGCAAGTGCTGGGTGTCTAATAAGGCATGTCTCTTAAGAATGTTTGATCCAGCAGCTGAGGAGCATCTGATTGGGAAATATAATGTTGGAGTAATATACATATATTAGTCCAGCGTTCGGATAGGAATAGACTTGATAACAATTTAGTCTGTTCCTTGCTTGAGGTAATAGTAAAAACCAAATATAATGAAAACTGTTACATTATATGTTCTATTCATTTTTAATCAACCTATTATTAACCATATTTGTAGAAGTCTTTTCATACAATTAGTCAAATTATTTTTAATATTTGTCTTCTTTTTGGATCTTTGATGAAATTTAAATATTTAATACTTTTTGTATCATCTATTCTATGGCCATATTTCAAGTAGTAAATATATAATGCAGACCTATCTCTTCTTTTAATAGCATTATGTTCTTTGACTCTTACCTGTTTTCCAGAATGCCCAAAGTAAATCATTTTACATATAATTTTATATACAATTCCTTTTTTGAACTGTAAATCATCCCTTAACCTATAATCACCTATTAATTCATCAAGATTTTTACTATTTGACCAACCAATATTTGTATTCTCATCAATTTAATTTTTATTATACCTTAAAGTATTATAAATCCTAGGATAATATGAAAGTTTAATCCATTTCTTACTTGATTCATTACCATTATTATTCTCAAAAATTTTGTCTACCAGATTTTTTAGAAGTAAAAAAATATATTGCTAATAGGTTTAGTATTATATCCATAATCTTTATATAATTTAATAAATTGATTCTTTTGCAAGTGAGTTACACTTTTATCTATATTGTATTTATCATTCCTATATTCAAACATTTTAATTACTGCTAATTTTTGTACCCATGCTTGTTAAATCTACATGAATAATTTTTCTTAATTTATTTTCTTTAATAAAATGTTTTAAAGTAATTTTATTATCACTTAATTTCTATATCTAAATATTTAATCTTCAAATTCTACTTTAGTAAATTTAATTTTACATATATTATTATTAATTCATTATTCTTCTATTACCAATAATTAAAATATTAACATATCTAGAATAATGTATTATTTTTTGACTAATTATCCTTTTTTTAATTAAAATATTTTCTAATTCATTTATAAATATTAATGATATTAAACTGCTAGTTGCATAACCTATAACCCACTTTTCATTTATATTTCAAAATTCATTATTATATTTAAAATATATATTTATGCTTTAACATGAACAAAGCTTATTATTGATTATAGAGAAAACATATTTCAAATAAAATAATTTTTTATTCAGAATAACTGACACTTATAAACATTTACTTAACTACATCAAATAGGCTGTGTAATTATTACAAAAGGCATCATTAATTAATTGACAATATAAGCTATTTTATTAATATTTATTTTAATAAAATATATTTTATTTTTTGAATTATGACTCAGTCAGGTAACATTTATTATGCTAAAATTAAATCATAAAATGCTTAATCATAAACATCCACATAAAGTGTTTATAATGTCATGTATTAAAATTTTCCAAACAATTATTTCTATTGTTAATTGCCTATCAAATCATTTTTATTAAAAAAACATATTGAATAAGGCATTATGTAAATACAATACCAGCAAACACAGATTCTAAATGAATTTATTTGCATCTAATTATATTGAAATATATAATTTTCCTTATACATATGAAGCCATAACCTTTAAGATAATCTGATGCTACAATTTTATGGAAGATTAAACAGAGAAACATTGTGATAAATTGTAATTTACCAGTGTGCGATAGCATTATAAATATACTAAGGTGAACATACTATATATTTACGCTTTCTAATCAATGTCAGGATATTGATTTTTGTTTTAATTGTAGGTTAGCAAAATTCTCATTTCAATCACACACATTTGTATGTGCTTAATCAGGGCCGGCTACCAACTAGGCCACATATTTGTTTGCTAAATCAAGCAGGCCACAATATGCTATACAAGTGATCAGCAACCAATTGGTATCATATTAAAAATGTCTTTTTTATTATATGTTAGAATTAATAAAACTTTTATTTGATATAAACATTTATTTAAATATCAATGTGATTTTTAATATCGAGATAAACTTTTAACAATTTTAGATAAATCTGGTTTGTAAGTGCTATATGCTATTCTTAATAAATCATTAAGGTGTGAATCAGTAAGTCGGTTTCTATATACATATTTCATTTTTGAATAAGATGATTCACAAAGATATATATATGTAACCAACATTTGTGCACACTTTTTGAGTTTATATTTTTCAAACACCAATTTCGAAAATTCCATATACTCCTTTCCCTCCCTTTTTTTCTTTTAAAAAAAAATGGCTTCGAAATTAATGTCATTTTTAAGTTCAACAAATTTGTCTAACAGCTTATAAGCAGCTAATTGTGTAATAGTTGCTATTTCTAAATGCCAGGGACAATTCTTAATATTTCTTAAATCTTGAAATCTATTTCTAAATTCTTTCAATAAAGTGGCTAAATAATTTGAAATACTGTAATTAGTTTTTTGAAGAAATGTCAATGACATCTTGCTTAGTGTTTGTCAATGTTGGAAAATGATGCAGTATTTGATTTTTTATGCCTTTGTAGTGAATATTTAGTTTTTCTTCAAATACAAATACTTTATTTGCCATTTGTGAAATAATTTTATTTTCATCTTGCAAACTAATTTTCTGCGATATCACATAAAAAAGCTAAAATACCCATCATCCACCATTGTCAAGCTCATTATAAACTTTGTTTTCTTGTAAGAATGAAATAATTTCAAAATGTAATAAAAAAAAGGTATCCAAAACTTAATTTTTGCTTAGCCTTCACACCAAAATTTGCAAAAGTACATAATTACTATTTATTTTTAAGTTTTATGATGGTTTTCATCACAGCATCTATTTTTTTAATGGATATATATGCTTTGCATACTAAAGAAACAAAAAAGCTGATAACGAAAATGGATGAGAAGCTGGAACATCAGGATTGCCAGGATACTGCTAGTACCCAGTCCACACATAGTACAGCAATAGGGAAGACTCCAACACAATTGTTATTCAACAGACCCCTGCAAACTATTTTATCAACCCTGAAGCTTGATGCCAAACTTGAACAAAAGAAAAAAATCCAAAAGTAAAAATAGGTTCATAGGTACTAGGCAGAATGTACTAAGGGTCCACAAAATGGATACCAGTGGTGGTGGTGACATAACTAAAGGATCTCTATAATGTACTGCAAACAGAAGGTTATCAACATCATCACCATCTTGACCGAGACTGAACACAAGCCAACAAAAGCAGTAACCAACTTGGGACAAGTACATCAGGTGGGAAAGATGAACATCAAAGTGAAGGCAGCAGCAAATATCCAGGAATAAGTTCAAGCAAGAATGGAGCCAGAAACAGCAATAACCAGGAGCCACCAACAAAGTGGATAATACATCGTCCAACTCATCTCAATGACTGCATTCTCCAGGGCTAATTTTAGCCAGGGGGAGGGATGTCATATCTGACCTTGCCTTCAGAAGTGATTGGCTAGCACCTGATTGCTATCCAATAGGAATAAATTCTTTATTGGGTTCACACTCTGAATCCAAGTGTTCCCAGTAAGGAAGGGGATCTGACAATAGTCAGCCTTTTAGAGGCATGGCAGAGTGAGAACTTCTGTCAACCTGAACATGCTCTCCAGTGAAACCACTGCCTACAGCAAAGGTGTTTTCACTAATCATTACCGTGACATCTATGCAGCAAGGCAAGTCCTAGGACTGGAAACTGCTATGACTGCAGTCAACTTGAGGCAAGCTGAGTGCAGCTGATGAGTCAAAACTAATACAGCTGGAAGAATCTTACTTGAACTCACGAGGCATGCTAATCATATAGCTGGAAGTGAGTTCCATCACTCGGTATGATTAACTCATTATTAATTGTATAAACTATTTATATTATTGATTAACGTGTATATTTTTGTAACTAATAAATTATACATATTAATTGTTGAGTAGTTTGCCATTACTCTTTGTGTTGGTTTGGAACCGAACTGTAAATCAAACGAAACACAACAGAAAATAAGTAAAAAACTAAAGAACTAGTGAAGCAAGTGTTTTTTCTTGAAATATCTTTGCAAAAGAGAAATAATTAATAAAGATAAAAATGATATTTCTTTTGCCAAAGTTACAAAAGATAAATATTGTTTCTCTTATTGACACAACAGATGAGTAAAAATAAAGCATATGAAGACATCAAAGATAAACAAAAATAAGAGTGATTCTGAAGATGGGCCTTCTCATATTAATGTTAACTTTCAACAAATCTTAATACAAAATGCACAGCAGGCTGTCATACGATTTCACCAAAAATTCACAAAAGTTTTTTTAATACTGCAGGATAATTGCTGAACAATGAAGTGCTGTACCATAAATGGTTAATACACTCAGTATCAAGTGATGCATTTTTTTGTAAATTACTCAGTATAAAATTACATCAATTCTAAAAAATTCAAGAGTCAAAGGCTGGAAAAATATTGGAATAATCTTTTCTTCACATTATTTGAAAACTATAAGACTTGGAAAGAATTTGAATTGTGTTTAATCACAGAAACAGTTGATAATTTCGTTCAGCAAATAATCAGAAAAAACCAAATACGTGTATCAAATATTGGATATTTGACTGCTTTAGTTAGAACACTTGGCACACAAAAGCTTGCATTTGGTGGTACTAACAAAAAGTTGTACAGTGCCAGTAATACTAATATTAGTAACACTAGTATGACTTTGAACCCAATCTGTTAACTGACACCCGTCTCGCTTGAGGCGATAGTATATGTATAATTTATCATAAATATTTATCTTCAGTACTTGTAAGCTATAATATTTGATTGTTATTATTACTAATTTTGTTTAAAATAAATGGGCAATAAGTGTAAACATAATCTCAGATGTCTATAAAGTGTGATAAATGCTTAAAATTTTTTCATTAAAGTTCTTTTTCTACTTAAATTATATTTTGTTTTAATAAATGTGCCGCAGTCAATTCAATATTTATAAGGCAGACTTTGTAATTTTGTCATACATTATAAATTTATTATTAAAATATTAAATGTAAATGTTAAAAGCCATCCTATTATAAAATTTCTTATTTCTAGAATATAATAAATTCCTCAAATTTTTGTGAATAAAGTTTTTTTTTAATACGATGACTTGTGAAATTTAATTAAGATGAAAATCAGATTTGTGTTGATGCTTTCTTTAATTAGAAAATAAACCCTTAGGGCATGTTCAATCTTGGCGGGAGAATTCAGATTCTGAAGGAGACCAACCAGTAGAGACCACTAGGAAAACACATACCACAGAGGGGAATCATGAGTGAATGTCATGAATACTGAATCTGGAAAAACTGGGCTGGATCATATAACTAGCCCAATTCTGATCAAGAAAAGGACAGATAACAAATTGAGACATACTAGTATTAAGAGTTTGTTTCATCTAAATAATGTTGGGATAAAAGAAGGCTGTTTGCTTTCTGTACTGTCTCCACCAGCTGATCATGATGCAACTCCGGTGCTTTCAACCTCTAGCCCGTGATACTGAATTGCATCAAGAAAGCCTACCTTAACGAAGCCTGTCTCCAGCTATGTTTTGAGATAACCCCGTTTTCCGCAAGCCCCTGATCTTTTAACAACCTTGAACTTAAATTAATATTAATCTTTGATTAGTTTATACTCATTTATTCACTCTTTGAACAAAATATCTATATATGTAATGTCTGTACAACTTTTCTTTAAATACATCATTAACTTTATTTTCTGTAAAATTTAAGTTTTAATCTTATTAGAACTTCATATTATTTTGGATACGGCAATTTATTTATTTGATGTTAACTTAAACTAAACAGCCAAGTTAAGTACAAAATTCAAAGAGCAGATTACAACCCTAGGCTTTATTATTTTCTACGGTCAAGATTATTGCAGATGTAGATTTTCCACTAAGTACTTAATAGATAAAGCTCATTTAGTTTTGTATGTTTGTTATTTTGTAAATGATTTAATCTTAAGTTTCCTATTATTTACCATTTAATCTTTACCCGTAATCATTTCTCAAAAGAAAATGTAATTTATTAAATTATTTAAGCAAAATCCATCACATTTTCCTAAATCAAACTTACCTCTTTAGGCAAAATCTATTATAGAGAATTTTAAATTAAATTTTATCAGTATGTACATTGTGTGTCTCATTGGCATTTATGATCTTTGGTGCCTGGGTATTAATTGTCATACAGAAATTTGTAAAATCTCACCAGAAGTGAATGTTTTTTTTTCATATAGGGTTTATTTTAATGTTGTGTTATATAAACATTGTTTGTTTATAAATTCTAAGCCATGAGAGATTTTAAAGTTTGGAAGTGTGGGGAAACCATTCACTCTTTTAAACTTGGTTTTAATTCTCAATGTCTTTTATATTACACTTTCTTAAGATTCATTGATTGCCCTGGGTTTTGTAAACATTCCATTACACTAGAGAGCTAACTATTTAAATCAGGATTGAATTCACATTTGTTTGCACAATATATATATAATTAGTTTCCAACCAGTAACCACCTAAACATTCACACTAAATATAGCAACCAATATTTCTAACTGCTGTCAAGGCAACCTTCACACCTTTTAATAGCAAGAATGGAAATATATATATATGCATGTATACAGTATTATGTATTTTATAGTTACAATTATTCACTTATCATTATTATTGTTCGTGCTTTGCTATTTAATTTTCAGGACCTGCTGAATTTTAAATATGATTAATCCAATAAGATTAGTCTCCCTTAAAAGTATATGTATTTCCTACTAGGGATTTCCCTTTTCCAGATACTACCATTAAAATTTGCGTGGGCACACATGGATAAGCCATCCCAATGCATCAACTTTTATTGTTATGCAGAGATACGTTTTGGTCGGCAGGCCAGTATGTCCTCTCACTCATCGACTTCTCCTAGCAAAGCCTCTTTGAGGATTGTAAATGACCTCATATTCTTTTATTATAGTCATAACGTCTTGCCACCATTAGCACTCTTTATTTATTCTCTATTTATAAACCTGAAATGCTTTCTCTACTGTGATGGCACGTCTTTCATTGGCCAATCCGGTTAATTAATTAATTACATATAATATAGAATTGTATTTATGTAAGATAAATGTTTATTTTCCCACACTCACAACCTATTTAAATGTAAAAATGGTCTAACACAACTCATTCATATTGTTGTCTATATATATGTATAGAGAAAGAAAATAGATTAATTTTCTTCAATTTATAAGTTTATTGAGGGCTAAAATGGATTATTGCTGATTTGTACTTGGCAGACCGCTTAACCAATTGTTTATATTTAGTAAACAAATGTATTATATGTTTGGCTGTATCAAAACATAATCTGTGTCTTAAATGGATCGCAATTGCTTGCTAAATTGAAATGCGGTAATATTGATTAACTACAATGTTACCCGATTTACTGAATGAATTTTAAATTACATAATTGTGAGTCCAATATGTATAACCAAGTTGGGTAGATAAGCATTGACGTATTTTGTATGATGACACTTAGATGTTAATAAATATATATTATATTAGTATTTTGAAATCTTGGTTTGTCATTATTCCGAATCTCTAACATAAATCCCTTTTATTAGTTATAAGATTTTATGGGTTTAAATTTATTCCTTTTGTTATGTTGTCATGAAGTTATTATTATTGCAGTTCAAATCAATCACATCTTCAACTTATTTAAATTATCAATCAATGTCAGGTATACTCCACACTGTTATTTAATTGTAATACATTCAAATAGGTATAAATTAATGAAATGTAAATAAGTCACGTGTGAACCCTGAACTCTAGCTGGGACGGAGTGAGAACGAAACTTGCTGGTATCATCAAAAGTGTTGTTCATAATAGTTAGATATCCTAGAGCACAAGTAAATAGGTTGACAGTTTAGTATTGTTCCAGACTTATATATCTCGCACATGCTGGAATGTTGTAACCTTGTTTGGATTCTGGGTCTTGTTGAGTGAACACACGGTTTTGACTGGTATAGTACATAGAGTCAAAAATCTAGAAAGAATGATCCATTATTTAGGAGAAGATATTCAAAATGAGTTTATAGAAATCTTAGCAAAAGCTATAAAAATAATACCTTATAGGCAAAATATTATTCAGTCATTTTAGATTGCACCCCAGACATTAGCCATATTGAACAGCTGACCATGATTGTATATTTTGTTGATATTGTCATTCAGTTGGATAGTGAGATATTCAAACCTGAGGTACTACTGAGAGAGTATTTTTTAGAATTTGTTCTTCTAGAGGAAACTTCTGGTTCATTCATAACAGAAACATTAACTGAACATTTAAGGTAACTGGAATTACCAATAGAGAATCTCCGTGGTCAAGAATATTATAACATAAGAAATATGAAGGACAAATAAAATGATGTTAAAAAGAGAATTCTAAACATGAATCCTTCTATTTCTTTATTCCTTGTAGTTGACACTTTTTAAATTTAATGGTTAATGATGCTTCCAGGCATTATTTAGATGCAACCAGCTTCTTTACTTTAATTTAACAGCTTTATAATTATTTCTCTGAATTTATCTATTATTGGCAAATTCTTTCAGATTTAACTTTTAAACCATTGGGTGAAACAAGATGGGAGAGTCATATCGATACTTTAAAACCACAAAGCTATCATCTTGTCAGTATAATGATGCACTCCTGCAAATTTTCGGATAATCCAAGATTGAATAATTCAATTGAAAATCCTTCCCAAAATGAAGCAAAAGCCCTTGCTGCTTCCATTTGTGAATTCAAATTCATAGTATATTTTGATGCATGATAAAACATTCTAAATGAGGTGAATATTTCAAGCAAAATGATGCAGAGAAAGGAAGCCGATTTAAATTCAGTTTTGAAGCAACTACAAGTAACCAACGAATACATACTAAAATGTAGAACTGATGACAGTTTTGAAAAAAAATTGAATGATGTTGAAATTGCAAAAGAATTGGAGATTCAACTAAATTTTGAAATAGAAAAAAAAACAGAAAAAAACAAAGATGGCAATTGATTTATGAATGTCAAGATGCTTTGCAAGATCCTCAGAAGTTCAAAATAGAATTTTATTATTGTCTCTTGGATAATGCTTTGATCAATTGAAGTTTGAGATTCCAACAATTACAACAACATAATATTCTATTTGGATTTCTTTAAGATATATATATATATATCACTGAAAAACAGCTGCCGATTTATTAAATGATTGATGATGGGTCTGTCTGCAGTGAACTTCAAGGAGTAGCTTGAAGATTTCCAAAATTCATGACACCACAGCAAAACTTGCCAAGTGCATATCCAATGTTTTGTTGCACTGAGATTACTCCTGACCCCTCCAGTTTCAGTAGCAAGTAGAGAACATAATTTCTCAAAGTTAAAAACTTATTAAAACATACTTGCACTCAACAATATTCAATAACAGATTTGGCAACAATTTCAATTGAACACAATCTAGCTTCCACATTAGATTTAAAGGCACTAGTCGAAAATTTTGCAAAATTCAAAGTAAAAAAAATTAAAATCTGATTTTCATATATATATATCTCGAGTATAAAATATTTTTTAATTTTAAAATGTTATTTTAAAAAAATATCCAACTTGCGAGATAAGAGGCATGCTTATAAACTTTGCTTAAGGTGCAAAATAATCTGGCATCAGCATTATGTGTAATAATGACAGGATAACATGAGCAAACCAATCTGAATTCATATCTTTAAATGCACAGTATAAAACAAATTCATGCATTATATCAATTTAAAAATTATAATCATATACTTTATTTTGTAAACAGAATTTAAGCTTTAAAGATCTGAATGTAAACAGATGACGAACAACATAATTTTCAATTTTAATAAAATGTTAGCCACAAAACACTAATCATTATTAGTTTAGGAATTATCATCTATATTGAAAAAGGATAAATCCTGTATAAAATTTTGCAGTTTTTTTTTTATAGTTGTTGTTGTATAGTTTAATTAATATGTTAAAGTTACTATTCTTAATTTATAATATCTTTACAAATGATCATTACTGTAATATAACAAATATTTAGGAAATGGAATTTACATGAATCTAAAGGTTTGTCATAATGGTATTTTAATTGTATTTATATTTAAGGATTATTTCCATCATCTAATATTAAATACTCAATGTCTTTAGAAAAATTAAACTTTATTTAAATTTTCCAATTTCATTCAACTGTTAGTAATAGCACACAGATAAAATTTAAATAAAATATAATTTTTCTAAACATTCAATACTTATTAGATGATAAGCTGAGTTTCAATTTCCTAAATGATTATAATAAACTATAGGGCAAAGGTATGATAGTGAAATATTTTAATAAGAGGAATGCATTGTTAATTTATTTTATTATTAATAATACTAATATAAATATTTTATAAGTAAAGATTTAGGTATTTATTTAAAAAATGTAATTTAGATCTCGAACCTATGGCTTAACACGATATTTCAGATTAAGTTTTTGCTTGATGGTGCCTTGGTGTGACCAAACATATCTTTTATAACATAAAAATATTCCTTTTCTGATATCCAATACTTAATTATGAAATTATATGTTATACATTTTTTTTCTCAAGTGTGAAAGAAAGATATCCATAAAGAAGAAAATGTTAGCATTATATCCATATATTAACATTATCACATCTATAAAGCAGCAAAAAAATTTTCCACATAATAGTGCCATTTAATGTAAGCTCATGTAATTAATAAATGCTAGAAAATTGTGTGTAATAATCCCTATCCAATATCTCCAGATTAGTTTCTAATTTATGGATTCGAGCATCTACTGATTACTAAAGCTTACACCAGGTGGCACTATTGTGTAAAAAATGTTGCTACTGTTTTAACACGTTACGTAAGCATAAAGAAATGGTAATCATGTGATGTTTTAGTGATTTGAAAATCATTTTTGTTAAAGTAGTGCTGCTACTAATGACTATATTTTAAGAACTTTTCTTTATTAAATTGAAGACATAATAGTAGCCATTCATTATAATAATGATATTATTGAACTCTTTTCTGTGTAATCTTTAAATATTTTTGTTGTATTCATTTGCATACTTTGGTTGGATTAGTTAATAGAATTCCATTTATGTGCATTATATAAGCTAGTGTTTCTATTAAAGTTCATATTATTAAAAAATGAGATAGAACATATTAAGTAGGTATATGCATGCATATGGGTGATGATAATCATGTGCATTCTTACCAATAGTCATTTATTATGTCTCATTAATATCTTATATTATTGGATAATACATGCCAATAATACAGATAAGAAATACTAGATTGTACCTAATAAAAACATGTAGTTATTGTGCTAATACTGGGCAATAGCTAACAAATGGGGATTGATGTGGTTAAAAAAGAAAATTGGCAAAACTTTAGTGAAAATAGTAAGTATGATTAGAAGAGATAAATGACAAGTGATAAATTAATGAAAAGAAAGTGTGGTCACTTTGTGCCTACAAAAGACTTGATAAAATTTGAGATAAATATAAAAATCAATATTGATGCCATTAAACAGTAAAATAAGAGAATAAGCATTATGAAAACTATAAGACTCCATTATACAAATGCACAGATTGACATAAATATAAATTAAAACAGGCAAAAAAATAATATGATGAATACATTCTACATGTTGAAAATTGAGATAAGAAGAAAGAAATGTTTAGGACTTTGGTGATGAAATATAATGCATGCAAATGTTTAATATTGGTGAAAAAAAATGAAGAATTAAAAAGATTTGCGTGAAGATAAAAAATTTAAACAAATTATAAAGGATATTATTTTGTATATGAAGTAGAAGAAAATCACAGATCTAAAATGTTTTTTGGTAATCTCATTTTTCATCAAGAAAATAGAAAAACCATAGCAAACTTTGAATTAATGGCAATCATTTATAATATTATTGCTTAAAAAAAATACATTACATACACAGACATGCATCAAAAACTTCTGAGAAATATGAAAAAGAATTATAAAAGAAGGTAAAAGTTTAAACAACAACACAAAGGAGTCATTCAAATATTTCAAGAGAACTGAACATGTGCAAGAATAGGAAAATGCAAAGTAGAGGAAATTGGAATTGTGAAAAAGCTGTAAGTAAATAAAAATGTTAGTGAAATCAGAAGTTAATTAGAAATTTGTGGATGCAAAGAAAATAATCATAAAAGAGGAAAAACCAGCAAAATGAAAATCGAGGAGTTTGGGGTGTGTGAGAATAACTAAAAAAAAAAAGCAATAATCTGAGGCAGTGAAAATGGACAGAAACAAAAATTTTTACTCTTGTGAAGCAATTGAAAAAAAGCAAGTAAAGAATTTTTATAACATAAGCATAGCAAACCAATAATAATAATGGTATTATTCATTATGAAGAATATTCAATCATGCAAGGAAGATAAGAATATCAATTGATAGAAATGATTCAAAATGCCATTTAATAGAAAGTTCAAATGTCTATGACAAAGACCAGCAAGATTATATAAAATTAGTAAAAATTTCTATAAAATGATAGAAGGACAGGAAAAAGAAACTTATTTGATGTTCATAAATTTGGAAAAAAACATTAAAAGAATGGAAAAACAGAAAAATGGAAAAGTTTAGAAAAAAAAAAAAATCTAAATTAAAATTCAAAGAAAATTAAAGATAGAGTAATGATCAGTTTAACATCAATTTAGCACCATGACCCATTTTTAATTATGTCGCAGGCTCAAAAGTTTAGGCATTTGAAAATGTAAAATTAATAATAAATATCATATAGGCCAATTTAACAGCAAATGTTGACCAATAATTTGTACTTCTATCTTTAACATATATAATAATCCAGGAACATAGTGAGAAGACAATATGAACTGATCAGTTTTGTAATTTCGTGATTAATAATTGCGATTTAACAAAAATATTTTGAAGATATCAGATGAATTTCACCTCTATATGTCTCATAACATAAAAAAAAAAAAATGAATATATTGAGCTCCAAATAACCTGAATAAAATTAGTAATTAATGCTTTCAGATATTTTTACCATCATTGTATAGATTATTGTAAAGTATCACATTTAAATAGTATTAGTTAAATATAAAGTTCACAGATATTTTAATGAATATAATTTGAAAATATACTTTTTGTTTTAAATTTTAATTTCAAAAAAGTCATTAATGTTTATAATGTATCTATACTATATGTGTAATTAAGGATTGAGCTGAAGAAATATATTTAATCAAACATATTTTAACTAGTGCTATCATTGACTATTAAACATATATTGCTTAAGATGTGATATAAGGTGTTATCAAATAGATAAAAATTGTAGTCGCCTCGGAGAAGAATATTATTCTATCATATTAATGATGGATGGTGATTTAACAGTCCAAAGAAGAAGTGGTCACTAACAAAAATAAAAAATAAAGTTGATAAAATACATTCTACTTCACAGTCATTAATTATTACTATATATATATGTGTGTGTGTGCGTGTACAGAAAATATATTACATATTACATTTGAAAATCAAAATAATATTTATCAAAATAGCAAAGTTAATTTTATTAAACTTATAAATGTTATGTATATCATAATAAAAACACAGACTAATTAATGAAGACATTATAGAAACAAAATTGGAAGTGAACAAACATTTTAAAAATATAACGTAAAATACACAGCATGTAGTCTTAAAAATAATTATATATATATATTTATTTTAAAAAATATACAAATGATAATGATATATACAGTGAGCTGTTTAAAATCCAAAATGAAAGTTAATTTTTCTTGGATCTTAAATTCCTTCTAACAATGTTATGTACAGATGTTTTTGGTTTTTCTGGTGACTCCAACTGAAAAGAGAAAATAATATACAATAATTGAGAAAATTATTGTTTTAGTAATTTTAATAGATATTTTAAACATATAATGAATAGAGGAATTGTTGGTATTACTGTTTTTACCTCATATGGAAAGTAAAATTGAGAATGAATAATATTTTAAAATACACAACATATAAAATATAAAAACTTTATTTAAATTTTAAAATGATATTCATTGTAATAAAGCAAGGAATTATTCATATCACAATAATGTTAAAAACAATAAATACCAAAATGCAGTTAACCAAAAATGTGATTCTAGGAGTTTGAATGCCTATTATTTAGATTTTATTCTTCACTTATAAAGTGGTTCTGGAATTAAAAAAGAGATGTCACTATTTAATATAACAATTTTCTTTAGTAATTCCAATAAAACAAATAACTATAAACTATAGAAATTAAAAAATAACATGGAGGTAATTATAACAAAAGTATGATTATATAAAATTCTCTTAATATTATAAATAATGATTCAACTATTTTACAACAAAACTAGATATGGTATTAAAAAAAAAAAAAATTTAAAACAATCTTTGCTACCATTATATTATATACATATGACGTGCGTATAGTCATGGAGACATAATTTTCTTAATGAAGTATTGTGGGTTGGATTAAGTCTGATATTGATTTCTTTATGAAAAATACTTGTGGCTGAATTTCTGATAGTGATTGAATTATTAGTGATCCAAGTTAGAAGCTGAAAGAGCAGATGAAAAGACCTGAAAACCATTAATGGATCACAACTGCAAAGATGCAGTTACCTGTGACAAAAGTGATGTTAAATCTTTTCTTGACATATTAAAACTATATAGATTTGAAACTTTTTTATATATTAATAATCATGTAGAGACTAATGCATCAGGTGAATCCTATTCCTTGAAGGGTCATGCATGTGTGTGCATAACATTTTTTGTAAATTTCATTTTAATTATCTGTTTATTTGGATTTTTAACAGAAAAATTATTTTTAAATTATATATTCCACTACACATACATTATTTTAGCCATAAACCGATAAAATAGTAAGAAAGCTAATTAATATATATACTTTAAGAAAATGTTTATGCTTTTCAAATTTACATTTACAATATATAAATGTTAAATTAATTAATTTCATATTATTTTTACACTTTTTTTTCATTTATTTTTGTTTAAATGGTTGTGTTGGACGATAATTTTTGCTCTAAACTGTAAGCCTGGAATAAATTACTTATCATCATTATTAATCCACTGCAGGATGAAGGTCTCTCCAAATTCAATCCATCTCTGATCTTTAGCTTCTCTTCTCCACACCACACCTGCACACTTTCTTATTTCATCCATCCATCTTACATGTGATCTCTTTCTGGATCTTTTACAATCTCTTGGAATCCAGTTTAAGATTTCAATTGTCTTTCTATTACCACCTCTTCTAGCAATATGTCCAGGCAAACTCCACTTCAGTCTTTTAATTTTTTCAATGAGGTCAGTAAGGTTTGTTCTTTTACCCATATATTGCGTTTTCGATCTCTTCTTGTTACTCCCCACATGCATCTCTCCATCCTTCTTTGAATGGTCTGAAGTCTCTGTATTGCTCTTCTATTAAGTATTCAAGTCTCAGATCCATAAGTAAGAACTGGAAATAACACATTTATTTAAAAACCTTTCTTTTCAAACACATAGGCATATTTCCTTTTAGTATCAAGTTATTTCCACCAAAAGCACTCCAATCAAATTTAATTCTATGATTAATTTCATCCATTATGTTTCCATCTGTATTAATAATCTGATCAAGGTATATGTAGCTGTTAACTCTTCCTAACTCATCATAATCAAACTTTATTTTCATATTTTGAGAAAATCCATTAAACATTATTTTAGTCTTTTAACATTTATCTTTAGTCCTACTTTCATCTGATAACTACTGCAACATTTCCTGCAGCTCTAAAGCGTTATTTGCAAAAACAAACTACATCATCTGCAAAATTTAAATGACTTAAATAATCACCATTTACTTTCTCTCCTTTAGCTTCCCACTTTAATCCACAAAATATTTCTTGCAGCACTGCTGTAAAAAGTTTTGGAGATATGGAGTCACCCTGTTTTACACCCATCTCAATGTTGACTTTCCTAATATCATTAATACATTGTACAGGCTTAAACCTGTATTTATATATGTAATATATTCGGGATTCGAACTCAGACTTTCACACGACCCACTACTCTCAGTGCCATCTCATACTGCTGACCCACCTGATCACACACGTTGAAAAGATAAAGAATCACCAATATACGTATTTCATGCTAAACCAGCAATCATCAGTTGGTCCAGATTACTATCCTCACACATATATACAATCAGTGCTCAGCTTTATATTAAGATAGCCAATCTTCATACTTTAATGGACAGGCTTCAAATTATTCCAACTCCCAATTCATTGAAAATCTGATGATGGAACGTTCAAAGCCCTTGTTAGTGTCAAGGTTGTCATCCTACCCATGTTGACATATTAGTCATTCTGACCCCTCATGTACAAGAGTATGAAGATTGGCTATCTTAATATAAAGCTGAGCACTGATTGTATGTATGTGTGAGGATAGTAATCTGGACCAACTGATGATTGCTGGTTTAGCATGAAATACGTATATTGGTGATTATTTATCTTTTCAACATGTGTGTGATCAGGTGGGTCAGCAATATGAGATGGCACTGAGAGTAGTGGGTCATGTGAAAGTCTGAGTTCGAATCCCTAATATCATTAAGTAATCTAATTGTCGCTGTTGCATTTTTATAAATATTCTTTAAAATATGACATTATCCTGGATCTAAATCTTGATGATCCAATGCTTTAATCACTGAAGAAATGTTTATAGAATCAAAAGCCTTTTCATAATCTACAAATCCAAAGCATAATGGCAACTTACAGCCATTTGTCCTTTCTATCTGGATATGATCTACTGTACTAAAACCACTTTTAAATCCAGCTTGTTCTTTTGGTTGGTGGAAATCCAATGTTCTCTGTAGATGAGTTGTAATTATCTTGGTAAAAATTTTGTATAAAACTGATAAAAGGCTAATAGGTCTGTAATTTCTAATATCTTCTTTATCACCTTTTTTAAATATTAATGCTCCATTCTTCCAATCATCTCGTACATCTTTATCATTTAGACATTTGTATAAAACTTTGCTAAAAGTTTTTCTATTTTTTCACCTGCTTCTTTTAATATATCAATTATAATTCCATCATTACCTGGAGCCTTTCCTTCCTTCATAAATTTAATTGCATGTCTCACTTCTTCATTTAAAATTCTGGGCAATTCGGAAGATATAATAACTGTACGAGATACTTGTTCTTTATTACTATATAATTCTTGAAGTCTTCTACCCATTTCATGATATCATTTCTCTTTTTAGTAATAATTCCATCTTTTTTTCTTATTGCAGATATACATTTCCTTGCTAGTTCACAGTTATACTTTCTTATATCATTTTCAACTCTTTTCTGCACCATTTTACAAAATTCGAGATATTCAATCCTTTTTAATGCATCATTTTTGAATATCTTCATATTTCTTCTTTTTTTCATAAATTCTCTAGTCTCAGTAGAAATTTTATTGGTCAATTACTGTTTTTTACTACCAGCTATCTTTGTTGCAGTTTTTAAAAGTGTATCAGTTATTTTTATATTAATTTCATTCAAATCTAAATCATATTTAAAATCTACTAATACTTAAAACCGATTTATAAGTTCTAATTTAAATTCATTAGAATGTTTTTGAATATTAGGAATATCAACTGTAAATATTGCTTTTCTTAATAATTTTTGTCTCTCTAGTTTTGCATTAACATGTATCTTACATCTTACTAATCGATGATCACTTCCTGTGTTAAATTTTATTAAGAACATTACAATCTTGAAATATGTATTTTCTGTTAGTCAAAATATAATCCAATTCTGCTGTACCTTCATTTGGATACTTCCGTGTCCATTTCATTTTAACATTTATCTCAAAAAACGAATTCATAATATAAAGTTTTTCTTTTTCTGCAAACTCCACAAATCTATATTTTCTCTCATTACCATAACCAAAATTACCTACAGCACTTTCATCTTTCATTTGTTTACCAATTCTAGCATTAAAGTCTCCCATAACAATTTTAAAATGTTTACTCTCATGAAAAGCCTTTTGTACATTCATATAAAAATCTTCTATACTTCATCACTAAGAGAACTTGTTGGGGCATAAACTTGAATTATTTATATTTGGTATCTGCTATTAAGTTGTATAACTAATCTTGGCACTCTGTCTGGTACACCCATCAATCTCCACAAATATTGCTCTTCCACTTTTTATTTATAATGACTCCTACTCCACATGTATTTCCAATATTTGTGCCTTTATAGTAGAGTACATGTCCATTTTTTAAATCAATTGTCTCCTTACCTTTTCTTTTAAATTCACAAAGTCCAATAGTGTCCCATTTAATATAAGACAGTTCTTCTTCTAATTCTTGCAATCTTCCTTCACTTGAAAGTGATCTGCAGTTGTAAGTACCTAAATAAAAAGTCGTCATCAAATGGCAGCCTGGGTCCGCAATCAGGGAATTCTTAGCACCCTCCGCCTTCGGCCACCAACCGCTGCCTTGGTTGATGACTTTACAGCCTCCTGGGAATAAGAGCCATGCTTTACTTTTGTCTGTCATAATTGTATATATGTATTGGAAAAATATTTATCATTTACACAAACATTCATTCTGCCTTATCAGGCAACTGAGAAGAAAGACCATGATGTTTCTTGATCTTAAACTCAGAGGCAAAAAACCAATAAACACACCATGCTGGCTAATACATGTTGGTGAGCAGCCCATCCATGGTTCATATACTATATGAATAATCACATAATAATAACAGCTGCAACGACAAGAACATATGGAGTAGACATTAAGAATTTGCCCTGCTCGGTTCCTTTAAGAACTCCAAGAGGAATCAAAGAGTTCCTTTCAGTTAATAGCAAACTCCTTTATATAAATTACCCATATATATATATTTCAATGTTTACTTGAGTGAAAAAACAGCATTAAAATGAATTAAGAACTACAAATAATATATTATACTTATGTTAAAGCAAATCTTGTTTTCATGAGTTAGAATTTTATTTGTTTTTATAAAGCTAGGTAGCAGCATTTGATAAAGGGAGGTGGGGTTTTTAAGTGGTAGTATTATCAGAAAAAAGAAGAATGGACTGGATGTAAGAAATAATCAAAGGGTAGCTGATTTAGATATAAATGTACATGTGGAGAAAGAATAAGTCCGTAACATTAATGGTAAGGATGCAAACAGCAAAATGAAAATGTTTGGTAGATTGCAGTTTATGTATAATAAAAAAATAGTATTTAATTGGGTTATAAATAAAGAGCAGGCAACAAGATGGGCGAGAAAAGTAATGCAATATGCAGAAGATTTGATAAAAGAATTTATGTCAGTATACTTATATAAAAGGTGGGATGATTGTGTTAGGAGAATTGTTGAGTGTGCTAAGGAATGGAATAGAAGAATAGATGCATTAATAAAGAATAGGGAGTTGGAGAATTAGTATGGAGAGTAAAAAGAGTTTAAATATATAGAAGTAAACAGAATATTGGCTGCGAGTTAATTTATGATAATAGCAAGGAAAGTAGTTTACTGTTTGAGGCTCGATCAGGATCTTAGCAACAAAAGAATATACACATAAATGGAATAAGTGATTTAGTTTGCAAATTGTGTAAGAAAGACATAAAAAATATTAGGCATCTGTTAATTGAATGTAAATGCCTGAAAGCAGAAAGAGTACAAATAATGAAGTTGTGTGGAAGAATAAATATAAACAAAGTGATTACACAGAAAGTGGGTTATTGGTTTTATGTTGGGTTTGAAAAAAGAGGGATTTAGATATAAAGACTATGGAGTTGACAAAGATTATGTTGTGGAAATGGGATGGAGCAGGATATTTTAGGGTGGGAATGGAAAGGGAAGTTAAAGTGGCTAACAGGTATCTCTGGGCATAGTTGCTGAGAGATTCCTGACTTTGTATAAAGAGAAGTCACAGTGCATCACATTACATATTAAAATTTTTTTTGGCACTTCTGAAATTAGTAAAAAAAAAATGTCTCAATTTTTCATATATTTATAACGTGTATAAAATCCACATTGAAGTTTGAAAATGTTAATTTTTCCAGTAAATATTAATAACAAATTTTATTTCAAATTATTATTACTTTTTTCTTTAATGAATTGCAATTTCATATTTTAGGATCTGAAAATATTTTCATTATATTGAAGTGGAGCCGTTAATTATGCTACATTTTGTCCAAATTCTCCTTGCATACATATGCAATGTACAATGGTTCATGTTTATTGATAAACTATGATGAGAAAAGAGTACATTTCATTGATTGAATTGCAAGTGTACATTACTTTTCAACATGCATAAATTAAGATTACAATATAAAGAAAATTTAAAAATAATAATACAATTATTAATAATAAATTGAGGGTACACACATATATTTTACTGAGAGTGTGTTCACTAATGCATTCCCTGAAACAACAACAATAATAATTAACTACAGTATTTTTATTTTTAAAATAAAATAAATAACGAAATATTTTACAATACTTGCTATTAAATACGTCTGGGTGATATTCTTTTTTCCCCTCATAACTTTTTTCTCTTATAGAAAGATAATAGACTAGACTCTTTATCAAGTAATAACTTTTTAATTATATTAACATTTTTCAATCAGTATTAACTTTAAGCATATTCTAAAATTTTATAAAACTTTTGGCATTATACTTAAAAAAATATTTTAATACAGGATGTACTGCATATCAAATTTGGAAAAGATAATAAAGGAAGAATAAAGCGTATGTGTTTTCAACAAAACTGAAGAAATTTTATTAATGAATATGATCGTTTATGGCATTCCGAGACAGAAAAAGTATTGCTGGAATAATTTAAAATTTATATACATATTTTATTTTTTGTAAAAATGTAATTGCATATGGCATTCAGAAAAAAAACAAATGACTGCTCTACTATTGCAAAATTTGCAAATTTTAATGATTTTTTTTTTTTGTTTGTTACATTTTACTTTGGATAGTGTATAATTGAAGCTGTATAGTTAAATACAGCATAGTTGATGGCTCCACTATATCTTGTAAATTTTGAATGACATGTTGTTTTGGCAATTTTTCAGTAATACACATGCAACATCTAAGCCAAGGTATGTATGTATTAAGAATCATTTAATTTTTTTAAACCAAATTCAAATCTACCATATATTAATAGTCTTAGCATTGCGAAGGCCTTAAAGGTAAAGTTATAATAATCAATAAAGTCATATATAGCATGACATTGCTTTTATGAGCTTGTATTTAAAAATATGTAATATAGGGAGTATATCAATAGCTCAAGTAAGCTCTTAATTGATAAGTAGTAGATCTGAATTTGGTTCAATCCCATATAGCTATTTAAGTTAGATAGCTGGAGTTAAAGACATTTTCATGTCCGAAAATTTCTGAGTTTCTACTTAAATGTTACGTATTAAATAAGTGCTGGACTTTTGAGTTGATATTTTAGATCTAGTGTCTGAATATTCTAGCTCCTCACTGAGTTAAGCATACTTTTGTGTTAACCAAATGGCATCTACATTTTGTGCTTATGATAGAAAGAATAAATATAAGCTAAGTAAACAAGACAATAAATGTATATATATTTTAAAGATAAGTAATGTATTTTGCCTTCTACTGTTTTACAGGTATAACACAATTTCTCATTTAATATATATATCAACATGTCACTTTGTCACTAAGTACATTCATACATGAAAAAAATAAAAGCCTTCATTTATTTAATTGCAAGTTTTTTGCTCTTAAATTGCTGTTATTGGAAGATACTACTGTATATATTTTTTAACAATAATAATAATAATAAAACTACCATATATATAGTGAAGGAAAATAAATATTCTAAAACATGAGAAAATTGCTGAGGCAACATTGTCACATGAATAGCAATATTTTCTTGCTGGATGAGCCAAATGTAAAGGAAAACTAATAAAAACTGCCAAAATATAAAGCTAAAATAAATGTTATTCACTGTCTAGCTTGCAGATTTGGGTAATCATGAATATAACAAAAATATTAGAACTGAACAGGTCTAGCTGGTCTGCAAGTATCTCATAGATTTGGGCAACCATATATAATAAATAAAATGTTGTACTAAGGCAACTAAAATATATAACTAAAAATAGACAAATAAATATGTTGATTCACAAATGACTCTATAGCAGTTTAAATTAATATTTACAATGGACTCATGAATTTGTAAGGGGCCAATGGTCCAGAGCATGAGTATCTATCTTGCTTGGCAAAGAAGATCTAATTCAATAAATGATGACTTTCTTAATAATAAAGTATAGTATGGGATGTACAATGAATTATCTTACTTGTAAAATAAATTGTGTAATAAAATAATTTTATAATGATTTATGCAAGGTGAATAAAATAAAGATCATAAATCTAATTTTCCAACTGCAATCTAATATCTTATCATATATTTTTATAATTTACTTTCCTCCTTTTCCTTTTAAGATTGCAATTAATAGATGTGATATACATTTTAAATCATTAATTAAAGCATACAATCATAAAAGGGTTAAAATAAACTCTTTCAACGAAGTGATAAAAGTTTTTAATATTATTTTTTTTTAAAATAAAGAATCTTTTCTAACAGCGTTAATTCAAAAAAATTTATTATTATTATTATCTGTTACCAAAGCTTGGCATATATATGATTTCAGCTAATATTCCATTATTCGATGAAATTTCCTTTGGTACCTAGCAAAAACACAAACATAAGTATCTATAAGCAATTTGAATCATTAGATGATATAGAATTATTATCCCTGTTGATATTACAATCTATGGTGAATTCAGTGACCATAACTCTTCAGTGATCAGCATAGCATTTGTGATATCCATTATGTTTTAATCATAAGAATACCAAATAAAAGAGAAACCCATGCTCCTCTCTCTAAGTTGTTTTATCCATTGTGCATATTTCTTTGCTATATGTCCTGAATATATTTATAAAAATAAGATAAATTAAACACAAATTTTTAAGCAAACAAAAGTCTATGTGTTCTTGCTAAAATTGTTTCTGCAGCTATGCCGACACAAAACAGTCTTTTCCTTTTTTTAAACACTGGCTTATAATCACGTGATATTGTCTTCTAATTCTACTAAGGCACTGTTTTCATTCAACAATAATGTAAATAAAATATTTCATTTTTAAAATTTAATAAATAAATGAATCGTTTATTTCGGATCCATTCAAAACAAAATATATTTTATTAAATATATGACTTTTAATTGTTTTCTTTATTTAGCTATTTATACATTACATGGAAACTATAGATGGCAACGTGCACATCACAATAATATTTTCAAAAAAATATAACTACATACAAACAAAATGTGAAGAAGTGACAGATACTTAACTGAAAATGGTGAACACTGAAAAGGCATAGCAGTACTAGTTGTTAATAAATTACGTTTTCTCCTCTCTGAATTAGTGGAGGCTGCAGTGACAGGGTCTATAAAAATATATAAATGTACACTCTTTATAAAAATATACAATGTATAAGCACATGTATGTAAACATACGGTACATTCATATTTTAATTATTAATGTTATTCAACATGATGAAATTATTTAATATGCAATAAAATATCAATAGTTAGCTTGCTACAAAAGTATTATTTGGAAAGATCATTTTAAAAATAAGTAGTTATTAATATACAAATATATTAACAATTGTCAACTAGTCTCTGGTTATCTAGTTCCAATTCTTCACATGAATGCCCAAAACCATGGATAATACTGAATCCCATATATTTCTTACATTTTAAATATTTATGCACAGATCTATGATAATTTAAAATTATACAAAATAAATAACATAAAAACAGAATAATGTAGTTATAAAAAATATAGTGCAGTTATAAACAGAGCGAAAGAAAGTGCATTTTCATATGTACTTACTAAAATGTAGATGAATGAGCATTATAACATGAACACTTATTTTACAACTTTTAATTTCATGGTTAAATCAATAATTTTTATTTTATCAAATTGACTTGCCATAATTTTTAATTTTATGATTTAATTATTTGAATTAAAATTTTATCTAATAATTCACAACAGTGATACTGTATGTACAAAAATAATGATGATAACACATATAATCTTAAAACAAAAAATGAGAAATGATTCACAATACTGCTAAAACACACTAAAGAAATGTCAGTGACTTTTTAAAAAAGAAAAATATGAAATAACAAATTAAAAGGAGTTAACAAATATATATAGCATTGGTCAAATTATTAATGCAGATGGCATGCACACAAAATTTATAAATTTAAATGTGCAAATTTCTCATTTTTTTATTAATTTTTTCTCCTCGCAAATTATAAGTGATGAGCCCACAGGCAGAGAAAAACTTTAGATAAACACCTATATCAGTATTATTAGGTTGGTTTTAAATATTCCAAGACTGAAACAAAACAACAAAAGATTAATTGATCAGATTAATGCTAAAGTAAATTTTTAAATATTAAAATTAGATTCAGACTAAGTAAACTTACTTACCAGATGGCATAATAAAAGGTGCTTCAATAACTTCCATAAATTTGGAGGCTGTCAATCTGCAGCTGCGCTGGGGACGTGGATTACTTCTATTATTTTCATCTAAGTTTTCTTTCTATTAAAAAAAAAGTAAAATAAATGTGTTTAAATAAAGTTTCATTATGAGATTCAAGAAAATCTGTTCTTAAATAATTGTTAAGTCCAATACCAGTTTTAAAAATATTTATTCAAAAATCAGCACATTACTGACATAAAAATTTATTACTATTAAACTAAAAATGTATTACCATTTAACCATGTTGCCTTTTTATAATTTAGTGCATTGGTGGAATGAAATTCAATCTCATTTCTGGTACTTAAATATCATATAATATTGCAAGCAATCAATTATTTCAATATTATTACAATAATGCTCAAATATTGACCAATATGTTTTTGAAATCAATGAATATAATATCAAATATATGAAAGTTGTGTGTGAATCAAAATTTTCCTCTAATATCTGAAAGATTGAAAACTATGAAATATTTTTGACATATTAGATGGATTAAAAAAAAAAAGTAAATAAAATATTTTGAAAAAAATAAGTTGTTTTTTTTCATATTTAAATACAAAGTGAAATTCAGAGAATAGTATTGATAATAAACTAATAAATAAAATGAATAAATATTGATATATCTTATTATAAATATTAGGCACAGAAAAAAAAAATATATATATCAAAATATGTATTAATAGTTTTTAAATCTTAAGTAGTGAAAATTGAAATATGTTAAAATATTAAGCAGATAAAATTAAAATAAATTTGAATTTATGTGGTAATCACTTTTAAAGATCTATTACTTTAAATAAAATGAATCTTAGCCAATGCTTTCAGAATTCTGATTTTACAACAAGTCATAAAATAAGTACAAAACTTATGGATATTTGATATATTGGATAGTCATTATTATGTAGAGTTCAATGCTTTATCTTGTTTACTTTCTTTAAATTCTTTTCCATTATTAACAGTACAATGATATATTGTATGTTTATTATGAAAAGGTTTACAAAAAATCAAGAGAGATAGCAAGCATCTATTTGATCTTTTTTCATTGATGGTTGGTACAGTGAAGAGCAACATGATTTTAAAATTGGCAGGAAGCTATATAGTTCCAGGTTTTGATAACCAGTGTACTAATAAAAAGTTTTACCCCACCATAGTGAGACTTTCAACTATAGTAGGTGTTTCCATATTAGCTTAATCAAGAATTCACAATTCAGCAGTTTCCTAAATCATTAAGCAAGGTCATTCTGATCAGCTCAATTCTCTTAAATGCTATTAACAAAGTTTCATAGCTGGTTGAAAAAATGAAGAGTTGATTTTACTCATTCAGTTTCTCCTTTTTTATTCCATTTCTTTTCTGAGCCATCTGCATCAAAGTTATAGTACTGTTTAAGAAGTAAAGACCAAGATCCTGTCTGATGTCTCTTCCCCAATTTAAATCAGATGCCGTCTACAATAGCTTATAATAAGAGAGGTGCCCTATTATTGTTTTCTTTTAATTAACTTCAACAAATTATACATTCCAAAAAAAAAAAACATTTCTTTATCTTTATAAAAGAAATAAATACAAGAAATAATTTTTATCTTAGTTTTTCTTAATTACATTCATTCTTAATAACATTTTTCTAAATTTAACTTTCTCTTTTTTCTTTATATACAGAAACATTAGATAATAAATTCTTTTAAATTATTATAATTAAATAGATTATATATTTGTATTCATCAAAATACATGAATCCGATTAATTAATTCTTTTTTTTTTTTTTTTTAAAAAAAAGAGAGAAAAAAAAATTGCAATCTTACAAATAACAAAATTAATTCCGACTTAAATATTTTTGTTTTTAACTTTCACAATTTTGAGAATTTATGATTATAAAGGGAATATCTGAATTCTTCATTTAATTTTCTTTAAGACAATATATATTGTTGCCATATCACTAAGATCTGTTTTCATAAATCCTTTTAAATGCATTGGGATAACCAAATAATATATATTAGCTGAATGGGTTGATCTCACTTTTATGAAGCCGAAATTAATTCAACCACTTTTACCTCGTCTTTCACATATTTATTTTATAGCATGTTAAGGAAGCTTGTATAAATAGAGTACTTTATTTTAAAAGGAGTCTGAACTTTTATAATATAGATAAATAGATATAGAAATCTAAACATTTATTCATTGATTATTATTATTATCCTTTGGTTACTCTTAGCTAGAGAATAAAAATTTCTTTAATATAAGTTAGTCAGAAGAATGTCAATGAGTTCATTGTAAAATTAAAAAAAAAAAACAACAATTATATAATGGAGCTTTCACACACATACAGTACGAAATAGTATAAATATATATAGATGTAAATAATGACTAAAATCATGCGTACTCTCCAATTTCATATATGTAAATATTAATAATTTAACATAATTTTTTGATATTTTTAGATAAATTTCGGCAATAAAATGTTACTATGCAAACAATCATTTAAAAACTGGCATTACAAATTAAAATTACACCAGCTAGTAATAGTATTTGTCTGATCCAGTTTTGAACCAAACGTATTACTATATGGTCTACAACTTTTGCTTTATCTAGGATAATAAACTAAATGTGTTTCCATTTTTGATTTATACTATATCTTGTGATTTCAATTTGCAATAGTAGTTATCAATTGTTTGCACAGTTACATCATTTCTGAAATTCATCTAAAAAAATACTACAAAATTCCCATCAAATTATCAATATTTACATCTAAACTACCATAAAAGTTTTTTAACTATATATATATATATATATATATATTCCCATACATTGTTCTCTTAAAAAAAGTAAATATAAAATAAGTACAGTATAAGTTTTATAAGAATTAATAATGGAAAAGAAAGTTTCATTTTTTTAAAAAAAAAAAAGGCAATGAAGAAAACTTTTTTTTAATCAAAAAAATAAATAAATTGCTATTTATTAAAACAGAAAAGTGAATACAATTGTTTATTTCAACTATTAATGGTTCATTCTTCATCATATATATAATTTTTCTATTAAATTTTAGCAATAACATCCAGTCTTTATTAATATAGGAATTAGTAACACATTTATTCATAATAACCACCTGCAATGAGCAGTGAATTTCATCAGATAAAATTTTTTGAAGTGTATTTCATAATCCTTTGGACATTATAATGACCTTCCATTATGCTTCTTGCATCTATTCTTTTTTGATTATTCCTCATTTCTGATTTTCTGCTAATATTTATGAGATCATCTGTCTTGGAAATCCATTGTCATTAATCCTTTGTATATGGTCATATCATATTTTTCAATTTAGTTTATATAATCCATTTTTTGATTTAATGTTTTCATTTCTGTTATCCATAATATTTTTATTTATCCTATGTCCATTTTCACAGCTCCCAATTGTTTTATTATGTATAATCATTCTTCAGTTTCAGCTCCATATGGTATATTCCTTTTCATCAATGCTTCAGATGAGTGGCAATTTTCACTTTTCTTATTTTCCTGTAGTTACATAATTTGTTATCTTTCTTGCTGAAATTGTTTATCTTTTGTTAGCATACTCTTTAAATCTCAAATAAAATGAGGATAATTTATATAACGCTTAAAATTTTTAATTTCAATTAATTCACAACAACAGATCACTTAATTCCTTGGCCCCCACAATATATAATAAAGCATTTAAATCCCATCCCCAGACTGGTTTCACTTCCTACTCAAGCTTTTTATAGAAGAGAGAGCTACTTTTGTTTTAGCATTCAATAATTCAGTTATATAAGTTATGCAATGGATAAAATGATTCAATAAATAATTTAAATATAAAAGTAATACAATCAAGGAACTGTACAAGGAAGAATGCTGTAACACTTCTCTCTTATTAATGTAAATTGAGATATCTAATTGTTTTTGAATAGATTTAAGAACTAAAGATTCTTGAATCAAAGCCCAACCTGTTATTTTTAGTGTTCAAACATCACATAATAACCTACCCAATTAATCATTCTATTATTGTTTTTCATTTTTAAGAATTAATAATTAAAAAACTTTATTAATACAACTGTTGTTAATAAAAATCTCAATTTATTTGTTGTTAACATATAATTAAACTATTCCTATTAAGCTTTATATAGTTTCTATAATAAAAAGCACTTTAAAATTTAGATTATATGTTATAAAAATATTATTACAAACATTTTGACTTATGATGAAGTTTGCTCCAACAGTCTATCTATATGTTTGATGTTCCTGAAGTTTTTGTATAATGGTGCATATTTATAATGCATGTAATCTGTAACAATCTTTTATTATAACTATAACAGTACACTGTAAAATATGTTAGATATGTATTATATACTTATACAACTTGCAATATATGTGTTTACCACATAATCAGTAAAAATAAATAACAACAATAATAAAATGTACTATAAAGTACAATTGTTTTGTGTTTATAGTCATATCTAATTTACAATACTTAATATGAATTAAAAAAAAACAAAAAGCTCATCTTGTAAGTGAAATGCTATTATCTATTAAATACAAACATTATATGGTTTATATCAGGGGTAGAAAACCTTTTATATTGGATCTTAAAAGGTCACATTAAATTAACTGTAACCTAATAAGGCCACGCTCAAGACACTTAATTTAGATGTACTTCAAAATGTACAGACCGATTAAACACACAAATTAATTTCATTTCCTACGTTTCAGTGATTTATTTTCATAATTATTTATTCTAATCATATATATATAATAATAAAAAATGTATCAGTTTTAAAGTTAACTAATTTTTTAATAATTTTTACCGTGACTGCTTTTTATAAAAAAGAATTTGAATATTTAACTGTAGATGGAGATCCATAATATCAGCTTATTTTCTAAGAGAGTATTCACCCTTTATAAGGCATTTAGATTTGGGTCATGTAGGATTATGTAAATCTGAATTAATAAATGCTTGGAAAGCTAGAAAGCATTTTTCATAGTAGTAATCTAATGAGTTTCTCAAATTTCAATTGGAACTTTCTTAGCATCTGAGAGTTTAATCAATTCCACATGTAGTTCTTTAGAATCTATGAAGATATCAATTAAATGAAATTAAAATACTAATTTGAGTTTGATGTCATGATTCTCAAAGTCAGTAAACTTGTCATTGTACTCTCCAACAACAGCAGTATATTTTCCAAATGATTCACATGAATGATCCTGTTCTTCAATGACCTTTAATAAATGAAAATGTTCATTCAAAATTTCTTTTAAAAGAAAAGTTTTGACAGAAAAATAACTTTTTTTAAAAGGATTTTTTTTTAGCACATATCATATGTAGACAATTTCTTTTTGTAAAAAAAAAAAAAATCAAGGCATTTTGTTTTGACATGACATCACATAGAAATGCAGTACTTCTATAAAAATCTTTTTTCAGTAATTCACATTGCTGTTTTTGGTCTTCTTAAAATGTAACAATCTCTTCTGTGAAGATAATTTTTTGCTAACACCTTTCCTAGAATATGGAAAATCCATATTGATATCTTACTACTGAAACCGATTTGTATTCAAATCTTAGTTTCACCTTAGTTCTGACATCATTCTACCTCTCGCCCTTTTAGTATGAGTTTTACATGGATTCTGACCTTGAATATCGGATTAATGCGTAATAATATATAATATCTGTAAAGTGTTTAAATAAATAATTAAATGTTATATATGCGCACATACTCCGATAAGCTTATTTTAAAATAACGCATTGCAAGGTATTATTAAATTGCTGTGCGTAAGTTATATAAATTTAATTGATCCTATTAATTATTCTAATAGGTTTAAATAATATTTTAAATTATAAATAAAATCAATAATTATATTTTTAAAACGTAAACATACTATTATTTAGGTCAGATCCAGGTAATACTTAAATTATAAAAATAACTAATTCTCAATTAATATAAAAATGTTTTAAAATTCCCCTGCTAAGTAAAGGCAAGTCATAACGGGAGGGGGAAAAGGATGACAGGGCTAAAAGGTATTTTAAACATACGGAAACAAAGAAAAAAAAAGGTTTGTTAAAAATAACTTTTATAAATGTAAAAGGTAAAATGTAAAAGTGATCAGATTGAAATTCCAACCTGTATGACTATTACATCTGTGACCTAAAGGGATGTATGGCACGAACCCGAGAGACAGCTGCATGGATGACGTATTGCTCGATGGATCTCCGAGATAAGGAAATAGAGAATAAAAGCCACAACTGATTATTGTTTTTTTTTGAATCATGAAAAGTTAGAACCAGAAATGTTAAGCCCAATTATATTTCTCGCGATCCAGAATCTATATCAAGCAATGTGCCAAGAGTAGGCACCGAGCTACGCTCTTCCGGACTGATGGCTATACAATAATAAAATCCCATAAAATGTAATAAACCTACAATTCTGCTGCTTCCGTTAAAAATCTTCTCCTAAATGTAACTGCCATTGAACCTGGAAACTCGGACTCTCCAAACAGTGTGCACACTGAAATAACTAAAGGTAACATGATACCCAAGATTAAATTTCGTTTGGAACTCTCATTGAACTCTATATTTCTAAAATATTACTTTCATTTTATTTCCACTATTATGTAATCCTGAAATTAAATCTATTTTCTGTAATAATATTTATAATGAACCTAGTAAATTATTCTATCTATCATTATTCTATTTGGGTATCCAATTTTATTGTATTTGCTAAGATTATATTTTATGTCCACGTGGTTTCCGAGCTGATATTTTTATATAATTCACGGAAGGGTTGTCCTCTTCTGCGAGTTTAATATCATAATAATAAATCATAACGGTTAATAGATTTCAGCTCGGGAATCATATACTATTTTAATATATTTCATAAATACGAGACTTATATTATTAACTAATGTATTTGTCGATGAGCTATCATTCATGCTAGGTTAATTAAATCTTAAATATGGCCTTAATGTTAAGAAGAAAGGGGGGGGGTTATGATAGTAAATTAAATGCTAGTCGTGTGGAGATTGGGGATAGATTTGCATTAGAGTTTTGGACTGCGCTAGTTATTGATACATGAATTTTTATATTGCAGAAATGTAATAGAGGTATTGTTACTCTCGCACTTAAGGAGCATACAAAAATATATAATAGCACAGGAACCTTGTCACGCGGTCGGGGATGGATAGGCAAAGACCCCATACCGATACCGCGCTCGTGACCACTCCTAAGGGCTCCGACCCGACGTTTGGCCGACCCTCTTCATATTCCACTGTAATTACCTTGTCATGCGGTCGGGGATGGATAGGCAAAGACCCCATACCGATACCGCGCTCATGACAGACCTACAAGGCTCCGATCCGACGTTTGATCGTCCCACCAGCCTCTCACATTTCTTCTGCGATTATCCTTTTTAAAAGCCGATTTTCTTATAGCTCGGCAGTATCCATACTACCGCAGGCCGCTTTAATAATAATTATAAAGTTTATGCTAGGTCTCGCTCCACTCCTCCACATATGTTAATTCTATAATAAATTATTTATAGTAAAATATTAATGATAAAGTAAATAGGATGATAGCTTTGAGAACAAATGTGCTCCTCTTTAAAATCTCGTACTGTGTCTCGTAACCTTCGTTACTTAAACGTGAGGCATGGATTGTAATTAATATTGATATCCAGGTAGCGTAATATATTGCTAATGTAAAATTAACCACAATTAAATATAAATTATCTATATCCATGTCTGTGTCTGCTTAATTTTAAATAATAATTAATATCTCTCATATCAATGAATAGTAGAATATAGTAGTAGTCCATAAGGTTAAATCATTAATTAGAGTCTCTTGTTTACCTGACCACCGGACCTAGAAAATAGTGCTATTGTTATGATAGATGCATTGTCATGTAGGTTTTGTTGTGAATAAATTTACTATATTCGAATACGGTATCACAGGCCCTGAACCCACCTGTTATGCCGCCATTCGAACGTGGTGGTGGAACTTTGCAACATGTTAACAAGGCATACGTAATCTTACCGTTACACTACCCAACTTTAGTATGTTATGAAACTGATGATGCATTGTTATATTTGCATGAAAATGAAAAACAACACTTAGAACTTGTTCCAAAATGTCATTTAAAATAGTAATTTAGGCAGAGATTTTGCTGTTATAAGGTACAATGAAAAGAAATGAGAGAATCAGGATAAGATGCTTTTTTTTTTTTTAGCTATGCAATAAACCATTACACTTTCCTTCTGTACATATACTTGTTAAATTAACCAAATTGGATCCAACTTTACAATATTTGTCTTTGAACGTTGCTGAAGATATCTTTTTCTTATATTCTATCCATAGAAAGTGCCCAAAGTGAGTAATTTTTCATAGCAAGAAAAATCTGGTGATAAAACGAAACTTGAATTAAATAAATAGTATCACATGATTTACTAATTTAATTAAATAATTTACTGCATTTTTTTTTTTTTTTTTTTGAGTATTGAGAATTAATTCATGCTGCTATTTGTAGCTCTTCATGAAAGAGATAGTTGTTTATACTTTAAAACCATATCAGGTTCTAAGTATCTTGCATAAATTACTTAATAAGTTGCTTCAGTAGCATTATTTCTGAGTTTTATTGCTGATAGGAATAATTCTTTGCTTTTTATTTTTTAATATCTGCAATGCAACTTTTCATATCTCATCCTCTGATCTGAAATATCTGTGGTTCTTATGAGTAACATAATGCTAATGAATATTTAATTTCTTCATTGTTGACATTATAGTAACATAAAACATTCAAATCACTTTATCCTTAGCAGAAACCAGATAATATTGCAGTTCCTAAACCTTATTTGAAATTCAGAAATAATTTTCTGTCTTCTTTGACAGGATAAGGTAAAAAAAAAAATACAATCAAACAAATATCCACATATGATTAAGCAGAGCAATTATTCTTAAATCTTATTTCAAATGGAAGGCCACAAGTCCTATTATCAAAAGTTGATAAAAATCTGATATATTGGATACCCATGAAATCTTGTCTTTCAGCCTCAAGTGGTGATGATGCCATTTAGGCAGGGAAATTTATACATATTCTAGAGTTCCATTAGAACTAAATTATGACTATAGTAGATGTCAAAATAGCTCTTATGGCCTACTAATATTATATTTGTGCTAAGTAGTCTAACAGAATTATTTATTGAAGGTTTTTTTATTTTCTGATATTTTTAAATATGTTTCAATTTAAGACTAAAATAAAAAAATAAATAAAAAACCTATTTTTCTGGAAAATTTGGATTCACTTGGAATAGCCTACAAAGCTATATGTTCCTGCACCAGATATATATCATAAAATTATATTACATCATCTGTTGCTGTTTTTTTTTAAAAAAAAATGAAAAAAACACCTGAAAATTTTAATAAATCTACAAATTTACTTTTGCTGAAGTGTTCCGTTTTTTGGTTCTTTGATTTTTAATACTATGAAGAGGAGTAGAATCACTGTCCACCAAGGACTGATTTGTACTGTCAGACAAAATTGATGCATCTAAGTGTTCATCAGTTTGACTAGCCTGACAACGAATCTGAAGTTGTTCCTGTAATCAGATTAAAAGTAGCAATTAATAAATAAGCACTACAAAAATGACAAACAAAGGTGCACTAACAGCAATTAAGCATAGAAGCCAACAATAGTAGTCGATAAAAAAAGGATTATATATTATAAAACTAAGAAGAGAATATCGATTTAAAATAACTTTTTCTCCAGCAAATTCAACTTTTTCCGTGACTATAACCACAAATTCACAGATAAAAAATTACAATTGCAACATTTATATCTTCTTTAGGATACAAAATATCAATCATTTTTCATTTTAAGCAATTTATAATAACAACATATTAATTTTTATAATCAAATAGTTGTGAAATCGATTTAAAAAAAAAAAAACACAACTAATTTACTGTATCTAAATATCACATAATTTTTTTGATTGCCAAAAAACCCCCACAACTTAGGAACATTTGACAGAAAAAAATTTTCATTTTGTGTAATTGTTATGTTGTTAAATTTAATTTATCTAATTGTAGAATATTAAAATATTTTAGAAAATGAATATGCATATCAAAGGTAAAAAAATGACACTAATAAAATATGAAGTTTAATTGATTTTTTTGAAGTAATTGTTTTTTATATTTTAAACGAATTTCAATATGTATTCCTATTATTTTCCAATTTGGAGAACCTATAAATGATTAATAAAAACTTTCAATTCTGTAATGAATGAATCATTTATTTATTTATTGACTCGTTGTAAATTGAAAGACTTCGCGAGTGTTAATATGTAATAAGAAATGTGGACTTAATCAGTGAAGTATTGAATAGCTTCATGCTATCAGATCTAACTGCTTCAGCTTCACCTATTTATATAAAGTAGGTTGAAGTAAAGAAGGGTTCCCTTCTTTTCTTCCAAAACGTAAGCTTGTGGTTAAGACCTGTAGAGGTCCCTACTATCGCATTTTTACACGCATATTCTTGAGGTTACAGCCTTAGTAAATATTATTTAATCGCTTAAATAATTTTTTTTAATTATAAAATTAGCAATTGTTAAGGATTAAAAAAAATGAAACTGGTGAAAAAGTTCAAAACATATTTATTTTTATATTTACATATGTACAGGATAATCCCAAAGTCACAAAAATATATGATTGACAATTATTAGAAAATGAAATTTTACTATTTTTAAACATTGTTCTCTTATGAACAATTAAAATTATTATTCTAAACCTTTTTATGACATTGATCTCCCTGTACATATGTATATATATTATATGTTAGTGAAAGCAAACAAACAAATGAAAAGGTTAACTAATTAGTATAAAAATAAAACGATTAATAATTTAAAATAAAAGAACTAAATAATAAAAATTAATTATGATACTAGGTTACTAATAGCAATATTAGTATAAACATTCAACATCAATAAATGAATTCTACTCTTTAAAAAGAATAAAAACTATTTAGATATTAATACAGCTGCTAATGAATATAAATATGATATATATATTAAAATAATCAATATTAATAGCTAAATATCTGTATGTATTTTGATTCTAATTGTATATAAAATTAGGCTTGATTATTAGAACTTATTGCAATAATTTACAGAATAATGATACATAATTATAAATAATATCTATGTAAATTAATTGAAAATTCAATGCTGTACATAAGTTAGAAAAATTAATGTATTGAATATAACTATCCAAAAAAATGACCAAAATGCCTCATATTAAATAACATCATATATAAAGGAAGTTTGTATTATAGCATAATAAAACAATACGAAAAATACAAAGCAATATTATAATAGAAAAATATTGTCTACTGTGATAAAGTTTTATATATATCACGTTCTTTATCTGAAGGCAAGATGAATAACTAGGCCATAAAATATTATAGATAATACTTGAACATCATCAGAGATTTTAACATTGCTTGTCAGCCTCTTATCATAATTTATTCTATTAGTAATGGTGTAGTAAAATAATGATAATCATTTTGTTTTAGCCTAAAAATATTTAACTTTTTTATTACAATTTATTTCATTCTAAACTCTCCTGGTTTGTGAACAAAATTTTCCACATAAGTGCAAAACATTTATATTGCTACAATTTGCAATTAAGCTGAAGATATAGATCAACAACAAAGCAATAAATTAAAATAAAAAAATTAGCTATTAACCATATTACTTTATATTATATATAATAATACTTTTGAGAATATCATTTGTATTATACAGTATTAATATGTTTCTTCATTTCCAAAAATTAATAGTATGATGTGATAATTTATTATGAATGAGATACACAACATATAAATAAAATTGAAATTTAATATATAATTGAAACATTTTATCTTATACTTATAGCAGCCACAGGTAAATTAATACGCACATTCCAACTCTAAAGAAGGGGGGTGGGTGCTCTAGAGATAAGATTTGTAATGACAATATAAACCAATATGTGAATCCCCATATAGAATATGCTAATCCATTTCTTTGCTTATATATTTTGTGGTGCTATCTTTTAATTTCTTCAGATAAAACTTTTCTTTTTGAAGTATTGTAACACCATAAATAGTCAAACAAAAAATAGTCACAGATCACATGACCCCAATACATGAAACCATTGGTCAGAGGTTTGAGGGGGTTTCCAGACAGAGATATTTTAAATGCTTTCTCTGGCTAAGCATTTATCACAAAGCTTGTTGAGCAATTAGCAATGATCATTGTTTATTGTAATACCATGTCTGATTGTAATTCTCCATTGTTTTCTATTCTCTGCCATATCTCCCCAATGAAAATAACTAACACTGAAAAAATTTTTTTAGAATGTTTTTAAGATAATCTTTTTACCATAAATAGTCTAATGTAAATCATGCTCAAGTTTACTATAAAACACTATTTTAGGATGTCTTGCATTATTAATTTATTTTACATATCTAATCCAATAAAATCATGATTTTACAATAGTAGACTTCAAGAAAGTATTGATTGGTTTCATAATCTTACTATTGTATTTTTAAAATTTGGTAGATCATCCTTAAATGAAATTTTTCTAATGCATTTATATTGTATCAATTTAGCTGTCCAAGTTTCACTTCCATATATTAAATTAGATAAAATAGCAACTCTACTCTATCTTTTAACTTGTTAAAAATTGTAGCAGCCTCTGGAGAATGCGTTATACCTCAAAATCTAAAATCACATTTCTACTTGTGTAAATCCGAATCTAAAAAAATGAAGTCCTTGGTTTCATTTTTAAGAGATACAAATTAAAAATTCCACTACCAAATTTTCATTAAGTGCCTATATATAATCCTAAAGATCACCTGTCATAAAAATTGAAAACAATGTTGAAGCAAATACACATCTTTGTTTAACACTAATTTTCATTTCAAATCCTTCAGATCTTCTATTTGTAGTGGATAATAATAATATTCTATGACAATTCTTGTAATCTTATCTATTCCCTTTATTTTTAAAAATTGGAACAATAGAAACATCCTTAAAATGAATTAGTTTAACTTCATGAGTCATTACATTTCTAAAATATTCCAAAATTTTTGAAGCTAACACATCACTTCAGGATTTTTATCAGGACCTGTAATCTTTCCATTTTTAAGATTACAATGACCAAATCTAAATGAGAAAATAAAATCGATATACCATTAAAAGTCGTCATTCAATTCTTGTACTATTATTCAAAACATGATAAAAATATTCTTTCCATCATTATCACCAAACATGAGAGTTCTGTGGTTAGATGTAATAGGATTTTGATGTGGTTTCTCAGATTCATATGTTGTTTTCAGTGTATCAAAAAAAAAAAAAAGATTTAGAATGTCTATAAATAGCAAATGTCTGTATCTTTTAAACAGTTTTAATCTACCAATCATTTTAAAACTTTTTAATTAAATCACTAATAATAAAATCATTATCATAAAATCAATCACGATCCTGTTTTTAATGAACTCAAGAATAGATTTACTTGTATTCGTAACACTATAAGAAAATTTCATACTTCAATAACATGACAACCCTAAAAATCCAAATTAGCAATTTTAGTGTTTAACAGCTATTCAAATTTAATACATATAATAGATACTTTTAAAGAACAAACACTAATTTTCTTGTGAATAAGATTGGAATAATATTTACTTTTTAATATAATTCAATTCTTACATTAAATTATAAAAAAGAATAGCTAAACACCCATTTATCAACTAATAATGAACTACTATGTTTCAGCAACACTAAAAAAAAAAAACTCAGCTTATTTCTGACTCCCACTGGATTTGAACTCAAAGTCATGAGATGGCAAATCAATGCACAGAAATCACTTGAATGGAACAAAAAAATATTCTGAAGCAAATTATTTACTAACTGCCCAGCAGTACAAAATCCAATGAAATTTGGATTCTGTCATTTTTGAAGTTTTACTTTTGTTCCAGTTAAGTTAATGTTAAATATTTGGTTTTGATTAATTTGTAATTTTTTTTTGCTTGCAGAATAAGGGATTTTCTAAAAATGACAATCAAGCATTAATAATTATTAAATGTTACAATTTTAATAATAATAATCCAATTTTACAATCATTCTATTCTGGACTTAACTAGATAAACATGAATAATCAATAAACAGTAAATGGCAAAGCCAACTCAACTCCCAAACTAGTTTGACTATTAGCTTTCAACTAGTGTGGCAATTTGATGAACACCAGCATCCACTGATTACTTACACTCTCTAGAGCAGAATGATATAAAGTGAATTACCAATGTCAATTGCAGATTTTAAATTTAAACCAAGAGAGTAAGCGATACTATATAAATACTGTAGAATGCAGTAGTCAGAATTCATATAGATCAATGATTCTAATATTATACAAATATAAGTTGTTTTTTAATAAGAGAAACACATTATTATGGTAATATAAATTAAATCCAAAGCAAGCCTTAATAATATTGATACTATATAAATCATTTTGTAAGAGATTGTAGTTAATAACAACAGAATTTTAAAATATTTCCTCATTTTAAAAATCATCCACTAGAAACTCATTGATAACAATGAAGGAGACAGCAATATATGTATTGTGGTCATAAAAAATTATTTCCCCAATTACTGCACAGAAGCATTTTTTAAATAAAACAAAAATGTTTAAGAACATTGTCAGATATGACAAATTCGTTTTAAATTAGGTCTACGCAATGACATCATAAAAATATTATGGGATTAATATTTTATGAATATTGTATGTTTCCAAAAAAATTTTATAAAATATTATTTTTTCTTAATTTCAATGATTTGTAAAAAAAAAATTCTTTTTAAAAATTTAGTTATGCAGAACTATAACATATATAAAAAAATAAGTGCACCATGCAATCAAAGATTATAGATGTTTATCTGAAGGAAGCTGAAAAAGAAAAGTAATAGAATACTATGATTAAATGATAACATTAACTAATGATTAACATTAATGTTGGTTTAAGTATTGTTGAGAAATTAAAAATCTTAAAAAAAATTTGATAACATTAATAAATTATATGCTATGTACTATATACATTTAAAACCATAAAACAAATTATACCAAAACAAAGCATTACATGATTCTACTAAATCACATTTAATATCTGCATCAACCAAACCAAATCCATTCTATTAAAATAAATAATCAAATTGCTTTGTTATTGAAAGTGACAGAGCTGGGCATACTCTGAAGACTTTAAGTTTCAGAGTTTGCCACTCGACCAAACCACTCTACTCTAGACTTCTGAATTAAATTTTAATTGAGTTACCCTCTCTGACAAATGTCAATAACCAGAAATTAAAATTTTGGGAAAAGTGGTTGATATTATCTCATATTCATTAATTACTAGTTAAATGCCTCTAGAGTAGTCGTATAGAATGGATTTCTGCTGCTAGCAAAAAAAATTAAAAATGCCAAGGTAAAAAAAAAACAAACAATGAAATATGCAAGAGTGGAACAAAAGATTATTTCTTAGGCAATACTAAGTTAAATTTTGTTCTTTCTTTTTAGATTCAAAAATAAACACTTTACCAGAGTGAAATTATTAATAAAGACAGTAAGAAAACAAGAGGTACGATGTAACTTTGGAAATATCTAAAATATAGATATAAATAACCAGAGTAGAAAAACAATAAATAAGCATTTAAAAAAAAAAAGCACACAAACACAAAAAGAATTATTACTATTCTATATTTTCTTCATTTTCTATATTTGAAATATTATATACAGAGTGCATAATAAATACAGTATTATAGAAAAAAGAAATATAACAAAAGCTCACAGAACTAGTTCAACATGTCTATCATTGTTTTCAAATTAAAATTTAAACATTCTACTCAGACAACAATGCCATGGTTATAAATGTCAAGAGAAACGACATTAGTTTCAATAATACTCTGATGCAAATGATCAATATTTTTAATTTCATTTATGCATAACATTTATAAAATTTCCACCCATCCTTTGAGATCAATTTCACTTAATTTCTGTAGGAGATAAAATTTATTTGACGTTATAAGCAAATCTTATGTGACAAATATTATTTTGGAGCATTCATTGCAGTGAACAATCATTAAAAAAGATTTGTTATAGTGAATGAAAGAGTAGTTGCCGTATTATCATCACATAATGAAATATATTTTTTTACATATAGCAACAAGTCTACTAACACAGCTCAAATTTATTTGTACATCGAAGAATGGAATGTGTTAAATTTTTCAGAAGGGCGAATTTGATTTAAATTTCCTATGAGAAGAATTATCCAAATTTACTTTTCTTTGCTCAGTTACATCATAGCTAAAAAAAATAAATTAATCATATATTATAGAATTTATATATAAACCTGCAAAAAAGAATTATAATACATCTCCAGGAAAAAAAAAAGTTTTTTAAACTGTGACAAAATTATCCCAGGCTTCATAAGGCAATTTCAGAATATTTTTAACTTGTTTTCCACAGTACAATATAGCATCAGTATTAAGATAGTCATTTTTTCCCCAAATCTGAATAAAAAAATATTTGCCACTGGCATCAAATATATGCTATTCCATAATTGCATGCTAGTAAATACAGCACCTTGAGCATTTTAAAATTCTCCATATAGCAACATGTGTAAAATTTATGTCATTACAGAATGTTTACAGTATCAGTTTAAATAATATGAGGGATCCAACAAGTATTTATATTTTAATACAAGGGCTCTTTTGGCCTAAAATATTTGAGAACTGACTTTGTCAGCAATCTTCTTTAATTTTATAACAGACTAAAAATAATCATTTAAAACAATTTCCAAATAAAATAAAATATAAAAATACATTAAATGTAGAATTTGATAAAAATGCAAACAAATTTCAATAAAACAAATGTTTTTGAAATAATTTCGTCAAAACAACTTTACACTTCACATCATACAATATATGAATCTGTGAAAAATAGAAATAAAATGTTCACATATCTTGGCATATTTAATATCCTCAGACACATTATATATATATATATACGAATTTTTCTAAAGTACAGGCTTTTTCATACCTGCACTTCTATATGTAATATATAGGGGGTTTGAACTCAGACTTTCACACGACCCTCAATCAGCCATGCTATCTCATACTGCTGATACACTTGATCACACACATGTTGAAAAGACAAATAGTCAACAATAACCATATTTCATGCTAAACCAGCGCTCGTCAGTTGGTCCAGATTAGCATCTCCACATAGATATACAATCAAAGCTCAGCTTGTATTAAGATAGCCAATCTTCGTACTTTAATGGACAGGCTTCAAAACCACTCCACCCCACAACTCTTCAACCATCCATTTCATTGAAAATCTGAAGATGGAACTCTCAAAGCCCACCTTAGTGCCAAACCACACAGGATACCTGACATGCAAGATATGATAGTTGCAATAAGAAGCTGCAAAATATTAAAATTGAAAATAATAGGAATGATAATAATAAAAAGCTTTTCAAACCTGTAGTGATTGAACTTCATCTTCTAAATTAGTAATTCGTTTTTTAAGACTGATGACAAGCTTATCTGTAGCGACAATCTCATTCTGTGATTTCCCATTTAATTCTTTTTCTTTCTTAAGCTAAAATAAAATATATAATAAAAATTTTATATTTATCAAAAAACTAATATAACTCTGGCAATTAATTGTAAATTAAATATTATAATAATAATTTAATTATCACTATTAATAAAGATCAAAGTTTCTATACCACAAATATCAAAATAAAATAAATTGCAGCAACCAATATCAATTCTTTCACAAATCTTTAGAAAGATTAGTTATAGACATTATTCGACATATTATCTCAAAAAGCAACACAATTATTTTCATATTTTCATTTTGGCAATAAATTAATACAAATTCTAAAAAATCTTAGTAGTATTAAAGATGAGTATAATATATAGAGTTCTAATATTATTAATTGATGATTTAATACTAACTTGTCTAATTAATATTACTCAAAATCAAACATCTTATCACCTCATTAGCAATACTATCATTTTAGGTGCACTTAATAGCAACTTAAAATAATAAGTTTTAAAGTAGAAACATATCTCAACAAATATTAAATTATTTGTGATCTTTATTAATGCATATACATTGATCAGTCTACATATAAACTATATAGAGATATATTTATAATTCAAAAGAATCTATAAAGTGTAATTCTATAGATACACAAATAATTTATTTTTCATTACAATTTTTCACATAAAAGTATGGTATCTTACATGCCCTGGTTTTTCCTCTCTTTTCATGGTGTCCCAACATATTCTTTCAGGACAGTTAATTGTCCCAGTTTTATTAATCACTCATTTTCATTTTATAACTTTTAATTTTAACTTTATATTTAATTTTAATATTTCTTCATTTAATATTTTATAATTAATTTTTTGATTGGTTAATCAGTAATTTTTCCAAAATGGAAGTGGCTCCCATTATTTTGATACATTAATAATATGTGATTTCAATTTTTGATTTTATTTTGATAGATAATATATGTATGCAAACAATTGTCTTTTGCTTTTGTTTATATTATAAAATGAGTATATTGTTAGTAATGTAAATGTGATTATAGTTTTGTGAGTTTTTTATTTCATACTGAAATATACAGTAATCTGCAATGAAGTTTTTTGTCATGTGTCCTGATTAGGTCCTGTCGAAATATGGACACACCATATATAGTATATTATATATTAAAAGCCTAAATCTAAACTAGTCTATAAAATAATAAAAACTACCCCCAAATTCAAAATTAAACAAGACTAATCAAAGAAAATAAATTGTATAACACATTCATTGCTTTCCTTGCCAAAGCAAACTTCCTTTAATAGTAAGGATGTGTGGGACGTAAATGGGAATTGTGGGTAATAATATATATTTGTTAATATATTTTTAGTCCTTTGTCCTTGATAAGTCTGCTTTGTCAGGAAAACCAATGGTTGTGTTATAGAGTTTATTTTCTTTGGCTAGTCTTGTTTAATTAATTTTGAATTTGGGATAATTTTAAGTATATTATGTATATTTAATAAAAAAAGAACCTTATGGTACATTGATAGTGAATTCACTTATCTATAATCTGAATTAAAATTTTTTTTCAACAGGCTTGAGATTTTTCATTCAAGTATAAGCCAAACCAGCAACTATCTAATATTAATCAATAAATGATTATCTGACTATTCTTAGTTAAAGTAAAACAAAAATGAAAAAAGTTCAAGCTCTTACTTATGGCAATTGACAAGAGTGATGAGGATTGTCTTTATTATTTATCTATTGAGAGGCCTTTGTGGATTATTTAGACATTTTTTTAAATCATCTATATATAAAATATCAAACAATAATATATAATAAAACAAAACACTGGAATTAATTCTGCAATTTTCAATATACCAGTATATAAATAAATAATAGCTGTAGCTAGCATATAGAAAGATTGCTATCTTGATGATCATTGGCTATTTTATATATATATAAAATAATTAAACACAGAAATGTATGCAATATATATATAAATAACTGAAACATCTTATAATAGTTTAGCACAGTGAGAGAATGGGAACTCAAAAGGCAAAAATCAATCCACCCCCCCCACCCCCCGAACAACTAATCATTTGATTAGCTGATGTCTGATTATTTATTTAACAAAATTACTAAAAATACATCTGTTTTAAGACATACAAGAATACAATTATCTGTTCATGTATTTAAGAATTTATGTGATTTTACATATCTAATTTAGATATCTGATCCTATTTCATATTTGGTTGCGAACCATACAAAATCTTATTGATATCTAAACAGCCATTTCCCTTATTTTTTTTATTACAAAAATATGAAAAATTTATTGTAGTATCAAGCTTGAATCATGCAAATAATCAAAGGAATGGAAAGCAAAAATAGGAGACAAAAGTCTATTGTAATGAATTTCAAATAATTATAACAAATTAGTTACTCTGATTCAAAAATGCAGAATACATACAAAATATACATAAAAATTATTCTGGCCATTTTATGTGCATATTTTATAATCATTATAAACTAACAAGTAAGACAGGAACTGCCAAAGATTTTAAAAATTTCCCAAAATTATGAAATAAAAAATAGACTATCTTTGAACAGATTAAAAATAAAAGTTAAAATAAGCTATCCATTAAGTAGAAACCTATGCTAAAGTAACAAATTAGAGGAAAAGAATCTAGATAAAAATAACATTCTGAGAACAAATAGATAGTGACTGTTTATAAAAAAGAAGACTAGAAAATTCTGAAACATCATTTCCCAATAGAGGAAAAATGATAGTTAAGCATCAATAACTCTAAAACTAAAAAAGTAATCAATTGCAGAAAATATGCTAATATTTTGACAGATATGAATGGGATCATTGATATAAAACAATATTACAGCCAGTAGTATCACATAATACAGCTATTTTATTTTTGTTGGAATAAGCTTTCTCACAGAGCTGGTACTACTTTTTTTATTAAAATAAATTAAAATTTATTAGATACAATTGAATGTGTTTATCTGTACATAGCTATTTTCATTTTACACTGTTGCAAGGCAGTCACTGTGTAGAGCTTGCTGTGGTCCAATAACAGGAGGGGTGGGGGAAACCTCCTCACTCTTCCAGGAAGGTGACTCTGGCCAAAGTTTTTCGAAAAAGCCAGCAAATGATCCCTGTCCCTGAATCGCTTGAGTAATTTGGTAAAGATGTTGCAGATACAACAAAACAAATATATATATATATAGTAATCCAGTGTTTTTGGCACTTGGATTTATTTAGCATTATTTCTGCATGAAATCAATGTTATTCTTTAGAAAAATAAAAAGATAAAATAAAAGTAATAATATTTGGTTAGTAAAGTGTGCTATCCATTTGCCTAGACATGGTTTGTGTGAATAAATAATATATTCCCGAATGCAATATCATGTTTTAAAATGACATGAATAATCTAAGTATAATTTAAAACAAATGTAATAAACTGTAGTTAGTTCTTAAGTGGTTACAGAAAGAAGAAAAAACCATAAATATCAATTAAATCATTTTAAGATCGTCTTGTTTTAAGAAAAAGTAACTTTTGATAAATTCATTTTTGAAGAAAATAATTTTAAGTGTAATTAAAATCACAGATAATTATTGTTGGTTTGAATGTATTTATTATTTTCATTATTAAACTACTTTGTAATACATTTTAAATAATATTGAAAACCACATTATTATAATAAGTTTTTTTTTTGTTTGTTTTTTTGTTTATGTTATAATCAAATGATTTTTTTTTCTTGGTAGAGGCCGCTAGAGTTAAAAAGAACGACCAATACATACTCAAGTCATTTTTTTATATAGTCTGCTTTTGGTATTTCAGAGATATAACAGTGCTAAAAATTGGTAACAGTATTATTTTCTAAATTTTGTAAAAAATTAAATTTTAATTTGATGCTTGGGTAAAAAGTGGTAAGACATTCTGAATCTCTATGCTATCTTACTATTTAAAAACTTTCTATATTAAATAATTATCGCGTCTTAAAAGTTGGATTTTTTTTTTAAACAAAACGAAAAATGAAGAAATTAGCTAAAAATATTAATCAAAGTCTTATTTTATCTAAATTAAGGAAAACAAATATTTTCCAAGTGGGAATTAATTATTTAATGACTTATTATTCTTATTTGATATTTTCCTGGTATAGAAAAAAAATAAGTAAAAAGAATATTAAAAAAAAGAACTAGAAACATTTTTTTTGCGCCTTTGAAAAATAAATCGTCTGCGTTGAGAAATAATGCCATTTTATACACTGGAATATATTTTGTTTTCTAAGAATTGCCTAGAAAAATCAATAATCATAATAATAATAAGCTATACACCTGCATGTTTTTTAAAAAGGAAAAAGAAAAACTTTCTTGAAGTAAATGTGAAAATTAAATATACGTGCATTCTTTAAAGGAAAAATACTATTTGGAAAATAAAGTGCTAAGATTATGAAAGATAGCTTAATAATTTCTTTACTGACTTAAGAATAAAATTTATATAGTATACTATATGCAAGGTGAAATTCTTATAACTTCATCTATTCTATAATTCAACTTCAGTTATTATCACAGTAATCTATAGGAAAAAGTGCGCATTTTCTTCATTGTTTTAGCTAGCTAACTGTCTTCAAATAATGTGTGTGTTTATCGTCTATGTTATAATATTCGTTTTTTTTTTCTCGGATCTAAATCTTATTATTATAATCCAATTGGGAATTAATCTTTGTTTCTACTATATTTTTTTTACATGTTTATTATTATAATTGCCAAAGAAAAGAAAACTTTTCATTAAAAAAAAAAAAAAATGCGTTTATTACTTTCAATGTTTTGTAAAATGTAACCGGATGGAAACTATTCACCTGGACAAACAGCTCAACAGAGAAATAGTTTGGTTAATGAAATAATATGCATTTATTTGTTTATTTAATGTTTTTTTTTTTTTAAAGAAAAATTAATTGTTAAAATTTTATTTTGTTTTATAATATCAATGTAGGTTAAGGTTTATATCTGTCACGTAACATTTAAGGATCTTGTAGTGTCAAATGTATGTCTTACTATCATTACTTTGGATTAAGTTTGTATTTAATATGAAGTAATATCTATGAAATATATCTGATTTATTACATGCAACTGGAGATATGAACTTTGCATGTTAGGTACTTAAAGAAAAATGTTTTATATTTTAACGGGTAAAACCGTAAGTAAATTTATTAGAAGTAACAATAAAAAGAAAAATGCTATAACAAGATATTTCTTGTTTAAAGTTTCAACAGAATTTATATTGTATTAATTAAGTAATTTAGTAACAGTTATTCTTTAATAGTGTGTCCACTTTATTTTAGTTTAAGCACGTATGCTATACATTGCTGTCGAATGTTCCTTCATTAGAAATAAATTTATTATACTTTTCTAAATTTTTAATTCATTGTTTTCAGATATTGATTGAAGTATACATTTAATTTAGGTTTATTCTTATTAGTGTGTTTTGTTATCTTGCCTAAGTGTAGAGTTGGTATATGCTTAATATCAGCATATTTTAATACTTATAATGTATTTTATTTTGTGGGATAAAAATGCTCTTCCCAAAATACTTTATTTTTCCATGAGAGGAATAGTTTTGATATAATGTTATAGTATGTTTGAGAGTCAAGGTGATCAAGTCTCATGATAGAAGACGATCCAGAGTTTATATAATATTTAGTATACTTAAGGTTTCTTTTTAATCCCAAGAGAGGATTATATTTGGTGCGTGTTTGTTTCTTTAGGGGTGAGATAGAGTCCACCCCTATATGTTTTTATGCCCGAGCAATAGGCAAGAAACCACCAAATGCTTCAGTGTAATAGTTTACTCTGCAAACATTAGGTGTTATTTTGCATTCCTCGTGTGAAATTAAAGATAGTTCCACCATAGAAGGTGTAAATTATTGTGCTCTTCTAAAAGTTATGGCAAGGGTAAATGTTAGATTTGATGTGTTAGTTCTTCAAGATGCACTTTAGTATCAGTAGTGCCTTAATAATTGAGATCAATATCTGTATTGTGCTACAGAGCCTTGCTGGTAGGTCACAAGCAAACCAATGGAGAAAGTTAATTTAAAATTGCGTATTTTAAAACGCTTATTTATTGAAGGAATGTTCGAACACAATATTTACTGTTATTAATAGTTGAGAAATATTCTTAGCTTGAATTAAGACATTTATAATTAGAATATTTATCATAATTTAGGTGGACATTAAGTTAAATGTGAAATGGTAAGTGGGACTTCTAATGAATGACCCATAATTAGTAATAAGTTATTTAATTATAACCCATAACTTGGTTAACTTTATTAGTAATAGATTTAATATTTTAAAAGGATTGTATTGAACTCATTTTATTAAATTACATAAATTATATGTAATTATTTTTGCATACTTCATATCATAATATTAATAAATAAAAAACAAAAATAGTCAGTCAATAACTCAAAGTAAAAGATTTATAGAAAGTTTACTAAAATTACAGATTATTGTATTGGTAAATCAGATGCACATTTCCGTGAGTTAATCCAGTGTGATTTCAAACATGAAGGAATTTATAATTTTAATTTATAATAACCAAATAGTAGACAGCTTAATATGATAATTTATGTTTGGGATCAATGTGACATTATCTAATAAATTTGTGTATTTTGTTTAGTTTGGTGTTAGTAATAAATTATAGTCTTTTCAATATTCGTTGTGAATTCATTTTTTTTATATGCCAAATACAAGTGTGTTTGTCCAATATTTGCAAAACATTTTCTTGAGTCTGAAATCATTCCAAACTTTCGAAATACTAATATACCAGATAGATAAACTTACGCAGATCTGAATATTTCATTTCATTTTATTTTGATGATAATTATTTTATGGAGTTGCGAACTTCAGATTAAACATTACGTAAATGTAAAAATTGAATTCATTTCCAAGTTATTAACTCTGACTGCACGATATTCCAGTTACTTTTAGTTAAATTGTTGAATTAATTAGTTTTAGTTAATTTATTGTGTTGTCATGGATGATGGAAAGCTATAAAAAGCACCTTTTTCTATTATTCTGGCTGAGATTCTGGATAAAAAGGCTGTAGTATTCAAAATTTTATGTAATTATTTATGTCATTGTTGATCATATTCATCACCCCTTCACATAATATAGTAGTTGTTATAATGTATGAGAACACATTGGCTTTTAAGTAAAGTGAATGTTTCCTACTAGAGCCTATCAGAATGCCAGTCATGTATGACTTCACAGTACTGTAGAGTATTTTCCTAAATAAATAAATTAAACAAAGAAATCCTGAGATTATTATTATCATTATCATTATTCTTTATTTAAGAAGTGATCGATTATTATGGATATTACAGTTGTGTCGTGGCATAAAAGAGTTTAATTTCAATTATGCTATAAGAGAGATATTTTCAGACCATATTGGCAGATATATGTAATGGATATTTTTTTTAGAAACATTAACAAGAACATGAGAAGTTATCATTATTGCTTAAAGGTGCAAATACTTATAGCTCAGAAAATGTGTTTTTGATAAAGAGAGGATGTTATTTTATTCTAAATTACTAATTAGGGAATGATGGCAGTTTTCTCTATCTTCCCAAGATATTTATTTTACTGATGATAATTTATTTTATGATTGTAATTTCTTTCTTTATCTTAACTGCATATCTCTGCAGTTGAACTTTTTTTATATATAACTAACTGACCGCTGAGCATAGGCCGCGTGTGCATGCATGTCATTCAATTAGAGATTCAATATAACATGAACACTTTATTAGGTTAGAAAATGTTACAATTTTACTATGTTAGAATACTGTATATAAAACAAAACTATTTTATATTTTACTTTCACTTTCAACTAGATACATTTTAATAATGTCTTATCTATATTTTTATAACCTATTTTATGGTGCACATTATTTTTATATTTCCTTCACTAAAATTTTATTATTAATTCACAATCTAAACAAACTAGCCAAAGGGGGGGGGGGGGGGAATCAAATCCCATTTCAAAAATTCCATTTGAATTACTAATATGCTGATTCTTAGATTGAAGATCTTTTCAATTTCAACATTTTTGGTCAAAATTGTCCATTCTAATTGTCTTTTATTTCTCTTTTCTTTTTTTGGCAGTTCGTTTTATACTTCCTATACTAAATTCAACATTATTGGTACAGTGAATAATTAAATAACTTTTATAATACAATAGTAGTCAGAAAACAGAAGCACCTGGTTTAAAAATTATTTTTAACTTAATTAAAAAAAAAAAGATATAGCAAACCATTAAAAAAAAAAAGGTTAGTTGCTTGGGAGTCAGCTAAAATTTGCCCATTAAAATGAGAGTGATTATAACTATTCCATTCAAACGATTGGAAGTGAGACTTTTTTCTTTTATTCAGCATAGAAATGAATTAAGATTCTTTAGTTCGTCTTTATACCAATACATTAAAGTGCATAGAGTACAATAGATCATTAAAAATTACAAACTAACATTGATTATACATATAAAAAAAGAATAAGATCAAGTGAATAAATTTTACTCATAAATATGAAATGCTAGCATATCTTACGATTCTCACTTGAGAAATAAACACATATACCTGATGATCTTTTGCCGTTAGCATAGTACAAATTTGACAAAATAACACTATTATCAAAATAAAAGTATTAAAATAATGGCAATAAAAATTTATATAAAAATTGTTTTCAGCAAAATCTTACCTGATCATGAAGCTTCTTTACAGATTTTTCAGTAGTAGTCTAGTAAAAAACAAAGAAAGATACTGCACATACATTTAAATGATTGATATAGGCAAAATAAAGAAAACACATGTTGGTGTAAGGTAATCATTTCATCAAAATTGCTTGCATCCAATGTGAAAAAAATTACTTGATTTTGATCATGTAAAAAAATATTAAGCTGCTCTTAATAGAGGATATATATATGGTTTTCTGAGAAATGTCAACAATGAACCCCACTGAAACTCAAAACATTTAAATCAGATAATAGACCACGAATAATTGTAAAATCATCATTGATGCAGTGGTAGCTTATTAGAATTTTGAGTGATAGGACTGTAGTAATAAAATTAAAAAATCAATACGGATTGAAAAAATTATATCATTAATAAAAAAATATATACTGTATTATATATATATATAGTATTCTAAATAATACATTATCAAATGGTTTACTGTTTTATAGCTGATAAAAACTTTAATGAGTACCAAAAACAATAATGTTACACTTTTAAAAATGATCAGCACATTTCTGGTGTTTTAATTTTTCTGTTAATTAAATGTTTTAAATCTGTTATTCCTGTTTTTATCCACGACGAATCCCTCCAAAAAAAAATAGTCATGAAAAAAAATGAAAGCATTTTTCTCCTGTATAACTTATTACCAATTATGCTTGTCATAAATATCAGAAATAAATTTTCATACAAAACTCTGCTCTACTTTTTAAAGTCTGAGAAATTTTAAAATCAGATGTAAAATGGACAAAAGTTTTTTAATCTCAAGTCTGGCCTGCAATTTCAGTTATAAAAATTTTATATTTTGCAAATATTTAACATAATTCTTTTCTTCATTCATTTTAACAAAGATATAAATTAAATGCTAGAATATATTTATTTACAATAATGACAACAATGATGCTAATTTTTGTTATTTGTGCTTGAGTAATAATAATATATCTTGAGTCACACACTACTCATATTAGATAACCATTTCTAATGGATTATGCAGTTTGGTGCAATCTGCATTGAATGCAGTTCTAGAGTTGATTATACTAGCAAGCATTAATATTACAATGTCTTTCATAGCATAATATCTATTGCAAAATACAACTATTACTACAAGATGAATTATATAAAATATTATTGGGCAGTCAAACAAGAAAAGTTGTCAGATAAATATATAAAAATTTAGGAATGATAATAATAGAACAGGTACTTTCATTTTATATTGGAAGGACTACAGCTCTCATACACAAACTGCCACTGAATGGGTGACTTACATGAATTAGAATATTACCATTTCGAAAGATGAAAGTATTATTTGAGAATATGGTCTCTTATTTAGGATAAACATGATCTGTAAAATATTAAAATCATATTGTTTCATGTGTTCACCAATAATATCGGTATCCACCCTAAGACAGTTTCATCAGCATGTTTCATAAATGGTGAAAAAAGTTTTGATTGTTAGGCTTTTATTATTAACTGCAACTAATAAACCTTTTTAGTGGCTAGAAAAAAATACAAATAATCATTCATCTCGCTAAATGATATATTTCCCATAATCTATAGTCCAGTTTTTCAACTGAACAATACTGCTTTTACATTTTAATTTTCATATCAGAAACTAGTAGCTTTGAAATAGCAGTTCAGCTTATGCATAAACTGATTGTTTTAGTAAACACTGGAACATCTACAGAGATTTATATTTTTGTGCTTTTTGATTGCAACTCCTCAGTAAACAATGATTTCAGATATAATATTTCTATCAGATTTAAATCCTCCCATTTTCATTGAATAGTTTGAAACTGCTATTGAACTTTAACCTTTAAAATTATACCAACAAATTTCCAGGAAAAAAAAAAAAAATCTACCTAATGCAGGTAAATAATAATTTTTTAAATTCATGAAATTAAAAACTTATTTCTCAAATATTTTTAGGTCAGCCATCATGGGATTGCAAAAATATAGATAAAATCAACAATTTGCTTAGCACATTTAATAATGAAAAAATTAAATTATTAAAAAAATCATATCAAAATGTATTTATTGATATATGTCAATAACTTGAATATATGTTGATTTATAATTGTGTATGCCATATAAAACTAAAAAATTTTAAAACTATATTTGCCATTTATATGCTATGAAGATAAAACAACATCTAAACAGTCCACTGCATCATTCTCCAACAGCTCTCTAAAATGAAACCGTGAAAGAGACAGCATTATTCAGGTGGCTAGTCAGCTAAAGAAGGGTTGAAGGACTTTTCTCTTGGTTTATTCTCTATCTACCAATAATTAGTTTGGCTATGATTTGATTACCTGAAAAATCCTAAACTGCATAGAAACAAAAATATTTTCACACTGAACTAGCCTGAATTTGAAACCTAGGTCATAGCCTGGCAGATGAATAGATTAACCACAATGTCATGAAACCATTTTCAAATGATAAATAAATTCAGAAATTAGAGATCTCTCTTTAAAAGATGTACTTAATAATCCCCACTCCACCAAAAACTTATTGCAAAAAATATGTTTTAAGAGTTATATATAAAAAACTGTAAGTTAGCAAGTGTTTAGAATGACAAATATATACACAAATTTATGTAAATACATAAAATAGTCATAATGTTTGGCTATTCATAAAAAATTTTCAAATATTTTCTTGACTAATTATAATTAGCATTTAACAAAGTATAACCATAGCTATTTCAGTATTAGAAATTGATTTAATACATATGTTTATTATGCTCAATCTCATCTTTGTAGATAGTAATAAATATAATGAATAGGAACAATTAACAGAACATGATTCATAATGGTATATTAGCATACATCTTTTTTATTTTTAATATGCAAACATTAAATGAATTTATAATTTTATCATAAATACAAATGAAGCAAATATGTCCATATGGGCTATATATATAATAATAAACTGAAACAAATTTTTTTAAAAGTATGAATCGATATTACGAACAAAAATTATCATATAATTTTAATAAATTCTATTTTTTATTTAATTGCTACATATACATTAAAATGTAAAGTCTCATGATCAAGGTGTGAATATTGTTATAATTTACTAAAGTATATATAATCGAAAGCTTCATTCTTTTGTAAATACACATATTTATAAGGTCTTTGTATAAAACAAAAAAAACAGCATTTTAAAAAGTGAAAAAATTTAAGCATTAAAAAAATTTCTTTCAAAGTAGCACATAATTAAAAATAAAAATTCATTTCAGAAAATTATCAATAAATTAAAAACTTTTGCTAATAGATTAAATTAAAATATTTTTAAATACAGTTGAACATAATATTCTCTCATTTGTCTTTTATTATCAATGAGAACAACAAAAAGAAGTGAGCTATTATTTGATCAAAAAAAAAAAAAAAAGATAATTTTCTATTTCATCTGATTTATGATTTAATAAAAAATAAAAGTTAATATTTTTTTGTTATAAATTACTAAAAATTATTCCAAAAAAATATAAATTATATTATTTAAAATTTCAAACATAGATTTACTTTACTTTATTAAACTAAAGCATTACCAATTCTTTTTTTCAAATTATTTTTCAGTTAGTGTGTCTGTGAAAGATTCTAATATGATTCTTTGAGAAAATAAAAATAAATTATCTTTAAATAACGTTAGAAAGTGGCTTTTTAAATAATTAATTAATGGGAGGTTAAATGAGTAATGTTAAAACTACAATTGATTTTCTTTATTTAAAATGTAAATATAATATAGTACCTATTACTATTTGGGACAGCAGTATATTAAAAATTAAAACTGTTAAATGATTTGTAGTTTCTTTTGCTATTCTTCTCATTAATAGAAAATATTTATCATAATTTAAAATAACAACATGCATTTTTTTTTACTATGAGTTTGCATATTGTGAAATTACATTTATTGGCTTTCCAAGAAACTGCAGAAATTTTTTTTTATATAGAATTCTGTAATTACTCAACCATAATCTAATGAATCCGAGAATAATCAAAACAAATCAAAAGAAATCTTCTGTATATTAAATAAATACTTACTTTTTGATGCTCCACCTCATTTTGGAGTCTATTATTCTCAGCACTTTTTTCCTGCAAAATCTTCTCTAAGCCATTAACAAGTTCATCTCTTTGTTTCCTCCATTCCTGAAACAGGAAAAGATACAATTAAAAAAAGCAAAGTAGATAAATTCATTTTGATTTCAAAAAATGAAAGTACCATTTCATCTGCAAATTTTTTTACATTTAAAAAAAAATAAAAACAAAACATTATAAATAATTCTATCATATTACTTTTATGAATTTTGTATATTTAATTATGAAGAAGACTATACTACAATTGACACTGTTAGCATAAAAATAAGTAATTGCATGGAAATAAAGGCATGTGGATTTATTATGTATTGTAACAGTCAGAATTGTCTATCTCGCTAACACACTGCAGAATTCAAACCCCAGACACGAAACTGAACATTCTAGGAGGGGTTGCCTTCTAGATATACTAAGTTCGAATCTAAAGCCCAAATTTCACAGTGCCATCTACGTGACAATGCATCTGATGCCACTACTAGTATGACCTTTGACCGGTGCCTGGTGGTCAGGGAGAAACAAAAGACTCTATACTAAAAGAAGTTTGGGTGGCTAATTAACGTCTATGGATTTACAAAAGAAATGCAGAAAATATATATATAGACCGAGACAGTGATAGGAATCAATCAAATAAGATATCAAATTTAGTTTAAATAATTTCACAAAATTTATTCATAAAATATATATATAACGCCACTGTCTGCTTATATGAGACAGGGACGCGTATTAAATAATTGTGGGCATTATATTTCAATAAATGACAAAAAGGTTTTAAAATAAAGTGATATATTCTATTCCTCGGGCTAATAGCATTACGATAATGTGCTTGACGAGATAGGAACATGTGCGAGGTGCTTTGAGTAATTATACAAGTTTAAGAAAATATTTGAAATTAAGTGTTCTAAAATATTTATTGATTTTGAGAATAGCACGGACAAAAGCTTACTAAGCAACAAAGTGGGAATGTGATCAAAGCATTTATTTGAGAATAATAATAATAGAGTTGCATTGGGAGGTCAGTATTGCTGATAATGAATTTATTAAAGTTGGAGGGTGTGACACGTTTAAGTCACGGATGCTTTGTAAAATAAATATAAAATAAAACAATATTGAAGATCCGGAATAATTACGGAGGGCATCTTGCCGCTAACCCATAGGAAAGTATTTTATGAACAGCCGAAACTTAGCGACTGTGTGACGATTGCGTTTAATTCCCAGGGGTGTCATTTGGGACACCCTCTGCCTGGAAACTTGCAATAAGTGAAAAGAACGGACTTTGCCGTGTAAAGAATCCTTGGAAAAATAAAACAAAGCGGTCTCAACAACCAATTCATTTACCAGCAATACGAGACTAGTGTATATAAAAACATACTAAATGGGTTTTACTCGGATTAAGAGAAATGCCCAATCAAATTCCCTGAAATTCATTTAAAAGGGTCCGCACATTCTCGACGTCAATGATGAACTTTATAATTAAAGTAGAACACGGTAATTAAAATAGGAAAATGCATGCTTGCGGGTTTGAAAAGTAAGTATAGATTTATATACGCAATCATGCATTTGGGGACACATTTAAATCACTGACCTCGCACATACTCTCATGGTAGATTAAAATCAATAACATGTAGATTTTAAACTATGTGATTATATTATATTAAAGAAAAGAATCGCCCTCGAACGAGTGATTTGCAAGATAATAAAATTGGAAAATTATAAATTTAAAATATGCCTTAATAGCGGCGTCTTACTTTCAATAAAGGGAATAGTTCACTCGGTCAAAGACGATTCTGACACATTATCATAATAAAATAAAAGAAAGCTTTATAAATAGAAAATATTAACCCAAGGATAGAGAGCAAAATGTTGAGTATATTTAAACATGTTAAAGAAATACATAATGAAGTTATGTGAAATATAAGAAAACAATGTTAAATAGCTATAGCATGTTAGTTAGGAATCACAAGAGCTCTTGGGTTAATTTAGGGTTACCTCTGAAGAAGCATTTAGGTAGATTGATGGTCGGCAGGTTTTTATATAATTTAACAGCAAAATCTGGAAATGTTCATATTTTTGGCAGCAGTTCCGGGGTTTGTGTGATAACTTCTGATGGTCTACGGCAGCAGATGACCATTCCGGAGAGAAATAGCCTTCTCGCACTCTACTCTGTCATGTCAAGATTTACAAATTACTAGAATAGAACTCAGAATGATTTCTCTTAGAAACATTAGAAGAAAAACTCTCGAGAACAAAAGAAAACCCTTCTTTTTATAGTAGACGTTAACAATAGAACTGCCCTGGAGCATTACAAAAATATATCGGACTTATCAGCTGTAATTAAATCTATCCGAATGTCTAAAGGAATTCAACATTAATTAATTTCTTTTGTTAATTTCCCTGTCGACATTCGGATTACAAACTAGATTTAATTAAAAATTACTTTTACTAATTAAAGAAAACCTTAAGTGGACATCTGCTGTTTTTAGATAAACTTATATAATATTAACTAATTAAACTATTGTCCATCATTTATTTTAACAGAAATATTTGGAATAACTTTTATTAAATTAAAGAAAATGATTTTACTTTTTAAATTGCAATATTTGAATCTATTTACTAAACGAATATTTACTAAATGAATTTTATTTTAAATCAAAATATATTACGACAGTAATATATTTGTAAATAGATTCAAACAAAATAACTTTAACAATTTATAATTTTGATATGTTTAAAATGCATATCATAGTGTGTGCGCAATTACGACTTATATAACTTACTTTTTAATAAATGTAAATTATGTGAACAAATACATAATTCATAATATTTTATTTTATTTGGGAATAAGTTATATATAATACGAGCATTGTGCTCGTGGTTTAAAATTAGGCGAGATTTTCGGTATAAAGTGTTGCAGACACACTACGATAGATTGGGGTTCAAACTAAGGTATGAGGTAGAAAGTAGGTGAGAAAAGGTGAAACAAAGATCTGCAAAGCAGACCTTACTGTTTCAGTATATATATATATTATAACAGGGATCGACTAGCTCCCTACCATTTACTTCACCCCACACCACTATATACACCGTGATAAGAAACCAGCCATCCGTGGAGGATTGGAAAGATCCAGCAACGTTACATTCAAAGTAGATCTTAAATACTACTCAATCCCTTTTCGTTTAGTAACATTCATAGGATCCACTCACTCTCCACTTCAATCCGTTAAATTCCCAGAATTCAAACTCAATCATAATCTGAGCAACTACTCTCTTCAGGTACGAGTTATGATAAAAAAATGTCTAGCCAATGTGAGCAGTAAATCTGCATTTTGCTTCATATTGTACAGTTCTTAGGTTCATGCTGCATGTATGTTCACATGTAAAATAGAGCTATGTAAAGTTAGTGATGTGTTATCAATAAATCATATACAACCCTTGATGTGAGATAGAATTAAATTAACAAATTTAATTATAACTCAATATAAAATATTATAATGGATAAAATATGAACTTAAAAAAAATAATAATTATGAATTATAACACTTCCACATAATTTCATCAAAATAACAAATTCAAAATATCATCCACCACATGTCACTATTGGTATTCATCAGCATCTGCATTTCATGCCATCATCTTAAAATAATGACTTATGATCAGTAATACCATCTAACAAATGAAAGACATTGGTCTTTACATTTGAAATAAATATGACATAACCATTATTCCATATAAATTGTTATCCTGTATTATATTTAAAATAATGGGACCATTTGTACTATGTATAATAACTAGAATTGCCATCAATTTTAGTAAAATTAACTACATGTACTTATAGTTAATAGTTAGTAAGTAACACATTAACAAATGGTTAATAAAGTTTTATTAACAATTAACTCTGTTTAGAAGAATGTTGTATCTATAATCTGTCAAAAGAATAAGTCTTACCTCCTTGTATGTTCAGTTTTATCATAATTCAGTCCCTTTTTTCTTTCAAAAGAACCATTTATCTTTTATTTCAACAATAAATTAATTGTAGCCTAATTTGTTTACATCATAAAATGCATAATGTTAAATTTCATTGCACTTCATCTCAAAATTCAAATGTGGAAGTAAAAAAAAAAATAGAGGAGAGAAAACCTCACAAAATTAATGTGTTAACAACAATAAACAAACAATAATATGCCAACATGAATTTATGGATGATTCTGTAGACATCTTGGGTAACAGGAGTATCTTCTTTCAGATGGTAAAATTCATTGTGGATTAGGAATTTTCAGTATCTCTGGCATAATTATTTATTCTTGCATCATTTTCCAGGGTGGGGCCTTTAACAATTTATCCATCTCTCTCAAAATGAATATGTAGCTTGGGTAGCATCTGGTTTGGCAACTTTCACAGTTGATCTGAAACATTTAACATAACATCTGGTAGTCATCACATATATATATGTGATGGTGGAAACTAAACTCACACATATATATAGTATACATCGTCTTCTTCAAACACATCTGAGGTGCTTTGATCCTTCACGATTGTTTAGCACGCCTGCATGATCCTTTACATTAATATATATATCTAAAATTATTTTCTTTCATCAACGGTTAGCACGTTATAGCTATCTAATAAAAAATACTGTTAAAATTGATCCTGGATATTAATCGTTATTAAATCAAAAGTCTCAATATTTCTATAATTACTAAACGGTCGATTACTTGAATAGATATCTTTACATATCCTATGATGAATAGTTCAATAGAATTATACCAACAAAAAAAGTCTTTGTGCCTATTAGGTTTCAATCAAATGATTATGATTTTTTTTTTTTTTTAAATGTACATAGTTCGTATCAAAGTTCGATTCCAACGAAATCATAAAGATAATCTTGTGTCTTAATTTTTATATATATATAACTAAATAACTTACCGTTCTAGATTTTCTTGTGCGTTATTTTTTTCTTTAAAATGCTGAAGAATGTTTTCATCCAAACTATGTATATAATTTTCAAATTATTTGATCTGTCGTCGTTAAAGAATAAAGACGAGAAAAACTTTATATTTTTTCTGTACTTGTTTTTTAATTTTTCTAGCCATCAAAAAAAAAAAAAATTGTTGTTGTTGTCAAGGTTGTTGTTAAGCACGTTCTACAAGGTTTTCTTTCCCCCTTCATTTCACAACACTAGATTATAAAAATTGGCTTTTTTTTTTTTTTTTTTACAAACCCTTCTAAATTGTTTAAACAAAGTCATTTAGTCAAGTATGGTTATTTTAAAACATTAATAAAATGAAAATTAGTAATAAATTTTTAATAATTCCTTTTATCATTATTATTTTTGTTTCAAGCATTTCCAGTTTGTAAAATACGAATATAATTTTATTCAAACCTTTATATCTAATAAACTTGAACTGTTCGATGGATGTATTAATTTTATAAATTAACACATGCTTTATTACCTTCCAAATGTTTAATTTTTTTATGTTTATGTTCTGCGTTCAATGCATGTTATTGTAAGGATGAGACCTGTGACGATCCTTAGAATATATAATAATTCTACAGTACATAAACAAAATTTATTTTAGAAATCATTTTATATACTGAACCAACCTGATAAAAAATAACCCACCTGCCAATTTGCAATCAACCTACCTCGAACAACAATAAACAAGAACTACTACTTCTACTAACTACTATTTCTTAAAAAACTACCTTCAAAACTCTTAACGTTATAAAACTTACGATTTAACAATTATTACTTAAACTTACAGGAAATAACAAACACTAAGCATCGACAAATAAAATATTAACTAATATTTATGATATTTTGTCCTCCTAAATTTCCCTTTCAGAAAAAATGGTTGGTTTCCAGGCAAAGTGTCAACTATTATCAATAGCGAACTATTAATAACATTAAACACTTGACTACCAAGTAAACACTTTATTATTATTTTTTTAAAGAAGAAAGAAAATCCCTTAGGCGCCAGCTAATTACATTAGAATTAGCATGTCCATCTGATCAGCATAATCCGGTGCCTGAAACGTCCGCTAGCTCAGTCAGTTCCAACCACCCACTAATAAACAAACAAAAGGTATCTTAAACACCCGCCTGTTCTAAACTGCTATTATTTTCTAAAACTAAAATAATTTCCCCCGAACCATTCAAATAATACTTCGCTCCTTTAAAACTAATAATAACAATATTATACTGAATGCTAAACATTTATAGATTTAACTTGGCGAATCTTTTCTAAAATACTATTATTAATGATTGGATTTTTTTTCCCTCCTACTCTTATTAAGGAAATAAATATTTATACTTATCCGCACGTATCAGAAATAAACATAAATATTTTAAGAAAAATAATTTAAATGTCTTACTTTATTTCAAAATAAATGCAACGTTTTATCTTATAATGAAACACACATACACTTCTTTTTTTTAAAGATTAAAATAAGCATTTTAATATATTACTTGAGCAAATAAATTATACACATTATATCATATTTTATTATTATTATTTTTTAAAAAGTTTAAGTTTAAAATCAAATCACACATACGTGCATGCCAAAAATATTATTTAATAGAAGCTGCTTTTTACTTATTGTATTATTGCAAATATTAATTTTTTGAAGTTTAAAATTTATTCTTTTTTAAGTTTAATTCAAAAAGTTCAAAAGTTCTTTCAATAAAGTCTATCTTTATTTTTAAAGGAAATCGGAATGTTTAGATATCAAAGTCAAATAATTACCTAGGTTTTTAAATACGACAGAAACAGTATAATGGGATTATATCTTAACTCATCGACGACTGGTAAAATTCTTTCGTAGATCTGTGTCCTGATATTTTCGTGGCTGATTTGACGTCCCCAAATTCCACTGTCCGTTTAATCTATTTCAACACGATTACTTTCTGAACTAATCGCAGATCTTATATGCGTAGAGAGCGGCTTTCGGTCAACTGCAAATACGTTGGTTTTTTAAGAATGCATCATTTTTGGAAATATTACTTCAAAAATATTTTATTAAAATGAGAAAGTCCGAACAGAAGAATGAACAAAAATTGAGCTATTTGTACTGTTTTAAACAATAGAAAACTTTATTTTTAGCAGCGTTCGTCTCGTGAAATAAAATCAGCTTCTAGAGTCTACTTTTTATTAAAAATTGCATACACTCACGCACATATATTTATTTATTTATTATAAGATAAAATGAAATCTATTTATTATTTTATTAAAAATTCATTTAAAGAATATCATTTATTTATTACAAGATTTTTTTCTTCTTTTAAACAAAAAAAAAATCTTTTATTTTAAACAGCTTATTATTTTAAAAAACTTATTATTTTAAACAGCATTTACAGTTTATTTTATTCAATACAAAAATCCCCCCCCCCACTCTTTAGTTTTTACATTTTATTCTCTTAATATTAAACTTTTATATTTTTAACATGGAATTCATAATAAATTAATTACATATCAATGTACGGTAATACAACATCGATTGATCCACGCCATAAGATGGTGCTGTTGCTAGTGAAAAACGAATAGATATAATGTTACCGGGCTGATTTGATTATTATTATTTTGTAATGTTATTGTGGGTTTTTTTTTTTTTGGTTTGGATTTTTTTTTTTTTGGGGGGGACCATATTTTCTTTTTTTTTTTTAAATAAATAAATTGATTTTAAATATTTTTTTTAATACGTTTTGTAAAACCTTTTTTTTCTTTACTTTTTTTGTAAAACTTGTTGTTTAACAAAATTGGATTACGGTCTTTTTTTTTTTTTTTTTAAAGTAACTTTTTTTTTTCCGCTTTTGATTATGATCTTTTTTTTAAAGTAACTTTTTTTTATTATTTTTTTTGGCTTTTTACTTTCATTAAACTACCACAAAGGCAATTGTTCTGGGTGAGAAGAATATTAATCTGTTGAAGAAAAGCCACCGCATCTGCTTCTGTAGTCTGCCATTGAAATGTTTTGATCTCGAAAAAGTGTCGGAAAGTGCGCGACTTGATCGTAAACTTTGCCAAATTGTGACTAACACTCCTCATTAACTGAATTCTGACCCCTGACAATGAAACCAGGAGTGTTTGGAAAATCATTACAATTTTTACGAACGAAAATAAAAAAAAATACATCAAAGCCAAAAAAAAAAAGTTATAATATAGTTTTCGACATTCAAAATACAGAAACCTTCACATCATATGCTGTACAATAGTTAAGAGTAATGTCTATAGAGTCTTGCATACTTGTCGCTAATAATGTTCAACGTACTAGAGATATTGGGGTAATGGGTGCACTTCAACATCTTAGCGGTTGAACAGTTTACTAGGCCATAAGATCTATGAGCGGCCTTGTAAACAGCATATTTATGCGCTTTAGTGTAGAAACAGTGCCATCTTATGGCGTGGATCAATCGATGCTGTATTACCCAATGTATTTTGGTACAATACAGAAAATAATTGGTACAAATATACTTTTAAAAATGCTAAAAAAAAAATGAGATAGAAATCAAATTTCTTATAAAATGGAGATTTAAATCAATAATAGCTAAACTAATAAATGTATTTAACAGGAATTAATACACTGTAGTAACAATTAAAACCAAGAAATTTAAAGTTAAAAATCAAAATTCTCTTATTATCGTGTGTAATATGAAAACAAAAACAAAAAAAGTATGAAAAAAAAAAACAGTAGAATAAATTTGAAGCAAATACAATTGTTTAAAGTGATTTAGCAGAACTATCTTTGACTTAAATTTTTAGTGAATTAACAAGAATCAACTATGCTTTAAATTATCTACACAAGGATGAGTAATCGATAAACATCAGACTTGATTGTTATTAATAATGTTTGACAATAATGAACACAATATATTCCATAGCCACTTTTACTTTCTACTGTTATTTAAAGGAACAAATAGCCAAAGATTTTGAACCTATAATAATCATTCGGTTTGCTAGCTAAATTAACCTGACAGTAGATTACAATTATATTTTAACAATTTTAATTTTATATTAACTTTTAATCTTTTGAATAAAAAAAAACAACTATGTGATATTTTGTTTTAGGGTTAATATATTATATCGCTGAGCATGGTACATGTAGTAATGGGTTCGTCTATAATTATTAAAAATAAAAATTTCATAAACAACGTAAAGAGTTTAAAATTAAAATTCTAATAAATAAAATCACTGCAGAATAAGTTACAGTAAATGATTGAATATATAAAACAAGAATGGAATTAGCAATGGATACTAATTAAAATCCATAAACAGCAGGATTAATTAAAAGGCATCTTAAGAATTTAATCAAAACAGTGGATGAATTTAAAAACTAATTAAAGAAATGATAACAAGGTCATCATATAAATAGGGTCGAAAATTTCGTCAGTCAGTCATACACATATCTAAAAGGAGTCTTTCACGTATCTAAAAGTCAATCACCTGTTATATGTATTTGTTAATAAAGACAATGCAGTGTTAAGCAGTTTTCGGAGCATGCGATGGACTCTAGCCTCAGTCTGACAGAATATCAGCAGTCTGCGTGATAGAAGCAATGCCTGTTTAATAATTTAAAGCTGCCAAAAAGTGTCTAACTGCCTTGAGTAAGAAGTAGCACAGAACTGCATTCATCAGGACTGCATCAGAAGCCTAAAAATCCAACTAGTTGGTAAAACACACATGAAGTAGCAAACTGCAAGAAGCCATAAAGTCCAAAATCCTATAGGTAATAAATAACATTTTCTTATTCCAATTCTGATATTAATTTAAGTAGCCATTGCAATCTTTGAAGCCTCCCAGAGTCAGTTTAATAAATGAACTCTATAGCTGCATAAAATGAACTATTTATGTGCATGTTTGAATGCTTATAATTATTTTAATGATTTATGTTAAATTATATTACTATTGTATATCTTATTATAATATGTATGTGCCTGAGATTATTATAAATCATAGTTTAGATTAATTAAGAAATTTTATAATTAGTTTACAAATTTTTGTAAGTATTTTAGTTAAAATAAATTATATTTGAAAATTAATATTTTGTCGGTCAATTCTTTAGGTGCTGAATTAGTTTGCCATTATTCAGGGTACGTTAGTTGCTTTTGTAATTAACTGGCGCCTAGAGTTTACTCCGATACAAAAAAGTGCTTTGAATGATAGGTGTTGAATTTTGCAGTCGAGAAGATCTATGTCCTTGAAATATAGCCACAGTTATGTATCTTATATAGCTCTGTCTTGGTCATAGGCACCCTCTGGGTATTATGCTTCTCTGCCTAAGGGGACCGGTATGGAGCAATACTTAAATTGCAGTGGAGTAGATCGAATGTATAATTTTATAGTATCATATTTTTCTATATATAAGTAAATCATACAATTTTGTTTTCACAATTTCTATTTCCATAATTAGAGTAAAAGTTTATGCTAGATGTTGATTCCTATTCAATCTAACTCCCCACTCAGTTCAATATATTTTACAATAAATATATATAGAATTATTAATGGTATTTTATATAATATTATTTTACAATACATATGCATGTAAATATAATTTATTAATTCAAATATAACTCACATTCATTTCTTTTTCTTTACTTGCAGTTTGATTAGCTAATTCTGTATTAAGTTGTTTTACTTCTTTCTTCAATTTCTCAATTTCGCGCTCAGCCTTTTTTTTGGATGCTAAAAGTGTTGATGATTTCTCAATTTCTTTTTGTAACCTAGGTTTCTCATCATTCAACAATTTCTCGCATAAGCCTTGAACTTTGAAAAGACTTTCTTCAACAGTTTTCTTCTCACTTGTCACAGTGTTGATTTCATCATTACTCTTGGCTAATTGGCATTTTATTTGTGAAATCTCTGTTTCTTGATTTTCCAATAATTCATAATTCCTCTTAAGATGACTCTGTATCTGTATGATTTCAGCCTCCTTGCCTTCCATCTGATGTTGCTGAATCCGGAATTGCTCTTTTACTTGAGAAAGTTCAAACTCCCGTGCTAATAACAATTGTTTTAATTCTTCAACTTCTTCTACTGATTTGTGGTTGTCTGTAAGAGTAATAAAAAAAATTTTAAATAGCAAATTTTATAACAAAAACAGTTTATAAAAATGTAAATATTATTTGATAAATAAAAAGCCAATTATTACATACTCAACAGGCACTTATAAATTACAGATCCTAGTAAATTTAATATAAAATTCTCTGCAAATTACTGATATTCGTATTTAGCAAATAATTATTTTATAGAGATGTAATGTTATTTATACAATCTAAAAATGTTGAATCAATTGTGGATTTTTGTAATATGAACATGGATAACTGGATCTGAATTGCTAAAGACATTTAAATAATTATATCATTAATATTTTTCGTACTATTTTAGTATTAAAATTTAAACAGGTATACAAATAATAATAAAATTAATTTTTCAAAAAATATTATTTTCATAAATAAAATCTTAGACAAGCAATAATTTAGATTTCTTCAGTCATAAATTATTTCACAATCTGTCATCAGATGACATGACAGTTAACTTAGAATAATCAATAAACACTATCTAATGCATAATGTTAAGCACTGTAAGGTTTATTGCAGTAGTAGAGTGCAGACATTGGAGTTTAATTTCCAAAGATTGGCTTACTTCTATGACTTACAATACTCAAACTTCTTATAAATTCCTAAGCAATAAAGCCATTTCATTATATTATATATATGCAACATATAGTATTGTTTCAACACCAAGCTTTTCTTGTCTTTCTCTCACTCTCAATTTTATTTTTTCCCTTTACCTTATTATCTTTAGTTATTTAGATTCGTGTAGAGTTTAATCATCACAAGCATCATGCCATCAATATCTCTGGCACCAACTGACAAAATGGGATTTGTTCATGCTGCCATTAATTTAATTAAGTGCACAATAAATCCAATTCCAATCTTTCTTCTTTTTTTTCTTTGACAAAGTATATTAAATATAAAAAAAAAGACTAAGAAATACAAAATTTTATATAATGACTATAAAACTGGTAATATTAGATTTTTATATAATTTGTTTGCCCTTATTTATTGACTTCAAACTTGAATGTCTTTAAACTGTCATGTTGGATAAGACTTGAGAGAAAGAAAAAAAATTAGACCTGAATTTGCTTGATGTGCAAATAAATGTGTTAAAATTATCTTATCTTGATAAATATTATGTGATGATATAATTTTTTAGAAAAATATCCATTTTTGGAAAAGTTGAAAATGAAAAAAAAAAAAAGGAAGAGCAATGAGGATTAGATGGACTTATCATTTCAATAATAGATGTGCCTTTGAGCAATCCATAAATCAAACTAACAAACGTTCTGAAAAATGCTATTTGTATTATTATCCTTGATAGTATACAATGATAATAATCGAGCTTGTCCCTTGGAAAACTACCTTTTTCTCAAAGACATTCATTTGCTATTTTCTTCAAAGTAACCCCTTTAAATAATTTCTTTCGTGTTTCATTTTTCTTATGTCCTTTCTAAATCTTTCCAAAACCTTTTAACTTTTCTTTTACTTCTTTAACAGAAAAGGTTTTTCAGCCCTATTATAACATCTTTGGCATTTATAACTTCATAACCTTTATTTTTCTATTCACTTCTATTTCACATATTTATTCTTTACTTTTTTTTAATATGTCCAAGATTCTGCTCCTCAAAAGTTTCACACTTTAAACTAAGACTTATCTATAGAGAGATTTTAAGCATTAATTCATATAAAAACTTCATATGTTAGATTTGAAATTATAGATGTAGATCATAAATTAAGAATAATGACCATTCTGATATTATTTCATATTTTATTCAATGGTGCCTTATTGTATTTTAGAAATTTAAATTTTGGTTTTGTTTTTTTAAATTATAACTGCTCACCATTCAAAATAAATTAAGTGATTTAAATTAAACTGTTAATTTAGATGATTATCTTATAAATGAGAAAACAAATTGCTACAAGATAAATGAAATTATCTTGCCTAAGAATAAAGTATTGAGCAGGATACTGAAAGTAAATAATGAGAAAGAAAAAAAATGGCACAAGTCTAAAAAAAAAATTAAGCACAGATTTTAATTGTGAAAACTAAAAACTATGAAGCCATTCAGTTTTATAACATTAAATGTAATAGGTGATAACAATAAAATTAGTTATATTATGCATGACAACTTTAATGGTTTTGGCATTAAAAGTCAATAAAAATATAACAATATACAAAAAATAAAAAATTCCACCTTCATGTATATCATTGCTTTACATACTTACAGAACATAATAGATTAAAATTGGGAAAATATTGAATAATTAAGATTAACATATGATTGGCTAGATATTATTAATTTTAAAAAAAGAAGAAGGTTTCACATAATATTATGAAAGATAGAACATATATATTGTAATCTTCCTACTAATCTAGCTAGTCAAATTACACGATTGGAACCATATCTTCCTCTGTAATCTTCTATCAACAACTGTAACTAATCAATCTAGACTCATGTTTTAGGACGACATATCCTTCTCTGTAACCTATAGTTAACAATCAATCTAATCTAGCCTCTCGTTTTAGGGCAACTAAATCCTCCCATGTAACCTTCATAACTACAACTAATCTAGAATATACGCCTAAAAATAAATGTTAAATTAAAGAGAGGATTTCTTTATTGACTAAGCTCGCATGAAACTATAAACTTAAAGAAGATCACAAGATGATTAATGAAGATAATCACTTCTGATAATCACTTCTGGTCAAACTAGCTTTCAAATCCACAAACCAACAAACAAAATAAATTTAATACTCGGCAAACCAATAAATAAATAATAATTAGATCGATGGAATAAATATGAAAATAAAATTATAAATTAAGCAATAAGTACATAAGGTGTAGATGAATAAATGGATTATGAAAATAAGTAATAATTAAATAATAAAATGAAAGGATTCTGAGAATGAAGAGAAAAGAATGAAGATGTATCAGAATAATGAATGATTGAGATGATGGTATAGAATAAGAGTTAATAGATGATTAGGATGATGGAATAAGAGCTAGTGAATAGTGAGTTAATTAGGATAATGAATTAGGATGAAAGAAGAATAAAGAAAGAAAGATTGAAATGACAGATGAGAAGAATGATAATGATGGAAGATGATATCCAGAACTCTAAATTGATATTGAATTAAATGATCATAAGATAACTAAATAAAATAGGGATTCCAAGCTTACCAAAACCAGAATATTCACCATAAAGTCAAAACAAGCTATACATTTAAGACAAAGGAAGCAATTTATACTTTAAAGTTTGGTTGACTTTTCATAAAACAGTGAATGTAACACAACTCAAATCCATTTACAATAAATAACTAGATATAAAATTTACCATAAATTCAAATCCTATATTGCAAATTACTATAACATATCCTTCTCAAGGTTCACATAACTTAAAGGTTGTTATACAAGATATACTTGGGTCAGTGAGAGGGATTTTGCCATTACCCAAATATAACGCACAAAACAGCTCTTAATACCAAATCGAATTAATACACAATATTTATTAATTTCAAAGAAACTTTATCAACTCCATAACTATTATATACTTGGAGCTTCAAAAAATATGAATAACTTTTCAATAGCTAAACACGATAACTTACCAACTTCTTTTCTCAATTAATTATAAACCATGTGATCAAGATCAGTGAACGACAGATCTGCAGGTTCAAATAAACTGACTAAACTAATATTAAGTGTTTATCTTTTAGTATACCACTTAAAATAATATGCACTCTTGGTTAATAATATTTTGATTATTAAGTAATGATGCCTTAGATGTACTCATAAACCACAGGACTTAACAAAATTATTATGATATACCAACATGTAGTGACTTATACAATATTGATTGATGATGATATCCGTATAATCAGATGATGTGTCGATAGCAAGAACAATAATGTGTGTGTGTTGATTAGCAATAAGACTACTGACAAATAAATAAATTTTTAACACAACAAGATTTATTTACATTACTTACAACTTTATTCCAGACACATTGCATGAAATAAGACGAAATCATTAAAAAAAATCAGGGATTGAGAATAATTGGTATCCCATTGACTATACACATAATAAGTAAGACAAATTAATACAGTGATATTCATATTATCACTATTATTATTGGATATGTTTCTATTATTATTCTATTTCATAGAATAAAATAGTTAAACTTTCTTTAAGCTAATTTAGCCTTTAAATTATAAAACAACATATATTTAGGTCTTTGGGATATACTCAACTTTTTAAATTTAAAATTCTATGTTATAATTTAGTGTATTAAACTGTAGCTATCTTATTTATTAGAATATGATAAGAGCAATTATCATATTCAGTACAATTAGTAATTTATTATCATTTACTATGAAAAAAAATCCTTGTGTTGATGTGGGGAAAGACATCATAAGTCAAATGCTCACATGACACCAAAACATTGCCTATGCCCACAACCTAATCATTTAATAGTTAACTGATCTTACCGATCCATTGGTGAATCACTGCTTGATGAAGATAAATCAACATTGTCCATGTGTATCTCTTGCTCTTTCATATAGAAGTTCTACAATCACTAGTAAGTTTGGGTTGGTTTGTCTATAAACTGATGAAGATCATACAACATCAAAAAGACACTATTCCAATTAGGCAAACACTATAGATAGATCAGTGTCCCTTAATCTAAATTTATCCTATCCTTGCTATTTGATTTTGAAACTTCACCATACATGGTGGAAAACTCACTATATAACCTCATGAGGGATCTAACAATAAAGGGAGGCTCTACAAAACAACATGATAGTTGTACAACAATATGGCCAATTCTAATACCTTTTCATAGGTTTAAAAGTGCGGGCATTACCTCATCACAGGGAAATAGAATTCAGACCATGGGTATCATCCTCTCTCTTGGGATTAACTATGCTAACTAAGCACTAACTATTAATCAGCCTCGACAATATCATCCTCATTTAATCAGCAATGGGAGATTCTCCATCAGCCCGTGAACAATATTAATATTACTTTATTTGATGCCATTATATGTGGCACATACTTATCAGCTGAAAGCTGTCATGAATCCTTATCAATACCATAGCAAGATAAAATAATAATAACAATAAAAGTGGAAACATCAATATTCCATTTCACAATGCAGAAACTATTAATGTATTAATAGACAAACCACCAATATAAAACTCAAATGACCATTAATTCTTTTAAAATAATAATTATACTTTTGTTATAGCAAGCCATACACACGTAAACAATGAAGATCAAACTACACTTTATATTTAAAGTGGACATATTCATTCATAGGCAAAATTAAGAAATAAAAATTGCTTATATTAATAATTTCATATAATGAAATAATTGGGTCATTATGTGTATAACTGTGACAAATTGGGTCTGTTTGTTTACTCTTTAATAAAATATTAAAATCTGTTTAAAAAAAAAATGCGAGATAAATAGCTCTCTCTCTCTCTGTCTAAATTAAGGATATTTATGTTTTTCCTTAACTGGAAAAATAACAAAAATATGTGTAATAAATGTATATATCTTTATACAACTCTTTATCCTTTACATATTTTATACCACAATAAATATATATAATAAAAAAAAAATCCCTGAAGAAAACACATGACAGAAATATATTATAATATACTAAACATAGCAATAACAAAAGAATAAATGAACATTTTCTCCCATTAGATTTTATCCTATTAGTTCAAAGTTTGTTCCATTCTTAAGAGCAGAAATGACAAGAAAACCGATATTATGAGCAAATATTCCTAAAGAACGCATACACCTGGGTCTCTTTTTATGCGGACTTATTTAACACGATTTTGAAATTACATGATTCCATGTTTCACCGGAAGTCAAACTCCGATAATACGCTATTATTTTAAATAATAAATTTCGCGTATATTGAAAGTAATAGCACATTATTGGAATTCGACTTTCATCTTAGTAATTTCAATATTTTCAGTGCTTTATAATAGTAAGATTTTATGCAATAATAAAATTAAAATCATGATTTCCACATTTTATGTATACACACATTAAATTTTACAAGATTATAATGTAAATTTGTTCAAACATTGTGCGTGTTAATTTTGCATTTTAAATCACATTCTGTTTTTACTTTTAAAAAAAGAACGTAATCAGTTATTAATCATTTAGTGTCAGCAAGTTTATTTTTAATCAGTAATAGCAGTGAGCACAATTAAAATTGAAAATTAAAGACAAAATAAGAATTTAATTTTTAGTTGTTAGATTAATTACTAATTATGTTGTCACAAGAAAACCATTAACAACATGAGAGTGATGTTGGCGCTAGTTGTATTTTCTCATGTGAAGAATCTGATTTTTTTACGAGTTTGCAAACGAACCTGTTTATCGGCAAATCGCGATAATAATTAAAACGTGTACAAAAAAATGTAAATTACTGTAAATTATGCATAAAAATATATTGTTTTGAATAAAATTAAATATTATAGTTAAAAAAAGTTTGTCTTGTATCAATTTTTTTCAAATTTGAAAATTTTTATTAGTCATATTTTATTTCCTTTTTTTTTTTTTCACGGATTTTAAAGTAATTTTACGTTGGTGCTTTGCTTTTACACGATTTTTGAAAAATCTCAGTCCGTATCCCCCCTTTTTCAAGGTAAGTTACGTCTACTTTTGCGCAATTTCGTTTGCGCGTGTTTTCTGAGGAAGCTATCTATCGCGTAAAACGAGACCCAGGTGTATATATATTTGATTATTATTATGTTCGATGCTAGCATAAGACAATATTTAAACGCTTTTCTGAGTGTAACATGATTAAAATAGGTTTATCCATACTTTCTGTAAATAATTTTTTTTAATGAATTTATAGATTCATTACAATTAACAAGCTTAACTTTTTAAAATCATTCATTGATTTATTTATCGATGTCAGCATAGTGAGATAATATTTAAACGCTTCCAAATGTAGTGCAATTAAAAAAAAATAGGCTTGCCCATACTTTCTATAGATAATTTTCCTTAAATAAATTTATAGTTTCATTACAATTAACAAGCTCAAATTTTTAAAATCATTTATTGATTTTGTTTACTTTGTTTTTCCGTCGTGGTAATATCTGTAATAACTTTAAATGATCTGGGCAATTTTAAAACATTTTAAAATATTACTAATTTGCATGTTGCCCAATCAAGATAAAAAAAAAAATTCACTTCTATCAGCAAATCAATATGTGTTTAATGATATTAAGAAGAATTTATTCAATTATAAATATGATATCCATGATATTTTTAATTAATCTCCTTTTCCAGTTTCAATAGCTAAGCAAATTCGTGCTAAAACACCATTGGCAGATGAGTTTTCTTCTTTAATGAAAATAAGAAATAAATTCATGCATTTTTCTTTTAAAATTGATTACTTTATATGACTTAAAAATGACTTTTTAGTTTGTTTACTATATCTCCTGAAACTTTTCTTCAAAATTATTTCAAATTATTTTTATTGAGATGATAATTTATAAACAAACATATTTTTGTGCTTTGTGCTTAAGAGCGCGTGAAAACCAAAACATTTTAGTCTTTGTCTTTTAAGTCTAAATAATTTCCATGTTATTTTTAAATCTGAAAATTGACTAGTACAAACTAAATAAAAGTAGTCACTTACATTTTCTGGAATTGTTCTTCGTTTGAAATAGTATATGTTGAGGCAAATCATTATTCAGATAGCGGTCATTCTAACTTCTCCAGTAGGCACATTAAAAATCATAAGATCGATGAAAAACAATGTTGAAACAACACAAGGTTATAAAGTTTCTACTCCATCCTTTTAATTCCACATAATCCTGAAATTTTGTTGAAATTAATTCCCAAAGTTATTACTTTTCAGCTTTTCTTTTTACTTTATTTTTTTTTTATACATGTAGAATTGACAACTTCTTATTCCGATTTTCTTCTCTTAATAGTCCCCCCCCCCCTTACAAACTTGTAACATATTTTTACCTTGTATTACATTGCATGATTGGTCCTAAATGAGCCAATGACTGTAAAATGTGAATACATTAATATCTCTCCCTCTAGTGAAAAAAACTAGACTGTTACATTTCAATTTAAATTAAAATACAATATATTGGAAGATTGTTCACAAAATTTAGAAGAATTATAAATTGTTTTCTTTTCTTTTAATTACTGTTTAATAATAATAGTAAAGTGTTAAATATTTTCATACTTCCAAATTGGTTTAATACTATTAAAATATTATTTGAAATAGCTGCTACTGGAACTTGTGATAAAATGTTTATGAGATAAGTATCCACTCTATCAGATTTTCCAGTGTCTTTAACAGTCCAAGTCATCTTCACTTTCAGGATATTTCTTAGTGAGCCTTTGCTTAATTGGAAAATTATAATCAACAAGCATTTCAATCTATAACTGATTTTTACACACTGATTTTCAATATATTAATAAATTATTACTAATTAAAATTTAAAATTTTACATACCGGATCACTGAATAAAGCTTACTATCCTTGGGCCAACACATATGGTTACAATATATATATTGTAATGTACGTTACAATATATATATACGTGGGTTTGAGCCCATGATGGGTGCCAGTTGTAACAATCCGGAGAATAGGGGACTTAACGTATCTACACTACAGGGCGCCACTAGGCATTTGAACCTAAAAAATTATTTTTTTTTTAATTTAATATATTTTGATTCCGGTTGTTAGCCCATTGTCACTAGCTCAGTGGAATAGCAGAGATTTACATTTTATGATAAATTCTTATTTAAGAATATATAAAAAAAAGAATAAAATGAGCCACTGCCAGTAATTATACACACAAACATTTATTTACGCACATATACAATATTTAAAATTTTTTTAGTATCAGTTTACATTTTAAAATTTAACTTACATTTTTTTTACTTTGATTTTAATTTACATTTTAATTTTTATAAATTTACATTTTAATTTTATAAGTTCGCACAGATGGGTTTATAAAAGTTTGTTTTAAAATGTTGAGTATAGATCGGTTACATAGATTACACGGTTAAAAAACATTTCAAAATAAACATAAACAATCAAAATACAAAGTCGTTGATACCGTCAATTGCATAGGGAATACAAGAACTCCAATGGTATTCATCAAAAGATACCGCATTGACACCAATAACTTAAAAGACATCCGAATAAATACATTTTCGATACTCACCGTAAGGTATCATTATTTACCGAATGTCTATATATTTTGATCTAATATGAAAACCAAAAACATAATTAACCGATAACGAATCAATGCAACGTCCATACCCAACTTAAATTTAATGCATTTTTATTTAGAGTGTCGAGTATGAATAGACTACATAAATTTGCATTTGAAAAAAAATATTCTACCCTTATTTAACCTTAGGCCAAAAGTTCGCAGTCAAACCAACGTCAATTCATCTGTTATATCGATGCATTCAATGTAATACGAAATACGGCAGCACAAAAGGTTAAAAGAAGAAATTGCCTCTCGTCAGATAGGAATGCTACATCTATCTGACAAGAGCAATAAAAAAAAACTCCATAGAAAAGGACTGCGGTCATTTTGCCGACTTATGAATCGCATTCCATAGGCCAAAAAGGAAGTGGGCGGCGTATAAAGTGATTCTGCCCTAGCGAATCTCATACTACATCTACTAATTATACCAATATATCCAATCCATTGACCTAATCTAACTACGAAACAAATAACCTAAGATTACCCTCCCCTAATATAACTTTACAAATCTATATAGCCATTCATGCCCGACTTAAGTTTAACATTTATATAATATTAAATTAGCGAAAAACAAAAATCATAAATAAAACTTAAAAGAACCAAAAAAAAAATAAATGGAAATGATTTTACAAAAGAAATACATTAAATAAAATTATTAATAAATAATTTAGTTTGGTTAGATAGTAAATACTATTGCGATAATTTCTGAAAGGTTTAGAATTTAGAGTTTGTTTTGAAAATGTTCATAAAGTTCTTACGATTTTTAAAATGTCCAGCTTTATCCGTGGCTTGCCATTTGAACGTAAATTCCCACGCTGTCCTAAATAGATTGGTATTCTGTTGGCCATTTTATTTATTTATCTGGAGGTTTTTTACTTTAGCTGGTCCTCAATGTAGAAAACGATGTTTCATTTTTTTTTTTACAACTGAAGGAATTGAAAGTGCGTCTTTCAATCCCTTCACCTCCAACTCCGCATTAACACATATCTGTCCTCTTGTAATAACTAACTAATAATTTCCCAACTTTTCCTTTTATATTAATTTTAAGGATTCAATTGACATTACGTCATCGATGATGATGATCCTTCCATTGATCCGATTTCCCGATGGATTTTTTTCATTGGCCATTCTGTTCCTATTGTTTTTCCTCTCCTATCTGACCGTTGCTTGTACATTTTAAATGCCCAAGGGCTAGTTTACATTTAACTAATTAAAACAATCATTTCCATTTTCTGATTAATTAATGTGTTTTCTAAACTTAAAGATATATTTTTATCTCTAAATCTTTTTGAGTTTTTGTTTTTAATATAAATACTTTTTCTATTTTTAATAAAGCTTTATTTTAATGATTTTTTTTCATCTGTGCGATTTTATATATATATGAGTTTAGTATAGAATTTTAATTTTCAATTTTTAATTCTTAAAAAAAAAAGTTTTATTTGCGAACTTTTATTTTTTTCATGTTTAATAATAAAAAACAATGTAACGTATGTATGTGCCTGTTACAATATTATTAAATAATTATTATTACAATTTATAAAAATATTTTTATTTGTATTATTTTTATGTAAATGAGTCGATTTATAGGAACACTAGGCAGGAAAAGTAATACAAATTTATTGAAATGATTGCCTGCCTTGTAAAAAGCATGATTTTGGATAAAAATAAAAGTACAAAGAATATATTGAATTGAGTAAGTCTTTTTTTTTTCAAATTTCTTGTTTTAAAAAACTGAACTGGGTAATAATCATACATTTTAAGTGATTAGAAATCAAAAACATGAATTGTTAACTTAATAAGTTAGAGGAAGGGTTTGTCCTCTCATTTGCTCTTATATTTTCAAGGAGATCAGATAAAGAGATTAACATGAAATAATTAAATTATACAGCCCAAATCTCTTTCTTCAAAATGATGTGAAATAATAATTGTATAATGCAAGTCTCTCTTTGAAATTAATGAAAATAATCATAGCATAAAAAGTATAGCATTAAAAATCTAACTTAGAATAAGTATTGTACCAATCTCTTCCTTCAAAATTAATGGATATATCATAATTTAGAATATTTTTGATCAACAAGGAAGCAAAAGGATAAGAAATATTGTTCAAAAACAAAATTGGATATTGAAAGTCAATATTTATTAACAATAATTCTATTCAATTATTATTTCATCAGCTTTGAGGGATTAATGGTGGGCCCTGAAGAAATAAATATCTGAGAACAATTAATAATTTTTATTCAGTATGGCACAATCCAGGGCAAAGAAAAAAATGGTAATATAATTTTTAATCTATAAAAAAATAATTTCCTGATGCATGTTTTTAAAGTATAGTCTGAATAACACTTGTGTTCAGCAAATAATAATAGTAAAATATTAATTAATGCATAATATGCATATGCAAATCGATATTTTTTTTATTTATTAATATGACAAACATATAAAAATATTTAATTGATAAATATGATTGTAGGTATTAACTTTTGCTATTCTTTAAAGATGTATACCTTGAAGCAAAGTACCATATGGGGAAAGTTAAATATTATCAACTTTTAGTAAGATATATTTCTGCTCCGTTTCACAATTATAATACACAACTCAAAAACACAATCTAAATCATAAATGATAAATATGTTTGATTATTTCAATTATCATATAATAATAAATTCTAATAAAAAGGCTTGAAATAATATTTTATAATAATACATCAATTTAATTTTAAAGAAGTGAAATATACTTTTAAGATTGTAAAATTACTATTGAAAATCGATAAAGAATATAATTATTAATTTATTGTTTTTATTATTCTTTAGTATTTTAATTATATTAATCATAATGTATAATAAAATTATTATTATCATTAACCACGGTATCTTTGATCTCTAAATTTTATTTAGTTCTCTATTTTATTTTAGAATTAATGTAAAATCTGTCAGTGATGAGTATTGCATTTGGGTTTATTACATTTATTCATTGTGTTACTCTATTTTAATATAAAATTTTAAAGCATTCACATCTTGTACATACACATTGACTACAGGCTGTAAGATCACTGTAATTGGATTAATAAGTGGCATCCATATGGTTGTACATAAAATATCTAGCTTACATGGTGATCATCATCATCATTATCAAATTATAAAAATTTGAAGATTGGAGTATATACAATCTTGATGCCATGCCTCATTCCCATGCCACAGCTATCGCATTTACATCATCATTATTTATTTATTCTGTTACAATATAAATAGGTAGTCTTTAAAACTGTTTATATATAACACCAAATGTAATCTGTTGACATCTGTTTATATAGATATATATGTATATGAGAAAAATACATTTTTTTACTTACCAATCTCAAGAGCGCTAAAAATATTAAGTAACTTTATATCAAATATCTTCTACAATAACACTGCATGAGAGGGATCACATTCTTCCCTGCAGTTTGCAATAAGGGATGGTCTTTGAAACAAAGTTATTTTGAGTTTTTAACATTATTACGATCAGTAAAAGAAAATCTGCTTTTTGTTACATGTTAATTTATAAGTAAACATTAATATTTTCATGAATAAACGATGGCTAAATGTTATTGAAAAGTTAGCAAGAAATTTTGGACACCCTGCATAGTCATAATGCCAAGCAAGAACAATCACTAAAAGATATTTTGACATGTAAAGAGCCTTTTGTTCTTAAACATTAGCACCAGAAAATTGAAAAACACACTTTAATATGATCAAGATATCACAGAGAAAGTCAAGATCTCCTTCATTAATGTAATATGCAAGTTAAATAAATTCAAATATCACCAATAAAATATTTTACTAAAACTTGAATACTAGTAATTTATTTAATTCCAAATATTCAAGCCCTATATACGTTTATAAATAACACTGGTCGACATGAATTTTGTAACATTAATAAAAATGCTTTTTTTGTGTTTCACTTAGGTAGTTATTAAAACACCTTTTCACACAAATGTCCTACCATGTCCCATTTTCGAGTACCTGCTTGGACCTTATATGATGGTATTATTAAAATTATTTGTACCTGCTTTACCCAAGGTAGGAAGAATTACCACGAGAGGTAGCATGGCTATTTCTAATGTATTCTATGAACCTTTAAAATCCCCTTGTATGTTTCTTTAAAGTTTAGTTTGATTCTGTCTTATTTTATATAAAATTGAAAGTATTAGTCGTCGATGTTGCAAAAATACAGCGGATGTCTTGTTACATATGTGAATGATTTATTTTAAATACACAGGCTAGATCTACATCCGAGAAAGTTAAAAAAACCTATTTTTTATATTTTAAATCCCAAATTGGTGATTGAGATAAAAGTTGGGCCCCTTATGTTTGCTGTGTGACTTGTCATGTAAATTTAATGCAGTGGATGCATCGCAAAAAAAATTCTATGCCATTTTGCTGTTCCTATAGTGTGAAGAGAATCTTCTGACCATGTAAGTGATTGCTACTTCTGTATCACTAAAACAGAAGAGTATTCAAAAAAGCAAAGGGACAAAATTGAGTATCCAAATTTGCCTTCTGCACTAAGGCCAGTTCCTCATAGACAGGAATTATCAATGTCGATTGCACCTTTAAACTTGGATGTTATGTTTTCCAGTGATTCTAATCCTTCATCAGAATCTGATGCATAACTTCCTGAGAATACCAGTAGTGACTCTACATTTTTACAAACTACCAATCAACTTCACTTAATAACTCAGAACAAATTAAATGATTTGCTACGTGACCTGGGTTTGTCAAAACAAAAATCTGAACTTCTTGATTCCAGACTTGTGTTTCACTTTACTGAAAACGAAATTAAACATTTTCAAGTTTTTATAAAATGGAAGGATCGTTATGCATCTGTTATGATATTGATGGTTTAATGAATGAGCTTAATATGGAATATGTACCTTCAGAGTGGCATATTTTCATAGATTCATCTAAATACAGCCTTAAAGCAGTTTTGCTTCATAATGGAAACAAAAAAACCATCTATTCCTTTAGCCGATTCAGTGACAATGAAAGAAAGCTATGACAACTTAACTACCATATTAATTCAAGTTAAATATGAACAATATCAGTGGGTTATTTGTGGAGATTTAAAAGTGTTAGGTATATTGCTAGGGCTTCAAGGGTTTTTTACAAAGTATTGTTGCTTTTTGTGTCTATGGAACAGTGTAGCAACACAAGATTTTATTAAGAAAGATTGGCTCATAGAACTTCTTTTGGACCAAGTACTGCAAACATAAAATATGCTCCCATTGTTAACCCAAAAAAGGTACTTCCCTTGCCTCTCCATATTAAGCTTGGACTAAAGAAAAACTTTGTTAAAGCTATGGAAAAAGAAGGTAATGGTTTCAAATACCTAAAATATTTCCTCAGTTAAGTTATACAAAACTAAAAGAAGGCATCTTTATTGGACTTCAAATAAGGCAACTTTTAAGTGACTCTTTTTCAAAAAAAATTAAATGACAAGGAATTGGCAGCTTGGAACTGTTTTGTAAGTATAGTGAAGGGATTTCTGGATAACAAGAAAGATGAAAACTATAAAACCCTTATAGATGAACTTTTAAAATCCTATGAACTACTAGGATGCCACATGTCCTTAAAAATGCATTTTTGCACTTGCATCTGAATTTTTTTCCAGCAAAATTTGGGTACAGTAAATGACGAACAAAGAGAGAGATTTCACCAGGACATCAGAACAATGGAAATATGATACCAGGGACGCTGGAACCCATCTATGTTGGGTGACTATTGCTGGTTTTTTTAAAAAAAAAGATGATTGCACTGAGCATAAGCGAAAAAAAGTGAAATATTTTGTCACTGTTTGGTATCTTCATGTAACATTTTATAATTTTTATTGCACATGATCCTTGGTCCAACATCTTTGCTTAGATTTAACATATTTTTATTAAACAAACATTACATTACAAAAATATGTCTTCTTTTTTTTTTATCTGACCACCAATCTGTAACAAAAAAACTGTACATTTTACAGTTATTTAGCATACCATGTTCGGATTTATGACCACAAAAAACTCTATATACAGCTATTTTTATCAATTTTATTTGAAAATAGTTTAAATTTGTTGACCAGTGTAATTAATGCATATTAAATCATTTTGATAAAAAATCAAGTCAGATGACCTAATTTTAATAAAGCTCCTATTTACAAATGTTATATATAGAATAAGTTAAAAACAAACTCTTATGAAGCTTCAAAAATACCCTCAACCTCAGACCGCGGTTTCTGCCTCTAGCGTCATCAGTGAGGTGCTAGGGAATAAAAATACTAGAACTAGTCCAGCATTTTATCAATGCCTAACTATTGAGAAGAAAATCTGAAACTTTCAGACATTTAAATGTCCAAAAATCCAGCTATCTAACTCAAATAGCAGTATGGGACTGAAACTAAGTTCAGATCCACCATATATTAATAGCTCTAGCAATATAAAATCGCCAAAGCATTAATAGCAAAAAACTAAAATTAAATTGATAAAAAATCAAGTCAGATGACCTAATTTTAATAAAGCTCCTATTTACAAATGTTATATATAGAGTAAGTTAAAAACAAACTCTTATGAAGCTTCAAAAATACCCTCAACCTCAGACCGCGGTTTCTGCCTCTAGCGTCATCAGTGAGGTGCTAGGGAATAAAAATGCTAGAACTAGTCCAGCATTTTATCAATGCCTAACTATTGTCTGAAAGTTTCAGATTTTCTTCTCAATAGTTAGGCATTGATAAAATGCTGGACTAGTTCTAGTATTTTTATTCCCTAGCACCTCACTGATGACGCTAGAGGCAGAAACCGCGGTCTGAGGTTGAGGGTATTTTTGAAGCTTCATAAGAGTTTGTTTTTAACTTACTCTATATATAACATTTGTAAATAGGAGCTTTATTAAAATTAGGTCATCTGACTTGATTTTTTATCAATTTAATTTTAGTTTTTTGCTATTAATGCTTTGGCGATTTTATATTGCTAGAGCTATTAATATATGGTGGATCTGAACTTAGTTTCAGTCCCATACTGCTATTTGAGTTAGATAGCTGGATTTTTGGACATTTAAATGTCTGAAAGTTTCAGATTTTCTTCTCAATAGTTAGGCATTGATAAAATGCTGGACTAGTTCTAGTATTTTTATTCCCTAGCACCTCACTGATGACGCTAGAGGCAGAAACCGCGGTCTGAGGTTGAGGGTATTTTGAAGCTTCATAAGAGTTTGTTTTTAACTTACTCTATATATAACATTTGTAAATAGGAGCTTTATTAAAATTAGGTCATCTGACTTGATTTTTTATCAATTTAATTTTAGTTTTTTGCTATTAATGCTTTGGCGATTTTATATTGCTAGAGCTATTAATATATGGTGGATCTGAACTTAGTTTCAGTCCCATACTGCTATTTGAGTTAGATAGCTGGATTTTTGGACATTTAAATGTCTGAAAGTTTCAGATTTTCTTCTCAATAGTTAGGCATTGATAAAATGCTGGACTAGTTCTAGTATTTTTATTCCCTAGCACCTCACTGATGACGCTAGAGGCAGAAACCGCGGTCTGAGGTTGAGGGTATTTTTGAAGCTTTATAAGAGTTTGTTTTTAACTTACTCTATATATAATAAATCATTTTATAAATACAGTAGTTATTATAAAAATATATGTGAGAATTGATAAACAATTTTTACATACCTGAATAAAATTTTTCAGCTTCATTTAATCTGGCAATATTCTCAGTTAGCTTATTTTGTAATTGTTCTATCTTGACATTTTTTCTTATCAACTCATGATTTTGATCCTGATTAATAATCATCAATTTTTTATTGTCTTCTTTAGCTTGAATTAAATAAAAATAAAAATAATGATTCACTCAATGAAATTGCTAATAATATTATATTTGATACACTCAAAAAATTTCAGAAGCTTAATAAACAACAACAAAAATTTTTTTATATAGCCTAATTTATAATACAATAAGAAATATAATATGATCACTGACTAATCATATATACAGATATAGACTTTTCTATCTGACATGCTTTAAGTTTCCAGGTTTAGTTACCATGATCTATTTTTATGTAATTTCTGACATTTCATCAACAATTAACTTAAAAACTTTTAAATTCAATTAAATCAGACTTAAGGTTTATCCTGAAAAAGATATGTGTGTTCATATATGTAACTTTAACATATTACTGCACATATAAACTTTAAGACTTTAGATTATGATCCAACATAAAATATATTCATTTCTCTCACCCTATTAATTTTTGGCTCACAAACCTTAAGTGTGATAGAAGACTTGAATACAAACAAAAATATATGTAAAAACTGATCTGTTATTTTAAATTATATAACAGTTTTATGATCTTAAAGCTTATATTTGCAATAAAGTGCACTAAAAAGTGTTGTTTAATTACAAACATTCTAGTTTGCAAATCACTTATTATTGATTGTATATACATACATATGTATGAAAAAATGAATTAAATACCACATACATATGAAATATATTAACATTGTTTTAGTCATGTCCTCTATCAAAATGTATAGAAATTTAACATCTTTTACATGACAACAATTTTTATCAAACATTGCTGTAACAAAAACCCATAAATTTTGATAGAGGGTGTAACTAAAAGAATGTTAATGTAATATATATATAGTTTTTATAACATTTATATTTATACATAATGAAAAAAAGGCTTATAATAAAATTTCTTGGCCAATTTAATCAACAACTGAAAGTAATAGCCTCTGAAAATACCAATTATAGTTGTTTTGAAACAATAGATTATGATCAATAAACTCCAACCCCAAAATAGTTTACATAGAGAATAATGACATCAAACGGAAAATTAGAGAAGCGTACTTCATTAATGGCAACTCCTTACTTCTTTATTTTTAATTTTCCTGCTTTGACATTTCCAAACATTGGGCTATCTAACTTTGCATATCGTCTTTATTTCTCTGTTCTGCATTTCACATTATCGCTATGAATATGAGGCAAATGGCCTTGAAAGTGCTTAGCATTTAATATTTTTTGAACTCTCTATAGCTTCTCTTTCAAGTGCTTCACATGCTTTTAATTTTATATATCATACAAATTAAATAAGAATGGTAATTTTAGAAAACAAAATACTTTGCTTATTTACTCTTTAATATTTATTTTTAACCTTCAATGGCTGCAAGCAATATATTATAGCACTATCTATTTTCAAATGCTTTAATTTCATATTATTTTTTAAAATGAATAGGTGTATCCATCAATATCTTTCTAAATATGTCTCTATTTTGCAAAAATCAGATTAGTTTAACTTTAGCTCATAGTTTAAATTTAATAGTGCCTTTTCTGATGTAGAAGTCTCAAAAATGGCAGCAATTTTTTTTTTGCATCTTTTCAAATGACGCTTATTTTTCCACTTTTTTAAACAAATTTTATAAAACTTATTCTAATAGCAATAATAATAAAAAGCAAATTAATTTTATTATAATAACTGACTTTAAGAAAGCAATCAGGTGAATCCAGTTAAACAAAAGTAATTTTATTTCTTCATTTTTGCAATTTTAGGAGTATATTTTTTAAAAATTTTTTACACAAACATTTTAATATTTATTGTAAATAAAGCTTATTTAAAAAAAATCAAATATGAAATGATATTTATATAAAACATGACCAAAGTGTGATATAACTGTTGCGGATAAAGAAAAAGATAGATTGAATCATGATTCTAGAAAAATTTGCTCATTTATATAAATTAATTTAGCATTAAAAAAGTATGTGCATTTACATATATAAATATTTACAAGAATATTTTTATGGGTAAAAGATATCAAACTGTGTTTTAGATTTTCATATGTTCTTTAACACAGTTTACAATCAGGGCTGCCAATCTATTGGTTTTTTTCTTCACGTAAAAGATATATAAACTGTGCTTAAATATAGAAAAATCTGGAAAAAATATTGATATATAGATTTCTATTTATATAACTAATTTGTTCCATAGTTATTGTACAATTTGATTTATGTGTAAGTTGAAAAAAAAATATAAATATTTATTGCTATGATGAATTAAAGTATTTTTTAAGATAATTATACTTAAAAGAAAATCATCATATTTTAAATATTTAAATAGTGAATACTCGGCATGTAATAATTTTGTAATTAATAAAGTATATTCTGCTGATAAGAAATTAAATTGATATTTCTGTTTCTTTATCAACTTTGAACACTATAAGAGAGAAGTAAAGCTTGCTTGTTTCTATTTGCAAGCTCACTCTCCCTCTCTCTATATTGTAACTGATGGAATTTGATGAATGCCAGTGATGGTTACAATGAACAATCTGATCCAATAAAAAATCTAAAATCTAATTTAATCTAATCTAGTCTAGCTCAATCAGGTCACCATTATGTAATAAACCATCACAAAGCACAAATAATCTCTCTTAAAGTCTAATTTGTTTAAGCTATATGTGAAACGAAAGAATAATGAGATTATCTGCTCCAGACATCAACAAATCCATCACAATTACAACATAAACTTCACTGAGTAATGAACTCGCATATCATTGCTCTAAACAATAATATATGATTAGGCTAACTACTTGATTAGCAATCTAATGAAAATCAAATCCAATTAATAACTAAAGCAGATTCCAATATATATTTTATTAACCTATTATTATTGTAGCAATTTAAATCTACTTCATTATTTAATGATGCTGCATTTTATCTTAACGGATAAGCTTCTAAATACCTATAATTGTATTTTACAAAACATTTTAAAATATAGACACTATTTAAATATCAAAACAAAATAATATTTGACTCAAATGTATATCTAGTTTAATAAACGCTAAATAGAAAGTATAAACATTCGTTCGTCAATAAGCGATGCACAATTCTTTCTACTTTAATATTTAATCAATAATTTTCTATTGAAATCAACTAGTTTTTATATCATTTTATAAACACTTTGAATATTTATGCACTCCTTTAAATGTTTAAACAAATTAATCTACGTCTAGTTTACTAAGAAGCTATAAAGTAATATATAAATAATTTATTCATATCTTCCCATAAAGTGATACTTAATTATTGCTTCGTTTATGTTAAAATAGAATACTCCACGAAAACTTATTAGCTATTTTCGATCTTTATAATGTCCAATCATATTATATAAAAGATATGTTAAGTTTCCATTGGATGTCCATCGACCTATAATAATAATAAATATCATCTATTTAAACCTTCAAATAAATGAATATAAAATTGGTTGGCAATAATTAAAATATATGATTATAATTTAGATTCATTCCAATTTAAAGATAATATTCAATTAAACTATTCAATGAAGTTTATACTCTTTATTTTAGAGAAGTTTTTTTTTAAAAAAATATTTAAGACAAGTCGTCCTGAATCAATGATAAAAATACAATCTATTTATATATATTTTATGACAGAACAATCATATATTTTATGAAATGAATTGACTTTGTAATATTAACTAAGATAAATGATAATATATAATATTCGAATGCAAATATAAATATAAAATTCATATGGGAATAAAATAAAATGCTAATATGCAAAACATACCATATCTTATATTCTAGCTCACTTACCAAGCTGAGTTTGAACCTTGTCATTTAAATAGCTATGTCATCTTATGCAATCCAAATAATAAAAAAAAAATTAAGGGAGTCTTGTCATTTGAATCACTCAATTTATTTGATTATATAAAAGAAAATTGGCAAGATTAATAACAAAATACATAGGAAATTAGTTCATATTTCAGATTGATTGAATAAATAAAAATGATAAAATTACTATGTGTATCTCTAAATGTGTTGCGAAAACAATAACGACATGTATATAAAAAAAATGAATGAATGAATGGAGAGACTTTTGGATATCTTACTGAAAAATTTATATATAACAGATACCAAAGATATGAAATAGGATGAGATCGAAGCCTATTGGTTTATCAAAATAATAACTGATAAATGAATATGAAATAATACGATATATTTGAATCTCTTGTCTGTTCGATGTTTTAAACTAAATTTTATACATGCAACCAACAAATCATATTAAAAAAAAAAAGAAAAACATCGGATTGTGTTAATATATACTTAAACAAAAGTTCAAATACTTAATAAGGGAATCTCTCCGATCATTTTATTTCCTAAACTCTATTACTCCTAAAGATAATTTAAATAAAATACAAATCATCCTTTTTAAATATATGTAAAAAAAAAATTAATATGCGCACATTTTTATATATATATAAAAAATCATACCCCATATAAGAGTCTGTCCATTTTCACTATTTATTTGTCCATTGCAATTTACTTATCCCCCAGTTCCTATGATGCAAAGAGAAGTTTATTTCTCAGAAAAGATAAGTCGAACTTTATAATCCTTCACTAAGTCCTTTTTCCTTTCCAAAGAGGAGAGTGCGATTTAATTAGCCCTTTTATGATACAAATTAATCCAGTTGATCCTGAGTGTTTCTTAGCTTGTGACATGATATTTATCCAAATCCAATGGTAGTTATATGCCAAACTTTAAACCAGAAATATCTTTGTTTTTAAAACTAAAATAGCCGATTTTTATATAAAGCATTTTTTTTATACATAGGTTTCCTTTTTTTTTTACCTTCTGTTGCCGTTTCCCTTGGAAATTCTTCACAACTGCCATTCAAATGATTGAATGGGCAGATAATTTAAGTTTATTTTTTCATGTTTTATGGTTTAACAGTTAAAAAAAAAATATTGAAGAACTTTTATTTGTAAGAACCTAGAAAATACGTCCGTTCGTGACAATCACGAAAAGATGATAGCCTCCTCTTATAGTCTTTTGGCTGCTATTTATAGGTTATCTTTCCGACATTCTGGTGTCATAACAACCACTGAAAACTACTCAAATAAACCTCAATGCCAAACAATTTCTTTACAGCAGTTTTCGCGTGGTTTGTAATGTAAGTTTGGAGAAAAGATACATGGAAATTAAATCCAAATCCGATTAGATTTTTCCTATTATTTGTAAACCAAAATACAAAATTGATATTACAACCTTTATTCACTTTATAAACACAAATAATTTACACATATATATTTTTTTAATAATAATATTTTTTTAAAATTAATTTATAAACAAATATACATAACATAAAAACATTGAATTATATGTAATAATGTTACTATGGTGACTGCATTAACAGAAAAATAAAATATGTAAAATAATATCGATCCTATTTAAGTAAACTTATATTGTACTGAATTGTTTTCAAAATTTATTTATTTACCTATATGTTTTTCCTGAGTTTGATTATAGCGAATTTAGTATTTTAAAGCAAGAATCAACAGTAAACAATTATATTTAAAAGCTTTAGGTTGCCATGGTGATCAATTTAAATCTATATTTCCAAGATCTTCCATTATCTATCTATCAAGCACAAGAAAAATCAAACAAGATCAACAAACTTCTTTATTTTTTTTTTTAAATACCTTGATCATTAATCTGAATATTCACAATATCTCCCCTCTACAGAGAAAAAAAAATAAAGACACTTTTTCCTTTCTCTAAAATCATTAAACATTTTAACTTCAATACAGATAAACGTTTATCCTTTCTATCTGTCTTGATTTTCATATCATTTAAAATGTTAGTCAAAAATTTCAAATATCTTATTCTCATCAAAGCAATATGGAATTCATTTATTTCTTTCATCCTTATCTTCTTAGTATACCTACATGCATTTTTTTATATCTACCATTTATGTAGTATAATCACATCTCTAGGTTTTTTTTTTTTCAACAAAAATTTATATTGGATTTCACAATTAAATTATTACATCTTTACATTTTTCTCTGCAACTTTCTTGACAACAATGCTCTAAAGTTAGAGTCAAACAAGAAAATCATTTAGTATTTGCTTCATACAAGCCAAATATATTACAGAACAAAATTCATTTATAAGCTAAATATTATTAGTTACTCTCTAATAACCATATTTTTTTATTGCATTGTTAAAAATATATATATTCATATGTTTTATTTTCTTAAAACTTAACAATGGCTTTTATTTTTTTTAGACATATCTGTAGTTCATTTCAGTGACACTACCATGGGTCTAAACTTTAAACATTCAATATTGTCATAAAATGAGAATATAACTTTAATTAAGGAATATCTTATATTTATTCAAGTCCTGCCTTGGACATTGAAAATACTAGCTTTAAAGTTACTTTTCTTATAACATAAACTAAACAAATGAAAATTAACTTCTACAATGAGCTGGAGATTCAAAACAACAGAGATATCTCATTTTTAAATCACTTCTAATACTAAAATAAACTGATTAAATGTTAATCAAATCTAATTTTAATTTCTGGAGGATCTGGCAACTACTTTGTGAACTAAGTTGTGCTCTACATTGATGCTAATCAGGGACATTTATGTTTGAATAGCTTTATTTTATATTGGTTAGGGAAACTACTAAACATTTCTCTTTAAAATTATGACTCATATCAAAAGATAAATCCTGCCATCAAGGATTTCTTCCTACCTGTCACTTCATAATAAGTCTGGGACATCTTTCAACTTCAGACTTCAATATAACATCATATAGAGTTATGAGCCACAACATACATCTATAGTTCTGCCAACTTCCTCAAAGAAAAGACTTAATCATACAAATATTTACAATCTACAATTAGCACAGACATTAAAATCTTACACTCTACATTTCCAATGCATTAAATCATCCATTCATTATCACTAGTTAATTTTACAAGGTCTAATATTAAATAGCATTTGCATACTATACAATGAAAATCTTCAAAAGTACTTTGACTATAAATATTTCTCACTCTGATTTATTTTTATTTTTTTAGTCTTTCATATGTGTATTTACACTATTACTAATTACTTTAGGTCATATTTATAAATATCATGAGACAAACTAATAAAGTTACTTTAGTGAATGTCTTTTTATTTAATTGGGTGGTGCTACTGGCTTTAAGCTTCGGGCATTGAAGGTACCTTTTTCACCTTCAGGGGTTTCTATGAGAAATGCATTCTCCCCCACTTTTCTTTTTATTTGGAATGGTCCCTCATATACATTCAAAAACTTTTTGAACTTATAATTCTGTGGGTCACTGATTTGGGGAGTTCTTACAAATACAAAATCTCCTACTTTAAATACACAAGGCTTATGAGAGGCTTGGGTAATTCTTTTCTGTCCCATCTCTCTCAAATTCTGGCCAGCCTTTGTTAAGTCATTATCATAATCTACCTCTTCTTCAGCTATAATAGGTAAGGGTGTTTTAATTAATATGGGTTCTTTATATCCAAAGTGCAGATACATTGGGGTGTATTTAGTGGATTCATTCTGTGTTATATTTATATAGTGAATGACATCCTTTAATTTATTCACCCAAGCACGGTGGTTGCTTCCTAGGTATACCCTAAACAATCTACCCAGCTCACACATAACTCTTTCACATGGGTTAGATTGTGGGTTCCTAATTGAACACAGAATATGTTTTATACCCTGTTGTTCAATCCAACCTTTCCACTCCTTAGATAGGAATGATGTAGCATGGTCTGTCAAAATAGCCCTGGGTTTTCCTATATTTACAAATTGTATTTCTTGCAAGCATTTAATTACATTCTTTGAATTTGCCTTGGTCACCGGATATGCCCCTACAAATTTGGAGAAGACATCATAAGTGACCAAAATAAACTTAAACCTTTTATAAGATGGTAAAGGCCCATAGAAATTGATTGCCAAGAGATCGTTGGGACAAGCAGGTATTATTGGTTGCAATGCCCCAGCATATGACTTGTTAGCATATTTTGATCTCAAACAGATCTCACAATATTTGAGCCTGTTCATTATGGATGCATACAATCCAGGCCAGTAAAACAGTCTGCACACAACATATTCTACCTTTCTGGGTCCGTAGTGCCCATAAAGACAATGCACATAATATATCAATCGATTTCTAATACACAATGGTATCACAATTCTCCATGATTGTTCATGGTCCTCCTTTACCTTATAATACAACAGACCTTCACTCATCTTACATCTCAGAATTACTTTACTCTTGATTATTCTTTTTATGGCTACTGATTCAATCCCTGCATCCAAATATTGAATAATAGCATTCAACTTTGGATCACCTGATTGTAAAAATTTTTAAGTTCTTTAAATCATTTTCCACTGATTCATCAACTACCACAGAGATTACAGAGATGAAAGCATGATCTAGATTAATGTGACAGGCATCTATTTTTGACAGAATTCCTACTTAGAATATCTGCTACTGTATTATCCTTTCCTTTACAATACTGAACCTTATAATTAAATTGTTGAAGGAAGAGACTCCACCTAACTAGCCTTTCACTATTTAAATAGCTTCGATTTATAAACTCTAAACTCTTGTGATCTGTAATAACAACTATTTCAGATCCAAGCAAATACTGTTGTAGCTTTTGAAAAGCCCATACAACAGCCAAGGCTTCTTTCTCTGTGGTGGTATAATGTAATTCTGCACCCCTCAACAATCTACTCAATAAATATAAGACACAGGGCTTCTTTTCATGCTCCAGTTGGAATAAAACTACTCCTAGACCATACCCACTACTGTCAGTTTGTACATAAAATATTTCTTGGAAATCAGGGTAATATAAGATTACAGTATTTAGAAAATTTGATTTTATTCTTTTAAATTCTATAGAGTGGTTCTCAGTCCATTTCCATTTCACATCTTTCCTTAATAGATTTAATATATGAACAGTGTCATATGCAAAATTTTCATAAAATCTATGATAAAAATTGCAGACACCAAGGAAAGAACGTAATTGCTTTCTATTCTCTGGAATGGGAAAATTTTGAATAGACTTTATTTTCTCAGGATGCGGTTTTATTCCCTCATATCCTACAATATGTCCCAAAAATTCGATCTCCTTAACAGCTATTCTACTCTTTTTTAGATTTATTTTAATATGTTTCTCTTCACACTCTTTCAAAAACATATTAAGATGATGAAAATGCTCTGACAAGTTTTCAGAAGCGATTACAACATCATCTACATACATCGTAATAATGCGCCTTTACTTCATCAGACAATACCTTGTCTAAACACCTGAGGAGTCCAGCTCCACTATTTATAAGCCCAAAAGGCATCCTTTTAAAAACATATGAGTAGCCCTCATATTTAAATGCAGTATATTGCTGATCTTCATCATGCAAATATACCTGCCAATAACTAGCTGTTAAGTCAACTGTAGAAAAGACCTTTTTGTCCTTAAATTTAATGAGCAATTCCTGCACAGTAGGAGGGACATCACGTTCTGGAACCGTCAACTGATTCAAGAACCTCGCATCCAAGCAAATACATATGGACCCGTTCTTTTTACGAACAACCACTAATGGACTGTTATAGGCTGAGGGACTTTTCTTAATAATTTTCCACTCAACCATTTGATCAATTTGCTTTCTTACTTCATCTTTATATTGGTGAGGGATAGGATAGCTTTTACATTGGAAGGGGCTATAGTCCCTCAAGCGTATCCGATGCACATATCCCTTTATCACATCAGGCTTTTTAGAAAATACATCCTTATATCTACAGAATACCTGAAAAAAACCTTTGCTTATAGTTGTCATCTAACTCAGATGATTCATAAACCTTTGCATATAAATCTGACTCTGTAGAATTATCTTGGATGGTTAGTACATTTATACTCTTAATGGGTACTGACCTCTTAAAACTATGCTTTTCCCCTTTTATAATTATTTCCTGATTTGCATAATCAATAATACATCCAAACCGATTCATGAAGTCGGATCCTATTATGACCTCATGAATAAGTCCAGACACAATCAAAAAGATTTGTTCTACTGTGATTGAATTAATTCTTACATTCAGCATTCCGCCTTAAGACCATTTGCCATTATAACCTGTGTCTGTCTCAATGGCAACATAGGGATTTCAGAATCAATTTCAGCAAGCTTATTATAAAAATTTTCAGAGATAAGGAAAACTTGGCTCCCTGAATCAAGTAAAGCCCTTACTGAGGTACCTTGAATAACTATGATAATTTCTGGGCAATAATTAATGATATAACTTTCCAATTCCCTATCATAATCATCATCTTCTGTTTCAAAATTTATTGATGCCAAATAACTAACAATATCATCGCTCCCCAAATTCACTATACTATGAGGCTCCCACAGTGAGGAACATTCCAACGAGGCCATTTCTAATTTAAAGGACTAGTCTTAGGCCTAGCCCCTAGCATCTTCACAGGTGTATTCTGTGATATGCTGACAGGATAACTTCCTGCTGCACATGCACCCTTTTCTGCTCTATCATAACCTTTGGGATTAGCCCTGTTTGTATTTACTGGTGCTAAAGACTTGGCATATTTAGTGCCTCTATAAGACCTATCATTTCTACTATCTGAGGTTCTTCTATTTCTATAATATTTAATGGGAGAAACATTGTAAATAGGATTATTTCTGTGGTATTTATGACCACTTTCTGCAGGTGCTTCACTTGCCTCGAGCGATCCGAGTATATTGGACACCTCTTCAACAGTATGCCTATCGGCAGCAATCAGAGTTTGCTCGACATGGCGTGGCAAGTTTCTCCTAATAATATGAATTATTTGGTTTTCCGACAATGGATATGCAGTCAGCATTTTTAATTTTGCTGTCTGCATCCGGAAAAATTGAGTCAAGCTACCCTTACTAACACTATATTTATCTTGGCTAATCTGGTGCCTAATGTTGTCCTGTTTGTCTTCCCCCCAAAAACTATTCAACAACACATTTAAAATCCCCATATGTTTCCAGCTTATTAAACAAGGACTTCCACCAATGTTTGGCAGATGCACTCAAATGATTACTACCCACCGACAATTTTTCCATCTCACTTAACCTACTTAATGAGAATAACTCTTCCAGTGCACTTAATATCTTTTGGGTTTTTTTTATTTTCCCCCCTGAAAGCCTTTAGTTGGAGTAAACCTGCCTTTTTTTCCCTCCATCCTTTTTTTTTTTATTTTTTTTTGACTTTTTATTAACTTATTATTTTCTCCCCCAAAAATTAAGGGAATATCATTATCACTTTTATTTAACTTATTTTCTGAGGCCAAATATTGATATGGTTTATCCATGAGACTATCATTACCTTTTACAATAGTATTCTTTATTCCTACTATCTTATCTTCCAACATCATAGATATCTTATGACTGAGATTTATTTCCTGTTCCTCCAAATGTCTACTTATTTCTTGTTCCAGCATCTTACTATTATCTTCTATTTTATTGAAAATCTCTCCTTGCTTTTTACTACATCCTTCCAATTGTTGCAAAGATAACTGATAACTATCTAGTCTATCCTTTAAATCATCTAACTCCCCTGCCTTCACTTGCTCAATGTTGCCTAACTCTTCTTGGACACCTTGTAGACTATTCTGTGATTCCTTACACACTTTCTGCAATTTCTTGATTTCATTAGCAGCCTTATTATGTTTCTTACATACCTTTTTATATTCAACTTTCATCCAGCTTTGAATATCCTTAACCTCTAGCTTAAGATTGTTTACTTCTACTTTTGAAGCCTCTTGACCATCCTTGTAAGCTTTCTCAATTTTAGCGTACTTTTTCTCTAATTCTTTGTGCCCAACTTTACAATTTTTAGCTTCCTCACTCAAGTTTTCAAATCTACTTTCTAACCTTTCTTGTGATTTATTTAACTGGTCCCTTAACTCATTAAATCTGCTATCACATTTACTATCAGATTTTTTTAACTGAGCATCTAAGTCATATTTAAATTCCTCAAACTTGGCATTAGTAGCATTTAACTCGATTTTACATAAGCCAATTTTGATATTCACCTCTTCTCTAAGTTCTTTATTCTCTCTAATAATATCACTCAATTTATTGTTCATACCATCAAATTTATTATTCATATCACTAAATTTGTTATTTATATCACCACTTATATCTTCTCTTAATTTATTATTATCTCTACTCATATCACTAAATTTCTTATTTATTTCACTATTCATATCACTAAATTTATTATTTATTTCTCGATTTATGTCACCCATCTTTTCCATTAATTCTTTCAGAATAGGATACAAATTTCCTTCAGGTTTTGATAATTCTTCTATCTTATTGCTTTCCATTTTTACTTTCTATTTATGTCAAATATTCTGTATCTTTTTTTTTTTTGGAATAAATTGCAAAATACTCTACTTTTATTTATCCTTACATAAAACATATCTACCCATTCAATCCTACAGCTGCGAATAAAATCCACAAAGAACGACAACAATAATAATCCTAATATCTTATTTAAACCTATGATATAATATAATCAGCTATAACACCACCAATGCATACAAACATAATACCATGTTTTAGCATCGATATGAGACTCAAACTTGGGTCTTTAATTGGTTATTTCGGCCTGAATTGGCGCGCCATTTTGTAACTGATGGAATTTGATGAATGCCGGTGATGGTTACGATGATCAATCTGATCCAATAAAAAATCTAAAATCTAATTTAATTTAATCTAGTCTAGCTCAATCGGGTCGCCATTATGTAATAAACCATCACAAAGCACAAATAATCTCTCTTAAAGTCTAATTTGTTTAAGCTATATGTGAAACGAAAGAATAATGAGATTATCTGCTCCAGACATCAACAAATCCATCACAATTACAACATAAACTGCACTGAGCAATGAACTCGCATATCATTGCCCTAAACAATAATATATGATTAGGCTAACTACTTGATTAGCAATCTAATGAAAATCAAATCCAATTAATAACTAAAGCAGATTCCAATATATATTTTATTAATCTATTGCTATTGTAACAATTTAAATCTACTTTAAATATTTAATGATACTGCATTTTTATCTTAAACAGATGAGCTTCTAAACAACCATAATTGCATTTTTTAACAAAACGTTTTTAAATATAGACACTATTTAAATATCAAAACAAAATAATATTTGACTCAAATGTATATCTAGTTTAATAAACGCTAAATAGAAAGTATAAACATTCGTTCGTCAATAAGCGATGCACAATTCTTTCTACTTTAATATTTAATCAATAATTTTCTATTGAAATCAACTAGTTTTTATATCATTTTATAAACACTTTGAAAATTTATGCACTCCTTTAAATGTTTAAACAAATTAATCTACGTCTAGTTTACTAAGAAGCTATAAAGTAATATATAAATAATTTATTCATATCTTCCAATAAAGTGATACTTAATTATTGCTTCGTTTATATGTTAAAATAGAATACTCCACGAAAACTTATTAGCTATTTTCTATCTTTATAATGTCCAATCATATTATATAAAAGATATGTTAAGTTTCCATTGGATGTCCATCGACCTATAATAATAAATATCATCTATTTAAACCTTCAAATAAATGAATATGAAATTGGTTGGCAATAATTAAAATATATGATTATAATTTAGATTCATCCCAATTTAAAGATAATATTCAATTAAACTATTCAATGAAGTTTGTACTCTTTATTTTAGAGAAGTTTTTTTTTTAAAAAATATTTAAGACAAGTCATCCTGAATCAATGATAAAAATACAATCTATTTATATATATTTTATGACGGAATCAGACAAACATAGAAATGATTGACTTTGTAATATTAACTAAGATAAATGATAATATATAATATTCGAATGCAAATATAAATATAAAATTCATATGGGAATAAAATAAAATGCTAATATGCAAAACATACCATATCTTATATTCTAGCTCACTTACCAAGCTGAGTTTGAACCTTGTCATTTAAATAGCTAAGTCATCTTATGCAATCCAAATAATAAAAAAAAAAATAAGGGAGTCTTGTCATTTGAATCACTCAATTTATTTGATTATATAAAAGAAAATTGGCAAGATTAATAACAAAATACATAGGAAATTAATTTATATTTCAGATTGATTGAATAAATAAAAATGATAAAATTACTATGTGTATCTCTAAATGTGTTGCGAAAACAATAACGACATGTATATAAAAAAAATGAATGAATGAATGGAGAGACTTTTGGATATCTTACTGAAAAATTTATATATAACAGATACCAAAGATATGAAATAGGATGAGATCGAAGCCTATTTGTTTATCAAAATAATAACTGATAAATGAATATGAAATAATACGATATATTTGAATCTCTTGTCTGTTCGATGTTTTAAACTAAATTTTATACATGCAACCATCAAATCATATACTAAAAAAAAAACAACAACATCGGATTGTGTTAATATATACTTAGACAAGAGTTCAAATAATTAATAAAGGAATCTCTCCGATCATTTTTATTTCCTAAACTCTATTACTCCTAAAGATAATTTAAATAAAATACAAATCATCCTTTTTAAATATATGTAAAAAAAAATTAATATGCGCACATTTTTATATATAAAAAAAAATCATACCCCATATAAGAGTCTGTCCATTTTCACTATTTATTTGTCCATTGCAATTTACTTATCCTCAGTTTCTATGATGCAAAGAGAAGTTTATTTCTCAGAAAAGATAAGTCGAACTTTATAATGCTTCACTAACAGTCCTTTTTCCTTTCCAAAGAGGAGAGTGCGATTTAATTAGCCCTTTTATGATACAAATTAATCCAGTTGATCCTGAGTGTTTCTTAGCTTGTGACACGATATTTATCCAAATCCAACGGTAGTTATAAGCCAAACTTTAAACCAGAAATATCTTCGTTCTTAAAACTAAAATAGCCGATTTTTATATAAAGCATTTTTTTTATACATAGGTTTCCTTTTTTTTTTACCTTCTGTTGCCGTTTCCCTTGGAAATTCTTCACAACTGCCATTCAAATGATTGAATGGGCAGATAATTTAAGTTTATTTTTTCATGTTTTATGGTTTAACAGTTAAAAAAAAAATATTGAAGAACTTTTATTTCTAAGAACCTAGAAAATACGTCCATTCATGACAATCACGAAAAGATGATAGCCTCCTCTTATAGTCTTTTGGCTGCTATTTATAGGTTATCTTTCCGACATTCTGGTGTCATAACAACCACTGAAAACTACTCAAATAAACCTCAATGCCAAACAATTTCTTTACAGCAGTTTTCGCGTGGTTTGTAATGTAAGTTTGGAGAAAAAAGATACATGGAAATTAAATCCAAATTCGATTAGATTTTTCCTATTATTTGTAAACCAAAATACAAAATTGATATTACAACCTTTATTCACTTTATAAACACAAATAATTTACACATATATATTTTTTTAATAATAATATTTTTTTAAAATTAATTTATAAACAAATATACATAACATAAAAACATTGAATTATATGTAATAATGTTACTATGGTGACTGCATTAACAGAAAAATAAAATATGTAAAATAATATCGATCCTATTTAAGTAAACTTACATTGTACTGAATTGTTTTCAAAATTTATTTATTTACCTATATGTTTTTTTTTTAAGTTTGATTATAGCGAATTTAGTATTTTAAAGCAAGACTCAACAGCAAACAATTCTATTTAAAAGCTTTAGGTTGCCATGGTGATCAATTTAAATCCATATTTCCAAGATCTTACATTATCTATCTATCAAGCACAAGAAAAATCAAACAAGATCAACAAACTTCTTTATTTTTTTTTTAAATACCTTGATCATTAATCTGAATATTCACAATATATATATATATTGTAACTTAAATAACGAATCCAAAGATATTACTATTGTAACTTAAATTTTTTATATCAAAAGAGAAAAGAATTGTATTTCTATAAAATATTACCACTAGCTGAGTATAAGCTATGAATCAAAAGATCAGAATGAATAGTTCTCAATCATATTAAGGGGACTCATAAGTTGTGAATAGTCATCGAAATTTATTAATGATCAAAATGTTAATTATCATTCAAAATATTGGTGGCTTAAATTCATCCATTTCTACTTAAGATTTCTAAAGATATCATAATATCAATAATTAGAAACAATAATGCTTGGAGATTAGTCATTTCAGGTGTCTGGCCTATTTCAAACCCTAGTTAGGCAGCCATTGTATCATCAATAAACAAGTAGAAACTATAAACAAATTATTATGGACAAACTATTGTAACTCAGGAAATAACATCAAGTGGGTGAGTACACTGGTAACTCAATAAAATATCTTCTCAATAAATCCATCAGTAGATTTTACCCACTTTCATCTCTTGGTTTGATGTCAAGTGCATATTTAAGTAAATAACAAGTGAATATGGTCTAGCAGGGCGCCACTAGATTATATGAAGCTAGACAGTTATATCTTATAATCTTTTCACATGTACCGGGTTTGAATCCCTTTTTGGTACTTTTTTCTAACAAAACTAGAGGATTTTGCTTTTAGACCCATATCACTGTATGCACTAACATTTAGGTAAACATAAAACACCCTTAAACTAAAGTGGAGTATATAAAAGTCATCAGACAGTAATCATCTCCTAAATCTTAACATAATAAATGCGTTTCGATATCTTTATAAGTTTTACTAGCTCAGATTATACGATTAATTTAGGATGGCAATTCACACATCCTTGCATGATATAGGTGATGGAATGGTGGTCATTATAATTATTCATGAATGTCAACTAAATACCATGAAGTCACCTATTTATCTATGGCCTTTAAACATTTATCTAGCTCATTAATTCAAACGTGATGATGATGATGACGTTAATGGTTTCAACCACAGCTTCAGAACCAAGTCTAACATAAAATTTAGTTCCAAAGAAATTCATAACTACTGCTTAATCTTAGTATATTTAATTAGAACTTAAACAATTAACATTCACCATTGATGAGGAATGATCACAATTAATAAAGAATACTCTCAATGAAATATATATGCCTCGTTTAATAAAACAATTTAATATTTGTTAATGTATTACTAACATATACAAACAATTTAAAGCATTTATTTTATAACGTCTTGCATGCGATTATAATTACGATAGAATGACAGCCTGTTAAGCTAATTGCGCAGACGCTGTGAGAATGTTATTAATAAATGAATACCTTCGAACAACCACATGATATAGTATTTGTATAAGAGTAAAAAGGAATCCTCTTACTCTTATGACTCAAATGTTTATATATGAGCAAATCTAAAGTAGTTGTAAAGAAGGCGTGACTACATAATAGTCACTTTAAATTACTATATATAATGTCTGTATGAATGACGCCAATGAAATTTTCTAGAATTTACTAAACGCCACTCTAAACGAAACTAAATCATATACATGAATAAGCATTTATTTTATAACGTCTTGCGTGCGATTATAATTACGATAGAATGACAGCCTGTTAAGCTAATTGCGCAGATGCTGTGAGAATGTTATTAATAAATGAATACCTTCGAACAACCACATGATATAGTATTTGTATAAGAGTAAAAGGAATCCTCTTACTCTTACGACTCAAATGTTTATATATGAGCAAATCTAAAGTAGTTGTAACGAAGGCGTGACTACATAATAGTCACTTTAAATTACTATATATAATGTCTGTATGAATGACGCCAATGAAATTTTCTAGAATTTAAAGTGACTATTATGTAGTCACGCCTTCGTTACAACTACTTTAGATTTGCTCATATATAAACATTTGAGTCGTAAGAGTAAGAGGATTCCTTTTTACTCTTATACAAATACTATATCATGTGGTTGTTCGAAGGTATTCATTTATTAATAACATTCTCACAGCGTCTGCGCAATTAGCTTAACAGGCTGTCATTCTATCGCAATTATAATTGCACGCAAGACGTTATAAAATAAATGCTTATTCATGTATATGATTTAGTTTCGTTTAGAGTGGCGTTTAGTAAATTCTAGAAAATTTCATTGGCGTCATTCATACAGACATTATATATAGTAATTTAAAGTGACTATTATGTAGTCACGCCTTCGTTACAACTACTTTAGATTTGCTCATATATAAACATTTGAGTCGTAAGAGTAAGAGGATTCCTTTTTACTCTTATACAAATACTATATCATGTGGTTGTTCGAAGGTATTCATTTATTAATAACATTCTCACAGCGTCTGCGCAATTAGCTTAACAGGCTGTCATTCTATCGTAACAATTTAAAGATAAAACTAAGAATTTATATGACTAATAATAATAATAATAATAATTGGCTATTTGGCAATCATAAGATTAATTCTAAGTTCTTCCCCCTTTCCCGTCAATGATATAATGTATATAAAATTGGATACTAAATTTGCTAAAGTTTTCTCTTCACAAGAAAATAATTCATTTAAAAAAAAAATAAACCCTCTTTTGGCACACATACTTTGGATCTTTATACATCTAAACTTAAGATATAAAGTAGAATGATGAAGTAGAAAAAGTGTTAATTAAATCGAAAAGAAAAAGATTTACAAAAACAAGTTTTTAAATTACTTCTCCCCCCTTCCTGGTAAACTACTCCTAAGATCGCTATACCTTAAATCAAAACAAAAATAACCTAATATTATTTAACGCTATAAATGTCTATTATTCTTACATTCACACACAATTATATACATGTGACAAGTTAATATATTACTGTGCATGTGTGTGTTTATCCCCTTATAACTAAACATTATTTAAAAACAAAATAATAGTACAAAAAAAATATTTTACATAATAACATTTCATAACTTTAGATTCATATACAATAATACCCTTTAGAAAATAAACTTCATTAATAAGCTGGGTATAATATTTTTAGCATACATAAAATTATTACTCAAGGTTATAGCTATTATTATTGAAGAAATTTTTTTTTTCAATTGTTTATGGTTGTTTTAAAGTTCTAAAAAAAAATAAATAGAAAACTTCATCTCTAAAATGTTATGAATAGTCTTTGAGATCATAAAAAAAAAATAGATAACGAAAATTCATATTACCAGTCCCAAAAGTTCAAACTTAGCTTGTTTAATGTTCATACTTTTGCAGCAATCAATTTCCGCAGTTCGCTGGAACGGTTTCTTTTTCCTGAGGCTTGTAATTATTTAATGGTGATGATGATATTATTTGCTTCAGTGGGAATCATATGGCACTGGAACTTTTTCTTCCCTTCCTTATTAAGCATAATTCTTCCATTAGAGTATATCAGTTGTTCTCTCATTTGCAATTTTTTTTACTGGGTTTAAATTCAGTCATTGGAATAATTGTACTAGATGATTTAATTTATACTAGATGATTTAATACTTATCAGTCGATTAAGCATTTTCCTTCAGCCTTCAAATGCAGGTGAATGTTTTCTTTTACTGAAAATATCGCATTTCTTTCAATCAGTCATCAGATGTAGAATATTTAATTTCAGACAAGACATTTTTTTTTCTATATGATATGCTAGCTCGGTGATGAGTCAGGGATTTTCCCCAGATGAGATTTATATTTTTTTTTCTAGCCCACCATCCTTATATTTTCAATCTTCAAAAAACTTTATATTAAAAAAAATGATTTAAAAAGAATATCTGGCAGAATTAAAAATGCTTGTCTTCCTTAGTTTCAATATTTTAAAATCTCCCTTTTTTTTTCCCAGACTAGTTTTTATACTTTATTTTTCAGTTAGTGATCAGTAACAAACAATATAAGAAACTTGCACTTAGGTGATTTTTGGAAAGCTTAATTTGTTTTTCAAGTAAAATTATCTTAAACGTTTCCTTTCTCACTCTGCTGACAAAAATTGCACTCCTATAATATTCCATCTCTTCTCTTTGATCTATCTGATGTGAAGATTTTAAGCTGTCAGAGCTTTATCAAAACAAAAAGGTATCTACAACAACCAAAACCTCTGAGTAATAAAAAAAAATAGTTTAACAGAATTTCTTCTTTTTTTTTTTTTTCAATATGTAATAACTGTAGATTTTTTGGTCGTGTTTTGCAGACCGTACTATGGCCGTCAGAGGGCGCGGCAACATCATCAACAACCGGCCTGAAAATGGCAAGTGATAAATTTTTTTACAAAACGCCTCAAAATCGACAAATAAAAATGCCTAAGGCAATATATGTACAGCAAATAAAGCGAAAACTACAAATTAAAATTAAATTAAAGAAAATGCTACAAAATTCAAATAATAAAAAAAAAAAATCATGAAAATTGCATTATTAGCTATACCCCCCCCCCCAAAATCAAAAAAACGCCTCAAAATCGACAAATAAAAATGCCTCAGACAATATATGTATAGAAAATACATCGAAAACTACAAATTAAAATTAAATTAAAGAAAATGCTACAAAATTCAAATAATAAAAAAAAAAAATCATGAAAATTGCATTATTAGCTATACCCCCCCCCCCAAAATCAAAAAAACGCCTCAAAATCGACAAATAAAAATGCCTCAGACAATATATGTATAGAAAATACATCGAAAACAACAAATTTTAAAAAAATGAAAGAAAATGCTACAAACTTCAAATAATAAAAAAAAAAAATCATGAAAATTGCATTATTAGCTATATCCCCCCCCCCCAAAATCAAAAAAACGCCTCAAAATCGACAAATAAAAATGCCTCAGACAATATATGTATAGAAAATACATCGAAAACAACAAATTTTAAAAAAATGAAAGAAAATGCTACAAAATTCAAATAATAAAAAAAAAAAATCATGAAGATTCTATCAAGAGATATACCTCCCTCCACAATCTGACAATTCACAAAACATGGCGGCAAAAAAAAAGCGGGAAAATACGAAAAAAATCAAATCATTTACCTTCAACATAAATATGCATCTAAGTTCATATTAAAAAGCAATTCCCCCAACTGGTCAAAACGTAACACAGATTAATACGTAGTAACTAATAAAAAAAAATAATCAGAAAATGCTATAAAATGCAAACTATAAAAAAATTGGATCAACAGTCCCTCCCCCCTACAATCTGGACATTCAGAAGGAAGCATGGCGGCCAAAAATAGCGGGGATCAAATTATTTACCTTCAACATAAATATGCATCTAAATTGATATAGAAAAGCAATTAATTGTTCTCTGGCTTTCAAATTAATGCATATGTAAATGGAGCAGTAATATTTAAATAATCAAAAAGCAATCATTCCCGACCCCTCCCCACTAATCAAAACGTAATAAATGGTATCAATATTTTAAGATTGTTTAAGTAACAGACCTAATAAGAATTCATATCATATATTAATACGTAGTAAGTAAATAAATAGAATTATAGTAAGTTTAAAAGAGAAGATGGAAATATTACTTTGTTGCATTTTTTTTTGTTCAAGAAATTGTTTTTCACCGTTATATAGATTAAATCACATATGACTATCCCCTTCCCCCATTTAGTGACTTTTCTAAAACTAAGAACTCATAACACAGATTAATACGTACTAAGTGATTAAATATGGCAACAACGGACTAATTTTTATAAAATGTACTAAATCTTATGAATATTTAAAAAATCAAACACTATCTGCACATGTGCTGTGCATTATTTAAGTAATAGATATAATAACTCAACACAGATTAATACAGTACATAGTAAGAAAGTTTAAAAAAGAAAGTGGCAAAAATTACCTTGTTCCAAATTCGGTTCAGAGCCATTTGCACAATGATGACTCGATCATGATGTTCTGCAAAATGTAGCTTTGCTGGTAAATTTCTTAACACTTTTAGCAATGATAATTTCAGCAGATTAAAAAAATTATTTAACAGAAGGTATCTAGAAACACTAGCAATTATTTAAATCAAGTTATGCACACATATATAATATCCCAATTCATTTTAAAAATAATAAACAATTGTCCACTATATTCATATTATTTTCAATTATGTTTTTATTTAAACAAAGTTGCAAGTTCATCTACATTTTTTTAATGAAATATTCTCTCCCTCCCTCCCCTTTACTTGACAGCAAAAAATACTTTTAAAAGAAAAGTCTTTCAACATCAAATTATTTATCTTTGAAGCAATTAATTGTTATCTGGCTTTCAAATTATGACATATGTAAATTGATCAATAATATTTAAATAATAATCAATGTAAAAAAGGAATACAAAACATAATTACCAAAGTCTTTCGGAAAAGATTTTAACACTAAGAGCAAATATGGCAGAAATTAGCGTGAAAAAAAAAGTTTTGAGTTAAAATTTGCGCATATCTAATATTGTATTCTTCCATCAAAAAATAATCCTAATTAAGTTTGTCAAAAAATATACATTATCCCAACAACTTGTATTTCTAGCAATACAAAATAATTAACACGTCAAAATAGAACAAAGCTGGTATTTCAAAACTCTACTTTAGCTACATTTTAAGTAAATTTGTTAGCTTTGGAAATGATATTTTTGATGTAGAATCTCTATTACGTCATATTTCATTTCACAGTTTGTTCTTTCAAAATTAAAGTGCATACTATAAAAGAAGGATGACCGGAAATTATTTTTTGGTATCATGACTCAATAGAGATTTGACATCAAAAATATAATTTCCAAAGCCAACAAATTTAACTAAAACATAAGTGAACTAGACTTTTGAAATACCAGCTTTGTTCTATTTTGACGTGTTAATTATTTTGTATTGCTAGAAATACAAGTTGTTGGGATAATGTATATTTTTTGACAAACTTAATTAGGATTATTTTTTGATGGAAGAATACAATATTAGATATGCGCAAATTTTAACTCAAAACTTTTTTTTTCACGCTAATTTCTGCCATATTTGCTCTTAGTGTTAAAATCTTTTCCGAAAGACTTTGGTAATTATGTTTTGTATTCCTTTTTTACATTGATTATTATTTAAATATTATTGATCAATTTACATATGTCATAATTTGAAAGCCAGATAACAATTAATTGCTTCAAAGATAAATAATTTGATGTTGAAAGACTTTTCTTTTAAAAGTATTTTTTGCTGTCAAGTAAAGGGGAGGGAGGGAGAGAATATTTCATTAAAAAAATGTAGATGAACTTGCAACTTTGTTTAAATAAAAACATAATTGAAAATAATATGAATATAGTGGACAATTGTTTATTATTTTTAAAATGAATTGGGATATTATATATGTGTGCATAACTTGATTTAAATAATTGCTAGTGTTTCTAGATACCTTCTGTTAAATAATTTTTTTAATCTGCTGAAATTATCATTGCTAAAAGTGTTAAGAAATTTACCAGCAAAGCTACATTTTGCAGAACATCATGATCGAGTCATCATTGTGCAAATGGCTCTGAACCGAATTTGGAACAAGGTAATTTTTGCCACTTTCTTTTTTAAACTTTCTTACTATGTACTGTATTAATCTGTGTTGAGTTATTATATCTATTACTTAAATAATGCACAGCACATGTGCAGATAGTGTTTGATTTTTTAAATATTCATAAGATTTAGTACATTTTATAAAAATTAGTCCGTTGTTGCCATATTTAATCACTTAGTACGTATTAATCTGTGTTATGAGTTCTTAGTTTTAGAAAAGTCACTAAATGGGGGAAGGGGATAGTCATATGTGATTTAATCTATATAACGGTGAAAAACAATTTCTTGAACAAAAAAAAATGCAACAAAGTAATATTTCCATCTTCTCTTTTAAACTTACTATAATTCTATTTAATTACTTACTACGTATTAATATATGATATGAATTCTTATTAGGTCTGTTACTTAAACAATCTTAAAATATTGATACCATTTATTACGTTTTGATTAGTGGGGAGGGGTCGGGAATGATTGCTTTTTGATTATTTAAATATTACTGCTCCATTTACATATGCATTAATTTGAAAGCCAGAGAACAATTAATTGCTTTTCTATATCAATTTAGATGCATATTTATGTTTAAGGTAAATAATTTGATCCCCGCTATTTTTGGCCGCCATGCTTCCTTCTGAATGTCCAGATTGTAGGGGGGGACTGTTGATCCAATTTTTTTATAGTTTGCATTTTATAGCATTTTCTGATTATTTTTTTTATTAGTTACTACGTATTAATCTGTGTTACGTTTTGACCAGTTGGGGGAATTGCTTTTTAATATGAACTTAGATGCATATTTATGTTGAAGGTAAATGATTTGATTTTTTTCGTATTTTCCCGCTTTTTTTTGCCGCCATGTTTTGTGAATTGTCAGATTGTGGAGGGAGGTATATCTCTTGATAGAATCTTCATGATTTTTTTTTTTATTATTTGAATTTTGTAGCATTTTCTTTCATTTTTTTAAAATTTGTTGTTTTCGATGTATTTTCTATACATATATTGTCTGAGGCATTTTTATTTGTCGATTTTGAGGCGTTTTTTTGATTTTGGGGGGGGGGGGATATAGCTAATAATGCAATTTTCATGATTTTTTTTTTTATTATTTGAATTTTGTAGCATTTTCTTTCATTTTTTTAAAATTTGTTGTTTTCGATGTATTTTCTATACATATATTGTCTGAGGCATTTTTATTTGTCGATTTTGAGGCGTTTTTTTGATTTTGGGGGGGGGTATAGCTAATAATGCAATTTTCATGATTTTTTTTTTTTATTATTTGAATTTTGTAGCATTTTCTTTAATTTAATTTTAATTTGTAGTTTTCGCTTTATTTGCTGTACATATATTGCCTTAGGCATTTTTATTTGTCGATTTTGAGGCGTTTTGTAAAAAAATTTATCACTTGCCATTTTCAGGCCGGTTGTTGATGATGTCGCCGCGCCCTCTGACGGCCACAGTACGGTCTGCAAAACACGACCGATTTTTTTATACAATGTACACACACACTCATTCAAATCATTCATAAAACAGGCCCATTAAAATAATCTGAATGCTTTTTAGAAATTATGATTTTAATATCTACAATTAAATCCTTAACTTTCAAACTCCCAATTACAACTTTTAAACCCCAAATTATAATCATAGAAAAACAAAAATAGAAATAGAATAAAATATTAGAATTTAGCAAATGTAGGTTAGCTTTGAAGAGAGTTTAATATTTAAAATATGCAATGATAATTAAACAGCTTACACACACACTGCACTGCCTATATATGTGTTATAACTTTACTTTTTAACAAAAAAAATTAAATATTGAATAATTAAATGTGTGTACTATTCTTTTTGAGTTTTTTATCAACACACAAACAAATAAAGAACATACTGTTGCCCCACTCTCTTTCTGTCTTAAGCTTTCAGAACTTGATCTTGTAGGGTTTAAACTTGGGTGCTCTACAGCTTCCTTTTCTATTTAAAAATTGTGATGATGATTTTTGTTCCACATTTTCTTTCATGCACATTACTACAAATTTAGCTACTGACTAAATTGTAATGGCACAATATATATATGTATAAATTTTAGATTGATATCCATATATAATAAGTAAATGCAGCCTCTCATAGAATGCTTTCCACATGAATTAATAAAAGCTTTATTATGTAATAAGTACAGCTTCCATAAACTAGTAAATTTTTTTTTCTTCCTTCTATGGTAACTGTTCAAAATTACGTTGAAGTTCTACTTTTGGTATTAAGCATTCAATAATTAACTATTCTTAGAAAATGCTAGAAATTAGTTTCAAAGATTTAAAACAGTTAATTGTCACAAATTGATTTTTATATTCTTGCATTATCATTGGGAATTAAACAAATTCTATTATACTCTATAGTTAAATAAATTTATATTTTATAAAAATTTCATAATATCATAAATTTTCAAATCAAAAATGTTTCCTAAAATAATAAGAAATTCTTTTATTTATTAATATTTTTGTTTTTATTGTCAAAATTCCTATAAATAGGTAGACAATATATTTTTTTTTTTTAAAAAAAAAAAACAACTATCCTTTTTATAGTTAAGTATATTAAAAACAAACAGTCCATGTAAATTTGTATTTCCATTCACTCTAAAACATTTATGCATTAAAAAAAAAAATAATATAGTGTATCGGAAACTTGCTGGCAAACCAAAGTTTTGCTTTAAAGAACTCTTGAATTGCTTACTCGTCTTAAATACAATTTTTTATTTTATCCATTAGGGAATAATATATAATTATATATGTCATTTATGGATATGGATGCCACGTTCCTAAGAAAAGACTGCGATAAATGAGCAGCAAGTCAAATACAACCCAATTACATATCCACTAAAGACTCAGTTGAAGAACCCATTTCTCTCAAGATAAGATAAACTATCTAATGAGATCAAAATAGCAACGGACAGATAAATATATATATTATTTATTAATTAAAACAAATGTAAAAAAAAACAAAAACATGCAATGTAGAGAGCGTATCAATTAAAAAACAGAGCATACCAATAGTTCAAACAAGCTATTAAAAAATAAACAGAATAAATAAAACAAAATTAAAAATAAATAAATAATTAATAAAATATATATTTTGTACAGCTATAATAAATCCCTATCAAATATTTTACAATAATAATCAAAATATGCATAAATATTACTAAATCCCAATTTATGATTTATCACATGCAAAATAAATGACAAAAATTTTTTTTCTTATTTGTGTTAGGCTTCTTTTTTCAATAAAGTATCTTATTATTTTACCACTGCAGCTTTCTTTCTAATGAAAAAATATGATCATACTATTTAAACAAACGTGACATTTAAATAAGGATTTTAGTTGTTTGTTTTTTTTTGACATTCCACCTGTTTTAAAGAATCCTTTTTCTTATTTTGGTAATTCTTGAGGTGACAGACAATATAATGATTTGAAAAAGAAAATAAAATGCAACTTCTCTTCTTAATAAAACAAAATTATATTCCTATTAGATTCAGATTTGAATACAAATAATAAGCAAAGATCTCTTTTCTTAATAACAATTCCAATATAAACAAAATGAATAAAACATTTCTTACCAGAATAATAAATAGATTACAATTCTCCTTCATTTATTCACAGGTGGCAGAGATTTAGTACAGGTAGGTAACAACTTTAAATAGCAGTTTCTTATATACTGTTTTCTTTTTTAAACTCTTTTGTAGGGCACTACTTCAAATGATTCAACCATTGACAGCTCCATATGATTCCAGGGACTATATATTAAAGTTTAGCCTGCCATATATTTATTTCCAGTAACTTAAATTATGCAGAAAATTAGCAGTATATTTTATCAAACGATCTTTTCAAAATTACTATTTTGTAGTTTTTTTTTTTTTTTACTTGTTAGTTTACATATGAATTTAATTTCTTCTAGTCAAATACTAAGATTGAAATTTTCAATCTGATACTTAAAACCTCCAAATCTTTTCTCTCCCAAGACAAGTGCTAATAAACAAAAAAAAAATTGTTAAACCAAAGTTTTTAAAAGCTGTTACCATGTGATCTAAATCTCCTCCCCCATTTCTATAATTATATTTATTCATTTAAAGGTTTTACTATTAAAAAAATTAATTATCAGTCACATATTGTTTTATCAATAGACATTGCTCAATTTACAGATTAGCATTGGAATTTATATGGTTCTATTAGCATAAATTCCTTTTATCTATTACAAAATTTAAGAAATGACAATTTATAGACATTCTTGCTTCATATTTAATTAATCTAATTTAAAAAAAAAATTTTATGTTTGTGATATATAATAGAAACATTCACACACGTTTTTACTAAATTAATAAAACAAAAATATGTAAGTATTTTAACTAAAATAACCCTTAATATTATTGTACTTATATTTTATTTTTTTAATAAATTAAAATAAAAACTGCATACATTATAATGCAAAATGTCTCTAGATTGAGAGCTTCATTCAGACATTATAATAAAAAATAAATAATGTTATTACTTAATTATTAAAATTATTTCTATATGTATATATATTTAAAAATATGATAATAGTAACATATTCCTCAATAATAATTTTTGAAATCTACTAAACAGTTATTATTCATAGTTTTCATTTAATGTTAGTTTTCTCTTGTTATTGAAAATTGGATATTACAAATCACATGATTTTCTTACGATTAAACTTTTCATTTTTCAATATAAGCAGTTTATTAAAAGTAGATTAAATGTTACTTTTTGTTTATAATTTGCTTTTATTCATTATATATATAAATAAATATAATGCCATATGAAATTTACCAACTCTATTTTTAAATTATTGAACATAACAGCTACAGGCCAGTTCAATTATTTACAAAATAGAACCATTAAACATCATATCTTATGCATGCACATAACTGTTATTAAAACAGGCAAAACTCTCCATACAATAGTGCCACTCAGTGCCAGCCAGAGTAATCAATGGATGCCAGAAAGCTTGTGCATAAAATCCCCATCTAGTGCTCATCCAATATTCCCAGACTAGTTTCTGACTTGTGGCCTTCATCAGTGAGGAGCCTTGGATCTGAGAGCACTGCTCTAGATCTTAGGATCTAATGCAACCCTCCAGCAGCCACCTTTTATCTCTACTTAACTACAAACCCTATGAGAATAAAATTGGAAAACACAATAATATTTTCAATCCAAGCTCAATAGCTTATCCTAAGATCTAGGTACAGTGCTCTCAGATCCAAGGCTCCTCAATGATGAAGGCCACAAGCCAGAAACTAGTCTGGGATATTGGATAGGTAGGCACTAGCCAGGGGATTTTATGCACAAGCCTTCTGGCATCCATTGATTACTCTGACTGGCACTGAGTAGCACTACTGTATGGAGAATTTTGCCTGTTTTAATAACAGTTATGTACAAGCATAAGAAATGGTGATCATGTGATGTTTAGTGGTTTAACACCAATCCTGCCTAATAGGATAAATAAGCTTAGATTGAAAATATTATTGTGTTTTCAATTTTATTTTCATAGTTTTGTAGTTAAGTAGAGATAAAAGATGGCTGTTGGAGGGTTGCATTAGAACCTAAGATCTAGGTGCAGATGCAAGGCTCCTCACTGATAAAGGCCACAAGCCAGAAACAAATCTGGGGATATTGGATGAGTAGGCACTAGATGGGGATTTTATGCACTAGCCTTCTGACATCCATTGATTACTTGGGCTGGCACTGAGTGGCACTACTGTATAGGAGTTTTGCCTGTTTTAATAACAGTTATGTGCAAGCATAAGAAATGGTGATCATGTGATGTTTAGTGGTTTAACACCAATCCTGCCTAATAGGATGGTGGTGGCTATGGTTGTTAATGAGCCAAAGACATCAAAATGTATGGGTACTGAACTGAGTTCAGACCCATAGGACTATATAAGCTATTGACTAGATTGAAAATATTACTATGTTTTCAATTTTATTCTCATAATTTTGTAGTTAAGTAGAGATAAAAGATGGCTGCTGGAGAGTTGCATTATATCCTAAGATCTAGGTGCAGTGCTCTCAGATCCAAGGCTGCTCACTGACAAAGGCCACAAGCCAGAAACTAGTCTGGGGATATTGGATGAGTAGGCACTAGGTCGGGATTTTATGCACAAGCCTTCTGGCATCCAGTGATTACTCTGGCTGGCACTGAGTGGCACTACTGAATGGAGAGTTTTGCCTGTTTTTATTTAAAAATAGGTTTGATAAATTTCACATGACATTATATTTATTCAATATTAAAATATTATTTATCATTACACATACATGTATAACAAAATATATATATATATATAACAGTAATTAACTATTATATACAGTCTTTCAATCCACAGAAGTACTTTCGGTTAATTTCTTAACACTCTTCAACTGCAGTTAAATTCAAAAAACATAACAGAAGCAAACGTCATCAACTCAAATCCCATGATTCCCAAATTTTAATGTTACATTTATTATTTTTATTGTTATCACAATAGTTTTTAATTAATGGACATTTTATTTATATTATATGTAATATACCACAATACTGATTTCTTATCATCTCCCAGTTCATCTACTTCTGGTTTAAGCATATAGTCATTTTTAAATTTAATTAATGCACAAAATGAAAATTTAGCAGATTGATATATGCTAGCTATGTTCAAATGAATTCAAGTAAATTAAAATACAATACAATTAATCAGTTATCCAGAAGTCAAATTCTCTATCGCAAATCATTAACCAATATATATATATATACCATTTTGTAATTGATTTATTTCCTCTTCTTTAACCAGCATTAACTTATCCTGTAGGGTCATAGTAGAATCCTGTTCTGCCAAAGCACATTTCAATTGTTTAATTAAATCATCTTTAAAACATGCATCTAGAATGAAATCAGAGAAGAAAAAAACCCAAAAGATTGAACAACCTTAAAAGTAAAAGATAAATATAAAGTACATGCATAATATTATATAGATAATAAAGATATCTATTACAAAATATATATGAAAATAAACATACAAAATAATTCATGTCACAAAAGCTGAGGAAAAAATAAATTTAAATAACAATAAAAATAATTTTTCTTTTACAATATTTAAATATTTTAATTCCTTACATAAATTTATTTCTATTAAAACCTTTACTATCATAAGCAATAGATATTTATATAAGAAACCTCATGTTGTCATGGTAACACATTCACCTGTTATAATCATATGTGTTTGAATTCTTCATAGATTACAATAATTTGTTTAGGTTATTCTTTAGATAATGAACAAATGAGAATATATTTCCCATTTTATGAATTTTTAAGATTTTTTAGCCAATCTAGACTGATGCAAAAAATTTTTATGTGGGTTAAAAATTTCTAAAACTTAAGAAATTTTTTTAGATAGCAAGCCTTGTAAAACTATCCAAAAGCGATTTATAAAATGATTATCTAGTTATTCTTATTAGAAAATATAGAAAATAAAACAAAGATAGAAAAAAATATTGAAACTATCACCACTTAGTATTGTACTTGGCAAGTTAAGTAATGCATTCTCCTTCACTTTTTTTTTTTTTTAGAAAACCACTGGAGAGGCATTTACCATGCAGTTGTCTATTTAAAGACTAGGCTTTATTTATTTTTGTAGATAAAAAGTCAGTAAAGCAATTTTTATATAGGATAAAGATTTCTCCAACATCTTTTGTAAATATGAAAGGGAAAGCATTAATCACCCAGGGTATTCATATATGGGTGATGAAAAATGGACAGTTTTCCATATTTGTTTATCCTCTCTAGTTAAATAATGATCTGATCAGCACTGAAAGGTCTATTGGGTTAGTTATGGGCTGGCCACTTGAAAAAAAATCCTAAGTCTAATTAAAACTTATTTTTATCTGGATAAAATTTGAATCAAGATTGCATGAACAGTAAGTAATTAGATGCATGAAGCCCTTCACCTATCTTTATATATATATATTATAGTATCTTGCAATAAATCGATAATGATGGAAAATGATGATGAAGATAATAAATATATTTAGGTAAACTAATATCTATTATTCTATAATCTACTGAAAAGTAAAAAACAAGAGATGGTGTATTTTATTAACAGTTTCAGAATAGTCATCCTTAATTACCAGAATAGATTTACTAACTTATAAATTTCTTACTCTTTCAATAGAAACAAAAAATTTTTTAAAATATAGTACAAATTTCAGTAAATTATATTATAGAAGATAAAAATTGTCCAACAATTAAACTATCATTAAGGAGTTGTAAATCATTCATTCACATATTTCAAGTGACCCCCCCCCCCCGAAAAAAATCTCACCCTAAGTCTTTAATACAATGTAGAAAAAAATCAAGCATCTTGGCTTCTTGACATATGGAAATTATTAAGATGATTGGTACTTTAGATTTGTGTTTAATACATAGTATAATTTTCTAGATTGCTGACAAAAATTATCAACAGCGGATAATATACCACTTAATGTTGTTCAGATTAGGCAAAAAAGGTCAACAACCATTCACGATAATCTCTAATAAGAAGTAGTCATTTATTAAAAAGATAGCAGAAAAAAAATAATTGTAATAAGATGATAATGAAAATTTATCAAAGTTTAAAAATAACTCATCAAGTAAGCAGGTAAAATTAACTTTAATAACTGATAAGCAATTAAATCAAACTTTCTATAAGAAAAACAAAATGAACCTCAACAAAAACATGGATAACCCTGGCATTAATGTAGGCCTTTGCAAAAATGCCAAATCCATAGAAGATAAAAGTAAAGAAGAAAATAAATTGTGAAATATGTATAGCACTGATAATGTTTACTTAATAAGATAGTCCAAAACAAACTAAAATGGAAAAGGATTAACATCCAGAAAAGTACAATTTCTGAAGGCTTAATGAAAAAGCAAATTAATATATACTGTGAATGAAATAATAAAAGTACCAAACTCTGCATACAGTAGTGCCTTTGTAATCAATGAATGCAGGAAGGTTCATGCATAAAATCCCTATCTAGTGTCTACTCATCCAACATCCCCAGACTAGTTTCTAGCTTGTGACTTTTATCAGTGAGGAGCTTTGGATTTGAGAGCACTGCATCTAAATCTTCCTGCACCCACTGATTACAAAGGCTTGCACTTGGTGACACTACTGTATGGAGAGTTTGGTACTCTTATTAACGGCATGTGTAAGCATATAAAATGGTGATCATGTGATGTTTTAATAGTAAAAGAACAAGACATTCGACAAAAAAGTAATCTAAAACATTAAGACTGAATGTGATAAAATAATTTTAAAGTGGATAAAAAAATCAGAATTAATATCTTCACTAAGCTTAATAATTATTGACATAATATTTTTAATTTTGCAAAATATTCTCAAAATTCAATCATTTCATTTATTCAATTTACTAATATTATATCAGAAGAATTCCTGTTTATGACTTCATAAGATGATCATGCCATCTTTGTGGACAAAATTTTTGCCCTTGAAAAGTTTTCTCACAGTGGTTTATTTAATGAATGAAGAGAGAGAGGAAAAAAAGCTAAAAATTGAATTCCTACCATTACAGAAACAAACATTATTATTGTCCAAGAAATCTAATTCTGTACTTGGAAAAGTAATGCATAACACTTATGGGTAGCATCTTCAAGGGTTTAACAAGCAATACATATTAGAAATTAAATTGTTCAATGATTAAAGTAAAAGAAAAAGTTTTAAAAAGTTGTATTTTTTATTTAATGCTGGAATAAAAAAAATTATCAAAGACATTCTGTAAATTATTGTTTAATTGTTTGCTTTCCACATTATATCTAAATGTTATACTATCAATTAGTCATGTTGCTGTTATTCATTAAATAAATAATCAATGATTACACATACTTATATAAATAGCTGTACAGTACCAATGCAGTATGAGTTATTAATATTAATGCAAATACTAAATATATGCTAGACAGTCAGGATATTTTGTTTTGATAAATGCAATGTGTATATGCCAAGTTACTGTATTAATTGCAGAATTAAACCAAAACGAATTTCTCAAGAAACTTTTACTACTTAGAAAAACATTTCTAGATGAACAATAATCACTGTGAAAAAAAAAATGTTCTAAAACCTTATAAGACAAACTAAGTGAAAATTAAATTAAGATAAAAATGAGAATCTGAAGTAAAAATAGATTCTTACTAGGACTTAGAATGTTAAAAAGTGTAGAGATTTAGATTATCTTTCAAAATATATATATATATAGAAAAAAACCAAAATAGTTTAAATTTGGTCTTAAAATAACACTGAAAACAAAATGGATGAGCAGAATATTCTAATTCACAATTCTGTTGTGGGCACAAACTAAAAAAAACAATTCACACACACACAAAAATGCATATTGTAGGAAAATTATTAAAAGGAAAAATAGAAAGGAAAAGATTTTTTTGTCTTTCTAAAATCTTTTTTAATTCACATTCTGATTTAATATGTTAGGTAAAAAATAAATTGGCATACAAAAACTGTATTTGTATTTCACGAAATTATGTATTATCGCATATTACTGGAAAAAAAAAAAGATGTATAATAATTTTTATTTGCATATTATAAATAATAAAGTGTCTATATAAAAGTTTCAGAATATGGCGCAGTTGTTATTCCATTTGGTATATTCTTATTCAATCTAGCTACCTATTTTTAGCATTCAAAAACTGATAATTTTTTCTTCATTAGTCTCTTTAGAAGGGATTACTGAAGAAGGTTTTGCATAGTAGTACACTATTTAAAAGATATTTTATTTTTGCATAACATTATATTATTTAAAAGATATTTAATCTTTTACTTATGTATAAAATGAATACTTTTTTTTATATGGCTGTAAAAGAATATTTTATTAATGTAAATATAAGTATTATTTTTTAAAAAAAAAAGGATTTTACTAGATTATCAGTATTGATGTTTCTGTTTTAAATAACAGTCATAAAATGAATTGTGTTCAAAAAAAAAAAAACTCAAAAGATCTACATATAACTTTGGCCAGTCATATATCTTCTGCTTTATTAAACATGAAAAAAAAAAAAAAACTATCTTTAAAGAAATCATCAAACTGATATACAATTTAAAAAAAAAAACATTTACTAAGCGATGGCAGTCGTTAAATCAGTTTTATGAAAAATACCATAAATGAATATTTCTCAACATATTACCTGCTAATTGTAACATATAAAGTTCAATTTCTGTGTAACTATTTTTAAACACAGTCTGTTAGTTACATTATGTGTTTAAAATTAAAAATTGCTTAGCAGATGCCAAAATGATTGTCTTTTGTTTGTCAGGATGCATTGCATTGATTTTCTACAATTTTACTTGACAGTCAAGGGATTAAAAGTGTGTGATTTTATCTATTTAATAATAATAATAATAATAAAAGGACAAAAAAAAAACAAAAAAATCGAATATAACATCCTACATATATTTTCTTAAATTTAATTTGTTTTTCTTAATAATTTTTATCTTTCACCAAAATCTTATTAATATTTTTAAAATGTACTATTTTGCTTTTGCTACTTAATAAACAAATTACTACCTTCAAGAGCAGCTTCTAAAGACTTCTGCCTAGCACTGACATCCTTTTGAAGTCTGGCAACTTCTTCGTCCTTCTCTTTTAGCACTTCTTCTTGTTTGCTGAAATTAGTGCTTAGCTGTTGAAATTTCATTTCGAGTTGAGACTTGTCTTTCTGAAAATAAATTACTCTAATCAAAATAATTTCTACATAAGTTGTATCTTTTTTTGTTTTTAAATATTATATTTCTCAAATGAACGATGACAATTTCAGCATTACAATGTAATAATCTAAATGCAATTATACTAATGTTTTCTATAATAAAAATATACCAAGAACATTACATTATAATCTTAATAGATAATGGTAGGAAATGGAAAATAAAAAAAGCATGATTCATTAGTAACATAAGCTCAGCAATAAAAAGACAATCTAATAGTATTCAGTTGAGTGCATTTTGAAATACAACCTACTAAATGTTTTTAGTACTTTCTCTATGTAAGAAATGGTATAATTTCATATAGACTATTATCTTAAAATAAATTCATTGTATATAATAAAATCATATGTACAAGTATTTAAAAAGTATATAAAGATACTGAAGGAAAGAATTTAAATTCGTAAGTGTCAATATATATTCATATCTTGGTTTCATTATACAAAGGAATTAACAGTTAATTTTTAAAAAGTTCATACTGAACATGAAGCGAGTAATGCAAGTTCACGTTATTTTGTCCATAATTATAAACAGGCTTAATTTCTTTACATCATCATCTTTTGGGCACATCTTTAAATCATTTATTAATTGCTGCCTAACTATTATATAAATAAGAATAAGCAGCCATAATTGGTTGCACATACTTTTAGGTCATTAATATAAATGAAATCATCAATAGTTATAGAAACTAATCATGGTGATATGTTCTTAAAAAAAGGACAAACAAATGTAGAAAAAAAGTTCATCTCTTATCTTTGATTATCATTCACAAACAAATAAACATGTAAAAATTGAAAGAAAAAAAACTCCACTTTCATGTTAGTAAAAAAAAGACTGGCACATTATTCCTTTTGACAGTCAGTCGTAATCAATATAGCACTTCAAGAATCAGTCTATGAGTGCTTAAACTCTACTATCTTTTAGTTTTATTGAGTATTATTTGTTGTTTAGATTAGATATATATATTTCAATACACTAATAAACTGTAAACAATAAATAAATAAATAAATATGCACACACACTTTTTATCATCCAATGAAGTATTATTGTAAATATAAAATTGTTGATATTATAGAAAAACAATATGAAGTATTGGTTAATATATCCAGTTGCCATACCTACAACTTGGAATTTGAGTCCGGATTAGGCAAGCCTTGAAATAATTTCAGCTCATAAACAATCTTAGGATTTTTCTTTCAGATAAATGATCCATAATCAATTCAACTAATCAGCATAATAATCAGTAAATGGGTATCTAGTTACTCATAACTGCAGTAAAGATCCTGAGTTAATCTGGATTGATCAGATGAGTGCTTGGTGGGGAAAGCAATTGTTACTGTTATTTTTTGGTGACATTATAATGAGAAATCAATAAGAATTAGTGTTAAAACAATAGCAGTTTGTAAAGATTATGTACACATTTTATTATTATAGTGATTTTATTCAATGACTAGGCAATGCAATCAAAATTAGCTGATAGATCATCAGCTATAAAGAATTGTAAAACTTTTTTAGGAAGGCTGTTAAAATAATCTAGGGAAAAATGATAAAATTCATCCATGGCTTATGATGCCTTATACATATTCAATGTAACTAATATAGTCAGGAGGAGAGGGAACTAATTTATTATAAGTTTTTTGGAAAACGATAAATGGATTTCATTCATATTAACACTTCACAGAGGCAATTCTTCTAGATTAGAAAATCCAGAAAATTTTAGCCCACTCTATCTATTTTATTCTGTACTGTAATATTTCATAAAAGAATATATATGTATAAAAAATCTATACATTTTAATATAAATTCTAAATTATATTCCAAAATATCTGCACCATTTAAAGTTGGCATTTAATTTTTTATTCAAATTTGCATTTTTAAAAAATTCTACCATATATTATTAATTCTGGAAAGACATTTACCAACTTTAGTCAATATTGAAATTATCATACCAACAAAACATCATTTAACTTTCTTTTCTTATACAAACTTTTAGAAGCTCTTCTCTTCCTTCTAAACCAGAATCTATTGTTTAAATTTGGATAATCCATGGAAACTAAATGGTAGTTTATTTTCTAGCTAATGATCTTCTTCATGACAAGTTTCAACTTAATACTGTTCACATCTAATAAACTCTGTTAAGTCAAAAATGCTCTAAGGTTTTAAATTGAAGTCAAAATGGGTTTGTATATGTGATTCTAAGCTACTATATATTTTAATAATTTCAGTTTTATGCTAACTGCAGGCACATTTATTTTCTGGCTAAGTTGATATATGCCAACGAAACATCACACAGCTATATTTAACATATTCTTTTAGGAACAGTTCTTTTGACTCTATTCCAGAGCTTGAACAATCAATGGATAGCACTTCTATTTAATGTCTATTGATTATCAAAGCTTATTATGGATGGCTCTAAAGTAGAATAAAGAGAACCACTAAAAGCATTTAAATTACTGCTGATTAAATACTGCATGTATTAAGATTAAAATGAGATTTTAATACGAGCTTATTTATAAAAATTACTAAATATAACCTGATGACTAACTTATCTAAAATTGATTATACTGTTTAAATAAAAATTATTAAATGAAGATATAAAATTAACATCTAATAATCAAAAATTTAAAAAATAGGCAACCGTTCAAATTTTTTTTGATATTTCATTGATCATAAAGAAAATATATTTTCTTATAATTTTCATATAAATAAATAGCATCTAAATAAGTTATTTAACAACAAATGGTTTATTGCTTAGAAGTTCATAAAAAGTTTTGATAAAGCAGAGATTCATGAACTTGAGATCCAGAGTTCCCCATTTTACACTTGCATTAAATCAGTGTTTCTTAACTGACTAGAAGCCCTAAACCAATAAATTTTTAATGTTTTTTTAATTAAGAATCAAATCAAATATTGAACAAAAAAAATGGAAGAAATGGCACATGTTTTTATAGTAAAATATAACTATTGTAGTATTTAACAAATGTAATATATATATTCAAAGAATGATTAAAAAAACAGAATAATCAACAAAATTACAAAAAAGTAAATTAACTAACAAAATATTAAACTAATAATGGTAGTGTTTGGTTAGCTGCACCCCAGCCGCTAGAGGCACTGTTTCTGTGTAAACACAAATATCCAGAGTAGGGGCCAAAAAGCAGAAATGCCTGTTCCAGCTGTTAGGTGGCGCTGTTCACCACGTGTATGCACAGGAACCTTCCATAAGCCAGCTGGAAGCAAAACTGCCCGCCTGGTGCAAAGTTGGATTTATTAAATGATTTCTTTCATTTTATTTTATGACCATTAACAAAAATATTGATTCACATAAGTATGTGGTTGAAAACAGCAATAATATTTTTAAGACTTTTTCATGTAACTCCGGATATTCAGTTTCAATTTTAACCCAAAATTCATTTATAATTGTCAAATTAAATAATAATTTTAATGTACCATTACAACTTAAATCTATTAATTTTTCCTGTTCCACATCAGTTAGTTTACTTTCTTGCTCTGTCTTCTTCCTGCAGATAATATTGGTCAAACACACAACAAAGTCCTGTTAAATGTCGATAAACAGTATCTTTCAATTCACAGATATTTATATCAATTTCATTTATTAATTCTGAAAATGAATGGATCATGCCATAGTTCATTTCTTCTACATGCGTACAACATAGTTTTAACTTTTTTTCAACGCCTCAATTTTATTCCATAAATCAAAATAGTACTGTTTTCTTGCAGGCTTAAATTTAGTTCATTTATTAATAAAAATATGTCCTTAATCCAATTGTTGTCATGGAATTCTGAATTTTTTGTTTCTAGAAATATATCAACTTCTTTTCTTAATTCATAAAGTCTTGTTAATATTTTCTCTCTCAACAACCGTTGTACTTCTGCATGAAGTAGTAAATTTTCACCCAGATCCCATTTCATTGCATACACTTAAAAATAGTCTTGAATTTAGCATGCTGCATTAATATAATTTATTATTTTGGTTGTCATCTGATCCTTCGTGTCAGTCGCTAGAGGCGCGATTTCTAATCAAAAACACATTAATATAACATTTCCGGGCCAGCGATTCTCTATTAATATTGATTTTTTTTTTGTTTGTTTGTTTACAAAGTTTACTTTCTTTCGTTTCTGAATTATTTTTCCCAAATAATATTTTTGACGATGGTATAATAATAGTTGTTTTTTTTTGGATTGCCGAAATTTAAGAGAGAACGGGTCTTTTTTGGTGTGTGTTCAAATAGTAATTTGTGTTTTTTTTTTTTAAATAGTATTACTGTTTTTGTAAAATTGGATTGCCGAAATTTAAGAGAGAACGGGTCTTTTTTGGTGTGTGTTCAAATAGTAATTTGTGTTATTTTTTTTTTTAAATAGTATTACTGTTTTGTAAAATTGGATTGCCGAAATTTAAGAGAGAACGGGTTTTTTTTGGATGGATCTTTAAATAATAATTGACGTTACTTTAATAGGTTTCCATTTGATTGTGAGAACAATTAGTGGGAGGGGTGTTTTTGTGTACGATTAAATAATAATTTACGTTACTTTGATAGATTTACGATTGATTGCCGACAACAATTATCGGGAGAAGTGTTGTTGTTTTTTTTCGCGCGTGTGTGTGTATGTTTAAATAAAAATTAAAACCGTTACTTTTATTGGTTTACATTTGATTAACGACCGATATGACTTCCTTTCGTTTATAAATTATGATTTTTGTTTCTACGAATAAATATTTTTGACAATGGGACAATAATAGTTGTTGTTTGTTTAATTTTTATTGACAAAAGGTTGTTTTTCGGTGGTTTCAAATAGTAATTTGGGTTATATTTAAATAATAAGTTACCGTCTTACTATGATTGGTTTACATTTGTTTGACACTAATTATTGGGAGGGGTGTTTTTTTGTGTGTACAGTTGTAGACAACAATTATTGGGTGAAGGGGTGGGTTAACTGTTTAAACAATAGTAGTTTTAAGTTGCGGTCTTACTTTGATTGGTTTACATTTGATTGCCGATACTAATTATTGGGAGGGGTGTTTTTTTGTATGTACGATTGTAGACAACAATTATTGGGGAAAAGGGTGTAACCGTTTAAAGAATAGTAGTTTACGTTACTTTTAGTGGTGGTGTACTCTGATTGCTGACAATAATTAGTGAGAGGGGTGGTGTTTTTGGATGATGATTAAATACTAATTTACCTTCCTTTTTATTTTACATTTGATTGCCGACAGCAATTATTTGGAAAAAGGGTTTTTTTTGTGTGTGTGTATGTTTAAATCAAAATTGAAGTTACTTTTATTTATTACATTTGATTGACAACCAATTGACTTTTTTTTCGTTTATAAATTATTGTTTTGGTTTCCCAAAAACCTAATATTTTTGACAATGGGACAATAATAGTTCTTAATTTGATTATTATTGACAAGAAAGGATCTTTTTTGGTGTACGTTTAAATAGTAATTTGGGTTGTGTTTAAATAGTAATACTGTTTTTAAAAATTTAAGTGACAAAATTAAAGAAACAACGGGGGGGATATGGCTCTTTAAATAATAATTTTCGTTACTTTAATTGGTTTACATTTGATTGACAACAATTAGTGGGAGGGGTGTTTTTGTGTATTTTTAAATATAATTTACATTTTTTGGTTAACAACAATTATTGTGTGTGTATGTTACGTTACTTTATTTATCAATTTGGTTAATAATATTTACTGGTAGACATTTCAATATCATTAATGGCATGCTGTACGGTCAACTCGTCACGGCTCCGGTAATGCAGCAAACGTAAAAACTTGACGAACGGCATTTGAAATCCCTCAAACCAGCTGCCTTTTCGAAGTGCACATTTCTTTTGGCAAGAACGAGACTTACAAATGAAAGTCCAAAGATCTTTATGGACCTCAAGTCTCATACATTCGCCGCACAAACATCTTTTTTTTTTCAGCAGGATGTTTTTCTGCTGTAGAAATGTTACAGCACTGACGGCTTCCGTATCTGGCAATTCCCATCTTTTCATATTTTCTGTTTTCGAATTTGCCATACTTTTTGTCTCGGAAAATTTCTCGCTGAAACGTGACTCAAAGCGTGATCTTTAAAATATTACCCTAACCCACTGTAATCGAAAATTTAGGAGGAATATAAATTTATGAGGAACAATCACGATACTGTTAAAATTGTTAAAATGTAACAGTACATCAATTCGTCTTAAAAAAAAAAAGGTACTGATGAAAATTTAAATAATTTTGACACGATCAAATTAATACACCCTCGTACAATATTATTACATCAAATACATAACACAGCATTACGATATAGTGCGTGACACAAACAACTACAGTATTTTCCTCTGCTTTTAGCATCAGAAAAAGCCACACCGTTAGCCGCTAAGCCGAGTTAACATTCTTTCTAGATTTTATCATAAAAAGAAGACTTAACTCCGAGTTAACAGTCTACCTTGTAGCATAGAAAGAAGACTTAACTCCGAGTTAACAATCTTTCTAGGATTTATTTTAGAAAAAATGCTTAAAGGCTTGGGTGCGGCCGCGGAAATGGCATATTTCTAGAAACTTAGTTAGAAATCCCGCCTCTAGCGGCTGACACGAAGGATCAGATGACAACCATTATTTTTATTAGATAAAGAAGAATATTGTTCAAGTCAGTAGACAATTTTTTAGCAGCTAAATGCTTGCAGTGTATAACATAATGAGTAAAATTCATTTTGTTGTTCACTACTTCTTTAATTTTTTTTGCAACTCCTAAATGTTTTCCAATCATATTTGCTGCTCCATTAGTATATAAGTTAAAACAAATTTTCCAATTAAATAAGTTCTTTTCGATGTAATTATTAATTGCTTTAAATATATCCAAGTTAGTGTGATTAGTAAATTCAAAACAATAAAAAAAATCTTTTATATCATTGATTTTGTAATCAATATAATGGATATAACATAAAAATATGGCTTTATTGACAACATCTATAGTTTTGGCTATTTGAATTTGGAGTAATAATTTGCTTACTTTTTTAATTAATTGATCTTCAATATCAGTCATTAATCTACTAAATCTGTATTAAATAGTATCATTAGAAAAGAATAAAGTTTTCATTTTGTCTCCAGCAACCACACCTAGGATTTCAGAATACACACATCTTATTAAACATGGTTTAAATTTTCAGCAATAGAATACTGTTTTTTCCATATAGCAATGCTAAAAGCAACTAAATATGATGCTTTTATAAGAGACTTATCGACTAAACTAAGTTTTTTAAAAGATGATTTTTGTTTTTTCAGTTCAGCACTTTTACATTTAAAAAAATCCAGCGGTTTATTTTGTAGATAAATGACACATTAATTTTGTTGGCTTTATACATTCATTGGATAAAATTTCTCTACTAATAATGCATTGAGGTCTGGGTAAATTTTCTTCCAATTCAGGTCAAGAAATGAAACCAAATTTTAAATATACATAACTGAATTGATGAACAACAATACAATTTCGTTTTGCCTCAAGTGAATCATTTTGTGAATAAATAATATTTTCATTAGAATTCAAAGTACTTATACTTGGTTTTTAAAAAAAGTTTGCAATAGTTTTTGATGTTTTCTTGTTACTGTCTATTTTTAAATGGCTATAATATATCAAAAAAGTAAATATCAATTACTCTAATTTATAGTAAACATCTATTATATAGAAATTCCTATCACTTATGTCAATGCAATTCTGATTGGTTGGCTGCAACAAACTATATAGTATTGAAGCAATGGATCCGGAAGTCCGATCCATGCTTCACAGCCTCTTATAAACTTAATTAATATTGTAGACCTGAATTAAGTTTATAGTCCAGTATCAGCAGGGTTTTGCATTAAAGCTAAAATTAATTACGTTTATTAAATTTGTATTTGCATTTCAATATTCCTTTTTAAATAAATTCCGTTCTAAGATTAAATTGCTGTTAAATAAATTACTTGTAAAACCTATTAATCAAACATATATATACGTCAAGCGTATATATATATATGAGTTAATGCAAAATTCTGCTGAAGTAAAATGTTATTTTGTTAAAAGAAATAAGAATATATTTTTCTTTTTAAATTTTGTTAAAATATGGCGTATGATTTTATTTTGAGATAAGCCTGCCAACATTTTCTAAAGGAATGTAGGTTTTTAATTAGTTAGCCCATTCAAGGCAAATTAAAGATGGCCTTTTTTAATTAATAGAAATTCAAAGTTTGAATAAAGAAATTTAGAATAAGAAATTAAAAGTTATTTTTAGAAAATGTTACCTTGAGACAAAGGAGCGTGGGGGGGGGGCTTATCAAGATCTAAAATCATACGCAAAACAATAGAAGGGTAGCTGACTGAAAGGTATAAATAGGAGAGAGAACAAAAGACTGGGCTTTTTTTCAGATTTTTCTTGTGATGCATTTCAGATTTCTCTTTAGAATTGATTGAGATTTCATTTCAGAATTCATTCAGATTTCTCTTTTGATTCATTCATTGAGATTTCATTCCAGAATTCATCCAGATTTCTCCTTTTGATTCATTTTTGGATTCAGATTTTTCATTCATTCGTTATGAATCTGACGATTATTATTATATGGATTGGTTATTCATTAGCTCGGCTTTCTCTCTCTGGTGCTTGGCTTTTTCACGCAGATCCTGTGCTGTGATCTTCTGAGATTTCGTTTCTCATGCAGATTTTGCTCCTAAAGTTATTCGACTGTCATCCTCGGAACCAGTTATAAGTTTCAACATGCGACAAGTTAGAAGTCATATGAATTTGATGGATTCGACCATGCTTGGCGGTTAGGCAAACAGCTTTGCCTGCCGCCGGGGTCCTAAAACCATCAACATGCCGTAGTATCCAACCTATATTAATCTGAACTCTGCGCCGTGTCTATTCGTTAAAAAATGCTGCATATTTCCATTTTCCTTGTCCGGACAAATACCTCTCTATGGATGTATCAAACCACAAACGTTGCGGGAACAGGACCAAGGAACCAGGATGGTAATCGTATCTCTCCCCATGAACTATTTACTATTCTACCCTTTTGATCATACCTTTCTTAACTGCATTATTGAATTATATTTCTGAATTGTTTTATTTAATTACATTTTATAATGTAACTATTTCTATTAGACTAATCTTAGATATATATATTTTGTGTGATCATCTATTTATATTTAACCCCTTTCCTGCGCTATTCCTCTTTGCTAACATGTTATAAACATTTCGTATTCCATTGCGGTGTAAGCTAAAAGTTAATTTTTCATTTAAAATATCTTTCCAATTTCAATTATGCTTGTAAATTAAATACAAGTAAGTTTCCTTTGTTTGCCAACTTGATCTCCTCGATAACGCCTCTTTTGTTCACCATTAGCCCAATACGTATATCTTATTTAGCTATACACGTCTTAAATAATTTTAAACAGTTTTCAGCACAAAGCAATTAGAAAACGCTTTGCGAAAGATTTTTTTTATTGTGCTTTATTGAGGAGATTCGAGTTGACAATTTTATTAAAGTTGGGAAGAAAAGACTTAGACCGCAAAAAAATATTATGTCGTTACTATCCGTTCTTATTGTCAAATTTGTTTTTCATTAATCCATAGGGGAATAGCGGAGGCCATTAAAACATTACTAATATTTTAAAAAGTCATTGATTAAATATATTATTTAACTAAAAAAGCTTGAGTTTTCTAATTTTATTTCAATGCTTTATTTTACTTTTCCAATGATCCAGGCACGCAAAACACATATTTCATAGTACTTTTATGCACATTTAACTATTTAGTTCCATAAGTATTCTTGTCTGTGTCTCTCCCCTGATTGCTAAGCTTGGGCCGGGTGAGAAAATAATTTATGCATGTCTCAGATAATGTTGTTGGTTCGTGATTAGACTCGATAATAGGTGAAGAGGGCAGAGGTCATAGTATTCTTGATTTAATATCTCGCGTATGGGTGGCCTCGAGGTACTTTCGCCTAGTATTCGAACTGAGTTAAACCAACATACATCATCTGACTGGCACAATATATATCACTGACAATTATTAATTATTTTTGTACATACCAAAGTCCGCTTCAGTGCACATGTGAAGTAGTTTTTACTGTGAGATGATTGATATTAGGAAATAGAAATTGTTTTGCATTTCTCGTAGTGTTTTGTTTCTTAGTTTATTTTCTATGAATAAAACAACTAACAAACAAAAGAAAATCTTAGAACTTAATTAAAGATATTTAATAAAATTCATAATATAAAAGATTGTAAAAAAATATGTAATAAATATGAACAAATTTACAAGCTTTTTGTGGATCACTAAAATTTTTCTATGAACTACTTGTTGAGAAACTACACTAAACCATACAGAGCACATGTGATGCACCATGGCTTCTCCTTTCTCGAAGTCAGGAATCTGATAGACACCTTATCTTCTCTTTCCATCCCCTCAATCTGTTTTTCCCAATATTCTTTTCCATCCTGCTCCATCCCATTTCCACAACATTATTTTTGTCCACTCTATGGCCTTTATATCTAAATCCCCCTTATCTTTTTCCAAATCAAGCATAAATACTAAGTACCCACTTTGTGTATAATCACTTTGTTTATATTTATTCTCCTATGATGAGAGATATACATATAATGCCATCTAAATTTTGTTTTATGAGCTATTTTTTTTTAATAATTATTATATATATATAATTAAATGAAAATATGCCAATATTATATAGTATTACGCATTCATTTAAGTTTCAGATTGTCAATATGGCTTAACAGTAATATTGTTATACTTTCATTTCTAGTATAATATATATAAACAAAAGAATGAATGAGAATATCTCCATGTAATAATTAGAGAAATATATTAAAAATAATATTGCTAGACACCTATCAATTACTATTGACAGTTTCTAAGCTAAACTATTTGCTCTAATAACCCAAAATATCTTTTTTGTTTTGGGTTTATTTACAAACAAAAAATATATTTATCTACAAGTATATTGTCTATACTGAACTTAATGTAATTAGAAGGGATTTGAATTCAGACTTTCAATAAAATATGTAAGTTCAAAAGCAAAATATAGATGTCGATATAAGCAATATTCTTTTATTGGAAAGTGGATTACATTACTTGGGATTGTGAAGTAAATACTTTTTTAGAATTAGCAGGTGAATACTGTGCCCCTGTTTGAAAAAAACCTCTCACACTAAACTTTAGGGTACTCATTTATGGATTATCATGAAAAATATTATCCAAGTCTACTCCTTTGCAGTGGTTTCCTGTTCTTTGATATATTTTTCCACCAGATATAAAATAATAAATTATCTCACAGAAAATGTATAAAAAACTGTCAAGTTGAACAAACTTGCCTAAAACTAATTTCATCATTTCAAATAAATATCTCCTTTCTGGATGTTTAAACAAAAATCTACAATCAAAGAATTATGGCATAAAAAATGGAAGCTGCATCTGATCTTTATAGATGTTATTGAAGTCCCATCAACAAATTTAGGACAATCCATGCTTATTGCACTCATCTGTTTTATAAATGAAATATAACAATCAACGATCTACGTACATATGGACAAACTCAAATCATGAACCACCTAATTAAGGATTCAAATCTATGGCTAGTAGCAGAATTAATAAAATCCAATAAAGTTACGAGTGAATCTACTTAGTGATTGGAATTTTTAATCATTATTTTTATTATATTTTGATAACGGTTAAGCTGCCTTAAAAAACTTATACGCTAAATAAATAAATGCTTTATGTTCTTTATATAACACTGAAGAGGATAATAAGACATTGTGAAAGAAGCAATTTTTATATTAAAGTAATATATTTGTTATTAAATAATTTATTTAGGTATAATTCATTTACTTACAATGTATCATGGATAATAAATATATTTCATTTCCAAATTTATACTGGAGATATTCATTTATTGTGGTTCAGTAATGATAAAAAAATATCACAATGAATGATTTTGTGATAAACAAGAAAAGGAGATGACAAATAATGTTTATTAAGATAACCACAGCAAGAACTGTCTACCCACCTTGTTAATAATAGCTAGCATTGCTTACCACTTCTTAAAACAATTTATTCCAGCATCTCAATTTTAGAGCATCATAAACTTTATTAAGCCCTTCAATTAAAATGCATTAAAAACTATTATTTCTGAAGAGTCTGGTAAAATAAAGCTTTAAAACTAATCACTAACCAAAAATATATTCATTTCAAAAATGTTTTTTTTTTTAATTAATGAAAAAAAAAGTGATTAGTAGTTTTGAAATTGCAGTTTTTATCCTATTTTTCAATTGTTTTATCTTTTTAAAAACTGGCATCGATATGAAGAAAAAAGTATACAATTATCTATCTTAAAAGAAATTAACAAATATTTCTAATATACTTATTCCTAATAAGCATAAAATAAACAAAAGAAAAAAATTATCATTTTATTAATGAGCAAATATGCAAAATATATTAGAGGAGCTTAAAAGAAAAGGATTTATTAATAAGAGTTTAAAATTAAATAAAACGCTGATAAATTTTACATATGTAAAAACTTGGCAGTTATGAATTAGTCTCTCGAACCAGTAAATATACATTATTAGCATCTGCAACCTCAAAATATCATAATTCTATATATTAAACTATAATTTAAATTACAAATGCATCATAGGCAGTAAACTAAATTGGAATTATTTATTTCATCATTATAATAAAAAGCCATTACAAAATATTTATAACATAAATGTCAAACTACTGCACAATAAAAAATACAAATCTGTCTTTTTAAAAAAATTATAAATACTTATACAATAATTATAACAACACTGAATACCTTTATGGATGCATTACTATCCTGGGAATAAAGTAAATTTTTTTCCTGATCAAGAAACTGTTCACGTACAACATCAATTTTGGATGACAATATGAGTATTTCTTCATTTTTCACTGACATAACAGATGTATATTCTTGAATTTGGTTTCGTAATGACAATTCCCGCTCTTGTGTCTACAAAAAAAGATGCAAAATATTCATAATAATAGAATTTTGATAATTACTAGAGTTAAATACATATATTTTTAAATCTATTTGAAAAATAACAGACAATATATATATGAAAGATAAAGAGAGGGAAGTAACAATAGTCATACAGCTTATCTCATAAATCCAACTTCAAAGAAATGGTAAATTTAAAAATAAAAGGCAAACAAATTTTTTGGAACTTGTTTGATATGTTCCACTATTAGTTATAATACACAAATTTAGATGCTTTGTCCAATCAATAAACATACATTTTAGTAATGTGTTAAGTGAAAAGTTCAACACTCTTAATTTTCTCTGTGTGTGTATATCTGGATATTCACAAAATTTCACCCAAAGGTATGAATTATCAGTTACAATTTGACAGATACTACTTTTTATTACTTTTATTTCAGCAGACAATCAGATAAAACTTTTTTAGAACTTTTGCAATGAAGTGCAAAATGATCTTTCAAAGGTCCAATGCATGCATTATTATGCACGGATCCTATTTCCTTAAACTGTGCACAATTAATCTAAAATAACTCTGTGCCATGGTCTGCATAGAATTTGTTAAAATTTATGCTGATTTCCATCTCATATGAATAAAATTTTATGAATTCATTCTTTGTTGAGATACATCATGGTTTGCTGGACTTATGGAATATCCTGTATATGTAAAACATTAGGTTATTTAAATATTTGCAAAAATAAATAACAATAGCAACAATATTCTGAGCAGCAATTTTAATACCCTTTAAGAACAAACACAAATTTTAAGCAATTTTACATATACATTAGAACAATTTCATCATTTCATACTGTGATATATTTACATTATTACATGTGTGTTCATGGCAAAGAACTGAGCATAAACAATCAATGTCTTCTTTAACATTTAGATGAAAGGTAGAACTATTAATTTTATTTTGAAATTATTTCAATTTAATAATATATAATGACAAATAATGCATTAAAGAATGTAATCAATAAATTAATAGATAGGTATAATTAAAATTGAAAAAGAATAAAAATATTTATGCTGCTTTTCCATAAAATAATAATAAATTCGGTAAAAGCCTGAAATCCGGGCAAAGCCGCTAGGAGCGTTGATGCTAGACTAAATCAATGAAATATAATGTTACCGGGCCGCCGCAACATTTTCCTTTTTTATTCAAGATTTTTTTTTTTTTTTCTAATATTGATTCAACGAATAATTTTTATTTCATTTAGAACATGATTTCTTTATTATTAAACAAATTTTGATATTCATTTTCGTTACTTTTTGTGAGTTTTTTGGAACCTGATATTTTTTCAACAAATTTTGCTAATTGTATTTTTTCTTTTTATCATTTTAAAACTTCAGACTGTTTCACGTCAAAATTTGTTTGAATCCCACCGCCGAAAAAATAGAATATAATTATTTGCGACTTGTTTAGAACTTAATTCTACCTTTCTTTTATTTTTTTGGCTTGAATAAATGATTTTTTTTATTATTATTAATTTTATTTTTTTTTTTTTTTAAACACAACTTGTTTTCACTTTGATTTAGATTATGTTTGAATTAGCCTTTTTTTTTTTTTTTTGGCTACTACAAGAAACAGCTTTTTGAGCGGGGGAGGGGGGGATTCGTACTGTTATTATTAACAAAAAGGCAACAAAAAAAGTCAATTATTTTAACAGCGCTGAAAAAAAGAGAATCAACTTTGGGACTTGTTTCGAATTTTGATTTCTTTTTGGTTGATGTAATTGTTTTTCTTAATATTAAATCAAAATTTACTTTTGTGTTTTTGCCGATTAAAAAATTGTTTTCAAACACCCACCCCCAAACACTCGGAAAAAGAATTGTAACTAAAAAGTCAAGAATTTAACTTTTTTTTCTTTTTTTGAAACAACCTTTTTCTCACTTTTTACTTTGATTTCTATTTCGTTCGAATTACCTTTTTTTTTTTTTAGCCTTCTACAATAAACTCATTTATTTTAACCCCACTGCAAAAAATTGAATCCAAATACTTGTCAATTTCTAATGAAATAAAAAGCAACAAAAAAGGACACAAACTTTGGACTTTTTAAAATTATTTATTCGATTTTATTGCTGTAATATAAAGTGGACATTACGTGTGCCTGACAAAAAAAAAAAAACACACAATCTCACACACTTTCTGTACTTGGCAATTTATCTGAAAAAAAGTTTCAAAATTGCACGTTCGTCTCAGACCTTTTAGAAGTCTCGAATATCCCCCCCCCCCATGCTGAAACATGAATTAGCACATGAGCTTTGTCGAAGCGTGTTTGAACATACACTTCACCAATTATTTACATATTAACCTTTTTTTCAGGAAAGGTGGGGACCATATGACAATTATTAATAATTAACAACATTTTTTAAATCGAAATGACATTACTCTATTACAGAGATTTGAAAAAGTTGTACCGCCTTGAAATTTAAACACCCTCAAGCGATACAGTAATCAGCTATGAATAGAACGAATACACATACATAGCTTCGAAGCACAAAACAGGCTATAATATTTTTGTGCAATGTCATGTAAAGCGGCCTAGTTCAATGGGTTAATACAATACGTAAATGTTGTATTAGCCTGTAAGGCCGCGGCCGCCGTAAATGGCATTTTTATGTGTTTTGACACGTAAACAATGCCCCAAGCGGCCGTGCCCGGATTTTAGGCTTTTACCATAAATTCTTTGCAACAGAATATCAATAATATTTTTTTTATACATTAAAAGACTTTTCTGCCATGAAGGACATCATCCCAAAGAGCCAGATAGGAAACTTAAACAGACCACACCGGTCTTATTTTTATTTGTGTACGCTTGATAAGGCCTCATGAGAACTGTGAGTATAAACAATTTTTTAGTTATTTACTTAGGTCTAAGTATAGTGAAGACAGTGGTTAGTCTTTAACTGTGGGAGTATTAGCATTTAGTGGGAAATAATTCTCCAATTCAAGGACTGATTGAATCACATTAGTAAATGCAGAACTTTAGAAGATTATGTGTGGGAATAACTGCCAGGTGATCAGTTGTTAGTAGTCATCAGAATTACTGAAGGTGCAATTGTATATAATGTGTTATGTATGTTAATGTAAATAAATATATTTTCATCTTCATTTTGATGTTTTCCTTTAAAACTTATAGTCTATAATTTTTGTTATTTTGTTGGTATTCAGCTTCATGGTTGAATACACAAAAAAAATGAATTGTATATAAAATAACATGTGAAATTTGTAAAATGATTTACTATGGGCATACTGGCAAACAATTAGAGATAATAGCCAAAGAACATAATAATGCAATTAGAGATTCATTATTAGAAATATGAACATAGAATAGATGCTACAAAAAGTATCAAACATTTAAATTACATCAAAGATCCAAAAAGAAGACAAATATATGAAACATACTATATTAAAAATAATTTGAATAATTGTATGAATATTTACAAGACTTCTATAAATTTGGTTAACAATTGGTTAATTAAAAATGAATGGAAAATTATATAAAATGACATATATATAATTATTAAAAAAAATGCACATAATTTATTTATTGTATTGTTATGATATAGTCAATTATTTTGTAATTACTGGATTTATATATGAGAGTTTTGATTTATTTTAATGATTTATATTTTTTGTTTTAATTTCATTATTGAACACTAGATGGTTTTATGTCTGAAATAGTTAAATAGATTATTAACATTTGAAAAAGGCTTTTAATATTAATATTTATATAGCCATTGTAAAGAATTTATTATTATTTTCTGATTATTACTTTATATGTATAATTATATCAATAGAAATAACTTTTATTTTAACTGTAAAACATCACTTTCAATAGATATATGATTGCAGTAGTCACTAGCTTTCTTATTGCACACATGTATATATATTTAGCAAAAAAAAAAAAAAAGATTAAATATTTAGTTATACTTTGTAGAATAGGCAAATATTCAAGATGTAAATCTAAGTTGTAAATAGGTTTGCCATTTATTTCTACATATATTTTTGGATAATTTGTGTGTTAAACAATTTTTATCTATATATTGAACTTAAAATGAACTTGAACACATTTTAAAATAATATTACAATTTCTGTTTCATTGTATTTTTGAAAATTTTTTAAGACTTCTAAAAACCCTAAGTCAACTAATGACATTACAATAATTACATATTTTCTCAACTGCAGTATTTGTTGAATATTCTTTGCAAATAAATATTTTACGATCCAATAATAATACAAGATGCAGATTCATTTTACAATACAAGCATACCCTGATCTATTAGCAGGTTAGAAAACAGCATTGTTAAAAATCAAAAATAAATTTCAAAGCAAGATATTTAGCTTATAAATTTATTTTGTTTAGAAAAAAAATACAGTAAACAAATAAAAAATAAATACAAGAATAAAAACAATACAACAAATAAAACTAAAAAAAAAAAATGTAAAAGCCAACACATTTAGAATTCATTATGAATATTTATATTAAATGACTTCAATCTACCAAAGCACTGATTAAAAGAAATGTGTATTCAAACTTAGAATTTCATTTAAAAATAATTATCTGTATCTTTATTATATTTGTAAATTATTCAAGTATAATTTTAATTAGAAATTTAAAGCTAAAACTGGGTTAACCAAACCATCACAAAAAATGAGGAGACTATTAATATCCACACAATTTATAATCAAGAAAATAACTAGGAAAGCTGTAACATTACATATATTGTTATCACAAAAATAACAATTGTTTATAATATAATTTCAGAAATAAATACTGTTCTGTATTAGTGATATATGAATAAATAGAAATGAGCAATTTAAAAAACAATTTCTATTCAAAAAAATAAATGAAAATGAGAATGCATGGTTGCATAGAATATAAATAATTAAATAAAATTGAACAAAAAAGGTAAGCATTTGAATGAAATTTTGAAAGATTATTATAACTTTAGTATGTGAAAGAGTGAAAAGTCAAAATTGAAGTAACCAAAATTCAATTATATATATCAAAGATAAAAGAGTGATAGCATGCTAGCCATATCTACTACTAAGAGTTCAAATCCAAAAAAAAAGGCTACTTGGAAAAGTTTTCAGATTCCAAGAAAACATGGGATTTTTCTTTTAGATAATCCCTCTAAGCTTATTCAATTATTAGTTAATAAATGATATTTAGTTAATCTTAGCCAAAGTAAAATAAGAAAAGAAAAAAAAATCATACAGCCTCACTAACTAATAATTAGTTAATCTGGAAAGTATTGCCATTTCTGTACTGTTTATCTGAGAAAGATGCACTAGTGACTTTTGATTTTCAGGTGGCTATTTAAAGGCTGTTTTTTTTTTAATATAACTTACTAGACAAATATACAACCATGAATCTAGTCACAACACTGATATAAATTTAAAACTAACTAGTATTAAAGTATACAGGGACTTAAGTTGAGAACTTAAAAATAAAAATTTTGATGTTAAAACTAAAGATACATTAGATAAATAAATTTTCATTTATGTCATGTAAAAATATGAATTTCCAAATTTATATGTGCTAGCAACAAATACATTGAATTGAATAATTTCAGTTGTTCATTTATATTATTGTTAGAAGCATTGTGACTCTGTAATAAAAATAAATAAAAAACATGTTTAAGTGTCTTTCAGAATTATTAAAGGATGGAAACCAAATTTCATATTTAATATTTGTATAAACTTTACAGGCTATATAAATTTTGCAGTATGTGCTCACAAAGATTATAGGTAGGGAATTTTATCTTTCATTACAATGGATAGAGTGGGAATCTTGTGAATACATTTAGCCATATCTTGGTCTGTTAAATAATAAAACTACCAAAGATATATGTTTAAAGATAAATGATGGTAAAAAATTAACAACTTATGACATAAATTCATTATATAAAATTCAGATTAAAATTGTAATATGAAAACAAATACTTTCAGATTATAAGTTTTTAATTTGTAAAATAAAAAATATTAAAAGCTATAATTTCATAAATCAATCTGACATATTGTCCACCATAGCTATAAGTAGTTAAGAATTTTGAAAAGATAAAAAGGTTACAAATGAGTTTTAAAAAATATTCTGCTCAGATTGATTGATTAGTTTCTGAGTTTAGATAAACATGTTTTTGCTCAACTGGTATCTGATAACACAGAAAAATAAGAGAAAGTTCAAAGAAGAGAGTTATTCAGAAATGAGACTAGAATTCAAAGAATTAGCTTACTCAATTAAATAAGAGTTTAAGCAAGCCATCATTTGATATTTGCTGCAGTTGACCAAGTTAGTTAAAATAAAAGAATATCAACAACATTTATTAGCTGTTTCTAATATAATCCCAGTGATATCAATACGAAAAAAATCATACCTTTCACTCGACGAAAGTACGAGAACAGTACTTGCCAGAATATTCCACAATATAATGGTGATAAGTCACCAAACATGCATTAGCTCTCATGATTTCCAGACATGTCATGTTGAGAAATGGATAACTCGTCAAGACCTGTTCTACAAAAGGATATATTATCCATGTTCAGAGTTAACTTACTTCGTTTAGCTATTAATCAAAACCAAAGAATATTAATTAATTAATGAATCCAATCTGCATATGAACTATTTTAAATTAATGTTCCAATTCAAGAAAAGGAACTAATCTGCAAACGTGTTAGAAAATATATGTAATCTTTATAAGTAATCATCATACATACACAGACTATCTCCCTAAATAAAATTAGTAAGAAATTAAATTATTTCAATTTATAAAAACCAATGTTTGAAATATATGCAATTTTTAAATTGATAAAAAGTTTATTCTTTGATAGATGAAGTTTTTATCTTTCTTATTTTAAGATTTTGGAGAGAGTAGTCTTATCTCCCGTGAGAATAAATTAAAATTTTGCATGTGAAGATGAGAATTTAATAAATTTTTTTTTAGTTATAATATTTTTTTTTTATACATTAACATTTAAGTTATAAGAAGGATTAATCCGAAGCATATGCCATATATTGCTAAATCTGTAATTTAGTAATAGATAAATCTATTTAATTAGAAGATATGCATTCAAACTATCTAATCTACATATATATATATAACTGTGATGGAGTTATGTGTAGATTTTTAAGATTTAATTTGCATTAATAAATGTTGTTAATCCAGTCTATTTTTATATGTTTTTCCTTCATGGTTAATAAGTTAAGAAAAGTTAATGTAATTATCATTCTCAATGTCTATGCTAAATGATAGCTAGAACCTAAAACCAGTAACAGCCACAGTGAACTAAATTATAGAAAGATTAAGATAAAATCTGTAGAATTATATTTCATTCTGAAGATACAATGACCTGTACTAACTTTTTAAGTACAAGTAAAAAGCTACTTTTAAAATATGATATCTTTCATTAAATATTGGTTAGATGATATTGGACATATAACCAGTACTTTGAAAAAATGTGATAGAATGATCTTAAATACTATAGTGCTTGGTTTAATCATCATCAGTAGCTTGAAAATTATGTATTTTATATAAGTTTTGTTATAATCAAATATTTTAAAATAATCCAAGCACTGATATGGTATATTCCATTTCCAAATTTCAAATGGTGCATTATACATATGATATCTCCAGCTACTACAATTTTATATGTATATTTAGCTATTATATAATTGAGTAAGCATTCTAATACTTTTGGAAATCCAACATGATGCTTCAATAAATCACTACAAATAATTTATCTTCATATATATAAGTTTTCAACCTACAGTCACAAATTTTGATCCAATATAAGCTTGATTAAGATCAAATCCTTGAGGTTCTTACTAATATTAGGAATGATTGCATAGACTTTGAAATTAAAGATATTACAGCACAGTGAATGAATGCATTAAAAAGTAATACATATAAATAAAGTGGAAGAACAAAGAATGGGCATTAATTATGCAGTTTTACCAAAATAAAATTACTATGGGAAGACTAACTTAAAAGAAATCAATCAATAAATAGTCTATTAGAATAAAAAAAAACCCAAAAGCAATGGTCATCTCAAGTGTATAAAAAGAACTACATGATGAATAAGCACCATTAAATAATAAAAAAAGCAAACAAAATGAAAATAAATTATAACATATACGTAATTGCAAAGCAGAAGAAACTATCTCCCACTGAGTTATATAGCATCAAAAAGTAATGAAAAAATAGAATGATACCAATCTTAACTTTTCATTGATTTTTGATGCTACATAACTCTCTTACTTCCCTTTGCAATTACAGATATTTAGAAGTTATGGTTATTTATTTATTGTTACACTTATTAAAACTAATTAAAGGTTGTTAAAAGAAAAATAGTTCTTTATCCTTTGAATATATTAATAGTGACTGCAGAACATTTAGCCTGTACATAAATTAAAACAATAGACAAGATTCACTGTATAATTTAAAAACCCAAGTCAAAAACTAAACTTATAGAACCCAAAGGTAGAATGGTATCATTCTATCTTTTCATTGATTTTTGACACCACGTAACTCAGTGGGAGGTAGTTACTTCCATTTTGCAATTACAAATATTTAGAAGTTATGATTATTTATTTATTATTACAATAACATATATAAGGGATGCCTAACCCGTAGTTCGTGAGCCACATGTGACTCGTGCAACCGTTTAACGTGGTTTGCATTGCACTCTTCAAGAAAAATTGATAAAATATTTTATGTTCCTTGACACCACATGCACACACTAAAAATAAACATTTTTACAATACAAATGATAATGATATGCAGTGTCAGGTTTCACATTAAATAAAATAATTAAAATATACTTTTCCTGTAATTGTCATTTATATGTATGTTACCAAATTTTTAATAAATAAATATAAATAAAATGTATTTACATTTTTTTTCTTTTTAACATATTACTCCAGTTTTTTTTTCAATTTGTGAATTATGTTTATAAATGTAATTTGAAAAATGCAATATATAATTGTGGCTCCCCAAATTTTTTTAAATTCTTAACTAGCTCGCGTCAAGTTAAAGGTTGGCATCCCTGACATATATGATAACTACAACAAAAACAAAGATGCAAACTGAGAACCTGGAAACTAAAGAGATATGAATAATAGCACATAATAACATTTAAGGAATATGAGCTGAAAGTTATAACTTCCAATAGCAAAAGATAATGAGCAATTTTCTACGATGATGATGAAGAAAATACTTAAAAATAAATAAATGAGATGGAACATTAATAAATGAAAGTCAATGAGGGCAACATAGCCAAAAAATTTGAAAAAATAGTGATAACACCTAAATAAATAAAAGCAAATGAATAACATATCTCAAGAAATAATTGTCTAAAACTATTGATGATAACATGGAAAATATAAGAAAAGAAGTAGAGAAAGTGTTTAAAGGATTAAGTCAGAAAATTGAAAAACTAACTGAAGTAATTAAAAAAAAAAATAAGAAAAAAGGACTAGAAATCTTGAATTACAGATTAGAGAGCTGTCAAAAATATCATGCATGAAAATCAAGAAACTATGTGCAAATGGCAAGAAGAAGTAAATGTAATTTCCCAATACCTTAAACACAAATCAAAAAAAAGAAAAAGATATTGCTGGACAATTGTTGACTTGAGATTAAATAGGAATAAGAGAGCAGAGAGCCATAAATAAGTATGGAGAAGATTCAGAAAGACAATACTCAGAATAAAAAAGATATAGACAACCAAAGGAAGAATGAACATATGCAACCTTCCATAAGGTAGAAATAAAATAATAAGCAGAAATATGGGAAGAAATTCGGATATACAATGTGAGTAGCATTGTTAATCACTTCTAAAAAAAATTTAGTACTTTTATAGGCCCCACCAGAGAACCTCTCATCAAATAGCTTAAATAAATAAACCTAATGGCTGGAGAAACTAAATTAAAAATAGCCAACAAACAATTAAAGAGAGCAATATCAGACATGGTAGAACTCGTTCAATTAGCCCAAGTAATTTTCAGGAATTTAAAAAAGCCAAATTGCATTGTTATTGAATTGAAGATTATTAAGAGAGTACTAAACATCAAATGATCTCAAAACAAATATGGATCTGTAGAGGCATATACTCATTTTTCAGAAAACAAATGACCAAATTCTGAGCATTATCTGTCAACCCTTGTCAGAAGGTCAAATAAGAAAAGTGAAGTGCAAATCCCCTAATAACTACTTACTAGCATTAACAGAAAAATAATCCAATAAGTAACAAAAAATAAATGTTTCTGATATAAGCTAATCCCAGCATAAAAATTCTGTTAAAGAAAAGTGAATGTAATAAAAGTGGGGGGAAAAAACTCTAGGACCTCCCCTCCCTCCAAATTTTTTTCCCATTATTACAATGAAAAGGTATTCAGTTCATTAAAAAGACAGGGCTAGCTCACCTAAAAGAAAGAATGATAAGCCCATGAAGTCCAGACAGAACCTGTATCTTAAAAGTAATAAATCAAGTTATTTGAACCAGAAATAAGTTGATATCCAATCCCAGAGGTCAAAGCTAAGATAAAAGAGTCACTCCAACAATAAAGATACTGATGGAAAAACCACATATGAATATGGAGAGAACCACACTAGAATATGTTGAAATTATTTTATGTGAAAATGAGAATTTAATCATTTTTCTGTTAAGTATAATATTTATTTGTAGGTATATGAATTTGAAGCATTTATCATGCATTGCCAAGTTTTAGCATTTATCATACATTGCCAAGTTTTGTAAATTAATGAATAATAATTCCATGGATATTGAATAATAATAAGATAAAGTCAAACTAAAATTAGAGTTTAACAGAAAAACATTTTTTTTATCTGACAAAAATGAAACTAGTTTAACTACATAACATATATCTGCAAATACAATATTCAAAAGACATAATGTACACAATTATATCCATAGTGTAGTATGTCAATTTTTTTTTTCTCAGTGATTATGTTTAACATTGGATGAAATCCAATACCAATTACAGGGATGAGTTAAATAAAAATGGTGCCAATATAATGATCTGTATTAATGCCAAGTATAAATAAAAAGTTATCTTTAGCAAATGATATCCTTTGATAACCATTAAGTTAGATGATACATATGGAATTATAACAAGTACTTTGAAAATATAACTGAGTTGAAATAATTCTAAATATTGCAAAGTGCTTGGTGTGATCATCAAAAGTTATAAATGTTTGTTTATTACAATCAAATATTTAGAATTATCTCATTAATATGAAATATGTTTGTTTTAGTATGGAATATTCCATTTTCAATTTCAAATAATGCACCATACATGTAAAATCATCAAGTACTGCATATATTTTCAATCTACCATATGGCCAGTTGGCATCCTGTTACAATATATAGGCTATAATAGATTGTACCCTTGTTAAAATTTATCATATATATTTTTTTATTAATGAAAAAAGGAGAATGCATTCAAAAGCAGATTAGAAATAAGTATATATACTAAATTTATCATAATTAGAGGGAATTTGAACCCACATTTTCAAGCTCCCTTCAATCATCCACTCCATCTTATACAAATATATCCATACACATGAAAAAGATAAATAATCTTCAATATACATATTTCATGTTGAACCAGAACTCATAAGTTAGTCTGGATCATCATCTCCCACACAGATATACAATCAGTGCTCATTTATATTAAGATACTAAATCTTCAAACTTTAATAAACAGGCTTCAATCTATTCCACTCGCCAACTCTTCAGCCATCCATATCATTTAAAATTGGATGATGGTATGTTCAAAGTCTTTGTTTGCCAATTTTGTTTATCATATCCATGTTGAACTCTCATAGATAGAAGAACCTTGAGACAATTTAAATACACAGAAGAGGGATAAACAGAACACAGACCGAATCAGTAATATATAAATTCAAATATAGTATATATATTTAAGCTAGATGTAGTAACAGGAAATTTTAACCCAGACTTTCTACTTCCCTTCAGTTATCCATTAAATCTTATACAACCAATACATGTGACCACCAACATGTGAAAAAGAAAAATATCCAATATGCATTAATATCCAATATGCATATTTCATGCTGAACTAGCACTCACCAGTTGATATGGATAATCATCTTCCACACATTTATACAATCAGTGTTCAGTTTATATTTAAGATAGTAAATCTTCAAACTTTAATGGACAGGCTTCAATCTTCTCCATTCTCCAAGTTTTCAGCCATCCATATAATTAAATATCTGAAGGTGTCATATACAAAGCCCTTTATTACCAATTTGGTTGTCATAGCCATGTTGATTGCAAGTCATTCTGACCCATCATACGTAAGACCTTATGATCATTTAAATACACAGAAGAGAGATGAGCAGAATACAAACTGAATCAAATACAAGTATGGTACATATAATTAAGCTAGATGGAATTAGAGATTTGAACTCAGACTGTTAAGCTCCCTTAAGTCATCCACTCCATCTTATACAACATGACCACATACATGTGAAAAAGATAAATAATTTAACATATATGTAGTTCATGCTGAACCAGCACTCATCAGTTGGTTGGATAATCTTCCACGCATTGAATGCATGTATGTGGGGGAAATGATGATGAGGACCAACTAATGAGTGCTGATTCAGCATGAAATATGTATACTGCAGATTATTTATCTTTTTCACATGTATGTGGCCACGATGGGGTGGATGACTGAAGGGAGCTTGAAAGTCTGAGTTCAAATCCCCTCTAATTACATCTAGCTTGAGTATATACACTATACAAGATTTAAATATTAGATTCAGCCTATATTCTGCCCATCCCAATTCAGCATATTTACATGGTCTTAAAGTCATACATATGAAGAGTCAGAATGACTTACGGTCAACATGGGTATAAAGCACTGATTACGTGTATATGCATGTGGAAGATGATGATCCAGACCAACTGATGAATGCTGGCTCAGCGCAAAATAAGTAAAAGGAAATTATTTATTTTACACGTATGTGGTCATTTGAATCGGTTGTATAAGATGGAGTGAATGACTAAAGGGAACTTAAAAGTCTGGGTTCAAATCCCCTCTTCATCTAGCTTAAGTATATATATTATACTTGTATTCAAATATTAAATTTATCATAGTAACATTTCATATTTACCAAATAATAATAAATCAAAAACCTATAGTTATTCTTTTAATTTTCTAATTTATAGATCACATTTTGATTTTTAATTACTTAATAATGTGGATGTCCTTTCTTTGTGTGTGTAGAAAGTGGAGTTATATTTGATCTTGCACATGTACACACTCGAGTAATTATTTTTGTAAATTTCCAAATTATTTCTTAATATGACACCAACAATAAAAAATTATCAAAAAACAATAAATAATAGTAGTAGTAATATTAATAACAATTTTATCTTTTCTTAATTCAATAGTTTTACAAAATCAGGTATTCCTAGAAAATGTTTATTTTTTTTATTAAACATACCCCCCCCCTCCATTTCATTAAAATACAAAAAAAAAAAAAAATCAAATTTCAAATCTTACATACACAATTAACTGATTAATAACAGTAATCCTATAAAAAGAAGACAATTTGTTATAAACTTTAAAATAGTTTTTTACTTAAAAAAATTTTTTTTTGAAACCCAAAAAGTTATAATGTTTTATTAATAATACCAGCAATATTTGAAATAAAATGCTGAGTTAGATAAGGATCCTGAAAAAAATTCTATTCTCACCAAAAAAAAAGCCTATTACCATTTTTGTTCGCAAAGGCTATGCCTATAAAAAGTCAGATATGGGATAGCTCTTTTAAAAACAATACAAATAACACCCTGTCTATAACTGAATAATGAACTACTACACTATAATCTCTTTTGAGGAGACATATCAATAAAATTTATTTAACTTTCTGTTGGATTTATTTGAAAAGAAAATATTTTCAGTTTCTCTTGCTTGGATTAAAATATTCAAACCAGTTATGTGCTAATCTTTATTAAAATAAAAGTGCTATACAGTCCAGTCACAAACTACTCTAAATTTTATTCCAAGTTCTCCTCACATACAAATGTATGCAGCTTATAATAGCTCATATTTATTGAGAAATATTGATTAGATTAGAATATGTATTGTTTATTAAATTGCAAGCGTACAGTATTTCTCAACATGCACATATATAAAACATACTTTTTTATATATATTGTATCATTAATCGAGTGATACATGTTTGTAATAATTTTTGTCTACAATTATTAAAATAAAAATTTCATAAACAATGTAAATATTTTAAAATTGAAGTTCTAATAAACAATAATCACTGCAGAATCAAGTAACAATAAATGATTAAAATAAGCTTCGTCAAAAGAAATGTTTAAAATATTTGACTTTATTTAAAGAAAAGTCCAGTAATTAATTAAAACAAGATATTTAAATCCCCCTCCCTCTGATTCTAAGTTGTTGTTTTTTTATTATTTCAAAATTGGTATTTAGAAAGCTAGTGAGTTTATTGAAAGAGGATGCAGTTAGCCGGGGGAAAATTTAACTTAGAAAATTTAAACTATTAAAAAAAAAAAATCTTAAAACGAAAAAAATCTCTTTCCATTTATGTAAGAATGGGGGATGCGTAAATAAGATTGATTTTAAAGTGCATACAGAAATAAAATGTGCGCGTGTTTAAAAAAAAGAAAAGGAAAATGAAAGTTAAATTTAAAAATAAAGAAAAGCTTATAATTAAATTTAAAAATTCACTCAAAGATTGCTAGTCTGATAAATAAAGAATGTGAATTAGTAATTATAATCTGCTACAAACATAACAATGGGAATAATTAAAAACTATCTTATCCTAGGGCTAGTTAATTATACAAATGGCAAATAATTAATAGAATTTAATGAGATTAATTAAACTGATTCAGGAAATTTAATTAAAAAAAGATAACAATGAGGCGGCGACATATAAATAGGACTGAAAATTCAACGCACTCAGTTATATATACTAGTTTGGGTTCTGTTATTGAAAAGTCTTATATTTCACGTCGTTACCGCATTAAAATCATGCCATGTTAAGCAGTCATCAGAGCATGCGGCCATACTCCAACCTCTGTCTGCAAGAATATCAGCAACCTGCCCATTAGAAGTTATGCCTGTATAGAAATCTGAACCGAGAGAAAACATCTATCTGCCTGAACAGAAAAATCAACCAGGAGACATGACCAACATTATCAAAGAACCAAAATCTAACTGGTTGGTAAATTAAACTACATGCAGCAGGAGAAAGCAAGAAGCCACCATCTCAGAGACTTCCAAAATCCTAAGAAATATAAATTCTTATTCCCATTCATAGACTAATATTAACTTTAAGAACAATAGTAGCAATCTTTGAGTGTCCTTTGATATTCAGCATAAATGAACTATAGTAGTGTATGAATATCCACTTCTCAATGTACCTGCCAAATGTTTCACAAAAGCTTTCCTGGAATAATTAATATGTGTAGCTCCAGTATGTACACGCATTTAGTATATGATTCATTTTAATATTTATTAAGAATGTATGCTGAATTGATACCATTTCATTATTATATGTTTATTGAGAGTATGTGTGCAAATATTATCTATTAAACGTGAAATAAATTGACTTAGATTTATTTAAATTTATTAGAATAAAATTTTGTCTGCTAATTGGTCTTGAGTACTTCTTTATGGTTATATCATGAATAGTCATTTAATTTCATTCTTGTATTTTCATGACTGAACTGGTTGGGATATTCAGGCGCTGAATTTAGTAGCTGTCATTCAGGGCATGTTAACTACTTCTTGTAGTTAGCTGGCGCCTGAAGTTTACTCCAAAACAAATAAAGTGCTTTGAATGACAGGGTTTGAATTCAGCAGCGGAAGAAGTTCTGTAGCTTGGAAATGTGGCTGTAGATTATACCTTTATAATCTCGGTCTAGCTATAGATATCCTCTGGGTATTATGCTTCCCTGCCCGAGGGGCCGGTGTGATGCAATTCTAAAATTGAAGCTGGAGTGGATTGAATATATAATAAATAATTTTAAGTAATATTTACTAAGGCTTTAACCTTGATAATATGCATCTGAAAAATGTGAAGGTAGGGACCTCTACAGGTCTTAACCACAAGCTTACCCTATTTTCGCATTTTTCAGACGCATATTATCGAGGTTAAAGCCTTAGTAAATATTACTTAATATATTAATGTGCGTTTAAATAAATTTATAATTACAACTTTAAATAAATAATTTTATAATATTGTTATATTTTATATAAAAAGAAGTCTACAGTTTGTTTTAAAATTTTGTTGTTTTTTATTAAAAAGTAAAAATTTATTCAATATATTTTTGCATATTCGTTCGAATTCCCACCCGGTTCAATATATAGTGTGCATATATAAATTAAGATTATAATATAAAAATGTTAAAGGCGATACATTTACATATATTTCATTGTGTGTTGATTCACGCAGTCTCTGAAGAAAACAACCACATTTTTGTTTTTAAAATAAATAATAAAATGATTGACTTTTGTCGCTATTAAATATGCTCTGCATGACATTGTTTTTTTCAATAACTTTTTTCTCTTATAGAAAGATAATGATGATTCTTGTTATAATAAAATGACTGACTTTTGTCGCTATTAAATATGCTCTGCATGACATTGTTTTTTTCAATAACTTTTTTCTCTTATAGAAAGATAATGATGATTCTTGTTATCGAGAAATTAGGATCTTAAATTCTTTTAAGGTTTTTAAGTCAGTATCAACTTTTAATATGTTTTAAAATTTTGTAAAATTTAACTTTAAGTTCGGAAAATATTTTATTATGCAAAATACCACACTTCAAATTTGAAAAGAATAATAAAATGTGTACTTTCAACATGAGCTGAAAAAAATTATTAATAATTATGTACAGTGTACCAAGACAGAAAAAAGGCTAATGGTATATTCTAAAATTTATTTACAAATTTTATTTTTTTAATATGATCGCATGTGGTACTCAGAAAATAAAAAATAGCTGCTCTAATATCATAAAATTTGCAAATTTTAATGGTTTCTTTTATTTGTTCATTTACATTTTTTTTACAATAGCATATAATTAGAAGTCATGTAGTTAAATACAATATAGTTCAAGGCTACACAGTATTTCAAGAAAGCATACATTGAAATACAATAGGAATAAATAAAAATAATGGAAGCATAAAAGAATTTCCAGTGGAATATTTTTTAAAAATTAAAAAATAAAAGCGGTAAAATAAAATTTTTGAATGGATTATTCCATTGATAATTGTCTGTCCAAAAGCCCTAAAGTTATTATTAAACAACAAGTTTAATTGATTTTGTATAATGTGTAATTTAATATGTAATTATATTTGTTTACATTGCTATAGAAAATAATGATGCAATGCACAGAAAAAAAAAAATATTGTTGATATTTTTTTAATTATTTATTATTTTCTTGGTAATAGTATGTATACTGAACCCTACCATTTGATGGCACTGTTTTTCGCCCAATGCACATCAATATACCGATTCATGGTCCATGTTTGTTTACACAATATTACAGTATTTTTTTTTTGGTCCATCTGTTTGGTTTACATAATATTATGGTAAACCAAAGGTTTTTTTTTGTTTTTTAATAAACAAACTTTGTTTTTAGATGGTGTAAGGGTGTTGGTTTGCTTTTAAATTATAGACTAATGGTCTGTCAGATGTTTTTATTTGAAAGACTTAAACAATTCGGTACTTTGGAATAAACCAACACTTGCTTTTTAGAGGGTGGAGGGGAGGGGTTGTTTTGATTTTGAATTGTCATCTTTTTTTTTAATTGATTATGAGACTTTTTTTTTTAAATATTTATTTACGCTACAGAATTCTTCCTTAATTGTTTGGCCTTTTTAAAAGAGACATACACAGTTCGTTTTTAAAGAACACTTTTTTTAAGGGGGGGGGGGAGATTTGTTTTGATTTTTAATTATCGACTTCTTTCTTGATTTTCTTTTTGAACATTTATGTTACTGCACAATTGTTTATTATTATTATTTTTTTGGCCTTTTGAAGGAACTCTTAAGCACTTCTTTAATTTGGAATAAAATATTACCTACCTACTCTTTAGAATCATGTGAACAATAAAAACAAGTTTCCCATGAAATAATTAATTGAATCAAAAATAAATAAAACTTTGGACAAGTTGTGACCAAAACAAGTAAAAAAAACACTATTTTTGGGGGTATGACCAAAACAAGTAAAAAAAAACACTATTTTTGGGGGCATAAAAAAAAAATACAGCAGCCAAAAGTAACACGCAAATAAAATAACAGGGAACCAAAACCAAAAAAAAAAAAGTCACTTTGACATTCTCATCTCACCTAGTATGGGCCGAAAGAGGTCCTGTCCCTGTGGCCGGAAATTCACTCAGCTTCAACCAATTTTGACAACTTGCAAATGACATTTTACTGTTCTCACACGGATTCACGTGTAAACGTGCATTTGCACAGGAAATTGGAAAAACTCTGCTGAAAAGAATAACCTTTTGAAGTTGTGTGCAGTTCAAAACCGTAGGGAAGCATGTGTGATGACATGACATTTCTTAATATGGAATACTAATTCCACTACACTTTCTAAAAAATTTCTAACAATGAATTTTTGGAGTTTCGTCTCTTTCAAATACAGCCACCATCAAATCAGAACGTAGCGAGAGTTCAATAGCACTTACTTGAGGAATACTGTTGCAATGCAACAAAAGTAGTATTTTGTTACGTAATCGTAGAATACACCTGGGTCTTTTTTGCGGATTATTTTAATGTGATTTTGAAGTTATGCAATTTATGTTTCTTCTTAATATTTTTCATATTTCACTATGTTTATTAGATATCAAGAAATTTAAATTATTAATAACTTATTTTGACTTGAACTACTTTTTTTTTCTTCAAAAATATAACGTTATATTAGCAGCTAATGTGAATATGGCCTGAAGCTGTATTTAGAATCTTAGCTTCTATGTACATAACCTATTTATACTAATGAGTAAATAATAATAATAGATTTATACTTACTTATAAAAATATCGCAATAAATATTCAAAAATTTTAAACTTTTAAAACGTATTTTGTTAGATATAACAGAAATAAATAATTTTTTAGATTTTTAAAATAAATAATAACGAAGATTTTATTGATTTTGTAAACTGAAAATAATCTTTCTAATGATAATGTATAATCTTTTTGTTTTGATTGCGATCTCATTTTTTAATATAGAAATAGAAAACCATTAACACAGCACAAGACTGAGAGTGGCGCTAGTTGTACATCACATCACGAATCTGATTTCTTACCAGTTCACAAACGAACGCATATTGTCAAATAGTGGTAATGATTAAAATATGTATGAAAAAAATGTAAAATTAAATACTATAGTTAATAAAAAAAAGTAAAAAAAATTTGTCTTGTATTAATTTTTTTCAAATATTTGAAATTTTTTATTAGTCATACTTTATATCATTTTTTTAATGCAAATTTTAAAGTAATTTTTCCTTGTTGCTTTACTTTTATGCGATTTCTAAAAATGACATAATCTATCCCCCATTTTTCAAGGTAAGTTAAGTCTATTTTTGTGCGATTTCTTTTGTGTGTGTTTTCTGAGGAACCTATCTACTGCATAAAATGAGACCCAGGTGTACATCGCCCTCATGCGGCCTGTTACGGCTCAAACAACATCTATTGTAGTGTCAGCCATAAGTTAAGGCCGCTAATGTGGTATATTGATATGCGTTGTGTGAAAAACGCCATCAAGTGGTGGAGTTCAGTATACATACTATTACCATTTTCTTTATAAAGAGAAGAGAATGAGTACAAGGGATAAATATTAGAATATAGATGCGTGTATATGAGATTCTAATATTAATTTAATTAATCTCTCTTTAAACTAATAATTTATATGTGTGCAAACTGCAAGTTTATTTATTTATTTATTTTACTTATTTTAGCTAAGAGAAAAATAAAGTAATTCTACCAGATTATAATTATTATTGACACTAGTTTTGTTAATTAAAGTTCTTGTTTTAAAATAATTTTCATCAATTGCACATTATTTGGAATTTTTTTTTTTCAAACAATTAATTGTCCATTAAAATGCTTTCTAAATTTTATGATACATTTAAATCTATAAATTGCATCTCATATGTAATATTAACTGATAATAGTTTACTAATATATTTAGGGAAAAATTTGATTCATCATTTATACAGTTTTACTTGATGGCACTGGAGAGAAATAAGATAATTATTGCTATTAGATGTTGAAAAATTAAATATTTTGCAAATAAAATTTAATAGCACTAGACTGCTAAGATATACATTTAAGTATCCTTACAATTAAGTATTTTTTGATTCCATTTATTAAAGTAAAAAATGAATTCGCAATTAAATAATCAACTATGGAAATACTAAACCTCATTCAATAGTAATGTTTATTAATTGATGCTGAAAAAATCTACATTATCATTCAGAGAAATTATTCCCTCTCTCTTAATTTGATTTGCAATACCTACTGTTGATTATACTTTTATTATTTATCCGTTATGACCTTAGTTTAGCCATAATACTAATCATTCATTTTTGAGATTAAATCGGGGATATCCATTGTATAGAATACTGCTCTATCTAGTGTTATCAAATAGTGTGAATGAATTCATTATCCATATACCTTTTCAGCAGTTGTCCACAATATAATTGAAAATGAAGAAAAATACTAACTCCTTTGTGCTTTAGTTGAGTGATGATCAATCCAAGTAAGCCTAACCATTTCATTACAATATATATATTGTAACAGGGCTGGAATTAAACCCTGTTTCAAAGAAGGGAATTTTGGTATTCATTTGTATAGGTTTATTATTAATTGTCCATATTTCATATTTGATTTTTTTTAATGTTTTTCTTCAAATAATTAAATAAAGAGTTAAAACGGACATGAAGAGGGGGTTGTGCTCATTTATTTTGTTAAAGCATGTGTGTATATATTGTTGTATAGGCAAGTAAATGGAAGGAATCGTCTAAAAGAAACATAATATACACGTTATTTCTATGATGAATTTCGCTGTATTTCATTTTTAATAAAATGAAAAATATACTTTTAATGAAAATATAAAAAAAAAAGAGAGAAACTAACAAAGGCATTATTTTAAGTTATTTTCAAAAAAATAACTTAAAGGTGTTCGACAGAATTTTTGGTTAAGACAAAAAAGGATCATGTGCTTAGATACTAAAAAAATAACTGAAATTCTTGGAATTGGAATTTTCTAGAATATATGAAAAAAGACTATAAAAGGGGGGAGGGAGGAGGTCAAGAGTTGGTTTGTGATATGTTTTTACTGAAATTTGAAGGTAAAAGAACTATTATCTACATCCGTCTACTCATGTTATTCATTTCCTAAATTGAAGATTAAGGAAACTTATTGGAATCAGCAAATATATTCACCAGCCATGAACAGGTTGGGGTAAAAGCTTAAAACGTGCTGGGCTTTTGACCCCGCTCCCATGAAGATATGCAAGCTGCTACAATATTAAACAACCGCTTGAACCTGAAGGAATCCATTCCTGACTATCTGTATTAGAGTTAACATCCAAATTAATAGAGATTTAAGGAACCAAGCAGGATGACACATCTGTGATGAGCAACTTTAATGGCCATAGTGTCGAATGAAATTATTATCATTACCAATCTGAATCCGTCATTTTCCTTAGGAAATTCCAGATAATATATATGCTTCATTCTATATATATTTTTTCATCACGCATTACTGCGCCTTTTCTATTGATGTTTAAAGACTTTTATATGATGATCAGCTCTCTTCACCATTAAAATTATATTCCACATCTGGATTGATTGGACATTATTTTCTCTCTTTGTTATTTGATTTGCTTGTCTGTACAGTGTATGTGTATGCTTGTGTTTTATAAAAATATTTGAGCACAAATATTTTTTTTATATTTAATTGTTATATTAAATTTCAATGAAATATTTGTGTTGTTTCTTTATCTTGAATTTCATGTAGGTAGCTAAGAAAAGAAATATATGGATGTGTAGTAATTATTTAGTTAAGTTAATTGAATACCAGATTATTGCTGTTCCCTGTATGTTTCTCACGGTTTAAATACCAACCACCCTGAGTGAGCTAGCGAGTGGCTGGTCTTTCTAAGTATCTCCTATCATTCTTCCATCTCTTCTAGCATAATTCTTATGTAAAAAGATTGGTGCTTGAAGTTAGAAAACTGACATCCATAAATATGCTGGATGAGGAATATGATTAAATATTATGTAGTGTTTTTAGAGAAACATAGAAGTATCACAATAAAGAAATATATTGCATCCTCACGTATATTAAATTAGCTACATTGTCATGAGTAAAAGGGCTTGTTTCGTTTTCAATATTGTATAGAGTTTTAGATAAGTCTGGAATTATCGCAATAAAGAGATATATTGCTACCTCGCATATATTAAAATAGCTATATAACTATGAGTGAAAGACCCCATTTCATTACAATATATATATATATATATATATATATAGTAAAATAAAAATCTGAAAATTAACTCTACAATTTTAAATATACCAATATACAGTATAAATAAATAACAATATAATTGTGTAAAAATACATGAATTACAGAGTTAGCCATTCATATTGAAATATTAATATTGTATAATTTTATGAGATTGTGATTTCTTTTTAAAATTTTAACTATAAATGCTTTTGAGATGGTAGATATATCAAATGCTGATATATTGGAGATTGTATAATTAATTCCAGTGTTTTGTTTTGTTACATATCATTAGCATCTAATAATATGTGTAGTTAATTAAATCTTTCAGATCTGACACACATTTTTTTAAAGCTTGGCAATTCTGAGCTGTCACCTTGTGAAAATCTCCTAGACCAAAATCTCTCTCACTATAAATACATATGATAATCCTACATTCATCAAGTGAACTGAAAATTTGAAACACCTGAACATCCATGCAGAAATATCTCAGGATTCATTTTTAAATGATCACATGACAAATCTGAAAGATTTGATTAATTACAGATAATCAAATATCTATTCAATTAATTACAAACACAGACATACATCTATAATATAACATTAAAAAAATTAATGAATAAGACTTTGGATGTCATCTAAAACTTAAAATATTACAATCACATAAAAGAGCAGCTAATAAAGTTAACATTCATGATGAAAAGATTTTAGTATAGACAGCTAACTTTCCATATGGCATACAACTCGGGGTGATTAAGGACTTCTCTCTTTATATGTTTTACATAAATTATTCACAAGGATGTTTATCATTATTGAAAACATTTTAAATTTTGGAATTATATTTATAATAAAAAGAAGTACAATTATGTCAATAACCAAACATTGACAAACAGTACTAAAATTAACATCTTTATCGTCATTTTCTCATTACACATAAAATCAACTCATACTAAAAACAAACCAAAATAATTCTAAAAGAAAGTAGATATTTTAAATTTATTTCACACAGTGTTCGAAAATATAAAATGTTAAATTATCTATTTGATTTATGATATTCTTACTTTGAATGGAATGAACTTATAACAATATAACAAATCAACTATTGAAGTCATTTGCTTGATATTTGCAAATTAAATACTATTGTAGACTTCTAAGACACCCATCATTTCTACCACCCAATGCTATTTATATGCAGTCATGTTTTTAAAAATCCGATATCCAAAATTGAAAATCTTTCAAAGATACTGCTTCTTAATGAGCATTTTATATTAAACAGAACGATTACATAAAAAAATGAAATTATGTATAAAATGCCACAAACTCCAGTTTTTGAAATCCTAAACTGCAGTTGAAAAAAATATAATTACCTAAAAATTGCTTTGAAAAGAAGGCTTAGTAAATTATAACTAACCCAAATTCACTGTAGACTGATACTGAATAAAACTCTAACATGGTCGATTGCAGATTCTATTGTCATAATAGATTAATTACAATAAAAAAAAGAGAAAATATTATTTAAAATATGTTGCATGTAAGTGCAATCAGTAAAACATTGATTGCATAATTAATTTCTTTTTTTTAAACCAAAGTTCATTACAAAATGATTATTTTATAATTACTTCTTACCTTGGATAGTTCTTCCTTCATACAAGTCAGCTCCTGTTGCAGTGATTCATCTATTTTACTCAAACGTATGAGTTCCAGTTGAACTTTACTACAATCTACTGTTAGTGTTTCATTTGCATTCCTTAGCATATGTTGTTCATCTCTTAGCTCATTACATTTAAGTTTAAGCTGTTCTATTTCATTTTTGTTTTGAAGCAAAACTTCTTTCTGTTCTCTATTCTCTTCTTGTATGCTTTCCAATCGCCTATTTAGTTCACGACATATCTTGTTATGTTCTTCTCCCTGGTTTTCATAGTTTTCTTTCAATTCTTTTATTTTTATTTCTTGAAGCTCAATGCTTTTTCTTAAAATTTCAGAGTCATTCTGAAGTAATTTATTTTCTTCTTCTTTTTCTTTAAGACTTAGTTCAATGTCTTTTATTTTATTTTCAGCAATTTTCTTCTCCTGGTTAGCCTCCATAAGCAATTTGATGCTTGGATTATCTTTAGGTGTACTTGGTTTAGAGTTGCTATAAGAAGCAATTTTAATATGTTCCAAATCTTTGAGATGACTTTTTAATTTTTTGAGCTCACTTTGAGTATTTTTCAATTCCTCTTCCAATAGTTTGTTGCGATTAATAATTTCTGAAATCAAATAATACTAATGTAAGAAAACAAATCATAAATGTTGAATAGTTGTAAATACATATTTATTTCATAAAATATATAACTATATACTCCAAAAAACTATAAATACATATAATGGCTACTTGTATCTACTACTACTAATATGGAGTAATATTACACTTAACAATCAATAATTACATAAAATTAATGTAGCCTCACTATGGTTAAATGATAATGCTCCCACAAAGTCTATTCAATTTAAATCACCTCAACATAACTTCAACAACAAATAATCCTCATTAAATTATTAGAACAATTACAAATACATACATATATATATATTGTGCCATTTTCTATAGGTCAGAAATAGTTCATCACAGTAAATTATTAAAAATTTTAAATTTTGGAATATGTTCTCTTGATATGTTGATTATATTGTATTAAGATTATCTTAAAGATACAATTTGAGGCTAAATAAAATACGTACTGCTTAAAATTATAATGAATCACTTAAGAATAGTTAAATAAAGCTAAAAATATTATTACATATGGTTGCAAAAGCTGGCCATAATAAATAACACAGCTATAAATATTTAAAAGTTCAATTTTAATAGTTTTAAAACTTGTAGTTAAATAAATGTTATATTTAAAATTATAAATTATATTTAATGGTTATAATTAATATCATATATTTTAAAAGTAATCTTTATGGTAATGAAAGTTGTATTTAATTTTATATTTTCTAAATTATTCTTCCAAATTCTGTATTGTATTATTTTATTTAATACGACAAGTGTTGCAATTTATTATTTATTCCCAGACAGTAAATTGGATAACATCTGTATTGGTTATATTAGTCATGTGATTTGTATAATAATATATAGTTGTACACACATGCTTGCTAGTATTTATTAGTAAAGTTCAAAATATTGTAAAATTGTATTATGGAATTGGATAGAATTATTACCTATCATAAAGGCCAATATTAAATATTAAGTTGACTATCGTATAAAATGTTTTAAATAATGTAATAAAAACGAGTACAGTTAATAAAAAAGTTAAATATTTTGTTAAAATAAAAAATAGATAAATTAAATATTAAAAGTGGGATAAATTCATTAAATATTGTTTTAAAAGTAATATTTTTAAATAATATTTAGGGTTTTAATACATCATATTTTTTATTTTGAAATTTAATAGTGTAAGTTTGTAACATTATGCAAATTTGGTATCAAACCAAAAGTAAGAATCAAACAATAGAATGACGTATTTTCTAGGATATAAATACTGATTGCAGGGGAATATCAGGGGTGTGATTAAAAATGTATTAAAGGTAGCAGATATATCAGAAGCTATCAAGGTGATAATAGTTATTTTAATTTTATTATTTAGTCAATTTTTTAGTGCTCTCGTACAATTTTATTTGCAAAGCTAATTGGACATTTTATTAAAAGTATTTGCAAAAGAGAGTGTAAAATATAAAATATTAGTAATAACTTTATTTAATATGCTTTGCTAATTTTTTAATGTCCTATTATCAGGAGTATTCATTGAAATCTAATATATAACATCGCAATAATAAAATGGATATACCAATAAGTAAAATCTATTCAACTTATAATGTTTTAAAAATGAGTATAATATTTATTAGTGCAGTTTTAATAATATTGAACAGGAGAACTATTCAAATGAATAAATTAATTTTTCGGACATTATATGGGAAACTCATTAGAAAAACTAATTGCCAATTTAAAGTAAAGATGCATTATTTTACATAGCAAGATAAGTCTTGTCCAGTATTAATAAACAAGAGGACAAGTATGCCCTATAATAAATTTATGGAAATATCATATTATAAGAGTAAATGTTATATCCTTTTAGAAGGAAACATTTTAAATACTTGTAAGAAATTTATCTTAAGTAAAGATTAATGAAGATATTCTGGAAAAGCTATGTATAAAACCTGAATGATAGAGGTTTAATATGCGTATAAATAAAATTGTTTTAAAAGCTGATAATTTAAGACAAGAAAACCTCTGAATAGGTAATAAATAACAATAAATTTCCTTGAAGAAGAAACCTATAAAAAAAAAATGAACATGTTACTAAATAAAATGTGGAATTATAAAAATGTTTTATAGTGTGCAAGTTTATCCGGATAATTCAAGCCAAGCTAAAGAGATATGATGCATCAATACGTCTATAGATGCTTCACAGGATTATTTTTAGTATTATAATTTTAATAATCATCATTCTGGACTATAGAAGTCATAAACTATTATTCTATTAACTATTCCAGATTCGACTGGTGATTGTTTTCTTTAATTTTCAAGATTTTCAAGACGTCGTAATATTTTTTTTATTCTTTTTTTAAAAACTGAGATTTTCATGCCAGAAGTTTGGATGACACCTCTGCAGGAAACGTATTGTCTTGTTCATTGTCATAGCAATGGGGGAGATTGTAGAATCACTCGTGAAGAGAACATTTTTTTTTCTTAAAAAAAAAAACTTTTGAGAAAGAAAATGGAAATATTTTGGAATTATAAAGAACATTCGTTTTTCAGCTGAAGTTATGTAAATATGATTTTTTTAATTTATTACTATTTATTTTAAATGAAAATTTTCTATTTTAAAAAAAAATAGGAACATGAACATTAATCTATTGATAATATTAAAATCCTATAATATAATAATTTAATAGTTTAAATAGGAATAATTAAGTAAAAGTATAAATGTATTTTTATGTATGCTATGCTATATCTAGTGGATGAAAAAAGAAGACTGAAAAAGTGATGACCAGATATCACTTGGTAATAGTTAATGAATATTGATATTTTTTTATGTATATTTTGTTTTCTTTTTAGATTGCCTATGAATTATAATGAATGAAAGTATAAATGTTTAATTATATGTAAACACATTTTATACAACACTTTTAAAAAAATTATGAGATTAGGATTTATTTTGGGAATATGCATACTATAATTTTATACTAGTAATATAACACAACATAATTAAATATTTATGTGATTCTTTTAAAAACATTCATATTATTGGATGTTCCAAGGATTCATGTTACAAGTTTGTATATGTTTTAGAATCTAGAATAAGTAAGCAGACTTTTCTTGTGGATCAGTAAGATCGCTCTAATTATAAATGAATTTTATTTATTGTTTTGAATATGCAAGATAGTTATTTTGTCGATGTAAGATGTGATAAATCTTTAGGAAATAATATTAAGATAGTGGCTTGGTAGTAACATGGTGAACCCAAGATGATGCTATAATAGGATGTGATAAGGGAATATGAATAATATTTTATAAACTTTGTGGATATCAGTACAGTTAACAGTACCCTGTAACTGATATATTTATTTTGGACAGTGTCTATTTTCCTTAAGTGACAGTGTCTATTTTCCTTAAGTATTGATGTTTTAATAAAGCTGAAAGAATAGCTTGACATCATTAATATTATTGGAGGACATTAGACTAGGTCATGCCTCTATTTCTTATAGATACACTGTGCCATGATATTTTTTGATATATGCTATGAGTTACTCTAGTTTTTCTTCCCTAGATCCTAAAATCTATTCGCTATCTAAATTTCCAATGTAACTACATTGTTCAGTATGATATATTTGAAAGAAATAATAGATAATTTAAAGTTTAAGATATGCTATCGTTTGAATGAGATGAGTTCATTTACTTAGAAGAAGTAGAATTTGTATAGTTGGAATTGAAAATCCAATGGATCCTAAAAGAGAAATGAATCATAAAATATGTTTTGGATTTATTTTGGACATAAAATAAAATTTCAAGAATAAAATATATTAAACAAAGTTGTTCTTTAAAATGTTAAATAACTCTTAAATGCTTTAATTTGTTTGAAAATAAGTATTGCATATTTTTAAAATACAATGTTTATAAAGTAAAACGATATAAACAATAAGCATAGGTATAGTTTTATATTTAGTAAATAATAAGGAATGTATCAGTAATTGCAATTATATGGTATTACAGTGGTATCAGATGGGATATATTATATTTGATGATCACAATGCAGTGAACAATGATATCCACACAATTTAAAAATAAAGTAATAGTATATATTTTATATAGTATTTTCTTTTAACATTGTAAAATGAATTGTTTATTTTTAAAAAAGATCCATGCTCATGATTAGTATTCTTATTTTGTTTTTCCGTACTATGTTTCTATGGATGTTTTAAAAGAAGCATAGCTTAAATAATAATTAAAGATGATATATTTTAAAATAGGTAATAAAATGTAATTGTATCATGGGATTGATTTCAAAAGATAAATAAAATGGTATTATTTATTATTATTTTAAGTCAGACGAAGACTTAAATAAATTCTAGATTGTTCAATAACCAAGTAATATAAAATGTCGAATGGTGTACATTGAGAATATCCGATGTAAATACTGTAAATAAATTATTTTATTTTATTGTTTATAATAAAACTTTGTTAAAATTGTTTATTTAAAAATTTGTGTCTGATTATTTATTTTGCCCATCGTCACCATGCATCTATAACACAGAGTCACTAAATTAAACATATAATTTTTGCACAAAGATAAATAAAGAATTATTTTAAGAATTCGAATATTTGCTTAGTATTCATTTAATTAAGTAATCATATTTTACAGTATCTTATGGTCATAACTTGATCATTAAAGAGTACATTGAATTATATGTTATCCATTGACACACACCTTTATTTGTCAGATTATAAATGCTACCACATTTTCTTACATTATTATATGAAGATAAAAGATTATATCATATTTGAAAACACATGGAAGTTGATTTGCTTTCTTTCATATATATATATATAATAAACATGATTAAGAAAAACAATATTCATAGTTGATATTCCTAATCTTCAGAAACATTCCAATGAATTTAAATTAAAACTTGCAAATCATTTTCAAATATTAACAGATTTTGAACATGATTCAGATTTGAATGAAATCAATAGAAAGATAACTGATACACTTTTAAAAATTGCAACAAAGATAGCTGATACAAAAAAGCAGGAATTGACCAATAAAATTTCTACTAAATTAAGACAATTTATAAAAATAAATAAAAAAGGAATAGAAAAATATATAATAATGATGCATTAAGAAGGATTAAATATCTCAAATTTGTAAAATTGCATGAAAAAGAATTGATAATGATATAAGAAAAATATAATTGTGAACTAGCTATAGAAGAAAATAAAAGTCAAGAGTGTAAAACAACATTTTAGTATTGGTAAAAAACTTAGATCTACAATAAAAAAAAAAAGATGGAACTATTGTTAAACAGAGATACATTGAAATGGGTAGGAGAATTCTATCAAGAATTATATAGAAACAAAGAACAAGAAAAAGTATCTTCTACAACTACATATTTTCTGAATTACCCAGGATTTTAAATGAAGAAGTACGATATGCAATCAAAGTTATGAAGAAGGGAAAAGCTCCAGGTAATAATGGAATTATAATTGATATCTTAAAAAAAGCAAAAGCAGAATTTTTTTTAGCAAAGTTATATAATAAATGTCTAAATGATAAAGTTATTCCAGATAATTGGACGAATGCAGTATTAATATTTAATAAATAAAAAAGATGATAAAGAAGATATTAGAAATTATAGATCTTCTATCAATCCTATACAATTTTTTTACCAAAATAATTACAACTCATTTACAACTTTGGATTTTAACCAACAAAAGAACAAGCTGGATTTAAAAGTGGGTTTGGTACAATAGATCATATCCAAGTATTGAGAGAAGTTATAGAAAGAATCAATAAATATGACGCCTTATGCTTTGGATTTGTAATTATGAAAAGGCATTTGATTCGATAATCATTTTGTCAATGATTAAAGCATTTGGATCATCAAGGGTATAGACCCAAGATATTGTCATATTCTTAAGAATATTTATAAAAATACAACAGCAACAATTAATTACATAATGATACTAGTAAGATTAATAGTAAGAAGAATGTATGTCAGGGTGACTCCATACCTCCGAAACTTTTTACAACAGTTTTTCAAGAAGTAATTCTGAATTAAAATGGATAACTGCAGGAATAAAAGTAAATGGAGATTATTTAAGTCATCTAGATTTTACAGATGATGCAGTTGTTGTTGCAAATAATGCTTTAGAGCTTCAGGAAATGTTGCAGGGGTTATCAGATGAAAGTAAAAAAGTAGGATTAAAAGTTAATGTTAAAAAGACTACAATAATGTTCAATGGATTTCTCAAAAGAAGAAAATAAAGATTGATAATGATGAGTTAGAAGAAATTAACTACAAATTAATCATAAAATTAAACTTGATCAGTGCTTTTGGTAGAAATAATTTAATATTAAAAAGAAATATGACTATGTGTTTGAAAAGGAAGGTTTTAATAAATGTGTTATCAGTTCTTGCTCATAGATGCAAGCCTTGGACACTTAATAGAAGAGCAATACAGAGACTTCAGGCTGCTCAACGAAGTATGGAGATGTATGTTAAGAATAAGAACAGATTGAAAATGAAATACATGGGTGAGAGAACAAACAGGTGTTACTGACATCATTGAAAGAATTAAGAGATTGAAGTAGAATTGGGCTAGACAAATTATTACAAATGATAGTTGAAATATTAAACTAGATTCCAAGAGATTGTAAAAGACCTAGAAAAGATCACATGTGAGATAAATGAATGAAATAAAGAAATGTGCTAGGAAGATGTGAAGTGAAGCTAGAGATCGAAAAAGATGGATTGAAATTTTGAGAGCTTCATCATGCAGTGAAATGATAATGGTTGAAAAAAATGATGAAACATAATTTTGGTATAACTTTATGAATCTCATAATCACATTACTATTGGCATAGTCATAATCATATTAGTGTCACAATAATGACTAATTATCTAAAAAATATTAATAGAAATACATTATAATGGCTACAAATTTTACACACATTGCATGTAGCAGATCATAGAAATTAAATACTACAACATATATGTAAATACTAAAAATTGAGTCATCATAAAAGACGACTACATGCAAATACGTTAAAATAGCAATATAGTCAATTTAATAAATTCCTCCACCATCACTAAATAGCAACTTCTACCTGAATTCCCTCATTAAATCAGAACACTAATACTACAACTTGATAAAAACTAATTTCTCTAAATGATTCCTTCCATGTCAAAATATATCCCTTAGTATGGTTTGAAACTATCATTTTATATAGTTTTGCTCAAAATATGCTGTGATCATTTTGCCACTATAAAATATTTTAGAATTTAATACTCCAGACAGATAAATAACAAAATTGCAAAAATTTCTCTATTAATTAACAAATACTGTGCATTACAATCTTCAGAAATGTTGATAAACATAACACAGAGAACTTCAACTCAATATGCCAGAAACATCACTTATGAAATAATAAACAAAACAAATAATTTTAATAGATGGTACCATTTTACTAAAGTGGGTTTAATCTCTTATTTACTTGAGTTAATTAAAAAAAATGTATTCATTTCATTGTTGAATATATGAACCAATTAAATAATCAAAACCAGTTGAGATCTTAAAATTTCAAAAATAATATCCAGTTCTTGTATTACATAAGAATTTAACCAATCAATATATATATATATATATTGTAACCAGACCACCGTACAACCCCTTATTACCTCGGTTGTAACAATTTCCTGCAAGAGCATATTGTAGGAAGGAACCATCGATTGGCTTTCCCCAATACAGATGTCACCCCACCTATACCAATATTTCCTGCTCATCAGAGGATGTAGCACCATAGAGACTGGAAATACCTAAAAATTTCTGTGTCTGGTTACCCAAACGGCACCACTAAAGTTCCATCTAGGTCTAGTTATGCCAGACGTAGCTCAGGAGGCATGAAATTCTTGTGAACAAGTGCAATGAATGACAAGTGATACAACATGAACAACTGGATTGGTTTTACATAACAATAAATTTATTTAACAATATTTTATTTCCATAACAATGTTTGGATCATCAGTCCTCCACAGTTATTTTGGTTGTATCAATATTTGGACAATAATTCAACAAAAGTTTGTTACTAGTTCATGTTTGACACAGTTCATCTTTGGGATCCCATTTTCCTGTATGCACATATATACACCTAGCTTAGATAGATCACTTATTCATCATTGATGATATATTTATCCGGGGCATCCATTAATCCTTGTGTTAGGACTCTCGTATAGAATATTACTCTGATCCAGGTACAGATATATTTTACTTATAAGCATTTACAATTCCTTCAGGCTTATATGTATATTATATCTTAGCATTTGTAATTATTCCACATATAAACATATTTGGTATACCAGCATTTATAATTCATCCAGATATAAACACATTTTATATGTGAGCATTTGCAATTTATTCAAGTATAGACGTGTTTGGTATATAAACAGTTATAATTCATTTAGATATAGACATATTTTATTTATGAGCATTTATAATTTATTTAGTTATAGCTGTATGTATATAGTAAATTCTTTCAGATATAAACATATTTCATATCTCAGCAATATATATAGTTATAATTCATTCAGATAGAGAGGTATATTATATGCAAGTCTTTAATATTTATTCAGGTATAGACGTATACGGTATATAAACAATTATAATTCATTCAGATTTTATTTATCAGCATTTACAATTTATTTAGTTATAAGTATACATTTTTATTTTTATTTTAATTCAGATGTATATGCCTATAAAAAGATAATCACTTATGATTTACCTTATTAAAAACGGCTTTTGATTCTAGACATTTACGTATTTATGATTTATCATCAATAAAACATATTTTCACATAGCTATAATTATTCATGATTTATTTTAAGAAAGACATTGTTTCCTTTTTTTTTTTATAAACACATATAAGTATTTAATATTTCATGACATTGTTACCTTCATTTTATCCGGTGTGTTCATTCACTTCCAGTTAATACTGCATTTCAAAAAGAGGTCGGTTTATTTAAGCTGAATGGCATTACTTACTTTCCAGGCAGGTTTGGAGTTTCATGACGATGGACAAAGAGAGGAAGCTATTATGGATTAGCCTAACATCCATATGATTTTCTTATTAATACTTTCTTTTTTTAACATCAGCAGTGTGGCTGTAAATATATTCCAAGGTGACTCTGCACTAAAATCAGTTGGCAACTAAATACATAAGCAGCACTGAGACAAAACTCTGGAACCTTTTAAACTCTTTAACTTGTTTTTTAACTCCCCTTTGTGTACTTCAACTTAACTATTTATACCCTGATCTCTGGATTGATTCAGCAGCACTCCCACTGTATCTGATTTGTTACACAGCTTTCATTTAAGCCAGAGTGTTTTTCTCTTCTTGATGATTGGACCACTACTTTTAGCGGGACAGATAAGGAATCATGTGGTGTTAAGCCATGTTTTCCAGTCTGATATGTTTGCCTCAGGCGATTATTACACTTTGTGAGACATCGTTTCAAAAATTAATAACATAATATTTTAATAAATGCCAGCTTTAAATAAATACTTAGAGAAGTATTTATATCATAATTTAAAATTATAAAAATCAATAATGAAGGTTTATCTTGTTTTTTTCTCTCAATTAAAGAAAATAATGATTTTCTTTCACATTTAAACTTTTTGTTTTAATTTTTTTAAAAAAAAATAGGATCAACTTCTTTCATATACATCTGCCTTTCTTTAGGTGGAAGAATAAAATAAATCTTAGAATACATACGTGAAACAGAGTTTCTGTTTCAATATATATATATATTCTATTTAGCATTAAATACACAATTTCAAATCAAGACACTATATCAGCCAACTTGGCATAAAATTATTTGCAAAGTTGATATATGAAATATAGTAAGCCTAATTTTGACACAAGATTTCAGTTTCAGATTAAAATTATTATTAACTGTCAGTAAAAGTTAGTAAAGTTTCAGATTAAAATTATTATTATTAACTGTCAATAAAAGTTAGTAAAGTGTTCTCCAGAATGTGTTCACAGATAACAAAAGAGTTTTGTTTTTTCTTGAATTGCAAGAGTTATTCTTTAAGGTTGATAATGATCAAGCTGTTGCTTTGAGATTGAATGATATAATTTATAGTTTATTAATTTATCTTAAGAAGAATCAATTTGATAATCAATAAGGTGATAAATAATTTGTCATTGCATCCTTACCACAAATATCCTATAAAATATTAACATCATAATATACTTTGGCAAAAGAGCAGTGGCTGGTTCCCATTACAATAGATGTATTTAAGTATTTTCTATTTACTATTTAACTAAGATATATTATGTTATGTAATAGCCAAATTCTGAATTATGACAGAAGATTCAAAGGATCAATTTTAGAGGAATCCCCTTAAACAATTGTCAAGTTCCAAACATCACTACTTATTCTGATTTGAAGTTAGTTATGTTGGGGTTTGGCATAATTGAAAATGTTCCCTCTGAAATCAATCCTATGAGCCTTGTGCTGATGTAGCTCAGAATGCTATTATTATAGTGTCTTACTTTAGTTAACAAGTGCATAGAGGCATTTAAATGCTCTCATTCATAATAAGATATAGCTGAGTAGGGTTTTAATTACATAATTTAGTAATATATATATACAGATTACCATAAGAAATTTAAGTAATCTTAAATTAGCACATATAGTTATGCTAATTGATTAGTGTATTGTTAACCAATTCGCCTCAGACTAATCTAATGTTCTTCAGAAATTAATCAGATATTTATCAATTTATCAAGTAATTAAGAGAATGAATTCTGCTTTCTAAATACATAAAAGCAAATCAACTACTTTGTTTAATTTGATGTGAAAAGACAAAAAACACTTTCAGAATTATATAATCACCAATCTGAATTATAAACTTTAATTTTTGAATTCGCTCTCATATAAACTGGATATATAATATTTATCATAACAATCAAAATTATGTTAAATTTTAGTTTTACCTATTTGTTTGTTAATTTTCCATTTAGATCTTCTCTTTTATCTCTTTATTGCATTAAAAATATATATATACAAAGATTGAACAAACTGAAATTCAATGCTAAATTGTTTTTTTACTTAACAATGCAAAACAAAAACAAAAACATGCTAAAGTGATTTTGCCTAACCATTATACTGGTAAAAAATTTATTCTCAGTGTAATACCAGTTGTAAACTGACTAACACACTTAATCTTATTGACAAATTAAAATCATTATAAGATCTTGTATAACTGAAAATAGACACTCAAAGGTCATGTGACATTATATCATCAGAAGTGATGAGTTAAGCTTTGATTCAAAAGCATTTAGTTCTCATGTTAATCAATCTATTACTATGACAAATCCAAAAAAAATAATTCAAAGTTAGTCAAAAGTCAAAGATCTCTATCACTTCTGGTGCTCAAAAATCACAGGTCTACCTGAGTAACATTCATTTGATTATGTTTTTATATATATGATAATCATTTTGTAAATAATTTTTAGAGAAAAAATTAAATTGAACAGCTCATTTATATAGAATTTTGAGAAAGGTAAATTATCTTAAGGTTTTCATCAATATTTTCTACATTTATAATTGTTATATCTCACCTTGCCTTCAAATAATGGACTAGTCCAGATTTCATCTTATCTTGATCAAATCGAGCATTCATTGCCATGGACCAATCTATAGACAAATAGATAGCATATATCCAGTAGGCGATAATGCTCACTGAATCTAATTGCAGTCATTATGGATGGGAATTGGGCCATAAATAGTTAATCTATTTGGAGATAAGGGGAGATAGCTGTCAAAGCTAAATGACAGTATACAAGTTGTCTATAATATGGCTGAGCAGTGAGGCAAGTTCATGTTAGAACTGGAAGTTGCTACCCATAAATCAGACATGAGGCAAGCTGTCTCAGAACAGCTGGAAGTGTCTCCGTACATACTCATGAGGCTAGCTGCCACAATACAAGGGAAGTGGTTTAACACTGTATATATTGTAAATATGCATATTTATATTTGTTTAATAAATAAATATTAAAAGCACAAAACTAAAGTAGTCAATAAATAATAAAAATTTACCCCAAATCCAAAACTCAACCAGACTAGCCAAGAAAGTAAAATCTAAAATACATCCAATGGTTTCACTGCTACAAGCAGACTTCTCAAGTGTAAAGAACTACAAAACAACACCATATTTATATTAAACATTACCCATGATTCCATTTACTTACCATCCACCCTTAATATTAAAAGAACTTTTAAACTACTTAATTGCTTCAGAATCATAAATTTTTAATAATAAAAGATTCTTTCTTTTTATTTGATTTCTCTCAAAAAAGACAACCTTAGCTTCCTCAAAATTAATAATGTGGCCTGTATCTTTTTCATGAACATACAAAGCAGAACTAAGATATTAATTTCTAACCCTACTTTTATGTACCTTTATTCTTTCATTTAAGCTCAAACTATTCTGACCTATATAAACCTTCTTACAAAAACAAGGGATAATGTACCCTACACCAGAAATAGTCTTCCTATCAAAATTTTTTTTTGTATTATTTAATAAATTATTCAATGTAATATCCCTTTTCCAAGCAATTTTCTTATTTCCAAACAAATTACTATTTTTACATACAATTTTATAAGAAGACAATTTAAATGGCAAAGAAATAAAATCATATTTTTCTTTATTCTTTACATCAGGGGTCCCCAACCCTATGCCTGCAAGCACCATGGTGCCTGCAGACCATTTTACGCGTGCCTGCCGCTATCCGAACACGATAAAAAATTATTTATCTGATACAAATAAATTTAATTTTTAAGATTTCTTATAAATTATTGTATTATATTATAATCAAATTGTAGGTCATCCTATACTTTTACAGTGTAAAAGGGTCTATCATTAATAATATCCAATTATAAATTTACATTGAAAAAATAAATGGTGCCCGCCACTTGGCCAGTATTATAGAATGTGCTCTTAAGTGCAAAAAGATTGGGGAACACTGCTTTACATCATTACAAATATTGCTATTAAATAAAATACTTTTAACAAATTTATAAAAGTAGCCAACACTCAAATAATCTTTATAAAACTGACCTTTCTGAAACAAAGCTACCCTACTAGAATTATTTAATTTCTTATTCCTATAACAATATATTTCTTAAAGCAGCTACTTTATGAGATACAGATCGATAGCTATCAGGTTTAATTATAGACTTTAATTCTTTAGTTCAGTGTTTCCCAACCTGTGGTACGCGTACCACCAGTGGTGGTTGGTGGTACATGAAAAATAATCAATAATGGCGGACATAACAAAAAAATTAAATCATAAAAATATAGAAACGTTTTTTCCTATAATTCATAAAAATTATTTTAATTAATAATATTATACAGTAAAATTGTTAATATGTACAGTCGATAACGATCTTTAATGTTAATGATAAAATTGAAAGTATGATTAAAAAATTAGATTTTTGGAAACAGTAATATATATAAGTATCGAAAACAATCAACTGGAAGTATTCGAAACTCTACATATTTTTTTGTTTGAAAATAAGGTTAGTCTGTCTCAAGATATACGAGAAAATATAATAGCACATTTAACAGGATTAAAATTGTCTTTCATGGAATATTTTCCAAAACCCGAAAACACAAATGATAATTGGATTTCAAACCCTTTCTATGCAGAAAATTTAGAAAAAGCTACATCATTATCAATAAAGGATAAAGAAAATTTAATAGAATTATCATGTGACAGAACTTTACAAGTAGAATTCAAATGACACAATCTAATTAATTTTTGGTTAAACATTAAAGAATATGAACAACTTTCTGAGAAAGCTCTTAAATTATTATTACCATTTACTAGTACGGAATTAGTAGGAAGAGCTTTTTCTTCATATATTTTTTTAAAAAATAAGTATCGAAACAGATTGAACGCAGCTGTAGACTTAAGGGTATACCTCGCATCTTTTGAACCAAATTTCAAAAAATTATGTTGTTCGAAACAAGCACAAAGATCTCATTAAATTTATTTTATAAAAATATTTGATTATGATAAGAAAATATACTAATTGTTTTTTTATAATTTTGTGTTTTTATTAAAACCATTTATTAGTAAACGAAATATGACAAAATAGTAGATAAATAATGAGTCGGATCAAGGCAAATCAATCTAAATTATTTAATTTGAAAGAATGTATCAGAAAAGGATCATACCCAGAAATTAGACTCTCATTAATTCTTGATCATCTATTGTGGATTACTAGATGTAAGCTAGTATTTAATCATCAAAATTTTAATCCTATTAACTTCATGCTGAACAATATAAAGAAAACAAGAACAAGAGATAGCCTGATAACCCCTGAGGTTATTTTTACCATGACTTGGGACATGCTGGATTTATCCTCTCCATGGCCCAACCAATAGCAAGATGCTCCGAAAAAGAGAAAACAGACTCAAATTCGGGAAAACCAAATGAAGGAATGAGAAAACACTTTGAACAAAATATGTACCAAATAACCTTTAATGTAATAATGTAATTTTTAATAAATTATTTTTGAAAAAATATGAAACTTTGAACAAATACATACATATAAATATGTTACAGTGAGTTTATAATTTCAGTGAGTTTATAATCTGGCATGACGTTTAGGCGTGTTTCAATGTAATTTCTCTCATTATGAGATGTGAATACATACATGGTCGCCCTATAATATTTATAATGCAAATAAAATAACACACTCGCAATAACAAATTTCACGAAATATACAATCATTTTTACGAAGTAGTACAATTTAGCGTGATGTACTATCATGTGGTACGCGAGCCAAAAAAGGTTGGGAAATGCTGCTTTAGTTCATACCAAACAATTAGTCTTTATATTTCTAATCACCAATACATCTAAACATTTTAATTTAACAAAATCTAATCACCCACCCCTCTTTTTACCACATATTTTATAGCAGAATCAAAACAATTAAACTCATTTACCAACTCCTTCAATTTATCATTCTCAACTACAATCATCCACACATCTAACAAATAACTTTAAATATAAACAATTCTTTTTAATAATAATTTCCTCTTCCAAATAATTAATATAAACTGAACAAAATAAAGGAAAAATAATATAACCTACTATCTACCACCCTTCCATAATCATATGAAAATTACCATTATAAGTAAAATACATAGAATCCTCTAATAGTAAAAGCAAATCTTTAATAACTTTAATTTTATTTTTTGACAAAGATCCATTCTTAACCAACACAGACATAAGAACATCAATACTGCTTAATCTATTAACAGACTGATACATATTCTCAATATTTAAACTACCAAATACCCAATTACTTTCCATTTTAAAATTATTAATCTTAACAAAAGCCTCAAAAGAAAAAGAAATTGTATAATGATCTAAATCAACAAATTGTTTTAAAAAATTATTCAAGAACCTAGAAATACCCTTTACAACACTACCTGTAAAATCAAAAATAAATCTTAAAGGAAAAGCATTTTTATGAGTCTTAATATTCATAACATCTTAGCTGATATGAAATCATTTGGATAACATTTTAAATAATCTACTCTATTAAAAATTTACCATTTTTTCATAATATCTATTAACTTCCTTTTAATCACATTACCTGGATCTTTTTCTAAAAACATGTATATTTACCATTATTTAATTCTTTATCCATTTCCTCCTTGAACTCATTTCCTTTCATAATGACAAATCTACCAGCTTTGCCTTCACGAAAAATGATCACACCCTCAGCAATTAACTTATCCTTGAGAATGTCTAACCTAAGCAGGATTAACAATAAATTTTTCTTTCCTTATTAAGCTTTTATTCAAAATTAATTGAATGCCAACTTTTTGCTCATCACTCAAATTACTAAATTCAATAGACGAAATTGTATCAAAAACTATTTTTTGAATGAAAAGGAAAAAAAAATTAGGGCTTTACCATGAATCTCTAATAATCTATCATTTAACTTAACACCAGGAAGATTATCAATGTTATTAATACAAGAAACATACTCTCATATACCCCTATCACTACAATAAACTTTATTCATTTTTCCAAACAATCATTTTAATTTTCTTTCATACTTTCTACAATAAAAATTTGACCTATTTTGTCTAAATTGCCACATGGAAAAATTTAAAACGTAATAATTAAAATCTTGCCTCTTGTCTAAACAATACCTATTTCTTTTATACAGTATTAGTAAATAAATTTGTAAAATTTAAGTTCTTTTAATATTAAGTGTGGATGGGAAGTAAATGTAATTGTGGGTAATGTTTAATATAAATATGCTGCTCCTTTGTAGTTCTTTATACTTGAGAAGTCTGCTTGTAGCAGTGAAACCATTAGTTGTGTTTTAGATTTTACTTCCTTAGCTAATCTGGTTGAGTTTTGGATTTGGGATAATTTTGATTATATATTGTAACCTTTTGATTGGTTATCCATGATAAGAAGGGTATATAAAATGTAAATTATAGCTCCAAAATTTTAAATTTATAATGAGATAACAGTAATGCTATAAATTCGGGCAAAACAAAAATAATAAATTATTTAGTATCATAAAGTTTAAAAAGAGAATTCTGTAGAGATTTACTAATTGTTGTTATTTATAATCTTTTATAATATAATCTATTATATAATTTTTAAAGACAATATTTATCCATTTAAATAAACATCGTTACTTATCAGTTTGAGTTTAATTTATTTTAAATGCAATGTTCCTTTAAAAACTAAAGATTAAAAATGTAGTTAATGAAAGAAGGAACAATTATCTATCACAAGATAAGAATTTATTTTAAAATTATTGTAATATCTTTTAAACAAAAATTATTATTATTAAACTTTAGGAATAAATTCAATTAATATCATTTTTTAAAAAGATGATCAGAACTAAAACTTGGCCTTAAAGTAGTGATTTAAATTAATTTTGTTTGTAAAATATTTTTTGATTTTAATATTTTAAAAGAAAAACAGAAAAATCTTTAAGCTAAAAAGTTGTAAAAGTTGGTTTGGGAAATTGACCAATGAGAAGTCAAGTAAATAGTTTGCTGACATCGATTATCCAGAGGTTTTTAAGTAAAAAAAAATGCAGTAGACAATCTGAGAGGAGAGATTCAAGAAACTTAAAAAGCAGATAGCTGTTTTAATATTTTTCTCAGTAACGTATTATAAAAGTTAAAATATTCAAAGTTTAACAAGTCAAAAATCATATTTAAAAGCAGTCTAAATATATAAAAGATTTTAAAAGTAATTATTAATACCATGGAGTGAATAAATTAATTTTCATTATGACCTGGTTGCCAATTCTGATTGCCTATTTCTGGCCAAGAAAATATACAAAAAGTTTGAAAAATCCAAGTTCTTAATTTTAATTTAGCCTATGATAACCATGATAAAGGAAAGACAACTACTGTGTGGCTTCAAAGAGAAACTTAACTGCACCCATGTAAGAAAGCAATTCATTTATCTTTGTTTGAATGTGAAAAACAGATTAAAAATTCCAAGAAATAAATTTTTAAAGCTGATAGAAATATTTTATAGAAAATTAAAGATAATTAATTAGTCGCGAGTGATGAATGCAAGAAAAGCTAATCTTCGTTTGAATTAAACAGTGGAGACATAAGAAGTAGCTTACAAAATTTTGAAAAAAATGTTTAGTCTATACTTAATGAAAAAAAAAAACAGATAAAAGTTGAATCAATATTTCTTATGTTTGAATAGAAAGTAATCTTTTATTATCATATAAGAAACGAATAGTAAAATTGGAATAATAATCTAAAAGTCTGTTCTATTTTTAATAGTAAATGACAATCACGAAGATAACACATTATAATGCATAAAGTTAAATGAGTTTATTGAGATGTATTTAATATTAGAAGAGTAATAAATAACAGGAAAGGGGATGAAATATACGAAGAAATCTACTGATAAATTAGTTAAAATCTATTTAAATTTTGCAACGTAGAAAAAAAAAATACGCATGTAACTTTAAACTAGAAAGGAAGAATGCAACCAATTTAAAATTTTGTCCAGTTAGTATGTGCTTGTTTGTTTAATGTGTTGTTTAAATATACATATATTCTAGAAAACAGAAGATGGGAAAAGCATCCAAACTCATGAAGAATGGAGAATATCTACAGGGTGACCATGATAAAATGAAAATCGAAGTTTGAAATGGGTTTTAAAAAAAACAAAGAGAAAATAATTTTAATGTGAAATTTATTATTAATATTTTTGTTTGATGTGAAATATAAATGAAGGAATTCTACTTATTAATGATTGAAAGAATTTTTATATGCAATCTAATATATAAGATTAATTTATAATTTATTCTTGTTAGAAAAAAAAAAAATGCTTAAAAGATATGAAAAGAGAATGCATATGAGTTATAATGTGTGTGAAGTATAGTATTTTAACTATATATTTTTTAAAGTATATGCTTTAATAAATTAAGTGTAAAAAGGTTATCTGAAAAGAATTATAGACTTATAAAATGTAATGTATTTAGAAGAGCAAGAAAGAGTGAATGTTAATGCAAGACAAGATAAGATCATGATCTCATTTGTTTAAAAAAAAAAAAAAAAGCATCCTATTGATAATAATAATAAAAATGAATTGTTTTGGGACATGATTGCAAACATAGATAGGAAAGTATTTCATGGGAAGAATATATTTATTTACTGGTATAGAGTTGGTAGAATATGCGATGCTAAATACACTGTAGGAGGTGAGTTAAAATTTCAGGGTAGGATATATAAAATATCATCCTGAAGAACTGATGTATAGTTAAGTAGGCATAATCTTTGTGATAACCAGATGGTTATTAGAATGAGATTGGAGGATTTTCGGCAAAGAAATGAGCGTGATGCATACCGCAAGTGCTTATTGAAGAAGACAGGATAAAAATTGGGGTAAGTTCATTAAGAAAATGATTACCTACCAAAATATGACTCCTCATAAATAAAAGAAATCTCTATCCCTCTATCAGAATAGTGTTTAATAAAATCAGCTGTTCATCTTTATAAAATTTTATAGTAATAATAATATAGTATGCATCGAAGGTAAACTCAATATTTTAAAGGATTCTATAGTTTTTCTTCCTAAGTCTGGACAAATCAGCCTGTATGTAGTGAAACCATGTACAGAAAAAATGTTCTATATAGTTGAATAAAACTTGAATAAATGATCATATGAATAAGAATAACTGAGATCTAAGATCAACAGAGAGCACGAGTAAAAGAATGTTTGCATCAATGAATTGCATTATATGAAGAAAAAAAAATCCTAACTTTATTATTCATTTTAAATACATCATAAATATTGTCTGTTATTTTTTTATATTTACCACATCAGTAATAACTTTGTTAATAAGATGTTAGTGTAATATTTTAAACCAAATTTTAAATATAAAATATAATTTAACTACTAGAAGATTATCAATATATTGGGAGTTACAAAATATCAGATAATACGGAAAATGATTTGTGAAGATCCCAGATAACTTATGAATGATGCAAATATACAAATTAGTATAAAAGCATACATAATAAAATAATAAGTTTATAATTTCAAAAAAACTAAGACAAACTAAGGGAAGGGTTAATGATATATAAGAACCATTATGCACTTGTAAAAATGTAAATAATTTATTATCAATGTATAAACAGTTTTCATGATTTTTTTTTTTTAATTGTTAATGAAGTATTTAACCTAATGTTCATATGTGTTTGTTGTTTATTAGTATTATTGTAAATAAATGACCATTTTGATTTAAACTATGTATTATTAATTTCATCGTGTTTGAGAGTCATTTCCATTCCAACGTCATATCCATAAAGGACATTATCCACACTGACTTATACATATCACATTTTGATTACACATCTTATTTGAGGAGTTATGTTTAATATTTTATAATTAATATACCAACTCTCAATTGCTTTTAAATGATAGCTATATTAAAAAGAAAGCTTATGGTACTTCATGTTTTATGGGATCTGAAAGAATCTTGAAGAGCCATATGACAAATACTATTAAGTATTACAAAAATGGAGAGTATATAATAGAAACCAGTAGTATATTTGAGAGTCACGTTCTAATTTCGTAAGTGGAAATATATGTTATATCATAAATTTAAAAGTATTGTATTATTTCAGAGTACAAGTTATTAACCAAATATATTTTAAGGTTTGTTAATTGTGAAGGACTTAATTACAGCGAATGAATGCTAACTAATTAAGAGATGTATTTCATTGAATTAGACTTGGCAGAAAATAATGGAGTGTTGAAGCTTTGATTATAAGAAAATAGGTATTCTAGAGTAATTGTTGTTAACATAAGTATGAGAATAAATCTTAGGAAAAATAGATTAAATTATTTAAAGGAAGGTAATCATTAGATAATGAGTGTTAATTTCCATGTTTTATTATTATAGTTAGATTAAGTTGCCAATAGGAGATTGATCAAGGTTTGTAATAATAAATATGATTTTATTAAATTGTTGAATCCCAGTAAAAACCCTCTTGAGATTCAATTATCAATTTAATTGTTATATTGGACTTTAGAATAGAATAACTTATGATCCCTGAGATAGCCATAGGATAGCATTAATTCTTGTAATTGAATTGAATGTAGTTTTGTTTCAATGTTATTATTTTGAGATTATTAAAGTATAGAAGAATATTTAAAGCATTATTTAAATGAAATATTATGTTAGTCATTGTTTGTTGTGGGGATTTTCCTAATGATTATATGTAAATAAATCAATTATTTTATATAGCACGAAGTTTTATAAACTGTAATAGCTAAACAACATTAAGCTGTTGCACATGCGCTTTGCAGATTTTAACTATAAATGACTGAATACAAACACTTCAAACACATGATAAAGTCTAATAGGATGGTAGTAGGAGAGTTTCCATAATAGCAATGCCATTGTGGAGTGTATTTTATATACTTTTTCAATGTTAAAACCACTCTCTTGTAATTGTCCCTAAAGTATATCTTATGTTTTAATAATTAGCAAGTTTCAAGCCCCATAGAGTCTTATACTTTATTATTGTTATACTTGATGGTTTATTATTGAGCTAGTATAATAGCAGTACAATAAAGAAGATAGAGAGGCATGTTGGAAGAACAACAGAAGAGTTACAATATATATATTGAACCAGATGCTTTATCCGCTTCAAAAGTTTCATCGCGAAATTAAAACTAACTTTTATTTTTAAAAAACTTTTAAGAGGAAAATATTTTAAAGTTTTGTATATTTTTTTTTTTTTATGTATTAAGAGTACGTGCAATAATGCACATACTCTATAAACATTTTATAATTCTGTGATTTCATTTTCTTTTATCTTCAATAGATTTTATTTTAATTTAAAATAATTTTCTTTTGACATTTTTTTAAAATCTATTTGTAAAAATATTCTAATTAAAAAAAAAAGTTTTAATCCTCTTTGGACAAAGCATTTTAATTTTGGAAGGTTTTGATTGCATTTTTGTTTCTTGTTTGTAATCTAATGTTAATTTATTTGTAAAAAAAAAACTGAGATTTAATTTTAGATTTAATTTTTTAAAATTAATTTTGGATAAGGTAGGTACCCTGGTCAGATTTTTAATTATAATTAAGTCTGAGAGAGATTTTCCCTGGGCAAAGACCTCTAATGAAAGATGACATGGCATGGGAAGTAAGTGTGCACATAAATAGCTCTGGAATTTTGGACTAATTATTATTCAGCTATTCATTTTTTTTATTCTGCTTGTAGAGTATTGATTCAACTTTTTAGTACGCTAATTGTAATACCTATTTAAATTGCAGTGCTGCTATAAATTCCCAAGGTTGTTGAATGTGTCTGTTGTACAGACATTGAGAATATTACCTTTTGCTGTTTGCCATTAGGAAATTCTGCTGAAATTATGTTAGTTCCCAATTGCTAAATAAGATCGTCTCTGCAGAATGCCAAAACTACATGCCATGATGAATCTTTTCTACAACATGCAGTGCTAAATCAACCCAAAATGGACCCCGGATCCCAAGCTGTTCCTTCAATATCATGTCGTAAAAGCCTGAACAAGAACTGATCCCTAATACTGTCTCCAGACTCCCAAATATATAATGGAAACCCAAATCTTCCGCCGGAACTTTAAAGTGAAAGAAACTGTGTGCGCTGCTGACAGACATCCGCTGAACATGCCTTGAGGTAAAATGTTTTCATATTCTTACCAGGGTTTAAATCTCTGTTAAAGTTTCAGCTTAATCGTAAAATAATCCTGTATTTATTAGAAGTTTTGAATATTCCTTCAATATTTTAATTATGTTCTGTATTTACTTATTAGTTAAAGTGTGTACTGGAATCTTAGTTTTAAGATTTCATATTAATTTATTTATCTGAGTATATTGCGAGTTTATATTCGAGATGCTTTGTATTCTTTTCTTTTTTTATATTAACTAACTCTTAATAAATGCCTGGGCAGATATTAGTAATTTTCTTTTAATTCACCTGTCCCTTGTGTTATAATTAATTTAGGTAAGTTTGTTTTGCATTTCCTGCAGACCGCAAATCTTTTGGCTGGCAGTTTATAGTGTATTGTTCTGTTTTTCCTAAATCAGAGAATTTAATTTTCTTCTATTTAAGATTGCATGTAGTCGTAATCTTCTCTTGTTCTATTTTCATAATTTTTTATTGGGGTTAACCTTGATTATCTTGAATGTGGTAAATCATGAGGTGTTCTGCAGACATAAATTCTTGGTCCCGATGCTTTATTCCGAGCCAAGGAAAGCTCGCCTCTGCTGTTTCGTTGTACTCCCTTCATGATTCCTTTTGTTTTGAAATCTCCAAATAGGAAAACCGGAATTAGTTTTTATAAACTGCTGGCAGGAAAGTATTATAAATTCTCTCTTAAATCCTTAGGTGAGAAAACAAACCTGTCTGCCAGGGTATTTAAAGTTTCAATATTCATATACATTCTCTGATGAATACGCTTGAGGAATCTAGAATAATCTTTCGTAATTTGTTTGCCTAAAATTTATTATAAATTTAATAATCTATAAAATTATTTAAATTTATTTTGGCTGATGTTTGTCTTTGTGTTCTTTTCTCAATTGTTCGAACAATCTTAAAGATCTCTTTCTCTCCCTGGATCTAGCTGGTGGCATTCCTTATCACTGTTAACTCTTGATCACCATAAATTAAATTTTCTAGATAGTTAGTCACTCAGTGGCACCCTCGGTGATCACAAGAAGTGAAGAACTGACCGGTACAACATATATATAATTCAATCATTAAACACAATAACATTTTCCAAAATAAAGTAGTAATTCATAAAAAAGATCTCATAAAAATAAAAAAAACAATTTTAATATTAATTAACATTAAAAAAAAAAACACTCATTAGTAGTATAATACTGCATGATTAATATAGAGTTGTCATATTTGCATTCTGAATATGTGTTTAAAATATTTTATAATAAATACATTTATTTTACTGTGCAATAAAAAGTTAAAAAAATAATTGTTTTCTTTAACCACAATTGGGGGATTTATATTTAACTTAATTCAATCATTAAACACAATAACATTTTCCAAAATAAAGTAGTAATTCATAAAAAAGATCTCATAAAAATAAAAAAACAATTTTAATATTAATTAACATTAAAAAAAAAAACACTCATTAGTAGTATAATACTGCATGATTAATATAGAGTTGTCATTTTTGCATTCTGAATATGTGTTTAAAATATTTTATAATAAATACATTTATTTTACTGTGCTATAAAAAGTTAAAAAAATAATTGTTTTCTTTAACCACAATTGGGGGATTTATATTTAACTTAAAATAAAAGTGGTAGGTATCCAGAAATTAACTAATTTTTGGATACCCCACACTTTTATTTCAAGTTAAATATAAATATCCCAATTGTGATTAAAGAAAGCAATTATTTTTTGACTTTTTGGTGCAGAATAAATAAGTATTCATTATAAAATATTATACATATATATATATATTATTAATTTTTTAGTATTCACAATTATTCCTATTTAAAATGAAGAATGAAAAGGATCTCACACCCTGCATAATATGTGAAAAAAAATCATGCATTAAAAATCAATTCCAATATTATTTTGTTTATGAAAAACAAAGAAACATTTTCAAACAAAAGAAATTAAAGTTTATTTTTATTTCTATTTGAATTTACCATAAACATCTTACTTTTAGTTTTTTTTTTTTTTAAAAAATTGCTCTACCAAGCACATCATTAAAAAATTGCTAAACAGATATCAACATGCTGAAATTTGGCTTGCTAATACTATTACGTAAACAAATGAGGGAACCACTCTGAAATAGTTCATATCTTATTGCACTGTCATTGATTTCTACATATGTACAAAATTTGAAGGAAATAGAGGTCTGTTAGGACTTGATTACAAAATTCAATCTAAACAAACAAACAGAGTTTCTAAGTTAAACAAATGCTTTTAAAAATAGAATCAGATCATTTGTAACTTATTATATTTTGTGTATTATTTTATTGTAGGTTTTTAAATTTATGAATTCTTATTAAGTTTTTGAAAAAAAGTTTTTGAAGAATTTATCTTCATTCAAATATAAGTGCATTAAGTTAATTATACATGATATAAACTGACTTTATATCAGAGGTCAGATACCTTTTGAAGAGGGTCAGACATGCAGTGTCTTGAAGGATGGCCATGATATCAAATGTACTACAAATAAATTATCTCAACTTTAGACTGCTCTGTCCAGAAAACTGTCTTGGGCTGACTATTTGAAGAAAAGAAGAAAATCAATGCAATTTTATTTAAACAAGGGGTTACTTATTTTACTGCAGTAATAACAGTAAAACAACTACTCAACAGCAAACACAACAAAAAAATTGCAAATTCCATACTATAAACAAAATACAATTAGAAATGGCAAATTAATAATGTGATACTTGTGTCTGCTTATTACTTGCTAATTTCTCCAAATACAGAGAAATGTTTGTTGATGTCAAAATCAAAACATCATTCAGGTGGTCATCATACAACCTTGTTCTTAAACGACTTTTAGAATATTTCATTTTAAAAAAAAAGTTGTTCACAAGCATATGTTTTTGCAAATAATGATACAATGCTTTTTGCATTATTCAAGATGTTTTTATAGTTTCCGCTTGGCAATAAATATTTCTTGTAGAAGTTAGCAGTGGACTTGAAGTGAAATTTTGATTTTAAAAATTCATCACATTGTAAGTTGATTAACTCCAACTGATATTTTTCTGTCACTTGTTCCACATCAACTTCATAAAGAAAACCAAATAATATAAAATGATTTTTATATTACCGGAAATCTATAAACAAAAGGATAACTCACTTCTTAAATTCTGAATAGAGCTCATAAAAATGTCTGGTATTATATCTTTCTTGTAATTTTGGAGATTTGAAAAATGAGAGTAGTTGCCTGTCTGAAGTTGTGATTTCCACAGTCAAAGTTTTCTTTCAAAAGCAGTAATTTGACCAAACATTTCAAATACAAGCTTGTTCCTTCCTTGAAGTTCAAGATTAAAATTGTTCATCTGGATCATAATGCCTACTATAAATGCTAACTTAACAATCTACTGTGGATCTTGAAAACAAAAATTATTTTGGTCTTTTTCTCTAAAAACAGAGTAATCTCTTCTCTCAATGCATATGCTCGTTCCAGCATTTTTCCTCAGCTAAATTATCCAACATTTGAAAAATATGTAAGATTGCCATACTCTGCTGTCAATTTATTTGTTTTAAAAATTCTTGAAACTTATGGTGATTTAATCCTCTTGCAAGTATAAAATTGACTGTTTTTATGACCACTAACATGATATCCTTAAAATTCAATGACTTTGTACATAATGCATCCTGATGAATAATGCAGTGAAGTTTGATTAGTTTGTGATGAATACCAATGTGTTCTTGAAGCAATAAAATAAACCTATTTTTCTCTCCAACCATTGCTGGTGCTTCATCTGTAGTTATTCCAATAAGCTTTGATAATCAAGATTTATTTCATAAATAGATTTAATAATGCCTCCCAAAATATCTTCTTCAGGGCTAGTGTTCCTTCATAGGAATCAATTGTACAAATTCTTCCACAATATCAAATGTCAGTATTACACCCATTACAAATAGTAAAAGTTGGCAAGTATCTGTCATATTTATGATTTCATCAATAGCAATGGAATACTCCAAATTTGTTAAAATGCCCCCTTAAGCCACTTTTGACATTTCCTGCCAGTTCTTCAATTGGTCTTCTTACAGTTCTTGCAGACAAGCTTATTACAAAAAATAATTCCGTTTTTTCTGGACAAACAATATCCACTACTTTCAACATACATTCTTTGAAGAATTCTCCATCAATAAAAGATTTCATCTTTTCTGCAATTAGTTTTGACACCTTATTACTAGCACAAATGTTTCGGTCAATTTCTTCAACTTGTCTTATAAAAAAGGATGACTATTTTGTTGTTATTTCTCAGCCATGCAACTTCCATCTCATGTTTTTCCACTGAAATTGTTGTAACAATTATGATGAGTTTCATAATGTCGTTTAATATTTGAAACTTTCTTCGCAGCAATGGTATTTTGACAAATCAAACAAATACATTTCCCAAAGTGCCAGTGAAAAAATAACTAGGGTCCAACCTTCATTAAAATTTTGGCACTCAAGATCTACATTTCTTTTCTTAGTATCTATGGGTTTATTTTTGCTCAGAAAAAAAGAACTTCTAGAAAGAAAAGAGAAAAAAAGAAATCAGTATGGAGAAATAAAAACCAATGAAAACAAATATGTGTGCAGATACAGTAATGTGATGAGATTTAATAATTGTAAATAAATTTATATTAAATATTTGTTGGTACACTGATATCTAACTGTTGGATATTTGTTATCTAATCTATAGATAATTGCTATCTAGTTGTTAAGCTGGAGGGCTGGATAAAAATCTCTGGTGGGCCAGATGTGGCCCGCGAGCCTGGGGTTGCCAATCCCTGTTTCATATTATCAAAGTATAATAGAAAGTAAACTTCCTTATAATACAGATGCACTTTGTTGATTGTGGTGTCAAAAACTTTTAATAATAAAATATACTTTGATCATCAATCACATGTTTAAACTGCCTTCACTAATTCCTTATTTAAACTCAATATAATAACAATCTTGTGAACATGTAATAGAAATATAAAAATCAGTATACTTTTAAAAAAAATTGTAGTAATGTAAAAAGAAAATAGTGTCTTACTGCAAAAAACATAATAACTGTACAAAGATTTAAAAAGTAAGCTATTCTGACACCAATATACTTAATTAAAGCAAATGACATTTTTTATGAAGAAGATATCTTATGATGTGGCCAATATATTGTATATATGCGTAATATTATAAAAGCACCCTTTAAAAGAAAAATTAAACTTCAGTTTTAGTGCCCATACTTCCACTAGAAGTGAAAACAAAAGCATAAATTCAAAGTGACTTAGCGCTTTCATTTTTTAGCTATCTTTAAAAAAAAAAAAAATTCTAAGCATGCATGCATCCTGAAAATTTTTTTAAAGTTCACCTGGCCAGGTCTTGAATCTCAGGTCATGGGCTTAGTGTGTATATTTGCTTAACTTCTAAGCCAGGCTCTATTTATTATTTTAACCGTTTCAAATATTTTTTTTTTCCTATTCAATTCTTTCTACAATTACTAAAAATGTCTATGCAGTAGTGTCTAGAAGCTAATACTAATTAATAAAAAATATATAATTAAACATTTAAATTATGAAATCACCATTTTTAGCAGCCAATTGATTTTCCAAATCCAAAATAATATTTTCCTTCATTAGTAATTTGGAATTAGAATCTTCAAGGATAGTTTTACTTTCTTCTAAAAGTGACTGTAAATTCTGAACTGTTTCTTCCTAAAAAAAATATCATTAGTAAATAACATAAATATATAATTATAATATAAAGAATCTCAAAGATAAAATATAATATACAATGCAAAATATCTACTGATATTACCAATTAAAATATGAAATAACACTTTCAATTAAGATCATTTAAGTTTTCAGTATATAACTCGAATAGAAACTTGGTGATCTTAATATAGGGTAGTCAACAATAGTATGGCAAATTGCATACTAGTTTATTAAGCCTTATTGACTTAATAATTTGCCAGATTAAAATAAATCACAGTTATAATTCAACACTACATCTCTTACTCTTTCAATATACAATTCCTGAAATTTAAATTTATCAGTCTGCTATAATACATTAAATATTAAATAACAATCATAACTATTAAATTTTAAATCTATTGGCTATATATATGTAATCTTTTTTAATATTGATGTGATGCACTGTGACTTCTCCTTATACGGAGTGAGGAATCTCTCAGCAACTATGCCCAGAGAAACCTGTTAGCCACTTTGACTTTCCTTTCCCATATTCTCTATCCTGCTCCATCCCATTTCCATGTCATAATCTTTGTCAACTCCATGGCCTTTATATCTAAAACCCCCTTATTTTTTCCTAAACCCAGCATAAAAACCAATAAACCACTTTCTGTATAATTACTTTGTTTATATTTATTCTTCCACAACTTCATTATTTGTACCCTTTCTGCTTTCAGACATTTACATTCAATTAACAGATGCTTAATATTTTCTATGCCTTCCTTACACAACTTGCAGACTAAATCACCCATATTTTACCATTTATGTGTATATTCCCTTGTTGCTAAAGATCCTGTTCGAGCTTTAAACAGTAAACTACTTTCCTTGCTATTATCATAAATTAACTCACACCCAATATTGTTTACTTCTATAAATATTTAAACTCTTTTCACTCTCCATACCAGCTCTCCAATTCCCTATTTTATACTAATGCAACTCTTCTACCCACTCCTTAACACTACAACACTCAACAATTCTCCTAACACAATCATCCCATCTTTTGTACACATATACTGATATAAATTCCTTATCCAAATCTTCTGCATACCGCCTTACCTTTCTCACCCATCTTGTTGCCTGCCCTTTATTTGTAACCCAATTAAATACTATTTTGGCTATTCTTTTATTATCCATAAACTGCAATCTACCAAACATTTTCATTTTGCTTTTTGCATCTCTCAAATAAAAACTTGACCATCCCATTTCTCCTTGAATTGCCTCCTTTGCCGTCCACACTTCTGCATACCCCATTACTAACACATAATGCATCATTATCATATGTTAACCCTGCTACTGCCATTCCCTTCCATACAATTCTAGCTACATCATATTTATTATATGAGAACACTGTTAATTTCTTTATCAATCCCTTTGTTTTCTTTGCTTCATTTACCAATTTTTTTTCCCATTTGTCCAAGCAATTTCTCTGATTACTTAGGATGATTTATATCCCTCAGTAAAAATTCTTTGTCTTCTTTTTCCCCAATATTAATCATCATTACTTTTGATTTTTCTTCACTAAATTTAGTCCCCATCTCTTTACCCACCTTTGTGCATGTCCTCAGCATAACTTCCATATCTTCCCTCATCATCTAGTAATACTAATTCTCTCTCTCCCACATTCCTTCTTTTAATGTATTTCCAAAATTTTTTACTCCCATCTATTCAACTTCATTCTCTATAATTATCTATTTTAGCCAACTTCTTTTTTTCTAAGTACTTTTCCCATTTAAAATTAAAATCTTTTTCACTTTCTTTGTTCTTAATAGCACACATATATTCTCTAGCATGCTTTTTTCCTCTCTTTTACACTTTTACTAATTCTCACTTTCCTATTACTTTTATTCGTCTGTGTGATGTCTTACGATCCATGATGATTTTTCTATCATGACGTCATTCAAGGAATGACTGCGGAACTAGACTATTATTGTCTGCGGTATGAATGGTAACCGTAACTAGTAAACAAATACTTTTTGATAGCGCTAATTCGTTCTTAAAATCATAACAAGTTTTTAGCTGGTTTGTTATTCTAGAGACTGGCGACGAGGATGGGATACACGAGATACAAAAAAAATATATATTATATTTTAATTCAACAGTGTTCTTTATAATATTATTCTTAATCGTACGTAGGACGCTGAATATTTTTTTTTTACCCAAACTTTGTTTTCTATTGGATTTATAATGGCAACTATTGGGTCTTTAGCACCTTTCGACGTTGACTCACCGCAAATGTGGGATACATACGTGTCACAGGTAAATTTCTTTTGTGAAGCTAATAATATTATTGCTGACGAAAAGAAACGTGCAACACTCCTCGCTGTCTGCGGACTACGAACATTAAGTATTCTTCGATCTCTTATATCACCTGCGTTGCCTCATGACAAGTCATATCAAGAAATAGTAAATATATTAAAACAGTATTTTAATCCACAACCTTCCGTTATTTACCAACGTTTTCAATTTCACCGTCGTTGGCAATGAGAAGAAGAAAATGTGAGTGCATTTTTAGCCGACCTTCAACGTTTGGCAGAGAGCTGCGATTTTGATCTTTCATTAACAGAGCGTCTTCGAGATCAATTTGTCTGTGGACTTCGTGATGAAACTATACAGCGCAAATTATTGACAGAAGAATCTTTAACATTAGAGATAGCTATACAGCGTAGCTTAGCTGCTGAATCTGCATTGGTACAGGTGCATGAAATCCGTGCCACAAACACTCCCATGTCGACTGTTGATCTTATTCAGCGAAATAGATCAACCTTACCTCGCAAAAATGTTTCTAGGTTTTCACTGTCTTCACAAACATCCCCTACACACAAAAGGAACATTGGTGCATCTCAATCGGGATTTCCACTTTGCTATGGTTGTGGCAGTCAACACAATCGAGTGGAATGCCCTTTCAAGAAAACCAAATGCCATTTCTGCCAGAAAATAGGTCATCTACAGCGTGTATGCCGAGCAAAACAATGCACTATTCCTGGATCTGCAAACCAATGCATGGCAGTAATGGAGACAGATGATGATGTAAGTCATATCCATGAAATACGCCATGATGCTTCAACACCTAAATCCTCCGCACATGTGTACATTAATGGCAAGGAATGTAAAATGAAAATTGACTCAGGATCAGAATATTCTATTTTATCTTCTGACACACTATCTGAATTGTGCAATGGAAAAATACCTGAACTACATCCAGTAACAATTACATTACGAGATTTCCAGCACCACTCAATATCATTCAAGGGATATTGTGTTGTACATGTTCAATATGGTGTATATTCATGCCATCTACGCTTATTAATAACAGAGAGTCCCTGTACAAACCTGTTAGGACGTGAATGGTTCACACCTCTAGGTATTTCATTAACTGGAGTCCATCTAATTACCGAACCATCTATTCAAGATATCATTAATGAATTTCCACAAGTTTTCAGCTCATCTATAGGAACTTACAAGGGTCCAGCTGTATCATTGCCAGTTGATCCTAAATTTCCCCCAATCAGACTACGAGCCCGGCCACTACCACTTGCTATGAAACCTAAGGTGGATGTTGCTTTAGATACTCTGCTCCGTGATGGGATCATTGAACCAGTGAAAAACCCTGTATGGACAACACCAGTAGTACCGATTCTTAAACCAACAGGAGAGGTGAGATTATGCGGTGACTACAAAGTGACAGTCAACAGAGCTCTTCAGAATCACCCATATCCTATACCTGCGGTACATCATCTTCTGACATCTCTTCCTCCTAGCTCTATCTCTGCAAAAATTGATTTAGCTAAGGCCTACCTACAACTTCCAGTTGATGATATGTCTGCAAACATACAGACAATCATCACTCATCGAGGAGCCTTCCGCGTAAAACGTCTACAGTTCGGAATCTGTGTTGCACCCGGAATGTTTCAATGCATTATAGACAATTTATTTGGAAACATTTCTGGAGTTTTTCCATATTTCGATGACATATTAATTTGTGCATCTTCAACAATTGATCCATGTTCAAAATTACGTACTGTGTTTAAAAGGTTAGCAGACAGTGGATTGCGGGCCAATAAAGAAAAATGTGTATTTGGAGTAGATTCTGTGGAATTTCTGGGTTATACAATTGACTGTAAAGGCCTGCATCCATCTCCAAGTAAAACAACTGCAATTCAAAATGCTTGCTCTCCTAGGAACAAAATAGAACTGAAAGCATTTTTAGGTCTTATAAATTTTTATAACAATTTCCTTCCAGATCGTGCAACAGTAGCTGAACCTTTACATCATTTATTACAGACAAATGCTACATGGACTTGGACACCACAACATGAAAAAGCCTTTCTTAAACTTAAAGAGGCATTGATGTCCAATAATGTTCTAGTTCCATTTGACCCTCACCAAAGCATTCTACTTACATGTGATGCTTCGCCTTATGGAGTAGGTGCAGTACTAAGTATGCAATATCCTGATGGATCATCCGCTCCAGTTGCTTTTGCTTAACGGACATTGTCTAAGGCTGAACGAAACTATGCACAAATTGATAAAGAAGCTTTGGCAATAATATTTGGCATGAAACGTTTTCATCATTTCCTATTCGGAATTAAATTTAACATTTGTACTGATCATCGTCCGCTGCTTGGCATTTTTACCTCGGATAAACCAACACCAATAATTTTATCACCCCGAATGCCAAGATGGACACACATCCTCAATGCATATTCTTTCAAACTGGAATATAAACCAGGGAAAAAAGTTGCAAATGCAGACGCGTTGAGCAATTTCCACTTCCATCAACCGAATGCGACAATCCAAACATGAATGGTGTCTTTTTCTTGGAGGAATTGGAAGATCCTCCTGTAACTGCTGAACAAGTTGCACATGCAACACGAAAAGACTTTTTGTTATCAAGAGTAAAGAACTATATTTTCACTGCCTGGCCAAGCAGAACCACAGACACTAAACTTCAACCTTTTCTTATAAGACGCAATGAGTTATCAACACACAAAAACTGTTTGCTTTGGGGGTCATGCGTAATTATTCCTTATTCTCTACAGAGAATTGTTCTTAACGAACTTCATTTGGGTCATTCTGGCATCGTGAGAACCAAAGCATTAGCAAGGTCATACGTATGGTGGCCATCAATGGATAGGGATATTGAGAATCTTGTGGGCAAATGCAAAAATTGTCAAGTCATAAGACATGCTTGCCCCCGTGCTCCAATTCACCCTTGGGAACCACCATCCACACCATGGTCATGACTGCATGTAGATTTTGCAGGCCCAATCGATGGGCAAATGCTTTTTGTTGTTGTTGATGCCTATTCAAGATGGGTGGAAGTGCGCAGAATGCCTAAAACAACCTCAGTTGCAACAGTCACAGTACTACGAGAACTATTTTCTACCCATGGAATACCAGAGTGTGTAGTTTCGGACAATGGACCCCAGTTTGTATCTTCAGAGTTTTCTACTTTTCTTGCTAGTAATGGAATTCGCCATGCACGAATCGCACCTTACCACCCATCAAGTAATGGTCTTGCGGAGAGGGCTGTCCAGTCTGTGAAGGAGAGCCTAAAGCGTATTACTCATGGAAATTGGGAGCAACGTATTGCCCGATACCTTTTGGCTCAGCACATAACTCCATCTATAACTACAGGTTTGAGTCCAGCGAAATGCTCTTTCATCGACGCCTTCGTACATGCCTAGACTTCCTTCATCCGGATAGAGCCCCAAAGTCAGCACCATACAAACATCATCGGTTACGTGAATTCCAACCAGATGACACAGTATTTACACGAGCAGCAGGAAGGGGTTCTCCATGGATTCCTGCCATGGTAGAACAGCGTACAGGCCCTCTGTCATATGAAGTACGAACTGATCTGGGTTTACAACATAAGCACATTGATCAGTTGTGCTCAAGAACAGTGGACACTTTTCCAACTGTCTCATCTCCTGCTGAGGAAACACCACTTGCCCAAAATTCTCTACCCAGTGTGACATTGGAAAACACAAATAACCCGAGCTCAACACATTTCCATCCTACATCTCCAATTCAAACTCCAAAGGCTTACAGAGAACACTCTCAACGTCAACGCCGTCCACCAGTGCATTTCAACGATTATGTTACATACTAAGGGGGAAGGAGTGTGATGTCTTACGATCCATGATGATTTTTCTATCATGACGTCATTCAAGGAATGACTGCGGAACTAGACTATTATTGTCTGCGGTATGAATGGTAACCGTAACTAGTAAACAAATACTTTTTGATAGCGCTAATTCGTTCTTAAAATCATAACAAGTTTTTAGCTGGTTTGTTATTCTAGAGACTAAAACACTACAGTCTGAATATTCTCACCTAAAATCCTATTTGCCCACTTTTCCTATTTCACTACACCAGTCCTTATATTCATCCCCAACCAACTCTTCCATGGTTTCTTGAACTTTTATTTTATAGTCTTCTAACTTATTCTCATCATTCACTCTCAATTCACATCTTTCACTACCCTTTCCATTTTTATTACTATTTTTCATCTCGTTACTAACTATTTCTAATATAAAGAGGTTGTGATCACTATTACGTACTCTCTCTTCATTCTCAAACACCTTAATTTTCCGTACTTCATTCATTCCCTCTTTTCTCTACTAATACATAATCTATTGTGTGGAATACATTATTTCTAGACCATGTGTATTGTCCCTCATAAATATTCGATAAATTTCCAATGGTCAAATTTACTCTCTCACAAAAACTGTCCATTCTTATTACTTACATCATCAATTTCTTCAATATGCCCATTCATATCTCCTATAACTATTATTCTCTTCCCCTTTTGTTTGAAATTCTGAATATCCTTAATTAAGCATTCATATAGGCTATTGTTTCACTCCATCATAGTTTGACTATCTCCAGTGGCTATATACACTATAGCCACCATCCATTCTTGTCTTCATAACCTTATCTCAAACCACAAATGTTCTTGACATTTAACAGTATTTAAATAATTTTTTGACATAACTCATATATCATCATCCCTTTTTTCTTTTCTATTTATACCCTGCCATATTATGAATGAGTGCATTTAAGCGCCCTCTAGTAACTTAGTATTTATGTATTAATATAATTGATTATATTAATTGTGACTTCATAATTAAAAAAATAATTTGTGATAACATTCATTTTCATACCACTTCTAATAACTTTTATAATCTTTACACAATTATAATTAATATGAAATATAAAAATTATAGTTCATAACCTCACTAACTAAAACATGAAAATGCTTTTCCCATTTCATTTTTTATGCAGAATTCATATATTTCAAATAAAAATGTGAAGGTACCACTTCTCTAACAAAACAAATAAAATAAATGTTAGATCATGCAACAATTGTTTTCAAATATTTACTAAAAATATCACTGATAAATTACAATTTAAAGTGCAAATGTATATCACTAATTGCATGTAGAAAATTTATTTGCAAATACCCACGTAAAGGCAATTACTTGGCACAGACAGATGATTAAATTTTTCTTAAGACAACTTCTGGAAATTGTTTTGAAATAATAATTCACCAAAAAGTATACAAATTTTCATATCTTACTACAAAAAAATATTCTTAATAATGAAAAATATAAAAAAAATTACTACGTTGCCTATAATTCTTAATTATCAACTGCTTATGAACCATCATGCAGTTGCTAAAAATCTTATTTTATAAAATAGTGCAGCAAACACTGCATAGCTTGCGCCATTTATGCACCAATTGGACTAAAGGCGAAAAAACTATGTTTTGAAGGAAAACTGGAAATGGCAGGAAAGACATGTAATGGGATTAATTAGTTAAAAATAACATTTAATTTAACAATTACAGTTTAAAGTTTTCTCTCTTTTTTTTTGAAAGTGATTATTTTTTACAAAAAAAAAATGAAAAACATGCATTACAAGAAAAATTGAGCAATTTTCTCTTTGTAGATCAAAGAAACAAATTAAGAAAGGTAAACAAAAAGTGCTCACAATTATCAAATACATAACTTGTCCCAAAATAATAGTTTAATAATAGTGGTTTCTTATAATTTGGTTTGAATAAAAAAAAAAAGTGCTAAATCACTTTGCAGTTTATGAGTATCTAACCTATATACACATGAATAGACATTCACACAGCTAAAATAGTCTTTATATTGCCAACTACAGAACAAAGATATCTACAATATTCCTTTACAAAAATCAATGAAGGAACAAACAATATATACTAGGCTAATCAAAAGGCATATGATGTGAGTTAAGTTTTTTTCTTGTTTATTTTTGACTGGAAAAGTTAGACAATTTAAATATGCACACATTCTGAAAAGCCTATAAAATTCACTAAAACTGCATTCAAATCCTATGTCTTGAACAAGGCAGATAGATGTACCAACTATTATGACATGAGAGTTATATTATCTACAATTTTTATCAATAATCTTTGGTTTGAATTTCTGTACTTTCTATAATAACTGTCTTTTTTTGGTTTATTTTCTTTCAGTTTTAAATTCAAAAAGACAATTTAAAAGAGCACAGAAATCTTCTCATAAATTAATGTATGAATTTGAAAATAAAATAATCAATAAGGAATTAGATTCTAAAATTACCTAAAATATAAAATATGAAAATATTATTGTGTTTTCAATTTAAGACTCATAGTTTTGTAGTTACGTAGAGATAAAAGATGGCTGCTGGAGCGTTGCATTAGATCATAAGATCTAAGGGCAGTGCTCTCAGATCCAAGGCTCCTCACTGACGAAGGCCACAAGCCAGAAACTAGTCTGGGGATGTTGGATGAGTAGGCACTAGATGGCAATTTTATGCACTAGCCTTCTGGCATCTATTGATTACTCTGGCTTGTACTCAGTGGCAATACTGTATGAAGAGTTTTGCTGGTTTTAATAACAGTTAGAAGCAAGCATAAGAAGTGATGATCACATGATGTTTATTACTTTCAACAACTGTGATGGTAATGAACAACTTCTTTGTTTAATTTGCAATAATGTTTTGTCTATGGAAAGTATGAAACCATCAAAATTAAAAAGGCATTTTGAATCCAAGCATCTTTCATATTTCAAATGACTGTTAAAAACTTCAAATAAAGAAAAACAATATTTTGATAAATTTATAACTGTTAATGAAAAATATTTACTTGTATCATATGAAGTATCTGATTGCTAAAAATAAAAAACCATATACCCTTGGATAAGATCTTATATTACTTGCTGCTATTAAAATGGTAGAAATACTTCACAGAAGTAAATATGATGATGAAATTCGTAAAATTCCTTTATCAAATGACACTGTCACTAGAATTTCTGAAATTAGCAATGACCAATTTGAACAACTTATTACTAGACTTAAAGAAAGCCCAATATTTACAATTCAGTTGGATGAAACAACTGATATTTCAAAAATAGCTCAATTATTAGTAAATGTCAGATACATTTATAAAGAAAACATTGAGGAAGAATTGTTATTTTGTCGTTCTTTGGAAGAACGAACAAGAGGGTAAGATATATATAATAAGGTATACAAATTTTTTAAAACTGAAGGTTTAGAATGGAAAAATTGCTTTGGAGTATGCACAGATGGTGCAAAAGCAATGACTAGTGAAAATATTGGTTTTAAATCATTTGTTCAAGCTTCTGGTAATAATCGTGTAACTTTTACACACTGCCTGATCCACCGAGAGGACCTCGCAGCAAAAAAAAAGCAACAGAATTGAACGATGTGCTTCAGGATGCTGTTAAAATCATAAATTTTATTAAAAGCCGTGCCCTTAACAGTCGTTTATTTTCAAATCTTTGTAAAGACATGGATTTTGTCAAAATTATAAATTTTATTAAAAGCCATGCCCTTAACAGCCGTTTATTTTCAAATCTTTGAAAGACATGGATTTTGTCAAAATTATAAATTTTATTAAAAGCTATGCCCTTAACAGCCGTTTATTTTCAAATCTTTGTAAAGACATGGATTCTGAATACAAAAATTTATTATTACATGCAGAAGTAAGATGGATGTCAAGAGGGCGAAGTTTAAGAAGATTATTGTTATTAAAAGAAGAAATTATTGTATTTTTAACCGAACAAAAATCTGATCTTGCTGCTTTTTTTCAAAATGACTTATGGCAATCAAAGCTGTGCTATTTGTCAGATATTTTTGAGAAGCTAAATGATCTTAACATGTTACCTTACTGAGTTGTTATATGTCTTAGACTTAATTAATATTATCATTTAAAATACCATTTACTTATTCATGCAAAGATTTTTTTTTAAAAGTGAAACTCAAAATAAATTTTAATTGCATTAAACTGTACAAACATTATCAATGTGTATTTTTATATTGGACTATTTCCATCATCTAATATACTAATATACTAACCTGTTTGCTGTGATATTATTAACATTTGTTTGCTGTGATATTACTAACAGTTGGTGCATATACTAACCTGTTTGCTGTGATATTACTAACAGTTGAATGCATTTGGAATATTTAACTAAAAATTAAACTTTTCTAAAGACATTCAACACACATATTAGATGATGGAAATAGTCCAATATAAAAATACAGCTAGAACACCATCATCACAAACCTTCAGAAAAACATTATCAATGTGTGCTTGGATCATTATCCATTAATGTGTATATTTGATATGGCCATTGTCTTGTCGACTGGTGCCCTTATCAAATAAATTTGTCAGCAAGTGCAATCTCTCATATCAGATTACAAATAAATAAACCATAGGAGGTAGATGATCAAAATAAAAATAGGAGGTAGATGATCAAAATAAAAATGCATGTGTAGTGAGCCAAAATATTTTTTAAACATGACTTATGTATATTTTTGCTCCCATATTCCTTGATATATATATATATATACTTGTATATTAATGGAAATGCATTTGTTAGTTGTTTCAGGTGTCAGAGAAAGCCAGGTCAAGCTGTAAGTGTATTATTTTAATTGTATTGTGACAACTGTGTTAGTTGTTTCAGGTGTCAGAGAAAGCCAGGTCAAGCTGTAAGTGTATTATTTTAATTGTATTGTGACAACTTAGTAATGACATTTTAATGAAATATAACAATAAATAAAGTAAAGTGAGGAGAATAATATGTAATATAAATATTAAAAACAGACACGGCAGGATTTTATATTTTTTTTCATGTACAAACAGATACATATAGGCATAGGTTTAAGATAGGACCTCGTGAGGTAGGCAAAGTTAATTTCTGAAAACATATAAATAAAACAGATAGTTGGAACTTAGAATACTGACTTAGTTTAGAAAAAACTAAATTTTTTTTTGGTATACAGAAAGATATAGCTCCTAGATACGTGAATAAAATATACTTATCTAGATTGTTTATTAAAAGACGTTTTAGAAATAAGGTGTGATTGTTGTATAACAAAATAGCCAATATTAGGCAAAAATGGAAGAACAGAAGAGAGGCGAAGTTTATGATAGTGAAAAGGTAGTGCTCAACCTTCCAACAACGGCAACATGTACTCATAATGATCAAAAGTATAACTTGGAAGCTCTCATCAAAGAAATGAGGGAAGAAACAAAAATGATGATGACCATGTTCCAAGAAGTTATGAAAATTTCATCACAAAGATTGAGCCATTTGGAGGAAAACATGGGACTCCATCAACAACATACTAGTAGAACGAAAGTATTGCCAGATGATGATACGCAGTTAAGAGCAACATCAACAGGAACAACATTATATCCAGCTTAAATCATTGATGGATAAAGAATCAGGAAATGATATTCACAGTTTGGACATGTCAGTCAAGCAGGAAATACAGGATGGAGAAGAAAATGGACAGATTAATGAGTATAGAAAGGAAATGAATAATCGTCAACCGCTGAACCCAAGCCAGTCGCAACAAGGCAACCAAATCCTTACGCCAATAATAATCAATCCGGTGACATCTCCTGTGGCAAAGTTTGTCCAAATCCAATGTTTGAGAGGGGAACCGGGTGGAAACCCTAGACACCACTTAGACAGTCTCAAAATGTTTTTTCAATTCCAGAATATGACAGAACAAAAAAAAATGGCGATCTCCAGTCATCATTTAAAAAAATCTGCCAGAGACTGGTGGAACACTCTGTCGATACAACCACAAACATTTATGGAATATGAGAAAATGCAGTGCTGTCGATGTATTGGAGTGCAGAGCGGCAGGAAGGTTTGATGTATTCCATAATGCATGAAAGATACCCGGCTAACCATCAAGAGACTTATGCTCAGTTTTTTGTTAGACAGGTAAATTGGATAAAAGTGCTAAGTGCATTTAATTATCCAGAAATGCAGATAGTAAGGATGATTAGGCACAACATGCCACCATTGATAAGGGAAATGTTGATAAGCAGTCAAGAGCAAGATATTGAAGGTACAACTCGTATACTAACAGCTATCGAATATGAAAATCTTGATGAAGACAGAAATGGAAAGGAGGTAAAATTTCAAAATAAATCTACCAGACAAAAGAGTACAAAGCTGTCAAGAGTAGAAAATAGGGAAGCTGTGCCATCCCATACAGCAATTGTACAACAAAAGGATAACGAAGAAGACATACATTCAAACGCAAACCCAGTCATTCAAGTAAATATAAATGACAATAAAATACAAGCATTAGTTGACTCAGGCAGTCAAGTATCCATTGTATCAAAAAAACTAGCCACAGAATATGAAAGCAACCCAAGATACTTAAAGTTTCCCATGCGCCCTATCCAATTAACACTGGCGAATGGAAGAAAAATGAATAGTGAACGATACCAATGTGGTTTGAGATTACAATTAGCGGCAAATGTTTTAATCATGCCTTCTTAGTAATGGAGGGGTTGTTGTATGACTTAGTATTAGGTTCAGATTTCCTTCAGCAGTATCAAGGGATCATACATTACCCAATGAAGAAATGTATGTTAGAAGACATACAAGTCCCATTTACAACAGTGGGTAAAGGTAATCACTCCATTGGCAGTTGTGCTGTACTTTATTAGTCGGACGTTGAGAGGGGCAGAAAAGCAGTATACAAGAACTGAGCAAGAGACATTAGCAATAGTGTGGGTGTGCCAGAAACTGAAACAGTTTTTGTTGGGATCAGAAGTGGTAATTATAACTGACCACAAATGTTTGAAATTTCCGAACAAGAGTTTTTTAAACAATGATAGATTAATAAGATGGAGCCTGATTCTTCAACAGTCTCGGTATAGTGTCATTTATTGCCCGGGATCACAGAATATTATGGCTGATATTTTAAGCCGCCACCCTGTGCCCATGGCTGCTCAGAATCCAGATTTAGGAAACCAGACAATGACAACCACAGCAGGAAGCATGCTCAATATAAGAAAATAATTAACATTATTACATCTAAGATGGCAGCCAGTAGGCACTATAATCACAGATGGGATCCTTCAGATTAATACCAAAAGCCCTCACAATCCATGGAAAGTCATAATTCCTCACAAATTGAGAAACCAAATTATTATCCACATCCATCAGTCGGTGGAACATTATGGTCCTCGGAAAGTAGAAGAAGCAATAAAACATCAATTTTATTGGCCAGGGATGTACTCACAGATCTTACGTGTGTTGAAAACCTGTGAGATTTGTGCTCGGAGCAAGGCACCAAATGGATCGTATGCAGGAGAGCCACAACCGATCCTCGCATCTAAACCAAATGAGCTGCTAGCTGTAGATCATTATGGCCCATTATCGATGTTTCGATGATTCCAGTATCTGTTTGTCACGTATGATGATGTGTTTTCAAAGTACGTGAAAGCATCCCCGGTAAGGACAGCAAACTCTAGAGGAGCAATAAAGGCACTTCGGGAAAAACAGTTGCCGGAAGTTGGAAAACCTCAGATAGTTATATCTGATCATGGCACAGCATTTACATCCAAAGAATGGAAGACATGGATGGCTAAACAAGGAATTCATCATAGGCTAACTTCCGTTAGAAATCCACAGGCTAACCCTTGTGAGAGAGTCATGCAAGAAATAGGGAGACTCTTTAGGACATATATACCAACCAACCATCGGGACTGGGTAAATAAAACTGAAAAGGTGGTACAATATATTAACAACACAATGAATGAGTCGACAGGATTTACTCCAACTCGCCTGCATTATGGGAAAGAATGTCCTTAGTTATTTAAAACCAAAATGCCGATGGAAGAGAAGATAGATAAACTACAAGATCAAAAGATAGCATATGAACGATTAAAACGGGCAGCACTGCATCGGAAAAATAACCAAAAGAAACCAGCAATATCAATTCAGGCAAGGGGAGCAAGTATGGCTGAGAGACCCTAGGCCAAGTAACACATCGCGGAAAGAATTCAAAAAGTTTTTCCCAATATATCAAGGGCCATACACATTGAAAAAGAAATGCGGGAGAAATGCTTTCCTTTTGGTAGAAACGGCATAAAAGTATACAATGCCAGAAACTTAAAACCTTGCATACCATCGGACCCCGGAAAATTTAGAAAATAAAAAGATAAATATAACTTGTTGGACTAAAAACAACATGGACTCAATTTAAGATACAGGAGAATGAATTATGGATAAACAGTTACTTATATAGTAAAAGAAAGAAAGACTTAGTCAGTAACAAATTAAATATTACAGCAAATAAAGAGTAGGCTTGAACTCACCTGGCACAAAATTTTTACCTCTGACCTGAAGCAACAGCATTTTTTTTTTAACGTTTTTTTTTTGCTCACTAACTATTGGGAAATGAAGCAATGGATCTGAAGTCCGATCCAGGTTTCACAGCCTTCTATAAACTTGGTTAGTATTATAGACCTGAATTAAGTTTATAGTCCAATATCAGCAGGGTTTTTTGCATTAAAGCTAAAATTAATTACGTTTATATAATTTGTATTTGCATTTAACTATTTCATTTTAAATAAATTCCATTTCAAGATTAAATTTTTGTTAATAAAAATTACTTGTCAAACCTATTAGTCAAACATATATATATACATCAAGCGTATATATATATATATATATATATGAGTTAATGCAAAATTCTGCTGAAAGAAAATGCTTATTTTATTAAAAGAAATAAGAATGTATTTTTCTTTTTAAATATTTAGTATGATTTGATTTTGAGATAAGCCCGCCAACATTTTTTAAAAGAATGTGTATTTTTAATTAATTAGCCCAGTCAAGGCAAATTAAAGATGGCCTTCTCTTTCTTTTTTAATTAATAAAATTCTAAGTTTAAAGAAAGAAATTTAGAGTAAAAAAGTAAAAGTTATTTTTAGAAAATGTTACCTTGAAACAAAGGAGCGTGGGGGCCTTATCAAGATCTAAGATCATACAAACAATAGAAGGTAGCTGACAAAGAGGATATAAATAAAAGTGAGAACAAAAGACTTGGTTATTGAGAGTTTTCTTGCTGGCATTCAGATTTCTCTTGGGAGAACTCTTTCAGATTTTGCTTGTGGAGATTTTATTCCAAAAAGTTAGACAACTGTCGTCTTCAAAATCATGGAGAAGTTTGAACATGCTCAAGCTAAAAGTCATATGAATTTGATGGATTCTACTATGCTTGGCTAGGCAAATAAATAGCTTTGCCTATCGCCAAGGTTCCTAAATACCATCAAAATGCCTTAGTATCCACTCAATAGTTATCTGAACTCTGTGCCGTGTCTGTAGGACTTTTCGTAAAAGCATGCTACTTATTTCCACTTTCCTTGTCCGGACAAATACCTATCGCGGTCGGATCAAGCCCAAACGCCGTAGGAAACAAGACCAAGGAACCAGGACGGTAACCATATCTCTCCTCCATTGAACTATTTACTCTCTACCCTTTTTTGTTCATACCTTTCTTAATTGAACTATATTTCTGAAATGTTGTATTTAATTATATTTGTTATGTAACCATTTTTATTAGACTAGTCTTAGATATATATTGCGTGATCATCTATCTATATATACATATATTTAACCCTTTTTCCTTCGCTATTCTTCATTACTAACATGTATAAATATTTTGTATTCTATTGCGGTTAAGTTTAAAAGTTAATTTGTCATTTAAAATCCCTTTCCAATTTCATTTATATTTGTAAAATTCAATACGAATAAGTTTCCTTTTGTTTGCCAACTTGATCTCCTCGATAACGCTTCCTTTGTCCGCCATTAGCTTATTACGTATATCTGATTTAGCTATATATGTCTTAAATAATTTTTAAACTGTCTGTTTTTAGCACAAAGCAATTAGAAAATGCTTTGCGAAAGATTTTTTATTATTGTACTTTATCGAGGCGATTCGAGTTGACAATTTTAATAAAATTGGGAAGAAATGATTTAGATCGCAAACATATTAATCTGTTTTTATTATCTAATTAGTTTTTCATTAATTTAGAGGAATAGCGGAGGCCATTAAGTCATTATTAATATTTTAAAGCCATTAATTAAATACCTTATTTAACTAAAAAGCTTGAGTTTTCTAATTTTATTTTAATGCTTTATTTTTACTTTTCAATGATCCAGGCACGCAAAACACATAGTTCTTAGTACTTTTGCACATTTAACTATTTAGCTCCTTAGGTGTTCCCGTCCATGTTTCTCTCCGCTGATGCTAAGCTTTGGGTCGGTGAGAAAATAATTTATGCGTGTCTCAGATAATAATGGTTGGTTCGTAGTTAGCCTCGAGAATAGGCGAACAGGGCAGAGGTCATAGTATTCTTGATTTAATATCTCGTGTATGGGTGGCCTCGAGGTACTTTCGCCTAGTATTCGAACTGGGTTAAACCAACATACATGATCTGACTTGTAACAAAAGAGAGGATTTTTTACATGCTGCTTAATCACCGATCTACAGAATTTTAAAATAGATAAAAATAGCTCTGCTCAGTGATTTAAAATAATTTGTAATTTAAATCAATTTGCCATAAACATTTTTGCTGATTGAAAATTTGTGCCTCTGGCTGAAATTGTTAAACATAATTTTCTATGTAAAATCTTAAAGTATAATAAATTATTGCAGAAAAAAAACCTCAAACACTCCAGCTAGTTTAGTATTTTTATATTAATTGTGCTTGAAGAGATATCTCATTTATTATACATATATAAAACTAGATAAAATAATATATAAGACAACAAATCACTGAATTAACTCTATAATTTTCAAAATATCAATGTATAAATAAATAAAAACTATAACTTTTAAAATATATATAACTAGTAAATAAAAAGTAGCTACCTGCCCGAAACTTTTTTCTTCTATTTCACCCAGAGCTTTCTTTAACTTATTAATTTCATCTTCCTTTTCAAGAAATGCTTTTCCTGCTTCATTCAAAGTTTCATTAATTTCTTGAATTTCAGTTTGCTAGAATAAAATAAATATAATTCAAATTAATCTACAATGAATATATACTCATGTAATGGCAGCTATACAAATCACCAAACATAAAAGTAAATTATTAACAGATATTTATATTAACGCAGAGAAAATCTAAAAAAATATAAACATATTTATTTATTTTTAAAAAATTTCATTGATAATTTAAATATTTTAATTATAAAAAACAAATAGCTTTTTGTATATATCAAATTTTGTGTTGAAAAATTTATTTGATAACTTTGCCCTTTTAAATAAGTCATTGTAAAAACTTTCATCACTGTGATAATTCAGTCAGAAATTGATTTATAATCAGCAGATCAACTCTCATATGCAATAATAACCTCTAGTAAATAAATACATATCTATTTACTGACCAAGAATTAAATATCTAGTTTAGGTTAGCTACGGATTAGATGACTGAAATTCCAAAAGCTTCATCATGGATTTGATGATAGTATCGTAACCAATATTGCCACAAGACTTTTCACGGATTGTCAATATTATTCTAAATCTTAATGCTAATTGCAATATCTAACTTATAAAACACATTATAAACTAAAAAAAGTTTTATATAACAATGATAATTAAAAATATTAGTCATTTTTTTGTTATTTGTAAATAGAAAAGATAATTGATAACTTTATTAAAAATGTATAGAAATCAGACTATTCAGTACAAAAATTATCATCAACAATTGTTAAATACATTCAAATAAATATCTGAAAGTGTAAAGTAAAAATCATGATCATATATTATTAACTCACCTTAATGACATCTAATGATGAATAATGATCTAAGTCCATAGGCAATAGAAATATTGATACTGTCATTAACAAAATAATATATCATTTGCTCAAACAATCATATGACATTCAAATATCAAAATGATAAATGGAGTGCAGCAATATCTTTCAAGTGACCAAATTGCAACTTGTTTTAACTTCATCAAATAAAGAATCAAACTTTAGCTCTCAAGATATTTACTCTCATTATGATGCTGGAAGATCAATACTACAGTTCTTAGATATTAAATTCTTAAAAAATTACAGATTTCATATTCCAACTATTTTACCTTCCTATTAAAAAAACTTCAACTAACATTTTATTCTTTAATGATATTATCTTAATGAATATTCTATTTTTATTTTTATCTTTCTGTTTTTTTAAATGACCATGAAGTGTTTTCACTGCCATCTATTGTTTATATATATTTATATATAATTTTTAATTAGAAATGATTTATTGATTTCTGCCAGATACACAACTGTATCAATTCCAACTTTGAACCCCAAATACTCATCAACAAAGGCAAAAACTAAAAATTAGAGGTGAGGATTAAATTCCAATAATCTGGCAACCACTCAAGCTTACAATAGATGATGCTATAAAGTCGAGATAAAAGAAATGTTTTTGTTTATTGTAGTAAACTAAAGATAAAGTAGTTTTGAATAGACATTTTCAATTTCACTTGGATTATTTGTACTCAAATACAAAAGGAACTATAAAATATCTTTTTTTCTCTAAAGCCATGATTTTGTATAAATATTTCTTGCAAAAAAAAAAAATTAATAGGCTTTATAAATGATTAAATAGGATTTAGGAAGATAGATCTAGTGCCAGGTGTTCAAATCTCTGACCTATTTAATAAGGATGATTTCATCTGAAATACAGATATAGTAAAAAAATAAATACAATTTTTTAAGTTGGATATCAGCACACAATCTTACAAGTTTACAATTACATAAATATATGAAAAATCCACATTTCTGATATAAGAATATACAGTCTATTTATACACACATATACATGCAATTCCAAATATTAAAATACATAAAAGATGTTTTTCATACAACTATAATTTGTTTCATTATTAGATCACTTAATTTTTGATAATTATTACAAATAGTCAAAAGTTAATCAAAGCATGTAAGAAACAATTTATATATGAAAAATTTTAATATCTAATATACAATGAAAATTAATGACACATAAATAAACCTTAACTTATGAAACTAACAGAAATTAACAATTGTAAAAACATATATAATGAATTATGGTTCCAAATTTATTATAAACATTGAAAACTTCACCTTTTTCAATATTTACAATGAATTAATTACATATATCCATCACATCATTTTTTTATTTTTTATAAAACGATTTATGAGTCAATCATAATTTAAAAGCATAATAATAAAAAATAACAGGTTTTTGTTTCAGTTCTTTTTATGTTTTTCATTAATTACCAAGAAGTTTCTGTATAAGAAAGACATCATCAATTTATTTTATATATCTAGTTATATAGCCAAAATATTTCTTTTTAATAAGTATAATAGTAAAAGCTATGTTTATCCAATGAAATTTTTATAAAAAAAATTTGCTTTATACACCTAAAATACTTAGTATAACAATAAAATAATAAATATGTAATTAAAAAATAAATATCTATATACTCTTCCATGCACCCAATACCATGTATGATTTAATTTTCCAAACTAACTGACAGTTTTGAAAGTTCATCAGTCTTCCTCAGAACTATTCTTTCTTCTCTCAAACATTTATTTATTATTTTACGATCATATTTTTGCACAAAAATCATCCAGAATATTAATAAAACTTAACTGCATCCTATATAATAAATACATTTTTTTAAATATATTGAATTTTTTATTTAAGAAAAAATTATAACTTCAATTTACTAAAGTCGTTTACAAAGAACACAATTTTTTATTTTGGAATACATCTATGTCTTTTATCTAAAAATTCATTTTGACAAAGTTACTAGCAATAATTCTGTTGTCCATCAAAATCAATTTTGGAAATTTTATTACATTTCTAATTATAAATATTCTCTTGTCAGTCCTTAAAAAGATAAAGAAAAAATACAAACCTGCTCTCTTACAGTTGATCGTGACTGTTCTAGCTGATGCTGCAGGTTTTTCACTACTTCATTTTCCATTAAATCATGAGAAGATGACTGAGATGTATCTAGAAAGCTTTTTGAAGAGATCTAGTTAAAAAAATAAAATTATTAATTAAATAAATTAAAACAACAATTTGTATTTGAATATATAAAAATTAAATAAATTAACAACTTCACCTGAACTTGTAAATTTGTTTGTTCTTCTAATGATCTTTCCAGATCTTGTTTTAATTGAAGAATAGTATTTTGAGCATCAGATAGATGGAACTGAACACATGAATTCTCGACTTGGGTCTTAGTCTGCTGCTCCATCACTTGCTTCAAGTTGCCTTTCAGAGTTTCAATTTGATCTTTTAAAGCAATTATTTCAGCATTTTGCTCCTTAAAATATAAATATATATTACTGTAAATGGTTCAAAAATGTTAAACTTGCGGCATAAGTGTTGACAAATGTTACTCACAACAATTTTAATAAAATAGGATGCCAAAAAGAAATTTATAATTCTTCTGATTAAAGACAGCATTGAGAAAGTTTATTTCATATAAGATTGATTTTCATTGATATAAGATTATTTATAAATATTTCAACAAGTCTCAAAAAAATATCAATATCCAAAACTACACACACAAACGCAATAACTTAATATCAGAAATTCTATTGGGCAAAAATGTTAAAACAAATTCCCAATAAAAAGATCATCTTTAAATATTAATAAGACAATAAAGCCAATTACTTCAGGTTGAGATTGTTGATAGCTTAAGGGTTGCATGTTATCAAATATTAATATACAAACAAAACTACTACTAACTAGAACTTTAGCTTAAAACCAAGACTTCTACAAAACTACTACTAACTAGAACTTTAGCTTAAAACCAAGACTTCTGATATCATATTAATTTAAATCCAAAAAATGTTTATTTTCTAAATTATTATCATTAACATGGGGAAATCTAAAACTGTCTGACAAGGCCCTCCATATGTAGAAGCAAAGTTATAGTTTATAAATATCCAAATAATAATCCCGAAGATTTTATTTATGATAGTATTAATCCAAATTCTATGAATAGAAATTAAAAACATCTAAAAAAAAAGTGATCCCTAATTACAGATGACTTAATAAATAAATAATAAAACTATTTTCTGATAATAACAAAACTGATTTTCTATTTATAATATGTTATAATGCAGGAATAATTGTTATTCCTAACAATAACCTCTTTAACATCATCATAAAAAATGATACCAATCTTAATGCTTGATTAGATTCAATGGTCCAAAACCTTTTAAAAATTAGAACATCCGCATCCTTATATTCTTTTGCATGACAAATATCTACTGATGATATGGAGCTACCTTCAAATTTTGTTGAAAATTCTTTAATTTTTTGACATTCCTCTCAAAACTACCTATACAAAAAAAGAGTAAGCTAAGAGTAAAAATATAACTTTAACAAAAAATGCCCATCTTAAACAAAATAGCAAATGTTTTTGTTTTTTTTCCCAAAAAAAATAGAGAATAGCAAATAAATTTATTTATTCTAACAAGTACAGATAAAGAATAAAATGAAAATTATATAGCTTTAGGTAAAAAAAAACAACAAAACATTTGTTATATCTAGATTACTGTCAGACTGTTAAACAGAATGATAATTTTTATATGAACAAGGCAAAAGTAATTGTAAATTTGTGATGTCTCAAATAGTGATTTTAATAATTGTGTGATTAAAATTTTTCACAATTTAAAAATAAAAAAAAAGAATAAATCATGGACTCAGCATTCATAGGAGTATGACACCTACAGCAGTTGGTCAAAGCTGCATCATATTACTATTATATGTTTGTTTTATTGTCTATGCATTAACAATTTTCTGACCAACTTGAGTATTCTATAGTGTTTTTACTTCTGTTTAACAATAGCTATACCATCTGGGAAAAATCTGAGATTTGATCAAAAATCTTCAACTATCATATATATATATATATTTTAATTTTACTTGGATTCAAATCTCAATTCAAATAAATGCTAAAAGATAAGAATTACACCATGAGGCTTTTTTAAAATAATGAGTATATATATATATTTATACAGAAATTAAATTTACTACAAGAAATAACAACAGTACCTTAACTTTAATTTCTTCAGCTTTTAAAAGATTAATGGAACTAAACTGTTCATCAATCTCATCTGCACGATAACGTTTATTGGCTTTCTTTATAGATAGTGTAAGTAATTCAATTTTCTTTTCTGCAAGATCTTCTGCAGCTTCCTGTTCATCTTTAAGACGTTCACTAAAAATACAATCACATATCAAAACTATTATTTTAAAAGCTAAAGAATTAAAATTATTTTACAATAATTATTTCGGGATATTACATTATATTAGAATCCATTCATAAATCTGTCCAAGCATAACACATGCTGGTTCAAAGTCTGTCTGACACATTATGATGTTGTCTTTTAATTTCTTTTATCATAACTTTTTCTTGCTGAAACACTTTGTCAACATCTTTCCTAATTGCAGATATTCATTGTATTCCATCCTGATATGTGCTCGCAATAAAATTAAAATTGCATCTCTTTAGAACAACCATGAGCAAAGTGTTTCTGTCATATTTTTACATGAATAGCACAAATCAACAAAGAATAAACATCACATGACTCTCATTTTGATGGTTCTATCATAAAGTAAATAAAGTGACCTATTGCAAAAATTCTAATTAGATTTCAGCTTTCATTGATAAACCCTCAACTTGGAAAGTATCTACTAAAAAAAGTATTGTCTTTACTTTTTTCAAAATTCTTTTATAATGTTCAGACGTTCATCTAGATATATCCTATACCAAAATTAGCAAAACTTGTAACAGCGTAATTATTTACTGTAAACTTCTTTTAAATTTGAACTGAATAAATATTTTAATATATTTAAAGGAGAGTTTGATTTGCTTTTTCTCCAGTAATTTAAAAATATTTATTGATAAACAGATCTTCGAATTACTCTTTGCACATAAGAGCACGCAAATTCAATCTTTTTAAAATAATACGGTTGAGGGTAAAATAGTCATTGAAAGATAGATCTATAAACCAAAATATAATTTGTATTAGTTTAAAACATTTTAAATAATATTTGAAAGTGTAAAAAAAAAAAAGTTTTACAAACAATCATGTTTTAAAATAATAGTTTTGAAAGCAATACTGCCGTAGGAAAAAAAATAGCTTGTTTAAAAAAAAAAAACCATTTTACAGTAAATAATTTTAAAAAAAGTTCGATTTTTAAAAATAAATAATTTTAAAATACATAGATTTATTAAATGGTGAAATAGAATGTAACAATATTAAGTGGGAACGCATATTTAAATACTTGTGGCTTCTAAATTTAATCACACCTGTACATTATAGGGCAGCCATGTTTTAAGTAGTATGGACATAAACAAATCAAGCAGGCATTATTTCGCGTTAGTTTTTCCGTGTGTAACGTGGAGAAACAGCACCAAACACGTAGTGGGCTAGAATCTTGGTGTAGCAGACGACGTAAGCAGAGATCTGCTTATGCCAATCAGCGCCATCTAGGTACTTGGTAGCGTCTGGTAGCAGACGATGTAAGCTACATGGCTTACGCATTGCAACCAGCACCACCAGGTGGGCAGTTTTGCTGCCAGCTGGCTTGTGGAAGGTTCCTGTGCATATGCATGGTGAACAGCGCCACCTAATGGCTGAAACAGGTATTTCTGCTTAAAGGGCTCCTGCTCTAGATATTTCTGTGTGTTTACACAGAAACAGCGTCTCTAGTGGCTGGGTGCAGCTAACCAGAAAGTACCAAAATAAGTAATGAAAAGCGACTTAATTTATCTTAAGCATAAATTATATCTAAATAACTGAATATGATTTTGAAAAAGGATATTATCAGGAAATCCAATTAAATTTTAAGATACAATTTTAATTTTTATTTTGGTTTATAAAGGATTAATGTTCTCCTTAAAACATAAACCCAAAAACAAATGATTTTTATGTACAAATGAATAGTAGCTACAACCAATTTATAAACATAAACCTGTAAATTTTAAAAAGCATACCTATATTCCTCTTCCATTTCCACCAATTGTTTGGCAAATTCTTGACAAACTTCTTCACGAATTTTCACTTCTAAATTAGCAAGTTTAATTTTCTCTTCAACTAAAAGTTGCTTAAGATGGCTGACTACATCATTCAATGCCTACAATAAATGAAAAATGTATTTTTATTATAAAACGATTTTTGAAAATGTGCACACACACACATGTACCCAAAAGATTTGGAAGCAAAAAAATTAAGTTGACAGTAATGTTCAAAAAAAAAAAAAAACACTCTTTACAATAAAATATCTAACAAATGGTCTATCAAATATTTTATTATTTTTAGTTTTTTTTAAAAAAATCTGTTTTTCATTTTTATTATTAGCTTTATTTTTTAAAAACTTTGGTCCTCTTCAAAATAAATAAGTTCTTTGAACAAGAATTTTTTTTTTTCATGATACTTCTAAAGTTTTTGAATATTATTGTCACTTTAATTACTTTTTTTTTTTAAGTACACAATAGCCATTAGAAAAAAGTTATTTTAACTCAGATTTTAGATTTAATGAAAAAAATTTTAATGCAACATTACAATTTTCTTGGCAATTAAAAACATTCATAATTCTCTTTATTAATGCTTTAATATTTGATTATATATGCAATATTTTTTAATGAGTGTTTAGATGTAAATATTTAATGTGTGGAGTTATCCATTTATAATTACTTACTTAGAAAGCACTTTACCTAGAACAGTAATCAATGAATGCTGACTTCCCCAAGCCAAGAGTAAAAGGGGAAGTTGGTTTTCACTGGCTTCTGTTCTAGGCAAAGTGCTCTCTAATTAAGTGATTATAAATGGATAACTTTACACATTAAATAATTACACACACACATGTATATAACAATAAAAATAATATATATGATGGTAATTAACTATTATATACAGTCTTTCAATCTGCAGAAGTACTTTCGGTTAATTATGTAACCATCTTCAACCACCATTAAATTCAAAAACATAATGAAAACAAATGTCATCAACTCAAATCAAAGGAATCCTGAATTTTAATGTTAGTAGCTTATCTATTAATTATATTCACTTTATTTCTATTTATGAAAATTGCCAGCTTAATTTTTCTTTTATTATGGTAAAAAAAAAAAATTAAGGAGGCAAATTTCATAAATAGAAAGAAAATGAATATAATTAATAGATAAGCTGCTAACGTTAAAATTCGGGATTCCTGAAATTTGAGTTGATGACATTTGCTTTTGAAGAGGGTTAAGTAATTAACCAAAAGTACTTCTGTAGATTAAAAGACTGTTAATTACTGTTATATTTATTATTTTTATTGTTATTATAATATTTTTTAATTAACGGATATTTTATTTGTATATATTACAAGGGATGGAAAATCCACCCTATCTTTCGGAAGTGCCAGTATAGTTTAAAAAAATCTCTTTGATTTAGTTTTTACTTAGAGATTTGTAAAGAAGTTGTTATTGTTGTTAACTGTTTTTATTGCTATTTAGTTCATTTTTATTTATTTATTGTGATAGATGCTTTGTTTTATGATGATGAGATTTTAATAGCAATGAATATATATATAAATTCACGAGTGTGTATTTATAAAAAAAAATAATTATTAACAGTAGCTTTTAAATTGCCAGTTATAATTAGATTGTATTTTTTTTTTTTTTTTTGAAAATTATAAAAGATGTAATGATATTATTCTGGTTGTTTATTTATTTATTTTGTAGATCGTAAAAATAAATTTTTCAATGTAATATATATATATTATTGATATTATTTTTGTTTTGTTATTTAAAAAATATTTTAAAATCAACAATCAACAGTGTTAAAGATTTTTCAATCAGCACGCGAATTATAACAATAGAAAAAAAAAATTACTATGGAAACCCAGGACAGGATCGCCATTATTATTATTAATAAAACAGAGGAAGAAACAAGTCATAGCTTTATTTTGTTTATTCCCAAATTCTTCTTTTAGATCTTAATATAATAATTCCTGCACAAACATAACATCAAAAATGTTTGGCTAACGTGAACTTAACTATCCAGGGGTTTTTGAACCCTTTTTGCCTGTCTTATTTCATTATTAAAGTCCAGTAAAATGTGCAGCCTGAAATCAAACCTGCGTTTGCAAACAAATTTCAGAAAAATAGCTATATATTTTTTTTCACCTTTAAGTTTCGTAAGTGATCTTAAGTAACAGTCAAGTTTAATTATTTCTATAATTGAATATATAGAAAATGACTGGAATTAATCGCTCCAACAATGGAAAAATTTATAAATTCATTAATAATATGTATACATATTTTAAAGTTGTTTTGATCTAGTCAGGAATGGATAAAATAAAAAACATTTGAAATAATATGGACTGGGAAGGGAAGAGACATTAAAAGAAATTAAATGGTAATTAAAATTTGGCTTTTTTTTTTTTTTGTTTTATACGTCTATTATTTTTCATAATATTTTAAAATATATTTTTTTTAAAAGTGTATACAATTGTGATAACCTATAAATTTCTTTTTTAATGGTAAAACTTATTAATGATAATGAAAGTCAATTTTTAATATATATATTTGTTTATTTATTTATTTATTTTTTAAAGAACTTTTATATCTTAAATTGCATGAATATATTATTAAATACTAAAGTAAAGTAACGATGGTAATAATATATATATATATTAATATGGTATTTGATTCACGTTTTACATACATATATATATATTAAATAATAAAAGTCATGTATCAAATTAGATCGGAAAATAATAAATTACACTTAATTGCATAGGAGTTGTATATTGTGATGATCGCACATACTGCGACCACACATATATATTTAACATTAAATAATATTAAATATTGTATTGTTTTGAATACTAGTAAAAGAATTAAAACCCATGAAGAAAGAAATGTCTTAATTAATAAAGAGAGGGAAATAGAATCGAAAGATTCTTATCTTTTACCCTCCAAAGTTAAGATTTTGGTAAGATAGAAATATTTAAATGTAGAAATATTGAAATAGTCAATTTGGCTTAAGATCAAAAAATGAAAGAGAAAATATGAACGAAATAAGAACTAAAAAATGATTTATAAAGAAAAGTAAAAGTTTGAAGAGTTTTTTTTTTTTTTATATGTCACAGCATCGGCCGGGATGCGAACCCACAACCGTCTGCAAACCAACTACTTGCTTGCATGACGGCAGCGATACCTCAAAGTTTGAAGAGTTTAAATCAAATTAAAATAGAATTTAAAACAGACAAAAAATAAGGATCTATTCCATAAAAGTACACATTTTGACGATAAAATGAAATGCATGTGTAGAGTATGTATAAAGTATGGATAAAGACAGCAATATTTAATGCTGGTCAAATGGAAAATCATTATGTTAAAAATTTATTTTATTAAAAGGAAAAGAAATAAGAAATAAATGTAAATATTGCTACGAGATTGTATAAAAGTAAATTTGTATAAATTGCTGAAGGCATATTAGAAAAGAAAGGTGTGAATGGAAAGATACAAACAAAAGGATCAAGAGAATAAAAGAATGTAAAAAAAAATTTAATTATTAAAATATAGGAGTTCAACACAGTTCTCATCGAGACTTTGGTGAAGACACTGCTCTGATAATAAGCAGATATAATAGAGTAGAAAGCAGTCAAAAGAATCCTTTAAAGTTTTTAAAAAAAAAAACGAGAAAAACCAAAACAGAGTGGAAGGACTCCAACGTAGAAACGGATCACTATAGGAACAGGAAAATGATTTCTAACATACGTGACGCTCCAAGAATGTGTGGCTAAGGGCCATCACGATCGCTGGCCGATTCAGACACTGTGCTCGAACGGTTCTCGTAGCCATGTAACAACTGCCTACGTGGAGCCTGCCGGATAATCCGCATGCCGTGCCCTTGATATCCTAATACGGAGAAGTTACCACAAACCAAGTCCAACCTAAGAGTGACCGTTCCCTGCTAAAGAAGTGGAGGAATTCCATGTGGCAGTCAGCAGGACCTTAACTCACTTCAGAGACTACAGAAAACCTAGGTAAATTATATATCACACCTTTATAGACATATGTGCACATACTTTTAATTTAAAACAATTGCCAATTCAAGATATTAGTGATATAGACAATGATTAAACTTTTTTCTAATACATGGAATGACGACTATAAATGTATAATCATTTATAGGATTTTTATATATTTACTCGTAGCATTATGTCCAATAATTTGTTTCTATTGCGTGTAAAAATATTTCAATTGATTTTTGTTGTTTATTTGTTATATTAAATATTTCTTATTTATTTTATCTGTTTCGTCTCGTTCTTCGCCATTCCAGACAGTAATATATCCGTAGGGGTTTGGGTGATAATTATTACTCCATTTTGAGTACTAAAATAACACGTAAGGCTAGTGGGCAGTATTCTTGATCCCATTTAATTTTACAAATTATCCAAGCAGTGTAATTCTTTAAATATTACAGCAGTCGAGAGACCTTTGGCCGGTAAAGATAACCTGGGGCAATATCCGTATAGTCACAGGTTCGGTCAAGTACGGATATAGATTCGTTTATGTCCGTATGTTCTCTCTGCTTGTGGTAGCAGAAGGTGGACGATTTTGAATTTTAAGAAATCCGTATTATATGTAAATAAAAGGGAAGTTTTGCATTCGATCGTCATGTTTCCGTTACATTTTGGGGGCCAGTCCGGGATTTATTGCCGTGCAATTAGTAATCACTTGTTGGATAAATTTAATAAAATAATGTAAATATTTTTTTAGAAAAAAAAAATATATATATATTTTAAAAGATATATATACAATATAAAATTAGTTTCGTAAATTAGAGTGGTGAGAAGCGAAGACGAGGGGGATAATTTTTTTTTTTTTGCCGTCAAATGTGTACAAAGGATAGAAAGAAGGAGGAATTTTTTAATATTAAGAAAGCTTTGAAGTTCATTGTGACGTATTAATATAAGAAGAAGTATTCAAATATAATCATCACAAACAAAGAATTGATTATCTCGATATAATTGCTGTTAACGGATTATAAATTGTTTCAGACAAGTAGAAAAAAAAAAAATAAAACAAAGTTTCAGGAAGGTTTTAATGATAAATAATAAAAATAGTCACATATATAAGTAAAGTTGAAGAAATATACATGTGTGATTTAATAGTCGCATATTTCAGTTAAGTTGAAAATAAAATATATGTAGGATTTTATAGCGATCAATAAAAACAGAAGGTATAACGTAAGATATTAGGAAGTGAAAAAAAATGTGTGGGTGAATTTGAAATAGCCTTAACAATAAAATGAACAATAAATGAATACACTTAGTACTACATTATATCTGCAACTCGAATTTGATTGAATTATAGTTAAACATGAAATATATATAACCGTGACACTTATTTAAGTAGAGTGAGTAAGAGTTTGCATACGTAGTGGAAAGAAAAGGACAGTCATCAAAGTAGGGCAGGCAGTCAAATGAATCTAGGCAGGTAGACAAAATGGTAAACCAGAGCACATGTGTTTGGATTGGCTAGCAGTCTAAATGCTAATATAATAAAGAACAAAATAACAAATCAAAATAGAAAGGAAAGAAGCAGCAGAGAAAAAAAAATAAAAATAATAAATACATAAAAAGGGTTAAATAAAATTATATCTATGCGTACAAGGTCCCAAACTAAAATGGACCACCAAGTAAATGAAGGGAGAGAAATGGATGAAGATAAGTGGAGGGAAGTGAAAGATAAAATAAACTTTCGTGATATAATGAATATACTCATGCAAATGAGAATGGAGCAACAGCAGTTTATGAAGGAATGCCAGGACAGAGAAGAGAAAATGATGGAAAAATGGTGTGTGAAGTTATCAATAGAGAACAACAATAGAATTGCTGACGCCGTAGAAGAAATTAGAAATAACTTCACCCAGCAATCAGAGGCAAAGAATACAAGCAAGTGGAATGAACCAGAAAGCATAGAACTATATGAGTGTGAGGAACTAGATAGGGCAGAGAGGACTGAGATAAAGTCAGCAGAGTTTGATCTGAGAGTAGACATAGGGCAGCCGGAAGGGAAAATAAAGAAGTTAGATCAAGAGGAGGAATTTGAGGTGATGAGATTAGAAAACAATAGGATGCTGGCAAATACACAGTGGGATATAAGTCAGATAGTCAAGGCAGTAGAAAGGTTAGACACAAAATTCGAAGTTAGGATAAGTAGGTCAGCCAGTAACAGCGCAAATACAGAAGTAAAAGGCATAGGACCAAGAACCACTGGAGAATGCACAGACATGGGCTATGGAAATTGCATGGATTATGCTATCAGGTTCCATCAGTTTCTAAAGATACAAGTTTCCTCAGGACACCCAGGAGAAAGCCCTATGTAGCACTTGGGAAGCCTCGAACGATATTTCAAGTTCAGCAGGATGAAGGAGGAGGCCAAGATAGCGATTGCCTGCAGTCATTTGCAGGGTAAATCACAGATGTGGTGGAACTCACTGTTCCGGAAGCCCACAACATTTGCAGGATATCATAAAGCTTTGAAGACCAGTTATTGGAGTGAGGAACTCCAAAAAAAACATGCTGCATCAAATAGCACACGAGAAATGGAGACCGGGGCAATCATTTACAACATTCTTTCGCCGACAAGTGGCCAAGTTATGGATGATGACAGCTAATCCATTATCTGAAATGCAAATAATTCGGATGATTAGGCATGGTTTCCTGAGAGATATTGAACAGACACTAATTAGTATGGAGAGGAAGACAGTGGACTGAGTTGCTAAACGCATTGGATAGCACCAGGACCGAACAGAAGGATGATGGATACAAATCTAGACTGCCTCCAAAGGAACCACTTGAAATTAAAAATGGTTGGGATCCTAGTAAAGGATGATGGAAAGAAAACAGAAGAGATTTTACAGAGTGGAACCCAAGAGGGCAGGAAGATCGATGACATAGATTGGAGACTGAATGGAAGCGTCCATATGAAAGGACAGAGGATTGAGAATGTAGGGAGCAAAATCCATATCCCAGAGGAAGCAGATATGAGGCCAACAGGGTCAGACAACCTCCAGATAAAATATACGCACAATCATAAAGAAAGAACGGATTCACTGGTACAACATTGGAAATGGACTGGATTAAGATTAATCGAAAATGGACTTATGAGAATAGAAAAATATTGATCATGATAATATAAAGGAAGAATGAGCCAGTAAATGGCTAAACAGTGTAGAATACTTTACCCAAATTGAGACAAACCATCAGTTAGATAGTAGTGTGAGATCGTAGATAGAGGCTGGAGGTATGTAAGGATAGATATTGTAGGTGGGATCTTACCATTATATGGTAAGCCATCTCTGTATATATTGATGCGTGAGTTCTGCGGTGGACAGAGATCCTCTTCTCATATAATGACTCACTGGATTGAAATTGCCAGTTAGATATTTGAGAAATATCGTGAGTCAGTGAGATATAAACCAATGTATGGGGAAAGAACTCCTTATAAAAAATGAGCTATCAGTAAATATTCTGAGCTCATGGATGAGCTGGATAAGAAATGCCAGTCAGCCAACTCACCTCGGTATAGTGACCAGAGTTGTCATTTAGAGGGATATAGTTTGTGAAATGTGGGGTATGAACAGGTTTAATCGAGTCACAGAGATATCCTGTGGACTTGAACCTATATATACAATTAGGAGGCAGAAATCAACTTGCGTATTGTTTATAGCTACATTAAAACGGTTTGGTAATGCTAATTGGATCGTCAGAGAAGGAATGTAATTTGCCTGGTCGCCTCTCTAGGAATAGTCTCATCACTTAGTCAATATTAGAGGTAAATGGATATGAGAGGGTCATGACAGTAGTTAAGAGTGCCTAGCTTTCAATCCATTAAATTAAATTTTTTTTTAAGAAAAAAAATTTTTGAAGGGGGGAACGGTATAATGTGATGATTGCACATACTGCGACCACACATATATATTTAACATTAAATAATATTAAATATTGTGTTGTTTTAAATACTAGTAAAACCCATGAAGAAAGAAATGTCTTAATTAATAGAGGAAAATAGAATCGAAAGATTCTTATCTTTTACCCTCCAAAGTTAAGATTTTGGTAAGATAGAAATATTTAAATGTAGAAATAATAAAATCAGCTAAAATGATTTTAAAGTTTGAAGAGTTTAAATCAGATTAAAATAGAATTTAAAACATGACAAAAGATAAGGATCTATTCCATAAAAGTACACATTTTGACGATAAAATGAAATGCATGTGTAGAGTATGTATAAAATATGGATAAAGACAGCAATATTTAATGCTGGTCAAATGGAAAATCATTTTTTTAAAAATTTATTTTATTAAAAGGAAAAGAAGGAAATAAGAAATAAATGTAAATATTGCTACGAGATTGTATAAAAGTAAATTTGTATAAATTGGTGAAGGCGTATTAGAAAAGAAAGGTGTGAATGGAAAGCTACAAAGAAAAGGATCAAGAGAATAAAAGAATAAAAAAAATTTAATTATTAAAATATATGAGTTCAACACAGTTCTCGTCGAGACTTTGGTGAAGACACTACTCTGATAATAAGCAGATATAATAGAGTAGAAAGAAGTCATAAGAATCCTTTAAAGTTTTTTAAAAAAAAAAACAAGAGAGAAAAACCAAAACGGAGTGGAAGGACTCCCAAACGTAGAAACGGATCACTATAGGAACAGGAAAATGATTTCTAACATACGTGACGCTTCAAGAATGTGTGGCTAAGGGCCATCATGATCGCTGACCGATTCAGACTCACCATGCTCGAATGGTTCCCGTCGCCATGTAACAACTGCCTATGTGGAGCCTGCCGGATAATCCGCTTGCTGTGCCCTTGATGTCATAATACGAAGTCAACACAAACTAAGTCCAACCTAAGAGCGACCATTCCCTGCTAAAATAGTGGAGGAATTCCACGTGGCGGTCAGCAGGACCTTAACTCACCTCAGAGACTACAGAAAACCTACGTAAATTATATATCACATCTTTATAGACATATGTGCACATACTTTTAATTTAAAACAATTGCCAATTCAAGATATTAGTGATATAGACAATGATTAAACTTTTTTCTAATACATGGAATGACGACTATAAATGTATAATCATTTATAGGATTTTTATATATTTACTCGAAGCATTATGTCCAATAATTTGTTTCTATTGCGTGTAAAAATATTTCAATTGATTTTTGTTGTTTATTTGTTATATTAAATATTTCTTATTTATTTTATCTGTTTTGTCTCGTTCTTTGCCATTCCAGACAATAATATATCCGTAGGGGTTTGGGTGATAATTATTACTCCATTTTGAGTACTAAAATAACACGTGAGGCTAGTGGGCAGTATTCTTGATCCCATTTAATTTTATAAATTATCCAAGCGCTGTAATTCTTTAAATATTACAGCAGTCGAGAGACCTTTGGCCGAGAAGGATAACCTGGGTCAATATCCGTATAGTCACAGATTCGGTCAAGTACAAATATAGATTCGTTTATGTCCATATGTTCTCTCTGCTTGCGGTAGCGGAAGGTGGACAATTTTGAATTTTAAGAAATCCGTATTATACATAAATAAAAGGGAAGTTTTGCATTCGATCGTCGTGTTTCCGTTACAATATAAATTTTATAGAATCGTATTTACAAATTATATCTTGATTTCATAATTATCTTAACTCTTCAATTATTTTAATTGTATTATTATTAGATGTATTTTAAAAAGATTGGGTCAATTTATAGTATTAAATATTGAAGTTATATATGAATATCCCCACATTTGTATTTAGAAGTTGTCGTGTTACATTTATGTTTTGCTTACACATAAGGACTTAGTTGAGATGTTTAATAAACCCTAATTTAATAAAGTTATGGAATAAATGTTGAATTTTTCAGACAATGATATAAGCCTTATATTAATAAAAAAGCCCAAGTAGTTCCTAATAAAAGACGTGGTTTAAAATAAAGTGAATAAATCCTTATAATATAGTGGGAAGGAGCTCTTGATATTGTCTTCTATATCATTCAGTTTGTTGATCCAACTTTAAAGAAATACATCTATAACCTAAATTATTAATTTAACAAGATATCATTGCAGTATTTTCAGAGAGTTAAAACTCAGCTGAAACTGTAATAAGGTTAGATTCGTAGAGGTTTATAACTAAGTTATTTAACTATTTATAAGCAATTCTTAGATTACAACTATTTTGTACAGGTTGTTAACTCCATTGTTATTTTTACTTTTAGGCTTATAGCCTTAACATGTCCACTCATTGGGAAGTATGTTAATCGAGAAAAAGAAAACAAGAGAAAACATTCTTTTTTTTACTTCACTCGATTCCTCAATGCTTCTACATTCGCCACCCCCTCTAGTTATTATTTCTAGAGTTAATCAATTCATTTAGCGCATCTCCCGTCATTCTAGAATATATTCTTTTAGTTTGATTGGTAATCGGCATTCTTGTGAGTTTCTGAGAACAGGTCTGTTACTTTCCTGGTCTGTTTGATTGTGTGCAGAGCTAGTAGAGTCTGTTCTTCCTTGTATCATACTTAATGTCTCTGGTTCAACAAGAAGATTCTTTTCCTGTGGAATTTGTGGTAGCATTTCCCTGTCCTTCCTTGTTAAAGATTCCCACTGGCGAACAGTTTCAATAAGTTTTATCATCTAATGGTGTAACTGTTGACCTACTCCTTATATGGTTTATATGTCTTCGTACAGAAGGACAATTTTCCAATCTTTTATTATAAATAACTCGCGCCACTGGATTTATAACAATTCCGGGTATTCACTTCTTCTTTATATGTCTTGCACCCATACTAGTTCATCCCTTTTAAACTTTGGGCAATGTTTATAAGTGTCTGGGTAGATTTCTAGATCATTTTCAGTCCTTTCCTCCCAAGGTATAATCTTTGAAATATGTGTACGGCAAGTCCTACTGAATAGTAGGACAGCGGGTGATTTCCCATTATTTGATTGAGGTAGGAAATGTTGGTAAAACATGATCTCTGTTAATGCTTCATCAATTTTTTTATAGTTTGTTTTTTTTCAATCCCTTTTTAAAACTTTGGACTGCCTTTTAGACCAATCCATTTGAGGCAGGATGATAGGCAGATGTCAGGACATTGTGGACGTGAAACATGTCCCATTATCCGATACCAGCATATCTGGATATCTATGTGTAGTAAAAATTTCTTGGAGAGCCTTTATGGTAGAATTGGCATCAACTGATTTGACTAAACGGTATTCAATCCAATTGCTATGAGAGTCCACAACTGTTAAAACCAAGCGTCCATTTATAGGGCCTGCGTGGTCAATGTGAACATGTTCCCAGGGTTTACTAGGCTCAGACCAAGAACTAAATGCTTTATTTGGCAAGTTGGCCACACTTTGGTAAATATGGCTTTGCTTCACCATTTTTTCAATCTCTTGGTCAATATGCGACCACCACACGTATGATCAAGATAGGGCCTTCATCCTTACTATCCCAGGGTGTCCTGCATGAAATAATTTTAATACCTGTGAGCATCCCTCCATAGGTATGAACACTCTATCTGCTCTAGTGATGCAATCATTACAGATTGACAGATATTGACAAGCATTCCAGATAGCTGTATGAAGAAATTTTGGGCGGCAGTTAGGCCATCCTTTTTTGATCCATGTTTTCAGCTGGTAACAGCCAGGATCTCTAAGTATCCATTCAGCTACATTGGTACTATTCAAGGTTTCATTCAATTTGACTACTTCTAGTAGATTTACCTCCACAAATTCATGTGGCCTATTAGCTTTTAACGGTAGGCGTGATAGAGCATCGACATGTGGTATTTGTTTTCTCAGTTTATACATTAAATCATAGGCTGCAAGAATGTTTATCCATAGTAACATTCTTTGGCTGCTATAGTCAGGAGTTTTTTTGTTTTTTCCAATATGCCTAATAATGGACGATGGTCCGTACATATGGGGAACTTCCGGCCATAGATATACTGGCGAAACTTTTTCACTGCAAAGATAATAGCTAGGGCTTCTTTGTCCAATGACTATAGTTGATTTCAGCTGGCGATAGTGTGCGGGAGGCATATGCAATCGGACGTTCATGACCATTTATTTGGTGAAGGATTACAGTTCCAATGCCATTCTCGGAAGCATCTGAGGCGACTATAATCTCTTGATCACTCTGATAGTGTACTAATAAGTTTTCTGAAAATTATAAATCTTTTGCTGTCTGGAATGCAATCTGTTGTTTGGCCTGCCATTTCCAGCATTGCCCTTTGCATAGAAGTATATACAGGGGCTTTAATTTGTGTGATTTTCCCTTCAAAAAAATTTCAAAAAAACAAAGTAATCCCAAGAAAGCCTGTAAGTCCTTTACATTTTTTGGTATGGGAGCATTTTTTATGGCCATGACCTTTTCTGAATTTGGCTGTTTACCATTTTGGTTAATGATATGTCCCAAAAACTTTAATTCCTTCGTAGATCAAATGCTTTTGGTGACATTAATTTTAATTCCTACCTGTTCCAGTCTAGCACATATGATAAGTACGTTCTTCCAATTCTGTCTCTGACTGAGCATAAATTAAGAAGTCATCCAGATAGGAGATTACACCCTTCACATTATGCATTAATTGATCAATCTTGGCTTGAAAGATATTGGGAGCTGTGGTAATTCCGAATGGCAATTTGTTGCTTTGGAATAGTCCGACATGTGTACTCAAGGTAAATATTTTGGCTGTTTTATCAGTGACTGGGATCTGGTGGAAAGCAGACCTCAGGTAAATTTTTGCAAAAATAGCAGCTTTCCGAAGTAATAATGCCAGTATTTCTGAGACATTTGTAACAGGATATGCACTTTTGTTTAAATAACAGTTTACTGTAACCCTATAATCTCAACAGATCCATAAACTTCCATCAGGTTTTGCTACTATCACAATTGGAGTGGCCCAATCCGAATCTTTTATGGGTGATAACATACCTTCTTTTACAAGACTTGCTAGACTCTCTTCAACCTTAGTTCCGAGTGCAAAAGGAACCTTCCGGGGTTTACACCTCACTGGTTGTGCATCTTCAGTTAGTTCAATATTTACTGGATTTATTTCTAAATCAGTTAAGTTTTCCTTGAAGATTTTCGGGAACTGTTTACACACTACATTTTCCAGTTTTACCATTTTGATAATCTAAATGGATATGCCCAACGGCCGGAACCAATTTCGGCCCAGTAAGGGTTTGTTGTTCCTCTTGACTATATACAAATGCAGTTTTGTTTTTGTTATTTAACTTTATTGGAACAGAAACCTTCCCACAGATTGGTATGTTATTACCATTCACATCTGTGGCAATTACATTTGTTTTATCCAAATTAAATTTTGATTTGTGTGTAGAAATTATTTTTTCCCAGTTCATTAGAGACACGATGGATAGTCCTGCTCCACTGTCTATTTCCATTGTGACATTAGTTTCCATGATTATTAAATCTAGTATAATCTGTTCACTTATCTTAGTTTTTACTCTTTTAATTTCTGTAGTTTTGTTCGAGGTTCTGGTTAATTTTACATGCGTCCGTTGTTGATTGTTATTCTTTCTGCAAATGCTTGCCATGTAGCCTTTTATGCCACAAATATGGTACTTTAGTATTTTTGAATTTGCAAACTCTTTTTAGGTGTCCCTTTATGCCGCAACAAAAACAAGTAAAATCCTCTCTTGGAGTTTGTGATGATGTTTCCGCTGTTTCCGTTTTACATACACTTACAGCAATATTTGCTTCCTTAGTTCCAGCTTGGAATTCCATCGCGTATATTACCATCATCTCATGAGCAATACATTTAGTAATTGCAGCGTTGTAATCTATGTCTATTTCGCTGAGCAATAATTTTCTCAAATTATGGTCGATCACGCCATAGAGAAAATGATCTAAGAGCATGTCGTCAAGATCAGGAAATAAAGTCTCATGCCAAGGTTTGCAACGCAATATTATACTCTGAGTAGGTTTCATGCAAGTGCTGTTTTCGCATTCTAAACCGCAGGCGTGCGTCTCTTTTGGTAACTGCAGGCTGAAAATATGCAGTAAGTTTTTCCATTAATACTGTATATGATAACTGTTCTGGGGTTTTATTGTCTGCTAATTGTTTGGCAATTTGCAAAACATCTGTGCCAGCGAAAAATAATAATATCAAGACTTTAGTTTCATCGTCTTCGATTTTATTAAGCCTCATGTATCGTTCCAATTGTTCTACATACAGAGTCCTTCCAACTGGATTTCCGATCTCAAATTCTCTAATATTTTGTGCACGAAAAGCCATGTTTGTATGAGCTATTCGAAATTGCTTTTTATCTTCTCTTTTGTTTACAAAACGACGACCTCCATAATCCTGTCTGACTGCACCATCTGCTGTGTTTTCAGGCAGTTAAAACTCAGCTGAAACTGTAATAATAAGGTTAGATTCGTAGAAGTTTATAACTAAGTTATTTAATTATTTATAAGCAATTCGTAGATTACAACTATTTTGTACAGGTTGTTAACTCCATTGTTAGTTTTACTTTTAGGCTTACAGCCTTAACATGTCCACTCATTGGGAAGTATGTTAATCGGGAAAAAGAAAACAAAACAAGAGAGAACGTTCTTTTTTTTTACTTCACTAGATTCGTCAACGCTTCTATGTTCGCCACCCCCTCTAGTTATTATTTCTAGAGTTAATCAGTCCATTTAGCGCAATCATCAATTTATTTATTTACTTGTTTATTGATTTAATGTCACAACAGTTTTATACAATTCCTACGTAAAATATAAACTGTAAGTTATGTTTATTATCGGTAAAACTTTTATTTGATTTATATTTTTAAAAAAAATTGAGCATTTGAAAAACAAAACAAAACAGTTTTTTTGTTTTTCACATATATATATTTGTGCTATTATAAAAATATAAAATCACAATCTTCGAATAAAGTTTATATCATTTGTTTTATATAAAAGAATGACATTGAGGTTTTTTTTTATTTATTTGAAATTTATTAATTTCTGCCTTCTTTTAGTGCCTCAGTTATTAATTGGTTGACAAATTCATCCATTCGATTAAATGATAATCTTGTACATTAGTGGGTTATTTTTATAAGCCATCAATAATTGAAATATTAAATTACATGTAATCTTATTTGTAAACATACATATTTTGGATTCAATAAAATTCCCTTTGTTCCAATTTATATTTATTAACTAATCAAATTGTTAGTTAAGTTAACCCTGAGAATTAACCAGTTAACATGCCTTAATCAATGATCTGTAGTAGGTTTATTTTGTATAGCTAGCCGAAGTAACAATATAAGTGGTGATTAGAGTACATTCACTCATGAGTAATATATTTCCTATAGTGTAGATCATTTATTGTCTGTAACTTTATAAATTAGTAATTTGTTCAAATAAAGTAAAACATCATAACTTGATTTATTGTAATTCATATTCAATGGCTGGAATTAGTATATTTTATTATATTCATTTTTGAGACAATTTCTTTTCTCTTTATATGTGTATGGCATGTCATAATAAGCACTATTACCTTTGACGCTACTGATTGGGGCCATTTCAGTTGTTAGGACCTTTCTTTATATATATATTTTTTACTTACTACTACATTTAGCACTACCAATTGGAGCAATCATATTTTCTATTATATGTTTAAGGCAAGTGTATCTTTTCATATGTAGTTAAGGCATACTATTGTATTATATTAATTTCATCCTTTCATACGTAGTATTACATTTGCCTTCCAACGATTTTCTATGTCATTTCTTCATACATTGCATATACATTACCATTACAATATATATATATATTGTAACCATATATTTTAGCATAAAATATAATAATTGATGTAACTATATGTAATGAGCATAGACGTTCGTTACATTGTTTTTTTTTTTAAATTTATTAAACATGAAAGTAAATTAAAAAGTTCGCATTTAAAAATTTTCTTTAAGAATTAAAAATTGAAATTAAATATCATCTTAAACTCTTATATATTAAATCGCACAGATAATGAAAAATTATTAAAATAAAACTTTATTAAAGAAAAAGTATTTTAAAACTAAATTTTAAAAAGATTTGGAGATGAAATTATATCTTTAAATTTATCTTTAAATATATTTTTGATTTGGAAAACAGGTTAATTAATCAGAAATGGAAATGATTGTTAATTAGTTAAATGTAAACCAGCCTTGGGCATTTAAATGTAAAAACATCAGTCAGATAGGAAAACAATAGAAACTGTTAGCAAATAAGAAGAAATCCCTATGGAATCGGACCGCAGCGAAAGGACCATCGCATCGGTGACGTAATGTTAAGTCAATCTTTCAAAGTAATATAAAAGGACAAGTTTGGAAATTATTAGTGAGTTATTATGATTATTACGATGTGACAGATAGATGTTAGTGCGGAGGTGCGGGAGAAGAGATTGAAGGACGCACGTTCAATCCCTTCAGTTTTGCTAGTAAAGAAAGAGAAATGAACTATCGTTTCCTACATTGAGGACCAATTAAACTAAAAAAACCTCCGAATGAATAAATAAAACAACGGCTAAATGGATACCAATCTTAGGATGGCGTGGGAATTCACGTTCATGGCAAGCAACGGATAAAGATGAACTTTTTAAACCGTAAGAACTTTATAAATAATGAACATTAAATTAAAATTTTCCATATTTAAATGATTGCAATATTATCCTATCTGACCAACTTAATTTATTAATAATGTTATTTGATGTATTTTTTATTTATTTATTTAAAATCATTTCCATTTATTTAATTTTGTTCTTTAAGTTTTATTATGATTTCTGTTTTCCGTTAAGTTAAATTATATAAATGTTAAACTTAAGTCGGGCGTGAATGGCTGTATAGATTTGTAAAGTTATATTAGGGGAGGGTAATCTTAGGTTATTTGTTTCGTGGTTAAATTGGGTCAATGGATTGGATATATTGGTGTGATTAGTAGATGTAATATTGATTCGCTACGGGCAGAATCGCTTCATACGCCGCACACTTCCATTTGCCTATGGAAGGAATTATAAGTCGGATACCGCAGTTCCTTTCTATGGAGTTTTTTGTTTTATTGCTCTTCTTTGCAGATAGATGTAATATTCCTATCTCATAAGAGGCAATTTCTTCTTTTAACCTTTTGTGCTGCTGTATTTTATTACATTGAATACATCGATATATCAGATGAATTGATGCCAGTTTGACTACGAATTTTAGCCTAAGGTTAAATAGGGATAGAATGTTTATTTTCAAAAGCAAATTTATGTGGTCTATTCATGCTCGACCCTAAATCAAAAATGCATTAAATTTAAGTTGTTTATAGACGCTTGCATGGATTGTTTATCGGTTAACTATATTTGCGTTTTCATATTTGATCAAAATATATAGACATTCGATAAATAATGATACCTTACGGTGAGTATCTAAAATGTATTTATTCGGATGTCTTTTAAGTCATTGGTGACAATGCAAGTATCTTATGGTGAATACTACTGGGTTACTTATAAATTTCCCTCTGCAATTGCCAGTATCAATGATTTTATATTTTGATCGTTTATGTTTACTTTGAAATGTTTTTAACCGTGTAATCTATGTAACCGATCTATAGCAACATATTAAAACAAGCTTTTATAATCCCATCTGTGCGAACTTAATTAAAATGTAAAATTATAATATAATAGTAATTAAATGTAAATTAAAGCAAAGTTAAAAATAATGTTAAATGTTAAAATGTAAAACTAATACTAAAATAATTTTAAATCTTATATATATGTGCATAAATAAATGTTTGTATGTTAATTACTGGCAGTGGCTTATTTTATTCTTTTTTATATATATACTCTTAGATTATCTTATTAAATCTCTGCTATTCCACTGAGCTAGTGACATGGGCTAACGACCGGAATCCAAATTTAAAAAAAAGAAAAAAAAATTTTTTTTTTTTTTTTTTGACTGACGTATCTGCCTACTTTATAAATTTTTCTAGGTTCAAATGCCTAGATGGCGCCCCGTAGTGCAGTTTACGTTAAGTCATTTTCTCCGGATCGTTACAATGGCGCCCAATATCTGCACTACAAGGGCGCCATCTAGGCATTTGAGCCTAGAAAAATTTATAAAGTAGGCAGATACGCGCTGTTAAGATTCCACTTTCTTTAAATATTCCGACCGTTAGCCCAATATATATCAACAAAAAAACATATCAATCACAACCTTTTGACTTTTTTTTTTTTTTTCGAAATACAGTTTAAAATTATTTTAACTTTCTCGTGTTTAATATATATGCGCAATTTCTTTCTGGCAGTGCTTTTATAAGATTTCAAATATACGACTTTATGTAAACAGATAAAAATGTTTCATTTTGAGAAGAATTTGTTCAGGGTATATGTGGTTTATTAAAGATCGGCCCGAGTTGGTTCGCCAGTTGTAACGATACGGACAAAGGTACTTCACGTAATCTGCACTATGGAACGCCATCTAGGCATTTCAACGTAGAAAAATTTATAAAGTAGGCAGATACGTAAGTTAAAAAAAATTTTTTTTTTTTAAATATTTTGGTTCCGGTCGTTAGCCTATGTCACCAGCTCAGTGGAATAGCAGAGATTAAACAATATAATATCTTATCTAATTATATTTCAATATTAAAAAAATAAATAAAATAAGCCACTGCCAGTAATTAACATACAAACATTTATTTATGCACATATATATAAGATTTAAAATTATTTTAGTATTAGTTTTACATTTTAACATTTAACATTATTTTTAACTTTGATTTTTGACTTTAATTTACATTTAATTACTATTATATTCTAATTTTACATTTTAATTAAGTTCGCACAGATAAATTTATGAAAGCTTGTTTATAATGTTGAATATAGATCGGTTACATAGATTTCACGGTCAAAAACATTTCAAAGTAAACATAAACGATCAAAATACAAAATTATTGATTACTGACAATTGCGGAGGGAACTTTATACGTAACCCAATAGTATTCACCATAAGATACTTGCATTGTCACCAATAACTTAAAAGACATCCGAATAAATACATTTTAGATACTCACCGTAAGGTATCATTATTTATCGAATGTCTATATATTTTGATCAAATATGGAAACGCAAAACATAGTTAACCAATAAACAATCCATGCAAGCGTCTATAAACAACTTAAATTTAATGCATTTTTATTTAGGGTCGGGTATGAATAGACCACATAAATTTGCTTTTGAAAATAAACATTCTATCCCTATTTAACCTTAGGCTAAAATTCGCAGTCAAACTGGCATCAATCCATCTGATATATCGATGTATTCAATGTAATTCGGAATACGGCAGCACCAAAGAGATTAAGAAAAGACATTGACTCTCAATCAGATAGGAATATTACATCTATCTAACGAGAAGAACAATAAAAAAAAACTCCATAGAAAGGAACTGCGTTCTCCGTCTCATAATTCCTTCCATAGGCAAACGGGTGAGTGCGGCGTATATATAAACGATTCTGCCAGTAGCGAATCTCCGACTTCATCTACTAACTACATCAATATATCCAATCCACTGACCCAATCTAACCACGACATAAATAACCTAAGATTACCCTCCCCTAATATAACTTTACAAATCTATACAGCCATTCACGCCCGACTTAAGTTTAACATTTATATAATTAATTTAACGAAAACAAAAAAAAATCATGATAAAAACTTAAAGAATAAAAAATAAATAAATGGAAATGATTTTACATAAATAAAAAAAAATAAATCAAATAACATTATTAATGAAGAATTTAGTTTGGTCCGATAGGATTCTATTGCATTATTTACTAAAAAGTTTTAAAATTTAGAGTTCTTATTGTTTCAAGTGAATATATAAGTTCTTGCGATTTTTAAAACGTTCAACTTTATCCGTTGCTTGCCATGAACGTAAATTTCCACGCCATCCTAAAATTGGTATCCATTTAGCCGTTGTTTTATTTATTCATTCGGAGGTTTTTTAATTTAGTTGGTCCTCAATGTAGGAAACGATAGTTCATTTCTCCTTTCTTTAACAGCTGAAAGAATTGACCGTGCGTCTGTCAATTCCTCCAACTCCGTACTACTACATATAGTCACATCGTAATAATCAATTTCCAGTCACGATTAATAATTTCCAAATTTTCCTTTTATATTAATGTGAAGGATTGAATTTACATTACGTCACCGATGCGATGATCCTTCGCTATGGTCCGATTCCATAGGGATTTCTTCTTATTTGCTAACAGTTTCTATTGTTTTCCTATCTGACTGGTGTTTTTACATTTAAATGCCAAGGCTGGTTTATATTTAACTAATTAACAATCATTTCCATTTCTGATTAATTAACCTGTTTTCCAAATCAAAAATATATTTAAAGATAAATTTAAAGATATAATTTCATCTCCAAATCTTTTTAAAATTTAGTTTTAAAATACTTTTTCTTTAATAAAGTTTTATTTTAATAATTTTTCATTATCTGTGCGATTTAATATATAAGAGTTTAAGATGATATTTAATTTCAATTTTTAATTCTTAAAGAAAATTTTTAAATGCGAACTTTTTAATTTACTTTCATGTTTAATAAATTTAAAAAAAAACAACAATGTAACGAACGTCTATGCCCCATCCGTACTACCATATGTAACGAGCATAGACGTTCGTTACATTGGTTTTTTTTTTAAATTTATTAAACATGAAAGTAAATTAAAAAGTTCGCATTTAAAAATTTTCTTTAAGAATTAAAAATTGAAATTAAATATCATCTTAAACTCTTATATATTAAATCGCACAGATAATGAAAAATTATTAAAATAAAACTTTATTAAAGAAAAAGTATTTTAAAACTAAATTTTAAAAAGATTTGGAGATGAAATTATATCTTTAAATTTATCTTTAAATATATTTTTGATTTGGAAAACAGGTTAATTAATCAGAAATGGAAATGATTGTTAATTAGTTAAATGTAAACCAGCCTTGGGCATTTAAATGTAAAAACATCAGTCAGATAGGAAAACAATAGAAACTGTTAGCAAATAAGAAGAAATCCCTATGGAATCGGACCGCAGCGAAAGGACCATCGCATCGGTGACGTAATGTTAAGTCAATCTTTCAAAGTAATATAAAAGGACAAGTTTGGAAATTATTAGTGAGTTATTATGATTATTACGATGTGACAGATAGATGTTAATGCGGAGGTGCGGGAGAAGAGATTGAAGGACGCACGTTCAATCCCTTCAGTTTTGCTAGTAAAGAAAGAGAAATGAACTATCGTTTCCTACATTGAGAACCAATTAAACTAAAAAAACCTCCGAATGAATAAATAAAACGGCTAAATGGATACCAATCTTAGGACGGCGTGGGAATTCACGTTCATGGCAAGCAACGGATAAAGATGAACTTTTTAAACCGTAAGAACTTTATAAATAATGAACATTAAATTAAAATTTTCCATATTTAAATGATTGCAATATTATCCTATCTGACCAACTTAATTTATTAATAATGTTATTTGATGTATTTTTTATTTATTTATTTAAAATCATTTCCATTTATTTAATTTTGTTCTTTAAGTTTTATTATGATTTCTGTTTTCCGTTAAGTTAAATTATATAAATGTTAAACTTAAGTCGGGCGTGAATGGCTGTATAGATTTGTAAAGTTATATTAGGGGAGGGTAATCTTAGGTTATTTGTTTCGTGGTTAAATTGGGTCAATGGATTGGATATATTGGTGTGATTAGTAGATGTAATATTGATTCGCTACGGGCAGAATCGCTTCATACGCCGCACACTTCCGTTTGCCTATGGAAGGAATTATAAGTCGGATACCGCAGTTCCTTTCTATGGAGTTTTTTGTTTTATTGCTCTTCTTTGCAGATAGATGTAATATTCCTATCTCATAAGAGGCAATTTCTTCTTTTAACCTTTTGTGCTGCCGTATTTTATTACATTGAATACATCGATATATCAGATGAATTGATGCCAGTTTGACTACGAATTTTAGCCTAAGGTTAAATAGGGATAGAATGTTTATTTTCAAAAGCAAATTTATGTGGTCTATTCATGCTCGACCCTAAATCAAAAATGCATTAAATTTAAGTTGTTTATAGACGCTTGCATGGATTGTTTATCGGTTAACTATATTTGCGTTTTCATATTTGATCAAAATATATAGACATTCGATAAATAATGATACCTTACGGTGAGTATCTAAAATGTATTTATTCGGATGTCTTTTAAGTCATTGGTGACAATGCAAGTATCTTATGGTGAATACTACTGGGTTACTTATAAATTTCCCTCTGCAATTGCCAGTATCAATAATTTTATATTTTGATCGTTTATGTTTACTTTGAAATGTTTTTAACCGTGTAATCTATGTAACCGATCTATAGCAACATATTAAAACAAGCTTTTATAATCCCATCTGTGCGAACTTAATTAAAATGTAAAATTATAATATAATAGTAATTAAATGTAAATTAAAGCAAAGTTAAAAATAATGTTAAATGTTAAAATGTAAAACTAATACTAAAATAATTTTAAATCTTATATATATGTGCATAAATAAATGTTTGTATGTTAATTACTGGCAGTGGCTTATTTTATTCTTTTTTTTATATATACTCTTAGATTATCTTATTAAATCTCTGCTATTCCACTGAGCTAGTGACATGGGCTAACGACCGGAATCCAAATTTAAAAAAAAGAAAAAAAAAATTTTTTTTTTTTGACCGACGTATCTGCCTACTTTATAAATTTTTCTAGGTTCAAATGCCTAGATGGCGCCCCGTAGTGCAGTTTACGTTAAGTCATTTTCTCCGGATCGTTACATATTATTAAAAAATTTCTCTATCTTCTTTGGTGATTTGATTGGCTTGATTTGCACTTTGAACAGATTACTCTCTTATATTATTTTAATAAATTTAAATTTGATTCGTTCCATATGCTAATTCATATCATAATGTTTAACTTTTTAAAAAATTTTGACAACACATTTAATTTGGTAAAATAGTATTAAAATATAATATTTTGTTTTATTTGTTTAAAATGATCTTAAAAATTATTTCATTTGAATTAACAAAAAACCATTTGTTCAATTAAAATAAATTATTAAAAATAAATACAGTAATTACGTATGCGTCTCAATGTAAAAAGAGAAAAGAGCGCGAATTTAAGAGAAGATTGTCTGTTAGTTTGCTTTTGGAGGGAGAAAGAAAGAAAAGAAAATGGTAAGAAGGCAAATGGTGTAAATTTGATAAGCTTATTTTAAAATAGTTAACAAGTAAACTGATTACCACAAATTTGCTATAAACGTAAAAATAATATCGTGGTATTTAAATATAAGATGAATTGCTAAATTTAAAAGTCTGTTCAAGTCGGCTGGCCAAGTGGATCAAATCACCGGTAATAATTTCCCAATATTACATTTAAAATGTCGGAGCTTCCCAGTTTAAAAGAATTAATTGCAAGAATTTGGTATGTTTTAAAATGTTTATTGTTCTACAATTTGAAAAAATTAAATAAGTATTTTAATTACAAAAGTTTTATAAATATGAAAATTTGCTTGTTAAAAAAGAAGAAGTTTAAATTAAAGTAAAATGTTAAAGTTATCAACATAGTTTAATATTTCCGTTTCTAATTCTAATAAAAATATAGTATTGATTGATATTTAACTTTATAATGCCAGTAAAATATTTGCTAGTTAATTTTGTTTGCCATTTGGATAATAAACAGTCTTCAATAATTGATCAAAGCTATTTTCTGATTTTATCGTCAGTGTGGAATGATTAAATAAATTGCTATAATTGTTATTCCTAGATTTAATCGTGGATAAATAAATATTTAGCATGGATGTGAGAAACTTGGAACATTTTAATAGAGAAATGTAGAAATTAATAACTTATGAAAAACATTTTCATTTAAGTTCTGCGTATCATATTTTTGAAATTGTTTCTTGTTTATGGAGCCACGTAAAATCGTTAATCTGATAGTGATTATAATAACTAACACAAATGGATAAAATTACATGTATGGAATTCAATTATAGTTATAGCTATTACTTCGTACATTTATTGTTCAACACATCGTACATGGATTTCACGGATCATATTTGTCGTTATAAAATGCTATATAATCTGATTTGTGACACACACACTGCTAAAATTCATATATTGAACTTTAAAATGCTATACATTTAATTTATATCACACACACACACCTATTAGATTTTATGTATTTGATGAATAATTCATTACTTTAATTTTATCGTTATATGAACTTGCATGTGAAGTTCATAAGTTATATTTATTAAGTTTAAATTAATAGGGGTTGAATAAAATACTTATTCAAGAGAATAGCGCTTGCGAAAGGGCTTGAAAAGCACTAAATGAATTTATGAGATGTATCAATCTTTGTGGGGTATTTTGTGAGTCTATCCAGATTTATATTCCTATGCTAATATTACTTATATTGCATTATACATGTTTTATTTTAAGTAAGATAAGTCAGTACATTAGTTGTCCTGATTAGTGTAACATTTTATTATGCAAGAACCCACATTTGCTAAAGTGTTAGTGTTTTCCGAATGATCAGAGTAACTGAGGAGGATGATTTTGCACTTTAATGTGAAGTAAATAGTAATGTTGTTTTATAATGTTGAAAGGCATTAATCTGTGCCGGTGGTTAATCCGCAGATTATTTAATTGCCATTTTTTGTATTTTACACTCATTCCAGCGCTGGTGGTTAATCCGCGGAATTGTGTAATTATACGTATTACTTTATGATGGTGTATCAATCCACAAAGCGTTTAGTATTATTTAATTCCTATGTGTAGATGAACGCATCCACAGGAATATGTTTTACTTCATAGATATAAGTTGGGCAAAGTATTTTAGTTAATCTGCTAAATCATCTTCTTCCATTTGTAAGCATAATTCATAAGTTAGATCGTCAAATTGTAGCAGGACATTCTATTCAAGTTACTTCATAATAATTAACTGCTGGTTGATTATTATTTACCGGAGTGTAAGTTTAAATTTTCACTTTATTTAATGATTGCATTATAGCTAAATCCTACAGATATATTATTTATAATTATTATAAGTTATGGTATGGATTTATTGAATCTGGAAATGATGTTGAATACTTCATGAGTTGATGTTGAATTTAGTATAATTTGCTCAAGATTCATTATATCAAATTGAAATAAGGTATGATTAGGTTTTTAAAACCGTACCTATGATATGTTAGTGAAGAAAGTCGATGGAATTATAATTTATTTATTTTATTTGTTTATTTATGTTTTTTAATTATAACATTGGAATTAATTACTTATTATTCATAAATTTGTAAATAAAAGTTGATTTATAATTAAACTTACTGTGCCGTTGCTATGTGTCCTTCTAAAATCAGAAATCATAAACCTTGGATAGAGCATACATTGAAGTACATACTATCGTCAACATGATATCAGAGTTTAGTGATATTTTGAGAAAACCTTTGGATGCTTTTAGTCTTTGGTAGTTTATGATGTGTAGGGTACAATAAAATCCCATTTACCTTTTCCATCATTTTGGCTTTGCGTAGTTGATTCTAGTATACAATACAAATTGATTAGTAAACCTAAAAACAGATTTACCAAATAATGATATGATTGAATATATTTACTTAACATTTTAAATTGTCATTTGTCAGTATAAAAAGAGTCTCAGTGATATAGTTAAACTATAAAAAGAACCCAATTATTTATGTTTATTTATTGCAAAGCTTTACCTGGACTAGCATTTGTATTAGAAATCATATAGATGGTTTAAAATTTCATAATCTTATGTAGTTCCACAAATTATGCCATCTTGTACACGGTCGGCCATCGGGTCTCATACAATAAAAATCGTAAATTAAGGTTTGTAACATAATAACATTAGACATAATTTGTTTAATGTATTTTATCACACTACTATGATAGGTCTTCGCGGTACACCCTGGCTGCGATCAAATTAAATCATAAAAAGTTTATGTAGATCATTAGTTTGGTCTGTGGTAAGTTGCTCTAAATGTTGGTTGTGGTCCTTGGTGCATAAAATAGATTGCATAATATGCTTTTGGATACAGCTCTTAATAGCTGACAATGAGTAGCGGGAATTGATCAGTGATCGAGGTTATGATTCCCAGTGCACTGATGTTTTGGTGATATTATGTAGTTGACCACACTTTAGAGGGTTACAATATATATATATACACACTTATAACTAATAGTGAATTATTATTTTAAAGTTGTAATATCAAAGTAGAATCAATTTACTGTATCTCATGATTTTTAATTGAAAGTTGCCCTTTCTATACTCTATAATCAACAAAAAAAATAGTCTCTTCATTATATGTCATTATTTATAATGTATACAGTAACTTATTTCTATTATTTGGTAAAAAATGCTTCGAACAAAATGAACGAAAAAAAAAAAGCTTTCCTTGAAATTAAGTTTTGTCATGAAACAACACATATATCATTTTAAAATTTCTCAAATATTGCCTATTTTTTTGCTTTAAAAAATATTTTACAATTTTGATTGAAAAAAAACTAACCGCAATTTTATTCACTTCCTCATATTTTTCCAAATCTTCATCATTTAATTCAGGCAATGGTAAACTTATTGCTTTATTAAGCTTAGCTTGTGTACGCGGAGTAGCCCAAGGAACAGACATCCTGAAATTAGGATGGGTTTTAAAAAGCAAACTCACATCACTGGCTGGTTTGACATATGGTGGGAGACGAACTTCTGGAATCTTAAACTGAACACTAGTGACCTTAAAATATAAAATCAAAACATTTTATAGTAAAATCAAAATGACAAAAGAATAAACATAAAATCAAGAAATATTACAAATAAGTAATAATACAATCAAGTAAATATTTTAAAAATAATATTGTAATTAATTTTTATTTGTAACTAATTATAGTTTATTTTATAATAACATGCAAATATTTAAACTGAAATATAAATGTATCTAAATTTTTTAATGCTACCAACTAAATCATAATTTTGAAAATAGTCATAATTCATGAGATTGCTAATGAAAAAATTCAAATAGTTTATAATTTACTTAAATTTTCATATAAAATTTTAAAATCAATTCTACTACTTTGTTATAAACAAATTAAAAAATCAAAAGTAAAACAATAACAGCTAAAAGAAATCCTCTTTTTAAAGTCATATTCTATTTTTAAAAAAATAATAATTTATAAACATTTTTAAAATTGTACAACAGTGTTATTTCAAACCAGAATTATTTTTAATTCAATTTTTCCATTTTTTTTATATACCAAAATCATTACCCCTCCTGAAAATATCCATCGATGCACATGTTTGTATTTTTTCTTTTAAAGTCAATATATCAGTATCATACACAGATATTTTTTTTTTAAAAAAGGATTTATTTGATTATATATATATAATTATTTAAGTAAATCTATTAAAGGCTTTCTTTGTTAAACATATTTTTTTTTCTGTTGATGAGAGCTGGATAAACATAAAATCTTATAATAATTTTTTTTTTTTTTACTATTTGATGACAATTCATAAAATTGTTTTTACATTGAAATTTAATAATACAACTTCAATCGCATATCGATCTGCCAAGCATTTAATGCATTTGTTGTGTGGTTAAAAAAACTATAAAAAAGTTATAACTCCTTAAATGAATGGCATTAAAATCTAGTCAAAAACTGCCTTCATGAAGTAATCTAAATATAATATTTATAAAGGTTATACCATTTATTTCATCATCAGTTTTAATGACTATAAGAATAAAAAAAGAGACAAAAATTTTATAGCAAGTTTATTATTTTTTTAACAAAGAATATTTGAACGATCTATTTTTTAAAAAAAACATCTTTACTATATAAAACAATTCAGCATTTAGCTAATTTACTTGTGCTTAAGAAAAAGAAGAGGAAATATCCCTTCATTTATTAACAAAAAAGATAAAATCAAATAAATTAAGCTTCAACTAATTGTCCATTTCCAAGTAAGAGAAAAAGGAGGGTATCTGTTCATTTAACAGAAAAGCCATTAAGCATCAGTTTTGCTCTGTTTATTAACAGAAAAGACAAAAAAAAAAAGATAAATTAGTCTTTAAAAACATGAAATGCAAAAAAAAAAATTACTTTTTTTAAAAACAAGCATACCTTTGACTATTAGAATGATAGTCACATGTGTGAACTGAAGAAGGAAAAGATATGCACTGCTCTGTCTATCATAGATATGAGCAGAACTTAATTCTATAATTTTCCTGTAAAATTAATGACTAACTGTCTTTAATGATTACATTCAAAATATACTTTAATTTTAGCTATTGTTCCTAAATGTTAGCTGTAATTAGTAATTGAAGGGAAAGAGAAATAGTTCCAAGATCAGGAAAAATTAACTTTTATGTTTGTTAATAGAAACAAATTTCGATAGTTATTTTGTTTCACACTAATATTGAAAGAAATAGTTATTTAGTTTCACACTAGTATTGAAAGAAAAGTATATATATATATTTTAATTAAGTTAAATTATTAAATATTTATTTTTTAATAAATAAGTAATGTTTACAAATAGTTTTTTTAAAAGTATGTTTTTATACATGTATCATGCTATCAAAAATTTGAGACAGCAGACATAAAATACTTTGTACTGATAATGGTATTACTGATTTTTTTTTTTAGTTCTAAAGCTGATTTTTTCTTCTAATAATATCAATAATTATATATATTTGTAAAAACATAAAAATAAAATCAAACTGAGGGCATTAGTGTGATTAAACAAAAAAAAACAAATAAGGGATTAACTTTATCAATTTTAAAATTGCTAATTATAATTCATTTATTTTTTTGTTAATTATTTGTTTTAATTCTGCAACTTTTAATAAAACTGTATATATATTTCTATGCATAATAGATATATACAATGATTTTTGCAGATTAACTTTATCAATTTTAAAATTGGTAATTATAAGTTATCTATTTTGTTGTTCATTATTTTTGTTATTTTAATAATGGATATATATATACACACACAGTGGATTTCACATTTCTGTTTTACTATCTGCTATTTCATTTATAAATTTTTCCAAAAAGACCAGCAAACAAAAAAATAAAATATAAAATTTCTGATATGTCTGCCTTATATTTTCCTTTTGCAATGCTCTTTTCAAATTTCATGATTGGTGTCAACCAGTGGTTTTTGCATCATTATAAATAACAAAGATCACTTTTTCAAATGACAAAATCCTTAAAATATTTAATGAAATAGGCATGTCAAAATTTAATAATTACTTATTAAACACAAAATTATATATATTTTTAATATATAGCCTTATAAATTTACTTATTGACTTATGCATTTTTTAAATACATGTACACTAAATAACTATATAAAATTTAGAATCTCAAAACCTTCTTTCCACATGCAAATATAAAATACATGGTTTTCTTCATTTTTTTTTTTCTCTCAAAAATGTAAAAATACATTTGAAATTGGTTTGAAGTGTAAAAGGAATGACCATAGCAATTTTATACAACATAAGACAATTTGTGAAGTGCACTCTATACATGATAATATAAGATCATTAATTTAATTACAATACAAATAAAAAAAAAATCAATGTGAATAATCTTTTTATAAAATAATGAAAAGAAAAACAAATATGTTTTTATAACAAAAAAAAAAAACACAGTAAGTTTTATTAATTTTATTTCAAGGGAATATTATCAAGTAAATAAAATACATCCATAATGAAAGAGGGTGGTCTGACTTTCTGTGCTGATGGATGGTTATGATATGATAGAGCTGAAATGAAGGATGCAATGATAAAAAGCAAAAACTTGAAAATATATAAAGGCATTAACACTTATAGATGTAAATACATGTGTTCTCTTTTGATTTTCATCTTTTTTATATATTGTAATTTTTAAATTATATTATAGTTATGTGTACATACAAATTAAAAATCATCTTTTTCTATATGCATACATGTACATGTTCAAAAGTTACCGTACATGTCCAATAAATATTATTGTAATAAAGCATGAGTTACTATCCGCTAATTTATGCCATCTAAGAATCTCAGAACAAAATTAGTAGATATGACAGCATCACTATCTTATTGAAACATCTAAGTTATATGTGTGTCAAAAACATTGCATATGATCTGCTACTACCTGTAAATTTCACTATTCTCTTCAAGATTTATGTGGGATACTACTATATATAAAATTTTCAAATTATCTAAAATTTAATTCATATCCAATATATTTTAATTGTCATACATCAGCCATTTGTTTTCATGAATTTTAAATAATTATTTTTTTGAAAATAAAATTTCAGAAACACAAAAAATGGAAATGGTATTTTAAAATAATTTACTGAGAATATTTCAGCTAGAAACTGACTTTCCAAATGAAGATCCAGTTTCTGATGAAAGTTAGTCTGACATATTGTTAACAAGATAGATATTTATATAAATATATATTTACTTTAATTATAAAATTACCTGTTTAGCAATTGCAGAAAATTTTAATGCATGAAGAGTTTCATCAAACATATTTGAACACTGACTAATGTTTACAATCATAGAAGCTTTTCCTCTGCCAATAAAAAATGCTTGAAAAAGTCGAGTTAATTTACTGTCTCGAAATGGAATAATGCGAGGAAAAAGCCTTTAAAAAAACAAAGTAAAATATATATATATAAACACAAAACTACCTAGTTGATCATGAACACAACAAATACTTAATTTACTTGCAATTTAAAATATTTGAATATCAAATAATTTTCTTTATATATTATACTTTAATTAGTAATTACAATGTAAAATGCTTATTAATAAATTTAGCACCAAATACTATATATAAAAAACCAATATATATATAAAGGAGAAATAATTGTATCTTCATAAGAATATCATGGGAAAATACTTGTAGCATCCATTATTTAAACATTAACAATACTTCACAAATATTACCTGGATGAAATATTGATAGATAGTGAACTGTACATTCAGATGAGTACTCATATATAATTCAGACTCTTGCTATCACTCAAAACAGATAAATATTTCATTTTTTGAATATTCAATAGTTAGGTATCAATTTCATTTCTTTTTTATTATTAAAACCTCAACATAATAATCATGACTCCAAAATTATCTTTTGGAAATTTATTACTACTATCAAGTAGATTGATGAGTCTTCACATGACCCATCTTGCATAGCACACAAAGCAAATAATTTCCACAAGGAAACAAAACTTCTACTTGATCAACTCCTGGTTAAAGTTAGCAAATAATAAAATAAAACCATTAATATAAAATCCAGTGGTATTATGGAGGATAGCCACACCAGGCCTATCAAAGTGAGAATCCTATGCATTCAAAATGAAAAACAACTTCATGGTGTAGGCAACTATGAAATACCCCAAATGCCAAGTATACCCTCTATAGAGCAATCTTTTCTTCACCTAGGAAACAATAAAATTGCTGCAGAAGGTATATCAAAATCAAAAATAGCTATCTTCTACAAATTAAATGTTCAGCAAAACAATGATATAATTGTATTTCAGATAACACATTATTCTTCTATTAATATATATATACCTTCTTGAATTTTCTAGATTTAATATTGACATGGTATAGCTACTTTGTTTCAAATCATCTTATAAAGAAAACAACTTCCATTGAATTTAATTCACATAATATTACAATTACAATTTAGATAAATAATTTGTATGTATGCAATGTTTATAAATCTTCTAATTTAAATTGGTCCTCACTTTTTCTTCTAAATCTTCCTACAATTGTGTATTTATAGGAGATTTCAATTCTAATAAGTTTTTGGGAATATGTAAATGAGAATCAAGCAGGTTATCAACTTTTAGAATGGATGGATTTAAATAATGTGCATTTACTTTGATGCCATACAAAAAAGAATGGGATCATTCAGGCAGATGGAGAACAGAAAAACCCCTGACTTATATTTTGTTTTAATAAAAACCGGTTTTACCATTCCCTGATGAATTGCGAATATTGTATCATTTCTCCCATAGTTAGCAAGTCTGATCACACTTGGAATTCACATTCCTATAATACAGTTATCCTTTCCAAAATGGAATTTAAGAAAATCTAAATGGAGTCAATATACTAAATATCTTGAAAAGAATATTAAAAAAATTTCTCCAATTTTGTCATTAGGAAATGTTAAACAACCTCATAATAATAGTTGCCAAAGAATCCACTCCACAAGGATAATCAAAAGCAATTCATTCAAAGACTGAACAAAACTAGCAATAACCTTTATAGCTAATTTTTATATAACAATGATTCAAAAATTGCTGGCAAACTTATAAAATCATTGAATGATGTCAGAAGAGACAAATGGAGAGCTCATGGAGAAGCAAAACCTTCTCCACTTTTATACTTTTTTTTCTAGTCACTTTTATGAAAGCTTGATGGATATACTTGTCTCTTTAAAAAAAAAACTATTACGGTTAATGCTAATGATTTTGCCAATCGTGTCAGATTTCTAAATTCAAAATTGATAGAAATGAGAAAAAGCTTTAATTGAACAGAATTGGAAGCTTCTCTTTCATAATGTTCTATTATTATCAGTCTGATAAAATCTGCAGAAGCTCAAGAACTTGAACTTGCCGTTGATTATCTTAAATCAGGAAAAGCTATTAGAGATTTCATCTTTAAAAATTGCAAAATATAAGATTCAGTTCTTACTAGTCTACAGAAATGTGAAAATTTTACTTCCAATAATGTAGTAAGCAATTGTTGGTCAATCTTTATTGTATCTTTTATATATATATATATAAACATTAAAAAAGTTATGTAGTTAATAATTTCAATATGTAATCAATAGATTTTACTACTCAAACATCAAAAACTAGATTTTTCAGTTGAGAATTAACATCAGTATCCATCATTAGATTCTGTACTTTGTATGATTTATTTCAGTAGTAGAGTGGCAAAACCAGAGTTGAAAATTCCAAGGACAATTATAAGCTTATTATTAAAAAACTAAGTTCAGATTAATGCAGTAGAATTGTTAAATGTTCAAATTTAACACTGTGCTGGTCAAACATATGATCTCCCAGAAAAGTAAGTTTGTTTCTGTGCTTTATATTAAGCAATATCTCTATCTTCAGCCTAATTAAGTTGTTTAAAAACTGAATAACAACTCATTTTTTCTCTCATTGTTTTTTTTGAAAACTATTTAACTGTTTAAAGTTTGGCGAATCCTAAGCTCCTTTTACAATTTATTGATGCTTGGCTGTGTCTGTTTAAATATAAAATCTTAGAAGTTATTCCACAATTGTTGTTTTTGTTTTTAACCAGGCTGGCCTTCAATTACAATAGTATAAGAAATTACCTTAAATAACTTGTAAAACTAAATCAATACATTGTGAAATTAATAAATCATTTTTAAAAAAAAAAAAAAAAAAAAAAATAGCTTTCATATAAACATCATAGCGTAATATCACGTGCAGAACTGTAAATGCTTTAATAACTCCAGTGGATTAGTATAGTATAGAGTGGCAGATTCTAGAATTCAAAGTTCATGGTTTGGTTTTTGTTACTTCTGATGCTCAAACTTTATATGAAATCACATCATTACATTTTAATACTTTAATCATATTATCTAAAATACATTGTGAAAGTTTACTTCAGTAATTTTTTTAGCTTCTCACAAAATTTCCAGAAATATTCTGATTCATTAGCTAGCCTTAGCAAAACTATCATAGTAACTCTTAATTATTGCATTAGTTATCAATGCTTATGTTATGCTTTTAATTAGATACTTGTGATATGCAACCTATCAAACTCAAATTAGTTGAAGATTTATTTGAGACTGCAATACTCTAAAATAGATTGATATAGAGGAAATAATTGCTGTATGCAATTTTATTAACAAAGAAAACCACACAACATAGTTTGATTTCAAATCTTAGGATTTTTTGAATTATAAACTATTAGCTTGAATAATATAAAGAAGTAAAAATTTAGCTGTTACATGAAGCTTTGAATCAAAATCCTTAATTCATGAAGGCAAAAGCAGAATAGATGTGGGAATGTGGATTTTATGGCAGGGCAGAAATGGTCTGGGTAGGGGGGGTTTACAAATTTTATAACACTATCATTGAAAACCCAAACTTACAGGAGTGGCTCTTGAATAAGTAAAAAGTCTATTAAACTAATAAACATCACATGACCACCATTTCTTATGCTTGCTTATAACTGTTATTAAACAGACAAAACTCACTATATGTATTGCCACTCACTGCAAGCTAGAGTAATCAATGGATGCTAAAAGGCTTGTGCATAAAATCTCCATCTAGTGTCTACTCACCCAATATCCCCAGACTAGTTTCTGGCTTGTGGCCTTCTTGGATTGAAAATATTATAGTGTTTTCAATTAACGACTCATAGTTTTGTAGTTGAGATAAAAGGTGGCTGCTGGAGGGTTGCATTAGATCCTAAGATTTAGGTGCAGTGCTCTCAGATCCAAGGCTCCTCACTGATGAAGGCCATAAGCCAGAAACTAGTCTGGGTATATTGGATGAGTAGGCACCAGATGGATATTTTATGCACAAGCCTTCTGGCATCCATTGATTACTCTAGCTTGCAGTGAGTGGTACTACGTATAGTAAGTTTTGTCTGTTTTAAAAAATCTATTCTTGAAAATGAAGATATTGAGTAAGTTAGAGGAATCATAATATTTTTTTTGATAGGCTAGCATATCAAACTTATTAAAAAATAAAATTTGCAATGTGTGTTTTTAAAAAAGAATAAAAATACAAAAATAATAATGATAACAATTACATCCATGTCTGACAAAAACAAATTAACTTGCTTATGCAGATTGAAATTTCCAGAAGAACAATTGTTCTGGATATTTTCAGGACTGAATGTAATAGTTTTTAAAAACAAATAGAAAAGTTTTTTTTTTCCTTTTTAAAAAATAATTTTATTGTTCTCTTTTATTTGAAATATATACAAATCAAGACTGATAAAAAAAAAAAAAGTAACCAATAATATCCCACCTTAGGACAAATCTCCCAAAACTGATAGTTTAAAGTTTTCTTTCTTTAAGAATTGTTAAATGTTCATTTACTGCCCAAAAACTGAATGGGACTATGAGCCAATTTCCTAAAAAAAAACAAAAATTCTATGCCTGCTTGTAACTTGGAAAAATTTCTAAGTTTATCTGATATGATTCAAACACCAGGCATAACATGGATCTTTGCAAACCATAATACTATAACATATACTAAATATATGAATGTAATATATTATCTTTATGTAAACATTTATCTGTTATTGCTATCAAAAGTAGAAGTTTATTAAACAAATTATTGATAAAAATTCATATAAGAATTCTTACTTATGAATTTGATTGAACCGCAAAGCATCTAAGCATCTTCCTAATGTTAAAAGTGATGTATTTATTAAACCAGCTTCTTTCAAGCGATCACCAGTATTCTGAGTTTTTCCAGATCTTTCAGATCCAGCTAAATCACAAAAGGACAATCTAAAACAAAATATTATTTCATACCAAAAATTAAATTCTATATAAAAAAAACATAAATGTTATAGAGGTTTATACTTTTATCTTCATGCTTAATTCATTGTTAAGTGAAAATATAAAAGCCAAAATGATTTCATCAATTAAAAAAAAAACTAAATAAATGAAGGATTTGTGTAGAAATGAGAAGAGAAAAATATAACCTTAAATTTAAAAATAAATAAATTGCTAATTAGAATTTAAAATGTTAGCAGTTCAGGCTATAAATGCAAATTATCTCTGTACGTTATTTAATTTTCATTAAAAAAAAGTAATAATAATTATTTACAAACTGAATATTATGATTGTAAATATATTAGTCATTCATAAATATGTATGACCAATTTAAACATTACACATTAAATGGATAATAGTATAATATAAATGGCTAATATAAGATGTATTAATTTGAAAGTATAATTCAAAGCTTTAACATCTGTTTGATATAATAGCCAAAACAACTAATACCTTTCCCATATTATATTAAGTTTCCCAGAATTAAATGACAGACTTAGGCAACAAAATTAATGCATTAAGATCTCTCAAACAAAACAAAGAACACCAAAAATTCAGCCATTTAAGCCTAATCTTATTTATCTCTAGTTTAATGTAGGCACTATGACTAAAATCTATCTACTGCGCATACAAAATGCTCTTTTTGTAGTATCTTTCCTGCATAAAAATGCATGTGTAATGTAACACATGACTATAAAACTGCAATACTCTAAAAATCTGATTTACTAAATATGTATTAAAATCAATGTTACAAAAATGATACATAATTCATTCCAACAAATAACACATAACATTAAAATTACAGTTTTGATCATAACAATGTTAAAGGTAAAGAAAGAAGAATTCTTTCCAACATAACATATTATGACTCACTTAAATAATTATAATCTTAGTCCTTAACTCTGTAAATACTATATTAAATTGCATAACTTATAATAATTGCATATACTCCATTACACATCCAATCCAAATTAATACTGTCTAAATACAGAAAATATAAAGTGGCACAATGAAATAATAAATGCCAAACTATTACATCTATCTTGGTGTCATTAATTTTAATGCATTAAAAAAAATATATTTTTTTAAAAAATAAATATATTTAAAGCAAGATTTACCAAACTTTTGTATTAGCAATTCAAAATTTAACATATATTAATTTTTAAACTAAAATTAGATAAAATACCATTTATTGCTAACATGGGGACCATTGCACAATTAATCTGCAAACAGTTGCCTATAATAATGACTGAGTTTTCAAAAGTTACACCTACTTATAATCTTTTAATAAAAAAATAAATAAAGAAATAAGATACTTTTTAAATAAATTACAAACATGTAACAAAATGAGACACTTTACAATACATAAATATCATATGGCTAAAATTTTACATAAAAAACAACTTCTTATAATGAATTCACATAGTTAATCATAAAAAATTTTAAAATATCTGTATGACCTCTAATAAACTTTAATAAACCCTTGAAGGATGACAACCTCTGTTTTGCAAAGCAATGATTTAAAGCATATAATAATAATAGAATGGGAGGGGTATAAATATCAAATATACTAAAACCAACCAACATTAAAAAACTTGAGAATTAAAAAAAAAGCACTTAAAAGTGATACCACTGCTTACTTTTATAAACCATCATTTATTATCAATATAAAGCTTTTAAAATGATTTATTAATAATATTGCATATTAAAAATACCCAAACATAATAAAAAAATAAAATAAATAAAGTTTATTTTATAATAAATTTATACTAATGATGATTTACAGATAATGTAGAATAATGTGATAACCATTGCATGACCAGCCACCATGTAAAAAAATTAAATTTGTTTATAATCAAGTTAATAACTAAATGCTCATTATTAATAAAGTTTAAAACTAAGCTTTCATTTTCAATACAAATTTTTTTATTGTACAATTTATTGGGTAAACTGTTTAATAAAGTGACTGTCAAATGATTTTCTCTGTATGAGGAGTGAATGCTTTTTTGGAAAGCTCTAATTATTAAGTTCAACACTTTAATGGTTTTGGACATTTAGCAATTGCTATAATTTAAAAATAGTATTGTTTCCATAGAATTTGTTATTGAAGATATGAGTATAAATAGACAATTATGATGGCATCATAAACTAATCTGTAACACACACTACTGATATAATCTTAATGAAATAATATTGCTCTATTATAGGTTTTTTGTTAATAAATTTCATTAATTAAATAATTATACTAAAAGGCTGAAACTTAATATGGACTATGATATAAAATAGATTTAACACAAGACAAAACCAAAAGTTTTAGTACATAGGCTCTGTCATTCATATAATCAGATCAAAGGAATGATCTCTTTTGAGAGTTAACTATATTTTAAGAGTTTGACTCAGCTGATGGAATTTCTTGTGAAACTGACCTTATATTTCTTGCACAATCAGTTTATACTTCAAAAACTAACTATTACATATATATATAAATTACAGAAAATATTTTGTAATGTGCTCATTATAAGACTAACACTCAAATTATTCAATTTTCTTTTATCTAAAATAAATATCTGCATATACAAATAAATTAAATCTCAGGATGTTTTTAGAAAATAAATCCACTTATATGTCAAATTGAGTTTCTAAAACACACCCGTAATTAAATAAATATCTAGATTTTCATTATTCTGAAAACCCAGTATAAAATTTAGTTTATGAACTTACTTGCTGATTCTTGCTACATGCGGAGAATCCTTATCTACTACTCTTAATATTTTGATACTAAATATGCAATGGCTAAATAAAATAGTAAAAAAAAACAAAAAAACAATTAAATTAAAAATGTCATAATTAAATAAGTAATAAAATAATACAGAAATTTTTCATTAAAACACTAAACACAAATAAAAAAATATCATCATCATTTTCAACCAATATTGATCCACCGCAGGATGAAGATCTCTACAAGTTCAATCCTATCTTCTCCGATAACTAGCCACTCTTCACATCACACCAGCAAACTTCCTTATTTCATCTATCCATCTCACATGTAATCTCTTCCTAAGTTTTTTACGATCTCTTGGAATCCAGTAGAAGATTTCAACTGTCTATCTATTATCATCTCTTCTAGAAATATGTCCAGCCCAATTCCACTTGTTTTTTAATTCTTTCAATGATGTCATCAACAACTGTTTCTTCTCTTACCCATGAATTTCATTTTCAATTTCTTGTTATTACTAATATACATCTTTCCAGACTTTGTTGAGTGACTGAAATCTCTTTATTGCTCTTCTGTTAAGTGTCCATGTCTCAGATCTGTAAGTAAGAAATGATAACACACATTTATTAGAAACCTTTCTCTACAAACATGCAGGCATATTTCCTTTTGATATTAAGTTATTTATACCAAAAGTACTTCAACCAAGTTTAATTCTATGATTAATTTCATCCATTATGTTTCCATTTGTAATAATAATCTGACAAAGATATTTGTAGTTGTTAATTTCTTCTAAGCCACCATTATTAATCTTTAATCCTAATTTCTTTCTTTAATCTGATAACTCTTGCAACATTTCCTGAAGTTTTAAAATATTATTTGCAAAAGCAACTTCATTATCTGCAAAATCTAGATGACTTAAATAATTTCCATTAACTTTTATTTAATCCACAAAATGCTTCTTAAACTTCTAGGTTTCCAATCATAAATAAATGGAAATTCATTTTTATTACTGGGTTATTTCCAGTTAAAAATGTTTCTAATTTGTGAATCATATATGTATTATCTGTATTTTCTTTACAAATATTAATTAATCTTTCATATTTATCATTTCATACTCCCAAGTCATATCTTTCCAGTTAAATTATTGCTTTTCTCTTCCAATACATTATTCAAATCTTTCATTACCATTGCCTTTTCAATTTCTTCACATAAACAATATACAATTTTCTATCTTTTTCATTATCATGGTTATTAACTGGCATGTGTAGCTGAAAAATCATGAGATTCCTTGGAATTGCTTTATGTCTAATCATCAACAATTTATTCATTACAAGAGTTCTATTTATAAAAGTCTTATTGTTCTTATATCAAAACAATCAGATCATTATATCCACTACTACTTCCAGAATAACAACCTATTACCCCTTTTTTATTCTTTTAATCACAATTCATCCATCTTAATATCACAGGGTTTTAATTTACTTATTTTTCCTTTTTATCTCTAATAATAGATTTACTACTTTCACCAATTTGTTTATAATCCTATCAGTATTTATTCATATGATACTCTTTAATTCCAGTCTTTAGATAAACAATCATAATTGTACTGATGCTTTCAATGTTAAAATATGTAATTTCTGTGTTAGAACAGTTTTTCTTTTTGTTGTTTAATGTCAAATGCATATACAATCTAAACTTTATAACACAAATCTAATGGTATCCCATTTTGTGTTTTAATCTATCCACTGCTTACAGATTTTAATGTTTTTAAAAATTAAATACATTAAATTAAATATATGTATGCAGTAAATCATATAAAATTAAAAGCATTATCTAATTAAATACTTAATAAAATATATTAAAACCCTATTTGGAATTTATTAATTAAATAATAAAAACAAAGTTTTTTTTGAAAAAAAACCCAATAAATTTTATTTAAATGTACTTAAAAAAAGGTACAACATGAACATTAGTTCTCTTTTTAGCAATTTTATTTTATTTCCTTTTAACTATTTATCTAAATCTGTAGCTTTCATCAGGTGGAAAAAAATAAAAGTACTTTAAAAAGTGCAAAAAAAAAAAAAAGTTATTGTCTTAAATTGATAAATAAATAGTGAAAATATTAAATGATTTTAAAAATACTAATTAAAAGCAGATGCCAAAAAAAAAAAAAAAAAATCTATAAATTACTTAATAAAATTTCTTAGCAAATGGCCTCATTGTCATAATGATAAACACTGAAAATAGCATTTGTAAACATATCCCAAGGGGGTAGTAAATTATGCATCATAATACAATGTGTTTATGTTTTATAAACAGCATATCATTATTCATCAAAAGATTAAAAAATTATCCAACACATCATTTCTGATATGAGCAAATAATAATGAAAATATCTTGGTAAGACCTCTTTGATCAAGCAATAAAATATCAAATCTTAATTACGATTGCCTTAAAAAACAGTATAAATAATTAATATTATAACTACATCAGGGACTATTTTAAGACATTTTCTCTCATTACTTTATATCATCTGCATAAAAGATATGCTAAAAAACTATGAACAAATTACTAAAAGCTGTAATATTGGTAACCTTGTTTTAATATTAGATAGAATAAACAGATGGTACATTTTTGCAATGACATTTCTACTCAAACAGACTTAGTAATCAACATGATTTACATAAAAAAAATTGTGTTAGCTCCAGAAATGCCAAAGCATATCTAATCTGGGGACGTGAATTAACATGCCTAGTGATGAAACTTACTTCAAAAGATACGGAAAGAACTGGACTATCAGAGCGATGTAAGTGAAGTGGCATTGGCAGTCATATTTAAAACCTAAGAATTTCATCTACTTTCTTCAGTAAGGATTTCATTATTTTAAATTATAACTTTTAAAATTTAAAAAAAAAAAAATCATATAAAGGTTTAATAATAATTCTATAATAAATAATTAAAAGATCTAAAAATAAAAAATTGTACCTTCGACTAGAATTTTGATTTAATTTTGTAGAAGCAATATGTAGACTTTTTTGACCTGAAATAAGAAGCCTATTGGCTTCATCAGCATTGAAAATACAGACTTCTTTTAAACCTTTTAAATAAAAAAAAAAAAAGAAAAATTAAACAATTACTAATATAAATCCATTTATACCAAAGACAAATTAATATATTAACATCTGCACAAAGGATATATTTACTATTTTTTAAGTAAATACTATATATATAAACTCTCTATATAAATAACCGCTTCAGCTTCACCTATTTAAATAGAAAGTAGGTTGAAGTAAAGAAGGGGTTCCCCTCTTTTCTTCCATAGCATAAGCTTGTGGTTAAAACACCTGTAGAGGTCCCTACTATCGCATTTTATACGCATATTATCGAGGTTATAGCCTCAGTAAATATTACTTACGTAATCAATGTGCGTTTAATAAATTTATAATTAAAACATATTAATATTAATGTGTTAAAGAGTATTATCGTATTGAAACAGTCAGCTTTGACAATCATACTGTTTCACCTACTATATTCTTCAGTAGTATTTCTATCTAAGTAACTATCACCAAATCCTCGTATATCAGGTCAAAATTGTATTAAAATCACGCTAAATTTAAACATAAAGGTATTAGTTATGTATGTGTGCATATATCTTAGCATACAGTAGAAAAATTGTATCTGTATATGTAAAAACCCATATGCACACACACTATATTTCTAGTAGTAAATAAATGAAAATTGCGTTGTATGTGTAACAAGAGTCTACATATATGCAGGAAAGAATAATGTTAACAGATTTAAAACATGAATTTCTTTATTTAGAATAATTATTCTAAAAATAATATTTGAAAGTATTGTATATTTCTGCATATATTGCTAAATTAAATAATCGAGTTGCATATACATAACCAGATGTTTTCACCTGTGAATTTGTTTTTCTAAAAAAAGACGATCTCATAAAACTTACTTTCTCGCTGTTTGTTGATCTAATTACAAAATTAAAAAGTAACAATAAGTTGTGAAAAGGAATATGAATAAATTATCCTGAATGATCAAAGAAAATCGTGGTTGACCAGTTGTAAAACCCAGTTCTAAGAAATAAAAAACAGCGTGATTATACAATTCTAGGAATACAGTGAGAAAATTAGCAAAGAATATCTAAAAACTTAACTATACGGCAGAGGGGGGGTAAGCCGATAATATAAGCCTCTGCAGCCATCTTTGACTCATTCAGACACTATTTCAAGTCAATTCGTTGACAACTTATGTTTTTTAAAATTGCTAAGTATAATGCAGTCTGAGTAGAAGGCATTTTCTTGCCTTCCTAACCCAGGAAGTTCTACCATGCCAAGAGCAGCAAGAGGAGAGCCGTAAGAAGCAGATGCCCAATAATAACCTTTCAATATGAAACCAGTGCCAGCAGAAAAGAAGAGTCGGTAAAAACCTTCCTCTACTTAAAACTAATAATTAAATTAAAATGCAATAATTCATAAAGCTAGCTAAATCTAAACTATATGGCCATAGTAATAATGTACTTTAAATCCACTACTAAAATGTAATTTTAATTTTCTTTACTTTTAATCATAAAATCTTGCCTGATTTCATAATGGATTTCATAACTGATTTGATAAATGATTTATAGCTAATTTACATACTGAGTTAATATTTATTGATTTACGTACTCCATTTATTTATTAATTTATTTGTTGGTTTGCTGTTTTATCTCTGGTTAATTTAGTTCAACGTATTTCCCTTATGCTGAGTAGTTAAAAGTTATTTAGTTGTAACTTGCTTAAATCAATTGATTTAAAATTATTTATCATAACTTTTGTGACGTATGGTTTTAAATGCTTTATTCTAAAATGATAGTTAAGTTTCTGGGTTATTTTACATATTTTAACTTAGTGATATTTGATTTTACATATTTTAACTTAATGATATTTGCTTTTACATATTTTAATGTAATAACAATATTTGCCTTTATTAATTTTCGTACACAACTTAAATTTGTCTTGAACTGGGTCAATCAGCTATAAACTAATTGCATTTCAATTTCCTTTTTAAACTATACTAAAACAAAGCCGAACTTTAGATTTCACTTGTGTGAAATCTCCTCTTTAAACTTACATTTCTTTCTAGTTAATCTATGCCAAATTTTATTATTTTTCCATCATGCATTAGTTTGTGCTATATTTGTTCAAAACGGGGTTTTACACTTAGTTAAATGCTTAGTAAGAAGCTATAAGTCTTTTCACATATATATGTAATATAGCATACATGAACGCACAAAAGAAACTCGTTTTGAAAGGGATAAAATGTCTTGTTTAAGAGATAATTAAAAGCTTACAGCTATTTTAAGATAGATTTGCTTTAGAGGTAATATTTAACTAATATTAGCCGAAGTGATAAAATACAGCATACATCTATAACTTTATACCGTAATTACCCATCATATGTTGTAGTTTCCTCTAGAATTATAAATACCTATATAGATAGCTTTAGAAATTAGATTTATAATCTTTCCTTGATAGCATAATTATAGATGCTATATAATGAACTCATCCATGGTAGTTTTATGAAGGAAACTAGTGTTTACTTAAAATTTTAGTATATAATGTAGTCAGCGATGTGAGTGTGTCCTTAATAAATGCTACGGCATATATTCTTATTGCTGTATATATATTTCTTTAATGAGCGTATATGTAAGGGCTACGCCATTACTCTCTTAGTTCAGACAGCTCTCGTTCCACGATGGGTTATGATTTTGAAGGTCATCCCATTACCTCAGATTAAGACTGGATCAGAAGCATCCACACATTCACGGGCTGTTCGATCACCAGACTAAAAGCTCTCCTATTTCCATAGCAATGAGTACGGTGAAAGGGAACCGTTACTTTGTAAAAATCCCATGAAAGGGCACTCTCGAGACACAGGGGCTGTATTAGACTTTATATTTTTTTTTATACGCCTTGGTATCTGAAGTCTGACTGCCATGCATCAGTTCATCCCGCCATAATAATTGTATTTTCAGCTTTGATCTGAATTCAAATTTAATTTCATAGGCATATAAGCTATATAGAGAATATTAAGTATTCGCGCTTAATAAACTGTTAGATTCTTTATAAATGTTTATGATCACTTCTGCTAGCTCTGGAGGGAATCTAGATCCTGTTATGTAGCATAAACTAGGCATAGATAGTCATGAGCAAATCAACTGATTTGTAAAGTAATCTTAAGGCTCATGAAACAGTAATTTTAAACGTATAATTTCTTCATCACCTGCGAGTGATATATATAGAGCAAAGTAAATTAAATTATTTGTAATCCAAACTACAATCACCTGCGTGTGATTGGAAACGCTATATATATATAAACAGTAAATGCTCATATTAAAATCATCACCTACGAGTGATATACGTATATATAATAAATATAATAATGTAACTAATTTTAAACAGAATAATTAATGTCACCTGCGAGTGATTTAAATTGTTACATATGTATATGTAAATTAAAGCCACGTGTAACTAAGAAAACCATAAATGATTATAATCCCAATCATCACTTGCGTGTGAAACCAATCCCAAATGTTAAATTGTATCCCTAACTTAATCACCTGTGTGTGAGACATCCTATATAGCCACATTATAATCATTATTTTTATTTATTAATTTTATTATTTGATTTTCATTAAATTAATTTTAAATTTAACTTTTGTGTCATGTCTCAATGTTGTTCATTGGTAAGTCATTATTGATTAGTTAATCATTAGTTAAGAATGACAATCCATATTTTATAATTATGTTCCGCCACACACATAGTCTATATAGCTATACTAGTTAGTGAGTCAATTTCTCATAGTCTTGTGCTTTACCGATGTTCTACTGCCAGCATGTGACGAATGAAAATGCTGCTGTGGCCTCATATGTGTCATCTGCAAAGTGGTAAATCTTTGAGCATTAGTAAAGGAACTGGGGCTATATCAGACAACGTAGTTCGTACCATTCTATGCTGGTCAGCCTTGGGATGATTTACTAAAACTCTGGATTTTGTTACGCGAATGTACAGATTTGACTGTTACAGTATACCTTATTAATAGCAGAATGCACTTTCCATGCAATACACCAAAATCATGGCAATCGATTATTTAAAAAAAAACTGTTATTTAAAGACCAAAATTCCAGAGCATGATCAGTAGCACATTATTAAATTATTTTACAAAATAATTACTTTGTTAATATATTGATATACAGGTATTTTTTAACTAAAACGAATACTGCTCATTTTGTTATATGTGTATGTGGGTAATAAATTGATTAATATGGCTGACAAATATTTGAAACCATTTTTCTGAAAATTTGTTATTAAATTATGAGCTATTGTCCAATGTAAAACTTCCCATTATATTGTATTTCATGGAACAATCTTCCGATCACTAATTCACTCTTATTGACTGACTATAAAAAGGTCACTCAAGCCATTACTGCAGAATCGCTATAATAATTGCCCGAGGACTCTTTGCTGTCTGCTAAGATGACAAGTGTGATTTGACCAAAATATCAGTACAACAGTGATATTAATAAGAAGTAATTACAGAAATGTATATGTGGATGAATACAAAATACGCACATACATATAAATATGCAAATCAATGATGTTAATAACTTAATTAAGACTGAGAAATTTACAAACATTTTGAAATAACATTTTCCTGAATGTTTGTGATGATAGTGTTCTAGTTGTATTTTTATATTGGATTATTTCCATCATCTAATATGAGTAGTCTTTAGAAAAAAATTAACTTTATTTAAATATTCCAAATACATATAACTGTTAGCAATAGCACATCAAATAGGTTAGCATATGTACAATGTTTCTAGAGGTATTATTCCCCCCTCTTCTACAGGTGTCACTGCCATGATCAGTGACAGTACTAGCATGGGATTCAAACCTGGATCCTTAGATTCTTGGGTATTGAATTTTACGATAACGCTCTAACCAACTGAGCCATCCTGTCAAAGGCAACAGTCAATAGAAATTTCATATACTGCATTTACCTATGAGGTTCCTCATGATTTTTCCAATTTTTACTAAGAGCAAAGTTGATTAGTGATTTCCATATATTATGTATAGTCACACTAGGTTGGCTTATGAGATTTTTTGCCATTGTCACGTGAACGGCTTCTTTAAATTGTCTTCTTTGTACCTTTTCTTCTCTATCCAATATTTTTGCGTTTTCCCAATTGAACATATATTCATTGGCACATATATGGTCTGCTACCTTAGACACAAACTGATGATTAGAAGAGAGAAAACAGATGTGTCTAAGGGAGCAGACCATGTATGTGCCAATGAACATATGTTCAATTGGGAAAACACAAAAAATATTGGATAGAAAAGAAAAGGTACAAAGAAGAAAATTTAAAGAAGCTGTTCACATGGCAATGGCAAAAAAATCCCAGAAACCAACCTAGTGTGACTACATATGCTATTAGGAAAAAGTGGAAAAATCAGGAGGAACCTCATAGATAAGTATATGAAATTTTTACTAACTGTTGGCTTTGCCAGGATGGCTCAGTTGGTTAGAGTGTTATTTTAAAATTCAATACTCAAGAATCTAAGGGTCCAGTTCGAATCCCATGTGATATTGTCACTGTTCAGGCCAGCAACACCTGAAGAAGAGGGGAGAATAATACCTCTTGAAATGTTGTGCATATACTAACCTGTTTGATGTGCTATTACTAACAGTAGAATGTATTTGGAATATTTAAATAAAATTAAATTTTTCTAAAAACATTCAATACTCATATTAGATGATGAAAATAGTCCAATATAAAAATAAAATTTTGAAATAATGTATATAAATGAAATAAAATTAGGATTGAGCTATATGTTTAGAAGATTATAATACTCTCATCGCTATCCTAAACCAGGCAAGGTAAATAATACAAGTTACCTTGGAGAGCACGTTTGTAAAATATAAATAAAAATTATTTCCTTGTTTTGACATGTGTTTGTGAGACATGAATGAAATCATCTGCACTTAACTTAATTCAACTATAATTACTAATATTTGCAACTAATCATCTCTTTCTCTCATTTTCCCTCCACTTTCTTTTATTTTATTGTCTTCAACCACTTAAGATAATACTGGACTGAGTCATTGTGAGTATCTTACATTATTAGTCACCTCTTTGGACTAACTGTAATAATCGGATTATCAATTTAACACCAAAATTTCCACCCTGATCCAATTTTTTTTTTTTTCATTTTCTAATTTTTTATTCTTTATTTTTATCACAGTCTATCTTTTCTTTTTCTGGAAATAGAATGACTATACTTGCTTATGAATGGTTACTAAAGATATAAATGTTTATAAACATCCATTTTTAAAATTTTTTTTATTAATTATAATTTTAACTTTATACTTTTGATATTTAGAATGGTTTTTGTTTTTGAGAGTGTGTGCACTTTTGTATAATTTGCATGTGCTTCCTTTAATTAAATTTTACTTCATTTACAAACATATTATCCAATTTTCACAGATGCTATACATAATACAATTATTATATGAATAACTTTTTTAACAAAGCATATTATATTAATAAGAGTATTTCTTTTTTTCTTTGCTCCAGTATCTTCTGTTATAAACTTGAATTATTAATGGTTAGAGCAGGGGTCCCCAACCTTTTTGCACTTAAGAGCACATTCTATAATATCGGCCAGGTGGTGGGCACCATTTATTTTTTCAATGTAAATTTATAGTTGGATATTGTTAATAATACACATAATATACAAAAAAATATTTATTTGATTACAATATAATACAATAATTTATAAGAAATTTTAAAAAGTAAATTTATTTGTATCAGATAAATAATTTTTTATCGTGTTCGGATAACGGCGGGCACACGTAAAATGGTCTGCGGGCGCCATGGTGCCCGCGGGCATAGGGTTGGGGATCCCTGGGTTAGAGGATAGAGGCTATTAAAATCTATACTAGATATGTGCAATTATATAAGAAAGTTCGATTAGGTTCAAAACCATTGAAATGTTTGAATTTCAAACTAAAAATTTTTATAATAGAAATGGAATACACTTTTGAATTCTAAAACTTCATTATAAAAATCAGAAATTGGTCTGAAGAGGGATTAAAATTGCACTATCATTTAATAATTATCCCAAGCTTACAATAAATGGTGTTAGAGTGCAGAGAGAAGAAATATTTTTTCTATTTTAATATTTCACAAAAAAATATATTTTTATAATAATAAATTATCAATTGAAAGTGTTTACTGCAGTAAAAAAAAAGATGGCAGTATATAGTGATTACTTATGCAATTTGATAATGACTAGTTTTTATAGTCTTACAACTGCTAAATTTTGATAACTGGTAAGCAGTAATTCCAAGAATAAAAATAATGTGCAAATTGCAAATCTAGCATTACAAATATGAATTTAACTTTGGAAAAAATTGCTTCTTGACTTAAGTGGACCAGACACTGACCTACTTGGTATAATCTCCATTAAATATATATATATAGTATTTAAAAACTAGAAACTTCATTTTAAAAAAGCTTTTGCTTACCATCTCTCAATAATAATTCAAAAATGTGCTATTATTGTTATTATTTTTTAAAGATTAAATTTCATGGTATGTCTATATTATCAGACTTGTAATTTATGATTAAAAATAAAGGATAGCATATAACTCTTACGGAAACTGCTATAAAATAGCATTATAATTTAATGATGATCATAATAGAAGTGGATATTGAAATAAAGTTGCAGAATTTATTCTCAGCTAAATAATATAAATAAAAAACTCAAATGAGTCTAAGTAAATGGTAATGTTAAATGCTCAATCTGCCAATGGGATGTTTGAATGGTATGACCTCCCTAGAAACAAACCAAGCTTACTTAAATGAATATTAGTTTTTTTTCACTGTTTCTTAATTCACTATTTATCTCTAAAGTGCATATTTTATAATAAATTTGCAATCTTTCAAGGATAAAATAAGTTTCAACTGTTTTGAATGGTCATCTACCAGCACACTTTTATATGTATGTATATTGAGTTTTCTGCGTGAAAATAAGTTGACAAACCAGAAAATCAATATAATTATGTACTAAAGAACATCATTGGTGTATTTGCTATTGCGTGCTAGCTTTTAATGAAATTTATTCTAATATTTCAATTTTAAAGTTACATTATTTAATAAGCCCTTAGTTTATATCATTAAATTTCCAAATGTACTTTAAGATAGGGCTAATATAAAAATATTTTTCCTAGCTTCATAATAAGAAAAATTATTTCTAATAAAATTTTTCATAATTTTCTTTTTTTGCTGTTTAATTAATTTAAATCTTTATAATGTGTTGCAATTTGAATTATTACCTTTATAGCGATGAATCTTAATAATGCATTAATCCTTAAATCTTTATAATGTGTTGCAATTTGAACTATCACCTTTATAATGTTAAATCTTAATAATGCATTAATCCTCATATTATCATATTTCTAAAACATTGAATAAAAATAATGAACTTTTATTTACAGTCTAAAGTTATTATAAAGGAAATGAATTACCATAATGATAAATACAAACAAATTTTTTTTTTTAATTGAATATTAAAAATTATTTCTTAAAAATAATTTGGTTTTATTTTTCTCAAGGCGTCTGTTTGAATTTTCTAATTATAAACATGCATAAATTACATATAGTATAAAATGTACTCCTATCTGACAGTTAAACTACAAAATAAGTTAAGGATCTCCGATGTATTATACAGTATTCGCCTTGACTCTTCCATATCTGACTTTCTTCTTCATACTGAATTTCAAATTTAATAAATTAAACTAAAACAAACATATCACTAATATATTTATATTAAAACAATTAATAAATCAAACAACAACAAAAAAAAAAAAATTACCTTTGATATAAGTATTCCCATGCTTATCTTCTGATAACTTAAGAATTTTCCGTTTTTCATTTTTTGCTAATGGATCAAAAAGATCAAATATATTTTCATTGTAAAGTTCAGCAAAGGAAATCCAAACAGAAAATAGTATTGGGCCTTGAGAATTGACATCAATTATGGTTTTATCTCCATTTAATTCATTACTGTCTTCTATGAAGCTAGAAATATCAGAAGCAGTGTGAGAACTTGAGGTTGTATCACCGAGTAAACTGAATGAACTCCAGTCCTGCAAATAAAAATGAGGGTTGCTCAAATGATTTCATATATAAATTCATTTACACACTCGTACATGTATGTGTAATCTTTCTTATATTTTAAACTTGCACATATTTCTAAATATCTAGTTATTTCCTAAATTAGCAAAAAAACTGCATTGTCTATTTAAATAATTAAAAGAAAGAGATTTTATTATTCCTGTAACCAATATACTTAAAATAATACTTTTATCTATATTAAAAAGTAATCTAAAAATTGATTACATATATTGTACTTTAATACAAAAAGCTATAATTAAAATTGACATTAAATAATTCAATAATGCTAACATTATTTTAGAAATGATTAAAACCATTAAAAATGTAAGAACAAAAATAATTACAAACCGTTTAAATAATTGATCTAAGTTTGATAATCAATAATTAACTTTCAACTTATTTTATAATAAAGCCAATAGATTTGCTTAACCACATTAGATAACTCAGGGGTCCCCAACCCTATGCCTGCGGGCACCATGGTGCCCGCAGACCATTTTACATGTGCCCGCCGCTATCCAAACAAGATAAAAAATTATTTATCTGATACAAATAAATTTAATTTTTAAAATTTCTTATAAATTATTGTATTATATTGTAATCAAATTGTATGGCATACTATACTTTTACAGTGTAAAAATATAAATGTTAATTTTTTTTTTTGAATAAATATTTTTTTGTACATTATGTGTATTATTAACAATATCCAACTATAAATTTACATTGAAAAAATAAATGGTGCTCACCACCTGGTTGAAAAAATAAATGGTGTCCGCCACCTGGCCGGTATTATAGAATGTGCTCTTAAGTGCAAAAAGGTTGGGGACCCCTGAGATAACTCAATGATTTGAGTACTTTCATAATTGCAACTGAATTTTATAATTGTAACATGATAAGTGCAGTTAAAGCTCTAACTTTAAATAATTTTTATCTAGTTAGCATTGGATGAAATCAAATTAGATTTGTAGAAAAGATATCAGTAATATTTAGTGAGATATGTTTATTTTTAAGGGAAAAGGATAGTTGTTTTTAACATGCAAATAAATAAAAAAATATTTGTTTGGTTATCTAATATTAATATTTATGGTTTTGTACTATTGATTGTAGCAATCAAATTGAGTAGATAGCATTCAGTCATGAGATTTAATACCATGATAGCCATTATGGCAGAAAAAATTAAAAGACAATGATTATACTTAGATACAAACTCAAGATTTAAATGTTTAAATAAAATTCAAGATGTAAAACAACTAAAGTACTGTATTATATTTAAAAATCAGTCATTTTGTCAGTCATTGTAAATACACTGTACAGATTAGTTTGTATTAGCATTAGCATTCAATTCACACAAAAAGTTTTTTTCAAACAGGAAAAAAATATTTGTAGATACGTAGCACATGTAAATGCAAATCTTTTTCAAATCAGGAGTAACAAACTTTAATGGATATAGATGGAAAAAACTAGCTTATAATTTTTAAGACTTTTTTGAACTTGTTTAGATAATAAAATATGTAATAGTCATAATGATAATAATGAATTATTAATAAGGATTAGAGATTAAACTGTTTTTAATGCAAAGATTATTAAAATGTAAATGGCAACTCTTGTGTAGAACTTTTTTTTTTTTTAAATTAGCCTGAGAATGAAATTTGTTAATTTTTATTCTTTGTAGATAAAATTAGATCTTTTATTTGCTTTGGCCAGGTAATTGCCACCTTTGATATTCAGTTGATATTCATTAGAAATTCGATGATTCTTTAATTCTTGTATATGATTATAGTGACAATCTAATCCCATAACTCATAATATCTTTTGCTGATATTAGCATTATTTTGCTTGACAGAGACAACAGATTGGTATATATTGAAACAGACAGATCGAAGAATCGATCTTAGTTTCATGGTTGTCATTTAAGAACGGTAATTCTAAACCATTATTTACCCGCAATGAGACTTTTTCTATTCCAAGCCACATAAATTTTAAGTTATTTAGTTTGTGTTTGTTTAAAAAGAATTTAATGTAAAGAGTATGAGTATAAATGTCACAAATCATGATGAATAATATTCGTGTGTGTGTGGTTTGTGGATTTATATTAGCTCAATTTAAAAGTTTCAATTGCGTGGATATTTTCTTTAAATTTTAATTTTGCAAATTATACAAAGTCATTTAAAAATGCTGATCAAAAGTCACATTCCTTTGATCAGTATTTGTAATCAAAATCTTACTTGTACAAAATGTATACAATAATTAATTTGTACTTTGATAAATTAAGATAATGAATTTATATTTTGTATTCACGAATTCCGATGTAATTGTTTTGTCAATTTAGAATCATGTATTAAATTTAAAAATAAATGAAAACCGAACAATGGAAATGAGAAACGTAGAACTCTTATCAAGAAAGGCAAATGCTATTGTATAGTCAAAAATTAGATATTGCTGGAGGCCGGAAAATCAAAGGAGGCGGAGTCATGAACTAAAACTAGGCAGAAAGGTCAACGGTAGCCATTTTTTGAGATATGATGGACACTCTAACTTTTGACTTGGCTGTGCTTAGATCGTCTCGAGCTACAGCAAAGTAGTTGTTCCAGAGAAATCACTTCAACCGTTATTAAGAAGTTGCCCGGTAAACTGCAATAATGATGGGCTAAGTCCAAGAAGCTGATCCCTGTTCTGCCAATTTAAATCTTTCGTACTGCTGATCTGTAATGTTTTCCGTGCTTCCAGTCTTCCAAATTCCAACATTTAAATTAACCATTCCGTTCTAAGAAATTCAAAATGCGCGCCTACGTCCTTCATACATATCACCGCAAGAAGAAAAGCCGGACGAAGAAAGAATGGTAACTTTTGTTACATGAACTTTTTAACTTTCCTCTCAGTAATAATTTTAAATTTAATCTGTTAACCTAATTAATTGCATGTAAATTTCTTGTTTTCCATTTGAAAATGTTACCCAAAAACCTGTCAGTAAATTTCTTCTCTAATATTTCTGTGCTCTAGTCTTTAGATGATAATTATTAATATTTGTGCCTACTAATAATCCATTTGTGAATACATTTATATTTTTACTATTACTTATTTTACAAACAAACGATGCCAATAATAATATTTCTCAACTCTAATTAAAGTCAGTAAAGTTTACCTCATAATATTTATTATATTCATTTTAAAAGTAATTTTCTTTTATCGAACTAAAAATTGTTTCATTTATGTTGGGTTGAGAGATATTCAAGTATATTTATTGTTTCTTTTACTTTGTCATGATATTTTAATCTACACTCCAAATCTTAAATACTTAAAATAGTCTAAAATTTTATTATATTTTTTTTATATTAGTACGGAGTAATAATAATAAGTGAATATTTTATGGCTATTATTACCTTCCGTACAATCTGGGGAGTTATGGGTTTCAGAGTGAAATTAATTAATTGTTACTTTTGCGATCATTTGATTTCGCCATGTTATTATTGAATAGTTATATCAGGCTGTTGCGTAGAACATGTTACGGATAGATAAAATGGTTTATGTAATTTCGTTTTAAAATCCACTTCCGATCACTCTTCCTCGATGTTACGGTGGCAGTGCCTTTACCTTCGCCTAAGTTGGCGTCTCGTTTTACTACCAGTTGGAGAGAAATTCTTCTCCAGGTAATCTCTTGGATCACCGGGGTTCGAAAATGATCTCGGCTGGTTGTAGTGTCTCGGATCTACTTGGGGGCATTAAGACTTGTCAAAGTACAAGCCGCCCGGTATTCCGTCCATGCACCGCAAGTTATTATTGTAGTGTACCTTAATCCTTGCAACCATCAGTACATCATTATTATATATTATATTTTTATATAAAACCGCCTCCCATTTATCCGTATACACAATGGTTTGAATCTATTAAATAAAACAACTTAATATAAGCTAGTAGTTAAATATTTTAAGTGCCCCAATTACTCTGATTCTCATATCAACCTGTACAACCATTTAAACACATAAATATTGGCATGAGTTTGTTAATCAGTACAAACCGATTATTGATGACTAGCAGCAATTTATTATAAAATACATATGAGAGTTTTACCGTACCTGTAAATAATATTATTCAATGCTTTCAATAATTTATTAAAAATTTATCTAACCTAATTTTGTCTCTCTTGCATTACTACTCTCGACATCTAGTCAGTCACCTGCTGTCTATATCGACAACTTAAATATATATACATTAAATTATTAGCCGTACCAATATCCCGACTATAAGGTATCTATGAAATAGCTGATTGTAGGTAATTTAGTCTGTGTTTTTCGATGAGCTAGTAAAGGGAAAACCCCGTACCGTTGTAATATTGTCATCGGTGGGTCATGCCAGGGTTGGGTTTGAATTTAGTTTGCATTTTGGAATTTATTCCTAGACGCGGACTGGGTTTGAATTCGGATTACTGTGTGTGATGAAGCATGGTGATTTTTTTTACCGGTACAATATATATACACTAAAAGAGCTATTATATAGGTTCATAGAGAAAATTTGTTTAGCCTTGGGACAGTCAATTAGTAATTGGTTTCATGGCTACATCAAAAGATAAAAATTATTTCTGTTATAATCTCTTTATTTTTATGTTTATTAAATTAAAAATCCATAATATCTAATGCAACATATTTTTTTTTTATTTGAGATGTAAAAAAAAAACTAAAATGAAAAACTTTTATGAATTTATAACTTCTATGCCACAACACCTCAAGTTAGTGAGAAAAATATTTCAGCAAGATTAATAGCTAAAAAAAAAAAAAAATTAATTATCTATCAACAATCATGAGAAAATAGTATAAAGAAATCATGAAGAAAAATATTCACTTTAAATTCAAGTAATTGGTTAAGAAAAAATGGTCTACAATACAAGCTTGGAAAAAATTGCTTGATAAAAGAAATTGATCAAATAAAGTGCCCAGATATAAGAACTTTGATAGTTTTTTAAACTATTTTTCTTGTTTACTATTAATAATGTAATATTAAATATTTAATATTCTTGAAATACATATATTTTTAAAATCTTAATTAATTTTGCCAATTAATTGAAACACTGAAGACAATCAAATAAAGGTGTGTGTCATCATATATATTGTTCCATCCTATCTAGTTTTAATTAATCCATTTTTTATAAAAATCTTTATTCTTTGTACAATGCTTACATAACACCCATCAACATCCAACAGTTTCGATTGCCCCTATCTAGTTTTCTCGATTTAATACTTCTTCTATATATGCATGTTGTAATTGATTAACATTTGAATATGCATTATTATAAAATGAAAGAAGTCAGATGTCTCTACTACAAGTCTAAGATGTTATGAATGTACAAGAAGGTGCATAATTTTAGTTAGTGGCCAGATCTAGGAAGTGGATGACATTTGATATGTTTTTCTTTCTAGGGATATCTATAGAGTTGAAATACTTTTGTTGTTTATTATGCATACATGAATGGACATATTCATTGCCGTTTGATATATATTTTGGCAGCCAATATGAATTTTTAAAATATATAGGAATCAAATGAAAGCTTCTTATTCCATCACATAGTAATAAAAAAAATATGAATATCTTTTAAGAACACGATGACAAACATATTCCCTCCATTTTATTCCAATTGCTTTGTTCTTTTTTTGTAGCAATAAGGTTTCATATATCAACATAATAAGTTTTTCATTAGTTTTAAACTATTTTATCTAAATACATACTCAGAGCAAGAGACTGGATTTGCAAACTAAATTATTGCATTTGGCACCCTATTAATCATGGGTCATTTAATGAGCCCTCAAATGCATTTGAAATGATCTACTAATTGCTTTAGTTTTTTTTTAATTGATTGGTAAACTTACAAAAAATAAACTGATATTCAAAGGAATTGATTCTTTATCAGTAAATATTTAATTTTGATGAAAATAAAGTTAGAAAAAAGATTGATTTTAAAATTCATGGCTAAGAAGTAATAAATTCAAAGAAATGCTGAAAGAAAATGAGGAAAAGTTCCAAATATTTATTAATGAAAAAAAAATCTATTTTAAATATTTTTTTGTTTGTCTTACATAGATAAACAAATTTTCTCCTAAATGAATTATATTTTAAATCCATTAAGAAATTAATTGACATATGACAATTTGATATCTTCACACAAGTCAGGTTTGGAGATTTTTATGCAGGCAAAATTAGCACCAAGGAAATCAATGATATAATTGGGTAATCATCTGAAATCCAGGCACGGCCGCCTAGCCCTAGAAGATGGCGTTATTTATGTGTCAAAACATATAAATATGCCGTTTAACTGCGGACAACCATGTGGCTAATAAATATTGTATTAACCCATTGAGCTAGGCCGCTTTACATGACATTGCACAAAAATCTTACCCGTATTTACATGACTTCGAAAAAATCTTACCCGTATTTGTTCTATTCATAGCTGATTACCATATCGCTTGAGGGTGTTTTAATTTCAAGTCGGTACAACTTTTCAAATCTCCATAATAGAGTAATGTCATTTATATTTAAATAATGTTGTTAATTACTAATAATTGTCATATGGTCCCCACTCTTCCCTAAAAAAATGTTAATATGTAAAAAATTGGCAAAGTGTATGTTCGAACACGCTTCGACAAAGCTCACGCGCTAAATCACGTTACAGCGTGGAAAATATACGAGACCAATAAAAGGTCTAAGAAGAACATGCAATTTTTCAACTTTTCAGAATTGCCGAGTACTGAAAGTGAGGGAGACTGTGTCCTTTTTTTCTGGACATAATATCTTCCCAAATAACAGACTTTTTATTACAGCAATAAAATAATAAATACGTTCAAAAAGTCCAAAGTTTGTGTACTTTTTTTCCATTTCATTAGAAATTGACAAGTATTTGGATTATCTTTTTTGCAGCGGAGTTAAAATAAATGACTATTTTTGTTAATAATAAAGTATGAAAGCTCCCCCCCCCCCAAAAAAAAAGCAGTTTATTGTAGAAGACAAACAAAAAAAGGTAATTCAAACGAAATATAAATAAAAGTAAAAAGTGAGAAAAAGTTGTTTGAAAAAAAAAATTATTGACTTTTTGTTACAATTATTTTTCCGAGTGTGGTGTTGGGGGTTTGAAACAATTTTTTACCCCCAAAAAACACATAAGTTACTTTTGATTTAATAAGAGGAAAAACAATTTGGTCAAAGCCCCCCCCCCCCCAAAAAAAAAAGGTTGAATAAATTCGAAACAATTCCCAAATAATTGCATTATATTTTTTCATCAGGGTTAAAACAAGTGGGTTTAAAATAAATGAGTGTTTTTGTTTACTTTTTTTTAATAATAACAGTACGAAATCCCCCCCAAAAAGCTGTTTATTGTAGAAGCCAAAAAAAAAAGGCTAATTCAAACGAAATATAAATAAAAGTAAAAAATGAAAATAAGTAGTTTTAAAAAAAGTAAAATTATTGATTTTGTTACAATTATTGATCCGAAGGTGGGTGTGGAGATTTCAAAACAATTTTTTAACTCCCAAAAACAAAAATTTTTTTTTTATTAAAAAAAGAAAAAAAAACTTTTACAACCCCAAAAAAAAAAAAAGGAAGAACAAAATCGAAACAAATGCCAAATAATTATGCCATTATATTTTTTCAGCGGGCTTAAAACAAGTTCTTTTGTCGTGAAACAGTCCAAAGTTTTAAAATTCAGAAAAATAAACACAAAATTAAATTATCAACATTTGTTGGATGAAGAAAAATGTCAGGTTAAAAAAAAAAAACAACGAAAATGAATATAAAAATTTATTTAATAAAAAAGAAATCATGTTATAAATGAAATAAAAAATTTGTTTAATCAAAAAAAACAAATTTCAGATGATTACCTTATATTTTATTTCTATATCTTTTAATGCTGATGATTTAAAAATACAAATTAAGTAGACTACCTAGTTTTACTAACTTGATATTGAAGCTGTGCATATATATATATAAATATATATGCTGGCTTCACCATTCACTGTGGACTAACTAAGACCCTAAGTCCAACCACAGTGAATGTATGTTTCTTTTTCAAACTAAATTTATCGTTTTCTCAAATAGTTGCCTAAATTAAAAGATTTAATAAAATAAAATATAGAAAATTAAAATTATAATTGCAATTATTTTTAAAATATATTTGGTAGAATTCGATGAACTTCTTAATTAAATAGAATCCATTAAGAAAAGGAATTTAATTAGTAAAACATTTTTCTGAATTAGATAAAAATAGATAACAGGAAAAATTTGAAACAACGGGCATGATTCGCTACTAATTAGCAGATTAAAAACATAATGGAAAAAGGGTATAAATAAAGAACTTTTCTTTTGTTCTTGGTCTTATGCTTGCTGGTAACCTGTGCTGAAGGTCAGAGAGAAATCTTAAAAATTTTGTTGGAAGAAATTTTGCTAAAAGATTGGACAATATAGCGAACTCTTGCTTGCTGTACTTACTTCAAGCTGCACTCTATTCTTTCAGCATATAAATAAAAGAATCCAGAAATCTGTTGCTCTGCAAAAATGCAGGGGTAACTTCTTTGCCTTCGCTCTCCTGAGCTGTTCCTGATGCAGGAGTCGTAATCATGTAAGCCAGCCCGAGAACAAAAGTATCTGCCCTGTATCCGTGAAAATCTGCCCTCAAAAACATGGAAAAACAAATTTGAAGAACCGAGCAGACCTGCGGGGAAACATCAAATGAACTCATTTTGAACGACCCATCTAGTTACCGGTAACGTTCCCATAAATTATTAAAATATCTGTGTAATTTGCAATTTCAATGTATATTTATGCTTTTCTATATATATATGCTTTTTTAAATCTATGTATTCGAATCTTGTGAAATTATATTTCATTAATTGCTTTCTTTTCTTTTTTTTTTTATATCGTAATGGGAGGGGTTATTATATATAATGGCGGCCATAGTTCTTATTAATTTAATTGAAAAATGCTTCGTTTAACTTTCTGCCATTATACTCCCGTAATTAAGTTATTTATTTTATATAACTATTTATTTAGAAAGAAAAGGAAGCAAATCATAGAAAGTGCAAAACTCTATTTTAAAATCAAGATTTAAATTGCTAGATATTCTATTATAAAACTTTCCAAACTTTAACTTAGTTTTTTTTGATATGCATATAAAAGAAAGATCCTTATCAAATGCCAGTATATTTTAGTCAATGAAGGGTTACAAATTTAAAGTTATATTTTAAAGAGCGTGAAATAAACGTTCGCATTTATATTTTAGTACTAAGAGAGAGTACATTTTGACAATATGTATTAAAAAATTATTAAATAGCATTGGCTTAGTGGTGAATGGGTTAAATTTCAACTAAGTAAATAAAATATCCGCCCACTTGTTCTTTTTATTAATTCAAATTTTATAAAGGTGAAGTTACTATTTTTCTGCGGATTTTCAGTGATAGTTGAGCTTTCCTAAGATATATATTTTGCAGAGGGTTTCTTTTTTAAATTTAAAGGTCGTTGACAGTATTTATATGGTATCGTGCCTCAGGTGATCTACTGGACCGCTCAGCATAAATTACAGTGCTTCTTTTGCCAAGTTTGCTTAGGTTAACATACCTACATTCGGACCTTCTGAAAAATAAATAAATTGTTCGGGATCTTATGTCGATCTCAGTTCCTTAAATGTACGTAACTGGACATAAGCAACAAAAACTCCGATCCTGAATCCAGGTCATGCGTTTAGCGAACGGATTACATTTTTCTCTCTAACCTAGTTTAGAGACAGAGAGCTATCCGGTCTTGTGTTAATCTCTTGGTAACTGTTATGTCTCGAGCCTCACAGCCCACTATATGCTATCGCCTGTGTGCATGGTCTTATATATTTATATTTATTAGGAAATCTTTCTCGAAATATCATCGAAATGTTTCAATTATAGCTGGAAATTCCTGTTGGGGTCACTTTATCATTCTTCTTAAATCATAAGTAGGGCAGTGATTTAAACCTGTCCAAAGTGTTTAGTTGAGTTTGACCACCTATTTATTTCTATGTTCTCCAACCACAGAGTTAATGAATCATCTCTCTCTCTCTTGATTTCTTTTACGTAACACTTCCATTGGCTGGAATATTTTAAAGAAAGAAATGATAATGTAAAATTTTGTCTGTTCTTATCATTACGATCAATGGATCTTTCAAATATGTCTATCCGGTTGCAGTGAAAATAGCCTGTGACACTATTAATAAAACATTGTATGAATTCTTTTAATGTAAATAATAAAAGTTTGTGTTATCTTTCATTCACTATAAATAAAACCACTTAGTATTGTTTTCTTTTGTAACATACGTATGTACATCTGATCATTATATATGTAAAAATTCCTTTTCGTGGTCTCTTCTCTCCCTGACCACCGGGCATACATTAAGATTAAATTCTATTGAGGTTTGGGAGTAAGTCGCTTAGTAGCAATCTAGAGGAGTAGGTGAGGTTCGAACCCCCTCTATCTGCATCTCTAGGTTAGGTTAAAGCAGCTCTACTTTTCTTACCGTTACAATATCAATTGTTGAAAGGATAAACAACTTTGTTAAATATTTGAATATTTTGGTGATTGGCATTATGTTAGGCAACAAAACAATATTAAATACAAAATCCAAGTTAAGGAATCTGTTCTAATGGTCATTAATATATATATATTGTTTTTTAATTAAATTTTAAAAATAAATTACTAGAAAAATTTATTGCTGTATCAACACACTCACATATATTGTAAGGGTAAAAAAAAATAGATATGTATATTACTTATAATTGTCACATATTAGTACCCATTTAAGTAATGAAAAGTTCTTAAATATTTTATGTAACATAGATTCTGAACTTGGTTATCCATTAATGTTTAGAGTGGTAACAATGATCAAACAATGTATTACTATTTAGTAAAAATCACATTATGAGTAATTTTAAAAAAGAAATCATGGTTGATCATCATCAATTTATAACCATCTATGAAAGTGTTGGATTAATAGTTTAGTAGAGTCATTTATAATCAGAACATAATAGATAGGACCTTCATGTCGTAATATCTTAACTCTTTCCCCATTAACATTTTGACATATTCTCAGCTTATAGTATAGGCATGTTTATGATCATAAACTATTTGATGATACAATGGAAATGAGATTTCAATAAGAATGGTATTGATGCAAAATTTAATGAAAGTAGAATCATATAAAGAAATAGTAATAAAAAATAAAACAAATAATTAATACAATCAATAACTTTATCATCTACTGAAAATTTATTTAAACAATTAATATAACTAAATTTATGAAAAAAAGCTTTATAAAATAATGAAATCACTAAATATTTTAAAGAGATAAAAAAAATAGAGAAATTATTGACAAAGTATAACACACACAAAATGTTTAAATGATAAGAATGTGTCAGATGAATTGTGATAATATTTAAAAATTATGAAAACAATATATTTTAAAATATAGACACATCAGTCTTCTATCTTTTATGTATAAAATATTTACTATGTCTATTACAAATCATGTATAGAAAACTTTAAACTCAAGCTAATCGAAAAAAAACAACAAAATTTATAAGTGTTTATAGTATAGTAATCTATATCGAAATACTAAAAGACATTATAGAAAGGACTAGGTTAGAGTCATTCCTTTGCAATAACTTTGTAAGTTATGAGATGGTTTTTATCTCTATAAATAGTTCCATTGTGATAATAATTTTGAAACTTATTGTCATAGATCTAGGATACTTCTAAATGCTGAAAAATTATCAAAATGCAAGAGCACCTGATTAGAATTATATAATAGTAGTAAGAAAATGAATGCTAGTAAGAGTGTATGACAGGATGATTGATTTACCTAACTCCTAAAACAATTTACATGAAATATTCCAGTAATTAAGTATAAACATAAATAGACACTACTAAGTTACCTGAATTTTGTAGATCATATAATTATTTTCACAAATAATATTTCAAGGACTATCGATAAAAAAAAGTAAGATTAATATTAAATACTAAATAGAAAATATAAATGCTCAATGAGTTTTCAAGGCGCCACCAAGCGATGTACAGTGGCTATTTAATAAGTACCATAATTTGAATAAAACTTGGATAGACTGCTTTCTATAAAAATAAGATTTACACATCTGAAAACTGTGACAATATGTTTGTATTAAAAATTAAGAAATTCCATATAAATACAAGACTGTATTCCAAGAAAAGAAATCTGAAAGATATATTTTAGAATTAAGAAAGGTGAAAAGGAATTATATCAAAGAATGAACACATTGACATAACAGAGATTTAAAGAAGTGAAATGGGCTGTGGGAAGATTATGTTGCTAGAATAATAAAATTGGATAACTGAACCTTAAACTGGATTGAAAAATTTAAGAGTCCAGAAAAAACCAAACATAATATAGATAATGTAAATAAAAAAATTGTTAGGATTGTAAAGAGAAGTTATACATTCCAAAGACATTCCTTCATAAGTTGTTATCATAGAAACTATCTTCAAATGGTTTAAGTAATTCATGATTCATTCATACATCTAACTATTTATTTTTAACTTATGATAGAACAATGGTGTTTTTTTAATAAAAACCAAATGTTCAGATCTGCACTAATTTATCACAAATCATTTTCAGATGACTTTTATAGTAATAAAATTAGTAAGATTTATTATGCTGCAAATAATTATGGACTCCTGAATATTATCTTCTTTAGTTTAATGCTTCATATACTATATGTGAAATATTAAAAAAAAAAGTGTTCCCACTAAATTTAAGTTTTATACATTGATGACAGACTTTAAAATTCATGACCTAACTAATTCATTTGTTAGGTAATACATACTCAAAATAGTTAGAAAAAAATTAATTCTACAGATTTTTCATTATGGAAGACTGTTGAACTTCAAAATGAATTCTGCAAAAAATTACTTAATATTATATTAATTAATACTAATTAGTTATTTTTTAAAACAAACTTCTCTCAAAAATAATGATCCAAATGGTGAATTTCTGGCTCACCATCCCACAAGATCTTCTTAATCTAAAAAACCAAAATGTTATCGAGAAATGTTATGAAGAAGTTTATTATGTATCTAATTTTATAAACATCAATTAATTTATATATATCTTATGTCTTAGAACAAGTAAGAATCTGATAATACTATTTTTACATTATGAAAGATAATTGCTGAATTCCTAAGAGGAAGTCTGGCCCCAAGTTACGATTCACTTATAGAATTGCATAATAATTATCACCAATGTATTATGACTTAGCCACACTAAGTTTCTATTTTTTTTAATTGATTATTTTGAAATTCGGCATTTTTTTTTAACACTATAAAGTTATACCAGAGCATCTTACTTGAAATTCAGACATTACTGCTTTGACAAAAATATCTGCAATGTTATCAAAACTGTCTAATTTTGCGCATAAAAAAATACGAAAAAACATTAAACATATATATCATCCTCACTCATCATTATTTTCAACCATTATGGATCCACTACAGAATGAAGACTTCTCTAAGTTCAATCCACCTTCTCCGATCTCAAGGTTCTCTTCTCCTCTTCCTTATTTCATCCATCCATCTCACATGTGATCTCTTTCTAGATCTTTTATAATCTCTTGAAATCCAGTTTAACATTCCAACTGTCCACCTATTACCATCTCTTCTAGCAATATGCAAATAAAATACCTATTTACTGAAAACTGTTCGTTAAATTCAATCAAATAAAGCTAACCCTCTATCAACTTCAAATATTTTAAAATCAAATTTATTTTATAAAAATAAATAAGTAAAATTAAAAAAGGTTACATAATAAGAAATATTGTATTATTTAATATATATAAAAAAGCTATTTTCAGTAATGTTTTATTAAACTTGCATATTCACAATTACAAAAAAAGGGTTAATACATATGATCTTTCACACAGTATGAACATTTCTTTTTTAAATATCTTTTATCTTTTAGATCAAGTAAAGCATTCACCACAATTATATATGTTCAGAATATAAAAAAAATTAAATATTAAATACATTTCAATTTTGACTTATTTTCTAGAAATATTAATGTCAATAATCAATTTAAGTCTTATTTACTTAATCTACAAATTAGGGTTGTATTGAATATTATAAACAGCATTATTAATTTAAATTTTAAAAGAAATTTATTAATGTATCATTACTATTCTTTTTTAAATATTGAAGACAAAGTAAAAGTTAGTTTAGCAAGAAATTTTCGGAAATTATTTGTTTATATTAACATCTGTTACCAAGGTCTACATCTTTAACGTTCGGATTCGTTCTATTTTTCCGCGATGTTTTTCCATAATATTTCCATGATGGTAGGCGATGACTTAGGACTCTATGACCATTATCACTAGATGGTGTCCAACTAATCCTTTTTATTAAACACTACTGTCCAAGCTTAAACAGTTCAGCATAGCATTTGTTGTTATCCACTTCATTTATTCTCGCAGATATTAACTGAGGAGAGCTCACTTTCCCCTTCATAATATCTATTCAAAGTACATTATCATTTATGTTAAAATCCATAGAATATTGAAGAAAAGCAGATAAAATCAAAATCTTTCCGAAAAAAAAAAAAAAAGTTTGTGTTCTTTTTTCCCCTGAGTTTTTCTATTACCTGGCAACAACACATTGTTTAAACTGGCTCATGAAGCATGAATTTCTTTCAAAATAATCTTAACAAAGTCTATTATTATTATTCAATATGGTAAACTTATTATTTTATTTTGAAATAAATAAATCATACATTCACTCTGCATTCACTCTAAATTTGAATTCATTTATTGAACTGAAATAAATTTTTTTTTTTTTTATCTGTAGACTATAGATAGATAATACATGGTGGATGTGCATGTTACAATATATTATTGTGAACATTTACAAAACATTATACAAAGTGACATCTAGATTATTACTTTTTTTTTTATAACTTTTATTCTCTTTTTTCTTTCCTTTTCCACCATTTCTACTATTCAAATTTTTTGAATTGACTGTTTTGTAATCATAACAACTGATAAGTCCCCATTACATTTTCTGGATTTACAATAATAAAAACATGAAATCAAGATCTCACAGAGACATCAGTCAAATACAGAAAAAATGTTGAATTGAAAATACAGAGAACAAAGACTGGATTTGATTAATATCACTATTTGATTTATAACAATAAGAATATAGACTAATACAGAGAAAAATAACTATTTACAAAATAACTATTTGTGCATAAAAAATATTAATTTGACAAACTACATTTATGAAAAAATTAATCAAAATGCAGTTTAAAGTAGACCACTTTCAAATTAGTAATTTATTTACATTAGTTTCATAATAGAAAGATATAAATCCAAAAAATAATTCAGTCTGCAATATGAGTAAAATATCTTAATTTAAATATATATTTTTGAAAGACTGAGCATTATTTTGGAAATGAATTATAATATTTATGCGTTGAATATATATCATTCTACAAAATAGAAAATTGTTATATAATTACCTAGGTTTTTGCATATATAAAAATCAATCTATATGTATATTTATCAAGATGTGGAGTTTAAGATTCAGTCTTCATTGAAATTCCTTCCTTACATGAGAATTTTACTAGCAGCATATTCTGATATATGAGATTAATGTAATCATTTGTGACTTAACTTCATCGATTCTTTTATGGTTCACATAAAGATGGTAATCTTAATAAATTTTAATATAGCTTCGGAAAAACTTTAAATATGTATATAAACATCTGTAGACTTTGGTAACTTTAATTGTTTGCATTTAAGTAGAACAATAATTTTGTTAAGTTCACAAAAATAGTTCATTGCAGCTTACGTCATACTTGAGATAGAATTCTCTGTAGATTTTTCATATAACTTGTGATTCATGCCCGAGATATGATTATCTCTGATAGTAGTCAGAAATCATATAGTTCAATAGAATATTAAGGATCAATAAATTCTTAGCTTATATCATTGCAGAATTGTGAATAAAAGTGATAATCGCTAGAATTAATCCAAACAATTACCCTTATGCACTTTCTTGTTGCTCCTTTTCTTTTCAAATCTAAATTTCAATTGAACTAAAAACTGATTTTCTAATTATGTCAATCTTTTCTAAATATTCACTGAAAAATAAGCTTTTGTTATAAAATTTTCCAAAAAAATTTGACAAACAATTAATTATCTAATTTTAAAAACTCAATTAACACTTCAAAAATCCTTAAATAATATGCAAATGGCTAATAATACTGGATGTGTGTGTTTGGGATTAGATGTGTATTTATAACTTATTTTTCACATACACTTACCGATCCTGCCTGATTTAAGATTAATTCTTTTCTTGATTGTTCATCTTTTACTTGCTCACTGTTTAATTTAACAACATCACAAAAATTTTTGGGTTTTAAATTCATTCCTTTATATTGTCGGTTATGTATACTGTTGAATATAACATCTAAACTCCGTGGAAGAATTCCACCATCTTTAGGAGAACCTAAAATAAGATAAATACTATGTTTATAAATAATTCAATTTTTCACACAATTTTATATATATATTGTGTTTTAGTTTATTTTTTTTCTAAACTCAAATGCTTCTCAGATAAAATTTAAAAATGTGAAAAAACTTCTAAGCTGCATAAAAAATTAAATTATTATCTGTCAATTTTAACATTTCACTGCATTAATTTTTTTTTGACCAATATGATTGTAACTTGGGGGGGGGGGGATCTAAATCTAATGGATATACTGCAGATATATTAAATATTACATTACTGATAACTTCAAATCCTTTTCTTTAAGCACTTTAGATGAAGTATTATCAATTTTCTGTGCTTTCTAAATCTCAATTAGTCTGCTATTTTTACTATACTATTATTTACTTAAATTAAATATCTTTTCCATTTCATATTATATTTACGGAATCTTATGATTATGTTGCTTGGAAGGTCAAATAATGTATAAACATTTAAAAAATCAGTTAAATACAATAATTTCAATTGAGATTTTTTTTTTTTCTTTATCTATGTAGGAATTAATCAGAAAGTGTAAGTTTTTATTTGAGAACATTATTCTCAACACTGTATTAATGCACACAAGTTCTTTCAGCCCTATAAATATGCTTTTCTCAATCAACAGAATTAAAATAAATTCCCAACATCTATCTACATAAGCCTTCAAATCAATATTTTATATTCATAAAAAAAAAACCTAGAAATTAGGCCACAGCATATAGAAAATTGCTTTGGCTTGTACAGCGTAGTGGTTACTGCATTAAAACTTAAAATTGCTATTTTTCGTGCTTGAATGTCACATGACTTACAGAGCAACTAAGCGTTCAAATTGTTATTAATATTTTCACATTTAATGTTAAGAATACAGTTCATCATATTTTATCATATAAAATACTAAATGGAATAAGATTTATTTTTTCCTTTTTATCTGAGAAATGCTGTTACTAATTTCCTTAACATCATTTTTACTTTCATTATTAATTAAGAATGAGCTTTACTAACTAATCTTTTGAAGAGAAGCAATTAACCAGTGACAATGGAATCCATTATGGATTCAGTTTGAAATCATTTTGATCTATAGAGATCACTGTCAAAGTGTATAGTAGCATTAATTTGAAATTAAGTACTAGGGAATAACTTTTTGAAATTATCAGCACCAAATAATTGTCAGCTTTCATCTTCTCAAGTCTGGCAAAAGTTTAATTTTCATCAGCTTGTTCATCATCATATCAAAATTGTCTTTTTTCTAGGTATACTGCCCTTATTAATACAATTTAATAGTGATACAAATTACCAAATGATGACTACATCCATTATACCAGTAATGATCTAGTAATTTATTAAAATAACCATAACCATTAAGACATTTTCTACTATTTGAAAACATCATGCATCAACAATTACGTCAATTTTAGCCAAAATGAATCTTTAATTTTGCAAAGATTATTTAGAGATAAAAAGAACAAATTCCAATAAAGTTTAGGATTTAATATTAGTTTTAGAGAATATCAGGAATTTATCATTTTTCTATTAAGTATATTTCTATAAAATGAAGATGTTATTTTCTTTCAGTAAATCTCAGAATCATCAATTTTAAAAACAAAATATAGTTTAAAAATAATTTTATAAAAAAATATTAAATAAAATTATTTAATAAATAACACTAATTCAGGTATATAATTAATTTTTTCATTTTTTTTGCTAACTGTGAGAAAAAAAAGCTCTCATAAAATGAATGTTAATACATAAATTTAGTTTTCATATTTTTTATTTATCATATTATTCTCAAAAATGATATCTTTTTTAAATCTGAAATTTTCTGCAAGGTTTTTTCGACTTAGTTTTTTTGCTCATTATTTTACTTCAGTAGTTCGTATTACATCAACCAGTATATATTTATATTTGTTAGAGAAATTTAATTTACAGTAATTAAACTTAAGAGTGTCCCTAAAAGAACATTACAATAATGATACAACTATTGTATTTTTATTTCAATCATTCTTATTTAAACAATATTTTATTAAAGATATGTTAACTTTTAAAAGAGTATATATATTGAGATGAAACAAAAATTGTATTATCTCCACTACTATACTTTCATTTAAAATATATATATATATCTTTAAATAATAAAAATCAAAGCTACAATAAATTTTTTTAATGTAATTATCACTATAAAATTCAGCATGGTCTTTTGAGATGGATTTTTGAATGAGCCCTTACAAAATCTTTCTTGCATGTAGCACGGCAAAAATAAAATATTTAATATAATTATTTTATTTAAATAAAAAAATGCCCAAAAGTTAAGAAGAATGAATTTATTCTCATGCTTCAATTGATATATTCAATTATTATAAATTCATTTAAATTAATGTTTCTATAATTTTAAGCCAATTACAATACAGAAAAATATTATTAATAATAAATCATATATTTCAAATGACAAGTAAACAAAAATACTTTGAATAACAAATAAAAATGGTGTAGTAAAACAATCTAGAGATTAAATAATATACATGAATGCATTATAAAATATAAAATTAATAATACATCTTAATAATAATTGAGAAAGTATTACTTACCTTGAATAGTATATGTTTTTCCAGCATTTGTGACCCCATAAGTAAATATTAAACAATTTTGACCATTAATAAAGTCTTTAACAGTTCTAAGCATAGTTTGGTCAAAAAAATGTTTTTGATTAGCATTTTCGTCAAAAATTTTGGAAAATGTAAACCTATGAATAGAATGATCACTGGAATGATTTGCATTTCGAAAAGCAGCCGATTCTTTAGGTGCTTGCATAGTTATCACAGAAGAAGATTCCAAAGTCATTATTTTCTAAAAAAAAAAAAAGTATAATCTCTAAGTAATTATCTGTTCACTTCAAATATATATATATATATATTCATATTGTGTTCCATAAAAAGATGATTGATAATAAAACACAAGATGTAATTTATGTTTTGTTTTATTACTAATTATTCAAAATAGTCTTCGTGTAATTCAATACATTGCTGAAAATGATTGTAAAACTGCTTGAAATAATCCTTGAAACCCTGCACAAATGTTGTTGAGAACTTCAGGATATCCTGAATTTAACATAAGCTCCTTTCATAGCCCACTGGAAATAATCAAAAATCAGTAGGAATTAAATCAGAATAGGTGAATGCTCAAGCATAACAATTGGAAAGGGGGGGAGGGTGGCCAAAAAGCCAAGCATAAACATTGCACTGCAAGCAGTACAAAATTTTCATCCATGATTGAAAACATCCAAATATTAATTAGTTTTTACCATCTGATCTTCAGGAATGTATTCATAGAGAATAATGTTTTTAGAATTATAAAAAAAATTTGTGGCTCTTTTAACATTGGCAAATTTTTTTGTTTTCTTTTTTCCTAGCAATCTCCATTCCATGATTTGGCACTTAGTTCATGGTTCATATTGGAAACACCAGGTTTCACTACTTCTTAAAATATGTGACAAGAATTCTATTTATACAGCTGCAGTTCTTTTGCATGTCTTGCAATACTCCACTCTGATATCTTTGGTGTTCAATAGTAAAGAAGTGAGATACAAAACATATGCACAACTTTCATTTTTTCAAATCTTTGACTCACAGTGATTAGTTCAAAGAATTTCAGTAACTTTTTGAACATTTTCTTCATTTCCAGTTGCTTTGATGCACTTAGCTATGACTTGTCTACAATGCTTTCCTTGCTTGTAAAATCTTGTAAACCACTAAACATATTCTTTCAGCCCATGTTTTTCCTACCCCAGACAATTTGAATCATTTTAGTACCCAATTTAATGTTAGCACATTGTTATAATTTATCATAACTCATGATCCTAACACACATCTTAACATTTTTATGGTAAATAGGTAAAGTATGTCACAAGGTAGCACATTCATTGATTTAGCTTAGAAAAAAGAATCAAATCACCTTTTCATTAGAATACATGCAGTGCAAATATATATATATATATTGTAACCCAGTGCTTTTTGGTACTTGGTCCTCATTTAGTATTATTTGTACATAATATTGGTATTATTCTAAAAAAAAAAAAAGTAATAATATTTAACTGATAAAGTGTGCTATCCATTTTGCCTAGCTATAGTTTATGTTAATTTAGTCAGTATTGTTATAATGCTGTATCATATTTTATAAATTGACAGGTTATTCTAAGTAAAATGTTATTATAACAGTAAGCTAGTACAGTCTTAAAATTTTAGTAAGCTGTTATTTAGTTCTAAATAATTGTAAGAAACATAGGTAGATAAAGAAATATAATAGTATAATAATTACTAAAAGTCAGTTATTGAAATAGTTTATTGACAGTAATGGTTTAATTAAATAGTTTGTGTTATAAATATTTAAAAATTGCAATTAGTTAAAAAATAGTAAAGTTATTAAATTAAGGTAAGCTAATTAGCATTAAATAAAATCAATTTAAGCATAACATTAACTTCCTGTAAAATGTGTGTGTGTGCATGGAAAAAATTAGTGTGAATGCAAGTATTTTTAGCTTCTTATTTTTGTGCGTTTACATAAGTACTTTTAAAAAAATTAGTGTTTTAAAAATAAAAAATATATTAATATAAATTTCAGTTAATTAAGAATTAAATATTTTAACACTTCTGATAGGTTTATTTAATAAAAAGATAATAATTTTATCTTTAATTATAATCACAAATAATTATTGTTTGGTTTAATTTTTATTATTTTTATTTATTAAACCTTTATGTAATACATTTCAATTGACTTTGATGATCCACCTGATTGTAATCAGTTATATAATTTTTATGTAATCAGTTCCACGTTTTTTTTTTTACCTTAAGTGACACTGGTGGTGGAGGGATTGGAATAATTAATTTGACACCTGTCAAATTGACTATAAATACTCAGTTTATTTTTTTTGTTGTTGTTGTTCTGGCTTCTTTTCCCTTCCTCTGCCTACTGAATCATCAGTTTACTGCACTGTTAAATAGTACTAAATTTTTATAACTTTTATTATTTTCTAATAAACAGTAATAAATTATTAATATTATATTAATTCAGTCTACATACAATGAGAGGCTAGGTAAATATTTTTAAGACATTTTGTTTCTATTGTTTTCTTCAATTATAAACTTTCTATGCAAAATTAAAGCAAGTTATAATTGAAACTATTTATTTAGTTAAACCAGAAAACATAAGCATTTTTAAAGTTAAAACAGACTATTTATTTGTTTATCTTTATTAAATAATATTTATCATGTATAGGAAGAAAAGGATTAAAAAAACTCTAGCATGAAATAATTGACAAATATAGAAGAACTCTAAAGATTTTGCTATATCATTTAAACATATTTTTAAAAAATATTATCTTGTCTGCGTCTGCCAATTATGAAACTGCTATATATTGTTAATATGTAATTAAGTTAATTTTATAATTATTCAGTTTGTTCAGGAAAATAATTACATATCAAATAGCCTATAATGAATTTATTCTTTTTACTTATGCTTTTCGTTTGGAGAAAAAAATTTGACATATGCTGACGGCTGAATTAAAAATTAAAATTTTCTAAAAAAAATATTAAAGAAAAAGAAAATGTATTATTAGTTGGTATGCATGTTTAAAAATGGACATTTGTTTATGCAATCTTAACAGGCAACCACGGAAATTTTTATCCTCATGGATAGTGTTATGTTTTGGTCTGGATTACAGACCCAACATACAAAAATAATACTAAGACAAGTACTACAATTAATATATTTATTATATCTACAAATATACACAGTATATATACAAGTGAATATTTACAATGTTAAATATTGGAGTTTAACGTAAACTCTGGGTTCTGCCTACTGCTTCCAGCTACACCTGATGGCTTGCCTCAGTAGGGTGTATGGCCCTTCCAGCAGTACAAGATAACGTGCCTCGAGCCGAGAGTGGTCTTAGCAGTGTCTGGTCTCTGTGAGACTTGCCTAGCTGCGTAGACTAAATAGCATAGTGCTATCAATGAGAATACTTGCTGCTGTTTAGGTTAGCAGAGCTTCCCTGGGAGAACGCAAAGTCTTTTCAGGTTAGACCCGTTCTTCCCTGATTCTTATAAAAGGCTGACTATTTATATTCAGATCCCTGACCTTATTGAAAACCTTTGGATTCAGCAAGCATCGTTGCTTATTGGCCTGTGGCAAACAATGCTTAATCTGATCAGATAAGGAGGCATCTGGAATAGTCCTTCTGAGAGAAGGGAGGAATATAACATCCCTCCCCCTGGCTAAAATTTACTCTAGAGAACATAGTCATGCAGGTATGATGGTGGACGACTAATGCGCTTTGGTGCTGGTTCTGGTTTGCTATCATCTTCAGTTTGTTGGTCCTCCTTGCTTGCTTGTATCTTGGGTTTGTTGGGTCTCCTTGCTTGTACTGCATGTCTCTGGAGCTTCATTCCTTGTGGCTGCATCAGTATAAATACTAGTCAGTTGCTTTCAATGGCGATGATGTTGACATCCATCTGCTGTTTTGACTACAACGGTGTAGAGTCCTTTCTGTTGGATCACGACTGCTGGAATCCATTTAGCGGGTCCTCTATACATCCTGCATAGCACTTTAGTCTGCAAAGCTAATGGTGTTCTGGAAATCCTGGTGTTCCAATTTTCCATATCCATTTTTGTTATCAGCTTTTTGTTGACTTCTGAGTAATCAGGTTTTATTTTAGTTAATGTTGTGATCTGGTTCACCTTTTTCACTGCAAAGTCTAAATGACTGAACCAGTCATGGACTAATAGGTTGCTGTGATCACCTGTTGCCACTACCAGTGGTAGATGTCTAGTTTCGTTAGGCATAGTAATTTTAACTCTTGTCTGACCCAAGAGTTTTTTTTTTTACCCTGATAATCTGTTATAGTCCTAGTGCTAGGCTGCAGATTATATTTATTATTTTTATTAAAGATAGCCCAAGTCTTTTTTGAAAACAATAGATACAGCAGACCCTGTGTCCAGTTCCATTCTCACTGGTGTATCATTAATTATAATACCATGTATAAATCCAGACCGATTGTCCTTAATGTGATTTATACTGGCAACTTGTTTATTTTTCTTATAGCTGTCCTTGTTTTTTGGAATGGGTTTTTCCATTCTCATATTGGCTGTTTGTCTTAAGTTTAGACATGCCGTTCTTATATGACCGACTCGCTTGCAAAATGAGCACACAGTATGGAGATGTGGACATTCTGTTTGCACATGCATTGGTTCATTGCACCTATAACAACGCTTAACACTTATTGTTGTTGAGCTAACTGAATGCTTGTCAGCCTCAGCCTTCTGTTTAACTTTTTGAACGGTAAAGTTTATTTTTTGTAATGGCCTTGCTTGACATGCTCTCGATTCTGCCAGCGTGGCTTGAGTTACAGCCTTTTCAAAATCTATATCCGGCATCATTAATAGTTTGAGTCTTAAATTATGTTCGTTCATGCCACAAATGAAACAATCGCGTAGTGCTTCATTTAAGAACTTTTTAAAATCGCTCATAAGTGATAATGCCCGGATTTGCGTTGCCAATTCTCTAGCTTTTTCACCCTCCAATTGAGTGCAGAGATTGAAATAATATCTCTGCATTATTGTTAGCGGTTTGGGGGAAAAATATTCTGTGAGAATTGCCAAGTCTTCTCAAAATTGTTTTTGACCCAATTTGCGATTTAAAATATTATATGTCTGTGACCCGATTATAGTCATCAGCATAGCTAATTTTATTTCAGACTTTTTGATCTGATTTGCCTGCATATAAAAAAATCAGGTGCTCTTTGACCAGTTCTCAGGGAAAGCTGGGTCAAACACTTCCATTGAGCCAATTATATTAGCCATTTTTTCTCTGCTATAACGTGAGAAAAATATTTATTTCGTATATTTGCGAGTAACCACTCGTATTTGTTTTTATAGTTATATAATTGTAACTAACTGAACGAAGCTTTTAAACCAATAGAGTGAGCTTTTACGCTGTCTTGCGAGTAAAGCTCTTGTGATAGGTTGAAGCTTCAAATTGACACGCCTTTATGTTTACGGTCAATTTAATTCAACAGTTTTACGTTGTTATTTTTCTAAAAAAAAAAATACCACCGTAATGAAATTACGGGAACGTAAATTTTTTCTAAAACGAAAAAATAAAACAAATACACACTCGCGTATTTATTTCATACATTTAGATCTGTTGAAACTGGCATATTTTATAATATAATTTTTCCAGCCGCGGGGAAAAAAAATCTTTTGTCTACTGCACCAAATCTGTTGTGTTTTGGTCTGGATTACAGACCCAACATACAGAAATAATACTAAGACAAGTATTACAATTAATATATTTATTATATCTGCCAATATATACAGTATATATACAAGTGAATATTTACAATGTTAAATATTGGAGTTTAACGTAAACTCTGGGTTCTGCCTACTGCTTCCAGTTACATCTGATGGCTTGCCTCACGGGTAGGGTGTATGGCCCTTCCAGCTGTACAAGACAACTTGCCTTGAGCCGAGAGTGGTCTTAGCGGCGTCTGGTCTCTGTGGCACTTGCCTAGCTGCGTAGACTAAATAGCGTAGTGCTATCAATGAGAATACTTGCTGCTGTTTAGGTTAGCAGAGCTTCCCTGGGAGAACGCAAAGAGTTTTTTCAGGTTAGACATGTTCTTCCCTGATTCTTACAAAAAGCCGACTATTTATACCCAGATCCCTGACCTTATTGAAAACCTTCGGATTCAGCAAACATCATTGCTTATTGGCCTGTAATAATCACTGGCTATGTTTTTATCTATACATTATAGAATAGTATTTTTTCTTTTTACTAGTTATTAATATATCTATTACATGCTGTATACTTTAAAGAGGGTATATACATGCATTCTTTAAAAGAAAGAAGAAAATGAACTCTTTAAAATTAAAGTGTTAAGATTTATGAAAATTTCTTAATAATGTCTCTTTGGTGACCTGGAAATAAAATTTAATTATTTTTTATTGTGTGCTTTACAAAAATTATAACGAAATCCTTATAGCTTCATTTATTTCCAGTACAACTACAGTGCTCATATTATAATTTACAGAAAACTTGCAAATCTCCGATAATGTTTCAGCTAGCTCGTATCATATTTGTATTCTTTAAGAATATTCATGCTTGTCTTCGTGTTATAAATATTTGTCTGTTGGATCCAATCTTCGTCATTAAAGTTAAGATTTAGTTAAGCTTTATTTCTACTATATTTCTTTTATTAATAATGTTACAACTGCCCAAAAGAAGAAAAAATCTTCATTGAATAAAAAAAAATACATTTTTATAATTTCAAGTGCTTTGTTTTTCCGGACAATGACTAAACAAGAACTCTCTTTATCTTGATGGGTAGCTCAGCATGAAAATAGCTCTGCTAAAGAACTAAGGTTCAAAAAAATTTTTTATTTATGTTAAAGTTTACATTTATTATCTAATATTTTAAGGGTTTTATAGCAAATAGGTAGGCATTCCTACCATTATTTAAAGTAAAATTTATATTTTGATATGAAGTTATATCAATAAATTATATATGATTTATTTTACATGCAACTGGAGATATTAATCTTGCATGTCAGGTATTTAAAATATTTGTTATATATCTTTAATGGTAAAACAGTATTTTAAATTTATCAGAAGTGGGTAGTTTTTTTTATATTTTTATGCTGTAATAGCATATTCTTCATATAAAGTTTCAACGGAATTTCTATTTCATTAATTATTTTATTAACAATTATTCTTTATTAGTACATCCACTTTATTTTAATATAAGCTTTTATGCCATACGTTGCTGTTGAATATTCCTTGCTTAAAGTTAACATTTGTTATATTATTTTTCATATCTCTTACAGTCGTTTGACTGATATATGTGCATTTTCATTCATTGTTTTCAGATATTGAATAGTGTATGCATTTTTTTAAAGTGGAGTTATTGGTTATTATTATATTTTGCTATCTTGCTTATGTTAGAGTTGGTATATGCTTGATATCAGCATATTTTGACATTTATTATGTATTGTGCTTTGTGGGATGGAGGTGCTCTCTCCATAGTACTGTATTTTCCATGAAAGGATTATTTTTGATATAGTATTATCGTATGTTTTGTAGCCAATGTGACCAAGTCCCATGGAGAGGACTATTTAGAATTTATATGATGTTTTAGTATAGCCAATATGGCTTAATACCAGAAGAGGATTATCTTTGGTACATGTTCCTTTTTCCTTAGGTAGTGAGACAAAGTCCACACCTACATTTTTGTCTGAGAGATAGGCTTGGAGACCACCAAATTCCTTAGTGTAGTATCTTTATCTGAAGAAATTACTTAGTATTTTGTGTCCCTCATATTTTCATCAGCATCTGAGAAGTATTCATCGCTGGAATTGTAAATAATTCATAGTTAAAATATCATTATTTTTATGTGGGCATTAAATTAAATATTTATTTGTATGACTTCTGATAAATGGACCATACGCATTCATAGTTTACTTAAATTATAAGCCATAATTTAATTAATTCATCAATAATATTTTAGATGAGAGTAGTAGTTTGAACTCAGTTCATGTCAGTTAAGTAAATAGTACTCAGTTATTCTAGTATACTTCATATCATGATAAATGTAGCTAGTTAATAATTTAAAACAAGAGATTTATTTTATACACTATCTATAAAATTTAAATTTGAAGCTGCTGTTATTTTGTCCATTAACATTAAGCATTTGTTTAATGTGGCTTACAAGTTTAAAAAAAAAGAACAGTTTAGCAGTGTATTAGCTGTATATTGCAGCTAGTTACTTTAAGTTAATATTTTAATTCCAAACTTATAGGAATGTATTATTTTCTTTTTATATTCTTACAAAGAGCAGCTTTAGCTCAAATACTTGTCTCACTTATATTTATTGTAATTATATTAAACAAGTAAAAGCAGGAGCAGAATATAATACATGCAACTATGCATTTTGATAACAGCACCTATATTGGTTTGTACCATTTAATAAAGATTGTGTATATATATATTGTAACGATATATAAATATGTCGTTACATTAAATTGAAATAAAAACTTTTAAGTTCGCAAATAAAAATAAATGTATTAAAAAAAAAAAAAAACTAAACGCTAAAATTAAAATGTTTGTTAAACGTATATATTCGCACAGATGCTAAACTTTAAAATATTTTTTTTATAAATAAAAAAAGTATTTGAACATACTTTTTTGATAAAAAAATAAAAGATTTAAATATAGAAATATTTTAATAAAGAAATAACGTAAGTTAAAATAAAAACAGGTATTAATTAATTCCTGTAATCTGTAAATGGAAATGATTGTTTATTAATTATCCAAAAGCTGTGTAATTAAAATGTCAAATGAAAAGTTAGATAAGAGAATTTAGCTTGACCAATGGAAGCACCAAGCCTCAGCCCGGACCCGAATGAAAAGGATGGATTAGTGACGTTTTGTTGGTTGAATCTGTGTGGATACTATAAAAGGAGAAATACAGTTTTCCTGACAGTTTTTCCGGCTTGTTTTTGAGGGTCGTGATAGGACGCACATATCACACTCTCTATTTTAAAAATGAACTGACTGTGATACCAAAATGAACCAGCTAATGCTACCTCCGGAACATCTGACCGGGTTTTCAAATAAAGACTCCGTGGAAATTTACATCAAGAGCAGTGATTCTTCTACTGTAAGCTATTGACATGCACTCTAAAATTTAAAAATAATTAAGAACTTTCGTTCAAGCTTATGAACTTCTATCTGACTTTTAAGATTAAAATCAATTGAAAATGTTTAAATTTATATGTTTTGCGTTGATAATTTCCATTTTATTATTTTTTATTTGTATTAATACTTATCGTATAAATTATTTAAATGCATGAAATTTAAAGTTGGGTATAGACGTTGCATAGATTCGTTAGTGGTTAATTATGTTGCTTTTTCATAGTTGATTGGAATATATAAGTCATCAATGTCTCTGCAGCATCTTACGACGAATGCTAGTGGGTTTTTGTATTCCCTATGCAATTGACATTATCGATGATTTTGTATTTTGATCGGTTGTGTTTATTTTGAGATGTTTTTGACCGCGGAATCTGTGCAGCCGATCTATACTCGACATTATAAAACAAATTGTATAAAATTCATCTGTGCGAATGTAATTAAATGTTAAATTTAAGTCGGGCGTGAATGGCTGTATAGATTTGTAAAGTTATATATATAGTTTAAGGGAGGGTAATCTTGGGTTATTCGTTTCGTAGTTGAATTGGCTCAATGGATTGGATATATTTGTGTAATTAGTAGATGTAGTATGAGATCCACTATGGGCAGGATTGCATATATACGCCACACACTTTCTGTTTGCCTATGGATGGGTTTGTAAGTCGGCAAAGGACCGCAGTCCATTTCCTATGGAGTTTTTTGTTTATTGTTCTACTCGCCAACAGATGTAGCATTCCTGTTGGTGGAGAGACAATGTCTTCTCTAACTCTACTTACTGTTCAGATGTACATTCCTGACAGTATAGTATTTTGTGTTGTCGTATTTTCATGCTACATTGAATACATAAATGTATCAGATGGATTGACGCCGTTTTGACTGTGAACTTTTGGCCTAAGGTTAAATAAGGGAAAGAATATTTTCTTGTCAAATGCAGATCTATATAGTCTATTCATACTCGACTCACTAAATAAATATTAAACTCCTTATTGCAATCTATTTAAATGTAAATTTAAAGATTAATATAAAAATCTAAAAATAAACTTATTCCTCAAATTAGAATGATTTTATATGTGCGTAAATAAATATTTTTATGTGTTAATTTCTGGCAGTGGCTTTTATTTTTTTATATTTAAGATATAAAGTTATATTTTATAATCTCTGCTGTTACACTGAGCTAGTGACTTGGGCTAACGATCTGAATATTTAAATAAAGTGGAATCTTATCAGCGCGTATCTGCCTACTTTATAAATTTTTCTAAGCTCAAATGCCTAGATGGCGCCCTTGTAGTGAAGATTGCGGTTAGATTCGATCTTCACTTTCTTTCCGATCGTTACAATATATATATATTTTATTCTGTGTTATTAACAAATTTATAATATTTTATTCAACTTTCATTGTTGGTTTATTTTATATATGCAAAGTATGTGCATATTTGCAAAATGTTTGCAAAGTATTTTTCTTGAGTTCTAAACCATTTCAAATTCAGAAATCTCAATATCCAGATAAGCAATTTTATGCAGATCCTAACATTTCATTTTGATTGTAATTATTTTGGGAGAGTTTCCAGTAAAAATAAGAATTGCAAACCTCAGATTAAAGATTTATTTGACACTGAAATAAATTTTATTTCACATTATTAATTGTGACTGCACGTTATTCCATTTATTTTCTTAGTCAAATTATGAAAATAGTTAGTTGTAATTGTTTTATTGTGTTGTCATGGATGATGGAGGGATATAAAAGGTACCCATGTCTTTCTATTATTCTGGCTGATATCCTGGATAAAAAGGCTAAGTTATTCCAAATTTTATGCAATTGTTTTATTTCATTATTAGTCATATTTATCATTTCTTTTAAGTATTTATCATTGGTGTTAACTGATGTTAGGACACATTAACATTCAAGTAAAGTGAATGTCTCCTATAGCCTACCAAAATGTCAGCCATGTATGACAACACAATACTTTAGAGCACTTCCCAAAGAAAGACCAAAAAACCCTGAGATCATCATCATTATTTTTTTAATTTTATTTAAAAGTTATTAATTATTACTGCTATTATAACTGTGTTGTGACATAAGAAGAACTTTATTTTTCAATTGTACCATAAGAAAGGTACTTTTCACTTTCATTTTACTCTGCAAGAGTAGAGTTCATTTCAGATCATATTGGCAATTGACTTGTATAATATTTTATAAGAAATTAAACAGATGTGAGAACCAATAAGAAGATATCATTTTTGTTTTATAAGTGCAAATATTTATAGCTCAGAGAATATGTTTTTGATAAAGGGAGAAATCTATTTTATTCTAAATTATTAATTAGAAAATGATTCCAGTTTTCCTCTCATCCAAAGTTATTTATTTTACTTATAATGATTTATTTTATTATTTTAATTTCTTTCTTTATCTTAACTGCATATCTCGGCAGCTGAATTCTTCATAACTAACCGACCTCTGAGCTATATTATTATTATTACATATTTGATTAGGTTAGAATATATATATTCATAATAAGTTTAATCAAAGAATGGTACATATATCAGCAATTTATTGAAATAAAATATACTGAATAAAATTTATTCAAATTTACATGTAAAGTCATTATAACTATTGTAATATATATATATATATGTAAATAATTAAAAGGAGTTCATAACTAAACAATACCTGTCATCAAGGCAACTTTTTTATTAGGATAAAGATCTGTACCTAAATACATATAATATTAAAACAGTAACAGAGAATAAAAATAAAATTTAATTAATGATACTAATGCATTGAAAGTATATTTGGTTTAATTAAATTTTATTTTTATTCTCTGTTACAATGATTTTAATATTATTTACGCTAATGCCAGAGATTCAATCTATTATATATATAAATGTTGTACCATCTTGGTCTAAATTTAAATCTAAAATCATTATATTCCTAAAAAAAAAAAAGTTTTTTTTGTTGCCTTACTTTATTTTTCAACTGTTTTGAAAGGATCAATAGGTTACAATATTAATATATAGGACTGGTAATCCATTGTAATATAAGATAACATTCACGGATTTGAATTTTTTTTCTTAACAAATGGTATAATAAAGTTAATATTTTATTATTAGAACGATTGAATAGAATGAAGTTCATATTGATATATTCATTTATTAATATTTTATTTGTTTAATATTTTTATTTACTGCATACATTTGACAAATAATTAATTCATAAGCATAAATTACCAAAATAATTATTATTTAATTTGTGTATGCATGTGTACGTGCATTTTGTTTATACAATTAAAACAATTCTAAATCGTATTCCAAAATATTTTTATATATAATTATTTTAATAGGAAATTAAAATATAGAATAATTTATATTAAATAAATAGATGTATTTTAGGTTGCAAATTTATTGTATTATAATTATTTTTTATTATTTTACAAACTGTTCATTCATTAAAAAGAAACATTTTTAGTTCACGATTGCTGAAATATTTTAAAGAATTTTTTGTCAAGCAAAATATAACTTTTTATAACAGAGACTATAGCAACTGATTATCTTTGATTGAAGCCATAGGAACAATATCTAAATTAATAACCTCAATGTTTCATCAGTGGGAAAGGCTTATACAATGCTCTTGATATGAGATCGACCTTTCTCTTAATCTGCCTTTTCAGTAAGCAAAGTCAATGTGGTTTATATTGAAATGGTCAGTTTCATCCATCTGCCTGTTTCACGTATTTTACCCACACATCTATCTATATGCCAGGTATAAACTCTCTCAGAATACCCATTTAAACAACCTCGAATTATTATATATGTGGAATCACGTATATATATGCGAGCGGTATGTCTGTAGTTTAATAGTATATGTATATATTACAGATATATATTCAATTTATAAATATTTCTAGTTTAAGAAATTCGTTTTATAAATATTTCTAGTTTAAGAAATATTTTAGTTTAAATTTTTTAACCAATTTTATTGTTGTATTATTGAAATCGCATACATTTCCTGTTATTCTACATGTATGGTTATAAAATTGGTTTATATTAATTATCAAACAACTTTTATTTGTTACTGATAAACAGATCTTAAAGTAGGTCACACATTGGTCCTAAAATAGCGTGGACTTGATTTGGTAAATATAAAATGCTAATAAAATAACGCAGGAAAACAAAATCTCAATTAGTTGTCATAATTAAAAATGTGTTTCTAAAATAAATAAATGAGTTTTTCTACTGGTTGTAACTATTAAATATGTTTTGCTAAAATAAATAAATTGACTTTTCAGCTACATAAAGGCTCGTAAAATTAAACAGGTGGCCAGAGTTTGAAAAGTATAAATACTTAAAGTTTTGTTGCCAAGTATTCGATCATATATATAATAAGTGAGTTGTAAGCAGAACCTACACCCGTTTTATCTTCAAATTGGTCAAGTAGAACGGCAATAACTCATCCCTCTCCTTGACCGGGGATGGAGAAGAACTTTGGTCCGATAAAACCTAATGCCGTACATCAGCGAAGCAGCCCGTGGTAAATCTCTATTAATTTTAAATCATTATCAAAAGTGTCAACTTAATATCCTCCCAAGTACTCCAGAATTAACTCCAATGAAAACAACTGAATGGTAAATTTTCTCTCAGAGCTTTGTTTATAAACTGTGACTTTCAATTCTTTCTTTTAAAAGCTAGCTATTTATTAAATCAGCCTTTCCCAAACACCTTTACTAAAATCTACAAAGACCGTTAAATGCTAAATCTTGCCTGATTGTAAAACTTGAATTCTCTTTTAAAATGTAAAACTTGAATTCTCTTTTAAAATGTAAAACTTGAATTCTCTTTTGAAATGTAAAACTTGAATTCTCTTTTAAAATGTAAAACTTGAATTCTCTTTTGAAATGTAAAACTCTAATAATTTTTTTAAAATTAAATGTATAATTTCCTGCGGTTCTTTATACCTATTTCTAAACCTATTCAATTTATTCTATGATTTTATCATTTTAATATTATATGTATTTAATATGCCAAATGACTCGAAACTGTAAGTATTTATAAATATAATTTTAGCTTATCGATCTGTGAAGATAATTTCAAATCTTCGCAATAATAAATATTAAATAATTGAATTATTATTTTTCTTTCTCACTCACTGTTTCGAGATCATATTATTATTTTACTGATTAAGATTTGGGTATTGATATTACAATAGTCAGTTATCTAGTTAAGATTATAGTTTGCTTAATTCCAGTTATGAATTATAACTATTTATATATGTAACTCGTACATCATAGGAACTAGCCACAGAGATATTCTCAAAGCATATTTTAATGTTTTATTCGTAATTATCCCGCAAATATGCTTTGCCCTCCTGAGATTTATATATGTTGAGACGCAGGTGATAATATTAAACTAGGTTACTAATTAATTTATTCCCTAAATAGTATATTTAAAATACTAAATTTGAGAACTGGATTGTATAGATATGCAAATAGACACTAACTAATTTTAAGGCATGATAATATAACTTTATGTATTTGCGTTATATATATGTATAAGTTGCGGATGTGTCCTTAAAAGTACACAATGTACACTTATCTGCTTGCTGCATGATTCTTGATGAAGTGCTGGTGGAGGCCACACGCATCCACTTTAGTTCGGGTAAAGCACACACTTTTAGAACTAGGGCACAAGGACCTAGATTATTCATAATGCTTATCCGACTCCCTGAACTACTAATGTTGCTATTCGTAGTAAGTTGAGCGGTTTTAGGGCAAACAGAGTCTTTGAGACTGAAGCCTGTGGTTAATGACCCATTCGCATCTTTGAACTTTATTAATATTTTAATATGTGCCATAGAGTATATAGGTTAACCCATTATAAACCAGTTTTCTCTCCTTTGATATTAAATGCTTATCAAGCATTAGAGTATATCCTAATCTAGGTTAACACGCTAACCTGCGTATCTCAGCCTAATTACATTCTCGATTTAACTTTGTATAGATAGATGCCATAGGAGCACTATTATAGTTAGTTATATAACTTTGGCTCTAAAGTTCCATATGATCTAGCAGACTACAAAAGAGCTAGAAATTTGGCATATTAATATAGGCATAAACTCCAATACCGCAATACACTTTATTACACACTTATGAGATATGTAACATTAATCTCATTAGTTAGATAACGCCTGCGAGCGTAATATCTCACATTCCCATCACATAATTTTGTGTATTTTGATTTATTATTTATTATTTTATTAAATTAATAATATTTAAAATTATAACTCGTTTCCATATTTTATTGTCCGTGAGTTCACTTTATCGAGCTCTAGATTTAATTGCACATACATCATTATATCTATAGGTAGATTATTCTATTAAATTTCATAACCAATCATTGATATTTTAATTAACGACTTAGTCTTATGTGTGTATATCTGACCAAATCAGTGCTCAATTAGTTAATTTACGAGTCTTTTGTTTTACGCTAAGTGACTGCCGGACCAAGGTTAAATTAAGTGTCCATGTAAGTTGAGAAAATGTCATCCATAGGGTATTAGATCATTGAGCAGAGGTGAAAGGATTGAATGTTGGTCGGATTCTGGATCCCAGCATCCTGATTCAATCAGCTTTAGTGTATTTTGCCTGTGTTCTAGATTTTGTTACGTGGAGGTACAATTCTTACCATTACATAGGGTTTTTTTTCCCCTGGGTTCTGATCGGGCAGACGTGGGGCTTGGTTACTTATGTACATGACTCTGAACAAACCATGAATGAATCTCGGCACGCTTGGGCGAAAGAAGAAAAATGCATATATAAAATTTTTTTTTCACGGGTTTTGGCCGCCCAAACATGAGTCTATTTGATTACTTCCACGGCCCTGAACCGAAAGCACATTGGCTATATATGTGTATGCGAATTTTTTTTTCTTGGGTTCTGACCCCCATACGTGAGACTTCGTTGATTATTGCCCACAGTCCCGAACCGAATATATGTGGAGAGAAGGGATGTGCATTAATGTGTGTATAATTGTTTTTCCGAGTTCTGATGCCACAAATTAGGGACTTCGACTCCCTTTGATTGATATATATATAAATTTTTTTCTTTCCGGGTTCTAGAATTTCAATAGTATAATCACTCATATACCATGAGTAAAAGATTTTTCGAGTTCTGGCTTCAAAGAAGAACAAAAGTTTTTTTTTATTCCTCAAAATATATATATTACTTTTTTTTTTTCCGGGATTCGTTAATTATTTCCATAACACTGAATTGAACGCATGTGGGCAGAGAGAAAAGATAGGAACGGGATATATATATATATATAAGTGTGCTAATTTTTTTTTCTCAAAATAAGTATGATTTTTTTCCTCCTGAGTTTTAACATGACAGAATGGGTTATTGATAACGTAAACACCCACATACCTAAATGATAATTTCAGTTTAGAGAGAAATAAATTTCGGTTTAGAGAAAATAATTTGAGAAAAGTTGTTTTTTTTTATATATTGTAACCGGGTGGTTTGGTCAACCGATCACGTAGGGATTGTGATTCCGAAACAAACATGACATAGCGTAAAGCTTTATTTATTTTCTTCTATCGATAAATGTTCACTATCAATACAAGGGGGCGCCAGATACGATGATTTAATTATAATTTAACTTCTCGCATCACCTTACGTCATGTCAAAACGATTTCGAAGTCTAATCCCGCCCACAAGCTCGAACTCCCAGCATGGACCAATAGGGACACTCAGGGTTCCACTGTAATTGTTTCAAAATTACTATTATGGTAAAAGACGCTATGATAACCAATGGAGAAGATGCTTGATTAACTAACTGATCGATCCAAGCATTGGACCGTATCATTGGTTATTTGGGACCAATACGATTATTCGTCTATATCTCTAAACAATTAGAAGCTTATAAGATCATCCCCCCTATATCATACCGTCCGGTAGAATTATTTACTCCAGCTATATTTACAACTCATTGACATTTATTTATCTTTTATAATAGGCCCTCCCAATTCTTAAATCTATCTTAAATACGGAAGAAGTAAATAAATAAATAAACATCGTGACTTACGGCACGATGTTTGTAAGAGACATTTTACAAAAAAAGCAACAAAGTTTAAGAAAGATAAATCTAAAGTAATATAATTAACTATATGCATAAATGCTAACTTTATTAATAATCAAGACGAAAAATAGAATAAAGATTTAATTATAGGAAATGATTTGAGAAATGCTCGACTTGTTTAAATACTGAACAAATTTATTGAATATAAAAAAAAAGCACATTGGTTAAAAGTTTTATTTACACGCACACACACCCATTTACGTACTCGCACAGAAAAGAACATATTATACATAACAAAATATGGATGATAGAATATAAATTTCCTTTTTTTACATTTTTTTTTTGAAGGTAAGTGTTATAAATTATAAGATAATAATTAGGGTCAAAGTTCATATTTGAAAAGTCCTGAGATTTAAATTTTAGGAATTGCATAGTGTTTGATTTACGAAGGTTGAGATTATAATAATAAGTTATAATAATAAGTTTTTAAATATAATGAATTACGGAATATTTTATAGTTTAATTTATGAGATTGCCTTTTTTAAAAGTTTACGTATGGAATGAATGAAAGCATAAAAAAATAAAGTGTTTACCTAGGATTTTGGCTTATTCTTCCGCTGCTTCTAATTAAGTGGAGGTTTGAACATGGGAGACGATGTTTTCCATAAGAAGGTTGTTCATTTCTTTTAAAGTTGAGCGTAATAAATCAGGATGATTCATGTATTTCACGGAACATTATTGAACTGGTTGGAGCACTAATTTTAGATGGTAATATTATTAAGTATTCATAGCGATGGAGATGTTCTGGTGGCGGAGCGTCGATCAATCACCGAAGGGTTTCCTAGCCCCTCATGACAGTCGACGCTCTAAATATTAATTTCATATCGATCATCTTAGAAACGGGTAGCACAAACGAAGTAATTTGAATTAAATTGAATTTTGAGAAAGTTGAACAAAAAAATTGATAATTTGACTTAGCTTCTCTTAACAACATATATATTATATTTTTTTTTCTAGATTTTGCTTGATATTTATATGGGTTGGATCTTATCTGAGGATCGAATCTCCCCCCAGAGTTCCATGTTCTTAGAGTTGTCGTTGGGGTCCGTGTCCTACTCAATCCATGTGCTTAAGGCAATCTTATGTTTAGGCAATCTCATATTGCAATCTCAGTTAACAAACTTATATTCATTCACACCTTGGATGCATACGTGTGTGCGTGTCTTACGAGAACAATGTAATTTACATTAGCTAAAAGTCGAGCATTTAATCTTTCTCAAAATCATTTCTATAAGCTTTTACTTTTACTACAATTATAATTTAAAATATCCTTTTTTAATTACCCCCGCGGCATATACAAGTATAAATTATTTATTGATATTTATAATGGCATATTATTTTTCATTTTAGAGAATATTATTTTAGTAAATTATGTTAAAGCCTTAAACTATTTAATTAGACATATTAATATTTTATTTTACAAGTGTTTTTTAGAAAGTATGGAAAGAAAACTATATCTATTTTTTATCATAAGTTGTAAGAAAATGAAATAGAGTATTTTACATTGCTTGAGTGTGTGTGTGTTTACATATACCGACTTTGTCTCGGTATAATATATAGGATATATAGTTTTTTTATATATATATATGTAGTATAATTTTTTTTAACATTGATTCTGGATGTCCAAGCATAAGATCCATCAATTTATTGCACACACTGAATATGCATGTAAGTGTGTATATCTATGTATAGATTAATTCCATAACACATGTACAATTTTTTTTTGACTGGGTTTGAATATTGAATTGGGAAATATATCTATTTATTTCATACACTGAGTTGGTCCATATCTTCACACTCTGTGTCAGTAGTTATATATAGGAAAATTTTCCATTTTTTTTAAGTATGCCATAACTTTTGTTATCTAAATATATGTATGTTTATAATATATTGACGCGGGATAAAACATGTAACAATAAAAATGTTTTTTTGTTTGGTTTCAAACTTTGTCAAATCGTCAATCCCGTTAGTCATAGGTTGAAATTATAAAATAGTATGGGGATATAAAATATTTTTCTCCCATACTATATATATGTAAAATATTTTTTGGTTGGCATATACTGGAGAGTTTCAAATGAATTTTTTTTCTCCTTTGCTGGCGCAGAGTAGATATATACGCATAGGGCGATTGAAGTGAAATACTTCATTGTTATTAGAGTGGTCTAATAAACAATTAAAATTTTTTTGATATACGATGTATATACGCGTAATTTTACTTACTTACTGTTGACTGTCGCCCTAAAAGACTATATGTCTCTCCTAATAAATGTTGTCATCAGGAGTGAGAAAAAGCATAATGATAATAAAGGAAATCTAATGTGTTTTTTTTTTGTAATATTTTGAAGAGTTTTAAAGAGTTGGACAAGGTCTATAAACTATATTATTGTATGGGTACTCAAATAAAGTTAAAACTTGCTTAATATTAAACACAATAATAAATCTTTATAAATTTCTTTTTTTAGTAGAAATGATTGCGGTTGATTTAAAAAAAAAAAGAAACAGACACTTGGTAAGAATTAATTTTTGTTTTACTAAATTTTGATTCATAAATTTTATAAAGTTTTTTTTTATTTCCAAATTTCTAGTATTATAATTTATGAACCATATATATGTTAGGCAGGAAAACTGAATAACCATATTGGGCATAACTAATGTAATTTAACTAAATTGTTTTAGAGTTTAAATATGACACTGTATATTATAATGGAGATGGGGTAAGTTAGAAGTAAGCTAGAGTGGGCTGAGGTTATTAGAGAATGGGACAATAGGACAAGCCATTTCCGGTGAGGAGGAGCGGTGAGTAGCCATATTGATCGAATATTTTAAAAACTTTAATCAACTATAATAGAAGGATTAATAGAGACCAGATAACAAAAGAATGGGTCCTGGTATGGAGACGAAGAAGGAAGAATACATGGAAAGCCCCATAGATTTCAAAAACCCCTCCATGGTACAACCTGCCATGAATGCGGACTTCCTTACTGTGTTCTCCCAACTTATAAGAGAAGAGAACCAACTTTTGAGAGAAGAGTCCAGAAGGTCAAGAGAGACTTGAACAAGACATAAGAGCGATGGGTCAAAAGCAGAGGTCAGAAATGGGGGGGAAGGTTTCGAAGAAAGTCAGGGGAATATGACAATATGCCAGGAAAGTTTGGAGGCTGGAGATGGGGAAGTAGGCAAAGGGCAACAAGAAAGGTTAGGGGAGTTAAAGGCAGATACAGTCTTAAAGACCCTCGAGATAGATCAGAAAGAAAGGGAAGAGTGGGTCAGAAAGAAAAGGAAAGAATGGATCAGAAAGAACAGGAAAGAAAGGATCGAGAAGAAAAGGATAGAAAGGATCAGAAAGAAAAGAGGGATAATGTAGATAGGAGAGAGGAGTTGAACAAGCAAGAGAGTACAGAGGATCAGATGTACCAGAGTAGAGTAGAAACCAAAAAAAGTCCATTGGAGCAAGAGGTAATGAAGAAAGAGATAGAGATGAGGATAAGGAAAGAAGTATTGAATCGGCCGAGTATACCACGGGTAGTAATGGTACGGTGAAAGAAGAAAGAGATAAAACAGAAGAACCAGAGTATATGGCTGAATTAGAGCAGATTACAAAAACTGTACAATTTACAACCCAAATTATACCAAAGGAAGCGAAAACAGGAGTTGAGACTAAGAAGGAAGAAATAGAGGTTATAAGGAAAACTATAGAAATTGTGAGCCCACCTTCAGAAAAACTAGGAGAAATTCTTAAAATTGCCAAAGGAGAAGCTGGACCTGATGAACAGATTGAGGCACAGATAACGTCAATTACAGAAAGAGAATTCATAAAAGATGAATATACCAGTGGAAAAGATTGAATTAGGAACCATTAAAGAAAAGGTTGAGCCAAGTGCTTTCGAGAGATTGGGGGTAGAAATTGCTAATGAGAAAGAGGACATTGTGAGGGGAAAGGAAACTATTAAATTAATTCCATTAAGTGAGGAAGAAATAGTGCCCATCATACCTGAAATTATGGAGCTTTTAAGGAGAGCAGAAAAGCTGGAAGTGATGGAAGAGAAAGATTAAAAGTTGATTTAGAAATGATTGGAGAAAGACAAAAACTGCTTTCAGAAATATTCACCGAAGAATATATTCCAACAAAAGAAATAGAAAAGGCAGAGATAGTAATTCAAACCAAGTTACTAGGCGAAATGGTAGAACAAATAGAGCTTCATCAAGAAGTTAAAGAAGAGAAAGAAACTGAGAAAGGTCCATCTGAGCTAGGAATATTGAGGGAGTAAGGCATAAGAATAGGCAAGGGGCTTGAAAATAGAAAAGGTTATGGAAAGATAGTTGGGCGAAAAGAGGTAAAGGAAAGCAATGACAATATACATCAGGACAAGTTAAAACTTGTAGAGGCAGATGCAGGAAATCCCCCTATGGAAGTAGACAGGAAAGAAAATTTATAGCCAGAGTAAGATCATTTTGGGAAGGTAGACGGTAAGAGTGAAGTAGATAGGTTAATAGTCATAAGAGTAGACAATAAGGGACAGAAAAGAGTGTAACCTATACAAAAAGTTTGAAGATCGGGGTTTTAAAACAAGTGTAGGAGGAAGAATAAATTGTAAGGTTAAAGTTAAATGGGTCATACTAGGCCTATAGAAGAAAGAAAAGTTAAAAGAAAAAACCTAAGCCAGGATAGGATGGTGAAAGACAAGGTGTGGAAAGATAAGGTGTCAAAAGATAAGATGGTGATGGCGTTGAAAGATAAGATGATGGTCATAGGGGTTTACCATCCTTCTAGACTAAAACCAGATGTCAATCAACCCCCTGATCCTACCTAAGCAATATAAAAGGTACATGGATCAAACCCCTGCCTTTCCCCTTGTAAATTAAACTAACCAACCCTGGGGGTTTACTAACTCCATATAATTCCATTTGTAAATTTGTTTGTTTTTTACATTTTATAGATATAGTGTTCTTTATAAAATTGCATTGTCTTAATAGTTTAGGAAGAACTTTTTTTTACTCTATATTTCTTATATAAGTTTTCATTATGGTGGGGAGCATGAGAGTAGTAGCTAAGCAAGGTGGGGACTATGTTGAGATATGTTATGACAGGAATAGAATTTTAAAATTTAGTCGTTTAGATGAAAACCAAGATCTGATCATTGATCATTACTAATTCAGATTAAGTAAGGGCATTTTTTTTTTTTTTTTTTTGAAGTAAGTTTGGGGATATGAAACGGTCAGTTTCATCCATCTGTAGGTTTCATGTATTTTACCCACACATCTATCTATATGCCAGGTTTAAACCCTCTCAGAATACCCATTAAAACAACCTCGAATTACTATATATGCGGAAACACGTATATATATATATATGTAAGTGGTATGTATGTAGTTTAATAGTATATGTATATATTACAGATATATATTCAATTTATAAATATTTCTAGTTTAAGAAATTCGTTTTACAAATATTTCTAGTTTAAGAAATATTTTAGTTTAAATTATTTAACCAATTTTATTGTTGAATTATTGAAATCGCATACGTATATTTCCTGTTATTCTACATGTATGGTTATAAAATTGGTTTATACTAATTATCAAATAACTTTTATTTGTTACTGGTAAACAGATCTTAAAGTAGGTCACACATTGGTCCTAAAATAGTGTGGACTTGATTTGGTAAATATAAAATGTTAATAAAATAATGCAGGAAAATAAAATCTCAATTAGTTGTCATAATTAAAAATGTGTTTCTAAAATAAATAAATGAGTTTTTTTACTGGTTGTAACTATTAAATATGTTTTGCTAAAATAAATAAATGGACTTTTCAGCTACGTACAGGCTCATAAAATTAAACAGGTGGCCAGAGTTTGAAAAGTATAAATACTTAAAGTTTTGTTGCCATGTATTCAATCATATATATAATAAATGAGTTGTAAGCAAAACCAATGCCCGTTTTATCTTCAAAATGATCGAGTAGAACGGCAATAACTCATCCCTCTCCTTGACCGGGGATGGAAAAGAACTTTGGTCCAATAAAACCTAATGCCGTACACCAGCGAAGCAGCCCATGGTAAATCTCTATTAACTTTAAATCATCGTCAAAAGTGTCAACTTAATATCCTCCCAAGTGCTCCAGAATTAACTGCAATGAAAACAATTGAATAGTAAATTTTCTCTCAGAGCTCTGTTTATAAACTGTGACTTTCAATTCTTTCTTTTAAAAGCTAGCTATTTATTAAATCTGCCTTCCCAAACACTTTTACTAAATCTACAAAGAAGACCATTAAATGCTAAATATTACCTGATTGTAAAACTTGAATTATCTTTTAAAATGTAAAACTCTAATAATCTATTTTAAATTAAATGTATAATTTCCTGCGGTCCTTTATGCCTATTTCTAAACCTATTCGATTTATTCTATGATTTTATCCTTTTTATATTATATGTATTTAATATGCCAAATGACTCGAAACTGCAAGTATTTATAAATATAATTTTAGCTTATCGATCTGCGAAGATAATTTCAAATCTTCGCTATAATAAATATTAAATTATTTTTCTTTCTCGTTTGCTGTTTCAAGATCATATTATTATTTTACTGATTAAGATTTGAGTATTGATATTACAATAATCAGTTATCCAGTTAAGATTGTAGTTTGCTTAATTCTAGTTATGAATTATAACTATTTATATATGTAACTCGTATATCATAGGAACTAGCCACAGAGATATTCTCAAAGCATATTTTAATGTTTTATTTGTAATTATCCCGCAAATATGCTTTGCCCTCCTTAGATTTATATATGTTGAGACGCAGGTGATAATATTAAACTAGGTTACTAATTAATTTAGTCCCTAAATAGTATATTTAAAATACTAAATTTGAGAACTGGATTGTATAGATATGCAAATAGACGCTATCTAATTTTAAGGCACGATAATATAACTTTACGTATTTGCGTTATATATATGTATAAGTTGTGGATGTGTCCTTACAAAGTACGCAATGTACACTTATCTGCTTGCTGCATGATTCTTGATGAAGTGCTGGTGGAGGCCACATGCATCCACCTTAGTTCATGTAAAGCACACACTTTTAGAACTAGGGCACAAGGACCTAGATTATTCATAATGCTTATCCGACTCCCTGAACTACTAATGTTCCTAGTAGTAGCAAGTTGAGCGGTTTTAGGGCAAACTGAGTCTTTGAGACTGAAGCCCGTGAATAATGACCCATTCGCATCTTTGAACTTTATTAATATTTTAATATGTGCCATAGAGTATGTAGGTAAACCTATTATAAACCAGTTTTCTCTCCTTTTATATTAAATGCTTATCTAGCATTAAAGTATATCCTAATCTAGGTTAACACGCTAACCTGCGTATCTCTGGCCTAATTATATGCTCGATTTAACTTTGTATAGATAGACGCCATAGGAGTGCTATTATAGTTAGTTATATAACTTTGGCTCTAAAGTTCCGTATGATCTAGCAGACTACAAAAGAGCTAGAAATTTGGCATATTAATATAGGCATAAATTCCAATACCGCAATACACTTTATTAAACACTTATAATGAGATATGTAACATTAATCTCATTAGTTAGATAATGCCTGCGAGCGTAATATCTCACATTCCCATCACATAATTTTGTATATTTTGATTTATTATTTGTTATTGTTTTATTAAATTAATAATATTTAAAATTATAACTCGTTTCAATATTTTATTGTCCGTAAGTTCACTTTATCCAGCTCTAGATTTAACTGCACATACATCATTATATCTATAGGTAGATTATTCTCTTAAATTTCATAACCAATCACTGATATTTTAATTAACCACTTAGTCTTATGTGTGTGTATATATGACCAAATCAGTGCTCAATTAGTTAATTTACGAGTCTTTTGTTTTACGCTGAGTGACTGCCGGACCGAAGTTAAATTAAGTGTCTGTGTAAGTTGAGAAGTGTCATCCATAGGGTATTAGATCATTGAGCAGAGGTGAAAGAATTGAATGTTGTTTGGATTCTAGATCCCAGCATCCTGATTCGATCAGCTTTAGTGTATTTTGCCTGATTTAATTTTGTTATGTGGAGGTACAATTCTTACCGTTACAATATAAAAATTAATAGTTGAACTGCGCTATAGTAATGAATGGTAAAGTAAAAGAAAAACATTTGCTCTGCTCCAAAAGACCTTATCTTTTGAGAAATCTGGAAACATTTTGGAATAAAAGATAATTTTCTTGGTGCTACAATACCTATATTACTAAAATAGCTAAAAGAATATAAATTGAAATGCATTATGGATATTTACCAAAGGATTAAAAGTTCTGTTATTCGTATAAAATGGAAATATTTAATGTTTCAATGTTACTATAGAACATTGTATTAAAGTATATACTTCATTCAAAAGAATTAAAAATTCTGTTTTGAATGATATGATTGGAATATGATTAAACTTTAAACATGTTTATTAAATAGATCTCCATATTAAATACGAATGAATAAAAGTTCTCAGGACTTATACACTTTAATTCTCTAATGTTCTGCAAATATTATTATGTTTATTATGTATTAATAAATATATTTTAATGAATAATCAATTAAAGGAATATCCAACAATTTTTCAAAAAGTTAACCATTTCGTTATATTTTCATTATATATTTATTTATTTATTAACTATAGAATATATGTGTCTGTCTATATTACATAAAATATAAATGGACCAAAAGGAAAATTTAAATTATTTTAAAACAAAATTTAAATATAGTATCTTTCTTAACAATTATTCAAATGGAAGTCAATCTCTGATAATGCGCTATTTCTTAAATATTATAAATCTACACGCACTACACATGCACTCTCCTGCCGGTAAGAGAAGTGAATCACTTAAGTTTACAGTGTACATTTTATATACACCAATTCTTACAGATCATGCTTAAATCAGGGTTTGAGTGTATTATATATCTTTCTTAACACTAATTTTAAATGTTACTTAAAATTTTAAACTGTTTGTTTCTTTCATTATTTATGTATATTTGAAAAGTAATAGATTTTAAATATGAGTACTAATGAATTACATCTAGGACAAGGTATACTTCATATAACTTGATGATAGTATTGTGCTATGTATTAGTATTGCGTTATAATAATATCTGCATGGATTGAGAGTAGTGGGGGAGAATATTACAAGTATAATGTTGAATGTAAACTGGTAATGTTACATTTGCAATTGCAAAATAATTAGGAAACAAACTAAAACAAATTCACTTAATTTTTTTCCTTTATATATATTTAAGAATTTAATTATAATTGCTTATAAAAATATAACACTTTCTGGTTTATTAGTGTAGTGTCACGGACAAGTTAATTTAAGATTGTTGAAATTTTTTATGTAAATAATAGTGTAAAATTAAAGATGCCTAAATAATAAGTGTATAAAAAGTATTGGAATTATTAATATAAATTGTCATGTAAAAATAACCATATATGGATTTAATGTTAAGTAAACTGTACTTCCAAAATGCCTCATCTTATAAGGTAAAAATGGGGATAAACCAAAACCCATAGGGACTAACGAAGGGTTCAACAAACAGACCATATAAGGAAAGGTATTTATGGAATGTTTTGTTAGAACTCCAGAAGTCTGGTATATAAGTGGGATGTAGAGGGAGAATCAGGAGCATTAGTAGAAAAAGTTAGACTACAGTGGCCCTAACAGGCAGACCTATGATATCCAACTTTAAAGGAGTGCTTTAACCAACATATGTAACAGTAATGTATCTATTTGAATTTGCGGGAAATTAAACTAATATTTTAACTTACTCAAATCTGTCTCAAGTCTCATTTATTTGACGCATACACGTTAATTAGCATATCATTTTTTGCATCATTTGAGAGATACATAAATAGAAAATTTATATAACATATAGCATTATACACTGATAATTGACTCAGTCAAATATTCTAATCAAAATTATTTTTCTTAATTTATATATTTTATAATTTATTTATTAAGTTTATTATATTAATAATTTTTTTTTTATTAATTGAAACTGGATTTTGTAATTATTCATAGTTTATTAACCACATTAAATTTTAATAAAAACTTAGTCTCTATATATTTTATTTTCATTTTAAATATTCAGCTAGCAAAATATTAAATGAACATTTACATATTTTAATAATTTATGGTATTAATTTAGTATTTTCTCATTGATATTTTATTGATTATAATGAATAAATAATTATTAAATGCTAATTTGTTAAGTATATGTATTCGTCTTTGTTTAACCCGATATAAATTGGCACTCAGCGTTATTTGTACTTTCATAATTTATACTATTTAATTATTAGTTTATAAATATTTCATATTAGTACAGTTTGGTATCTCAATTAGAGTATAAGAAAATCATTAAGTAAATTATATATTTATTTTATACTGTTACAAAATTAGTGTTCAAATGTAATAGGTTATTTATTTAATAATAGTTGATTTACATTTTTATTCTGTTATAGATTTAGCTTGCCCAAATCATGAGATCTTGATGATAATTTAAACTATATCATTATTCCGTTAGAGATTTGGTGCCCAATTCGTGGTGCTTGATGATAATAAAAATTACATCATTATTCTGTTATAATATATATGTAACATTAGGGAAGTGGGTAAATACACAGTAGGTATTTGAGGTTGGGAAATAAGACTACTCAAGGAGAAATTGGGTAGACTTTTTCTTTAATTAAAAATAAAAGGGATAAAAGAAAATTAAAATATTTGAAAGACTACATTATAAGGATGAAAAAAAGATTAATTAGGTTACATATAAAAAACAACAAACATGACAGATCAGAAAAGTTTTTACAATATATAAAGTTGACAGAATTTATTTTTAAGTATTTACATAAAAAATGGAAAATATGTAAAAAATATATTACAGGTTCATAAATAAGAGAGATGAATTGCCTAAGAAAAAATGAAAAATTTTATGAAAACTGAATATCAATAAAAATAGTTTAGAATTGTCAAGAATTAAAACATATGTAGTATGAATGGATACATGGTAACACCAAAGGAGTCTATTGTTATTTGGACAAGATCAGAAGTTTTGGATGCCAAAAAAAAAAAAAAAAGCAAAAATAGTTAAAAATTTTGATTGCAGATATAATTAAAGTAGAGATGGCAACAAAAATACAGCACATTTATTTTTAGAATGCAGGATATTCGATGACAAACAGAATAAATTGTATATGAAAATGGAAGAAACAAAAAGATAAGAGATGTAAGGGAGGTAGAGATTTTTTGTTTTGCTTAGATGAGAAATATAATGCAAAAATATTATTGGAAATAAAGGAAACAGCTTAAATAAATGATCCATATTGATAGAATGATTTGGTAAATGTAGATTAAAAATATTAACAGTCAGAAAAGTAATAATATAAAAAAGTTTCTGCAAAAGGAAATGCTTAATTTGGTTAATAGATTACTAGTTCGGTGCCCAAAAAACATATGATTTTGTTTAAAAAAGAATTGAATTTTATAGAATAAAATAATTTCTTAAGATTAAGTAAAATATTTTATGAAATAGCTAAATATAAAAAAATTAGAACATTATATTTGTCAAATATTAATTTAAATAAAGTGATATATTTAATTTATTTATTCATGAACATTCAATCATTTCATTAAATTTAATTACTTTAATCAAGCTCAAAACAAGATGATATAAATGTACATAAAAATTTAAATAAAAAAAGCTTGGGGGGGAGGGGTCCCATTTTGTGTACTGCAAGTTATTTGATATCATATTCTAAAATTTGAAGAGAATAAAATTTCAAAAGATATAAAATTAATAAAATTTCATATTCAGCATTCAAATCAATTTTTTTATATAGTTTAAATATAATTCAAAAAATCATTAAAAACAAATGAACAATGGATGATCTTGTAATAGGTATTTAAAATATGACTTACGACTATGTTGTTTTGATTAAGCATTTCTTCATCTGTAAAGGGGCGTATTCGTAAGTAAACTTTCATTTGATCAACACATGGTTCAATACTGCTGGATCTTGTTTTCCTTGGTGTATCAAATTCTTCAAGTAAATTCCGCCTGAAGTCGGTATCTTCAAGAATATTTTCACCTTCATCACTCAACTCTCCATCAGAGAGAAGATGTAAATCAGGATCCGACATTTTTTTTTTCTATTGGACTACAAAATAAATTATTAAAACTAAAAAAAAAAAATCAAATAAATCTATTAAAATAACAATAATAAAATTATGAAACTAGAAAATTATTATGTATGATAAAACAGTGTGGTAGTATACTTAGTGTAAACACTTATGTTATTTTAAAAATAAATAATTAATAAAAATAAAATTCTTAAAACTAATTTTTAAAAACATTTTAATCTTCCCCAAATTTTTAGATAATGAAATAAATTCAATAAACTTTACCTGATTTCTTCGAATAAAATAAAGTGGAATGTATAAATGATAAAAAATTTTGGAGAACAAAAAGCTGTGAATCAGAAGTATTGGGATAAACTAAGAGATTTTCATTTTCCAGTGAATTGATAAAAATGACTTTATGATTAAAATTCAAAATCCAGGTGTTAACATTACAGTTATGGTGGCTAAACAGCATTTCACACGACCCAATATTGGGTCACATTAAATTTTTAATGGGTCGCGAATATGCACTAAGAAATAAAAACATAAATATCTGATAGCAAAAATCTTTTTACGTTTTAAAAAAATATTAGTATTAATAAAAATAAAAAAAGTAAGTAATACTACCTATGCTTTGTGTAGTTGTCTCAAATTCAATTGTAAATTTGAACTTAAATAATCATAATGTTAAATTTCTCGATTACTGTATTTTCAAAATGTATTTGTTCAAAAAATTGTAACCAAAAATGCAACTAAAATTAATGCAGCCAAAGCGTCAGAGTAGACAATTTTTTAAATTTTTCATACGTAACTTAAATAAAATTCTATATAATTTATTTTTGTAATTTTTGCTTGTATTTCGTATATAAATAAAACCTTATTTGAAAAGAAAACACTTTTTTTTTGGTAATTAACAAAATGTGTTAAGCGTTTAAATTAAAAATATGTAGTTTAACTTTAACTCAACTTTTAGCTTACAAATTATTTGTTCATTATAAATATTATCAAATTGATCCAAATATATACATATTTACAGTACTATGCTGATGTAATATCTTTTATTTTATATTATAATTTATGTAATAAACATTTGGGTCGCAGAACTATTTCAATGAAGACTATTGAGTCACGTGGCAAAAAGGTCAAGAAACAATATATAAGACTTACAAATAGGACCAAATTGTTTTCTTCCACCTTCTTCATTTGCTCTACATCAATAATTTCATTTGCTTATTTTTAGAATATAACTTTTAAATTAAAAATCATAAATATTTTTATACATTCATTAATATTCTTCCTTCCAGCATGGTTTTCATTATATCAGTGTATCTCAGAATTGGTCTTCCATCCAACACCTTATCTCAATTATTTGGATTAGTGACCCCCCCCCCCCAACTCTTCAAAATGTCAATGCTTAACTTTCCAGCTAATCCCTTCCATATTTCTTCAACCATGCATCTCAAATATTTTAATATTCTGATGTCAACAAATAAAAAGTTCCATTTCTCACCATTATGCAAATCCAAACACAAGAATACATTATTCTCTTCTGGAACTCCAGATTTAAAGATTTTGACATTAATAGGTGTTGTTTTTCAAAAAAGGTTCATTTCACCTTTACAATCCTAGTTTTCCAAATTCACAGTACACACTATCTCTACTAACTGACCAAGATATTTGAAATGATCCACCTGTTCCATTATCTCATTTTCTAATTTAATAAAGGCAATATCATGACTTTGTGATATCACCATTATCCTCAAATTAATATATGTAACAAATTGAGAAACAACTTTATTTTTTCCACCATTATCGTAAGCATTTTAGGACTATTAGCAATTATCACCTGATGTCTTCATATTGATTGGATGATATGATCTTCCATATTCAGTCTTCTTTTCCACCTAACCTATCCATTATAGCGATAGTAAAAATGTTAAATAAGAAGACAATCTTGTCTCCTCTTTTGACATGTTTATGTTTTAGCATAATGCTAGTGCTTTGTCTTGTATAAAGATGAAAAATTATCCTGATGTTATCAGCTATCTATTTGTTCCAAAATGGGCATAGCCTAAACCATTATACATAATCAAAGATCACTTCAGTCCACAAAAATGTACCAGTCTCAGAACTGAATGACTAATTAGTATCTCACAAAAAAATATAATGGTAAAAATCCAGTAATAGGAATTATAAGCATCATATAAGTCTAGCTTACATTTAATATAAAGAATGATGTTGAATGAATTAATCCTGTTGGCACTTTACATCAAGAAAGAACAGAAAAATAAAACTTAGTAGCAGTATGAAGAAAGAAGACCTACATATGGGAAATCTAACTATATATCAGAGTATCACTTTCATTAATTATTTAGTTCCTTAATCATTTGTATTTTTACAATAAATAACTAAATAAATGCCCTGCACTGTTTGGCATCTGACTTGGGATCGGGAGGTCCCAGGATTGATTCTGGCATTAAAACATCTTACGAATTCCCGAGCAATAAAGCTATTAGCCTTTTTTATCAAAATAAATGAAATTAAAAATTTTTTTTTAAAATTTACTGCCTATTTGATTAAGTGAAAGTGCAGTGAACTTAACTGAAGAAATAAAAAAATACACCTATGCTTATATGTTTTGAAAAAAAATAATAAAATTATTGTAGAATATGAAGAAAAGTTCCTACAAAATGATATTTCATTTCAGTATTCTATCATTGATAAAAGAATCGTTGCCTTTTAGACATGAAGCAACTATTCATATAGGAATATTTGATATTTCATAGAAAGGATAATAAAAATAAAGACAAAATATAATATATTATCCTTTTTGTTATTCAGTGTTTAGTCATCGACATATATATATTAAACTGTTTAAAAATAGTTTCAATTGGTTTTTCTCAACCTGCATCTACAGTTCTAAAATCATTAAAAATTTTGATTATAGTTAGCTCTCTTTTATAATACATACTTGTTTATGAGGGGACTGTAAAAATGTTGGGCTTTTTTAAAACAATAATGCTTAAATATTTTGAATGAATGACAAATATTTTAAAAACCAGATAATACTTTCGTTTTCTCCTTATTGCTAAATAAAAAATAAAAAAATTTGAGCCTGGAATTAATATGATTTAAATATTAAAAAAATATATAACAGAATTTCAAGTGAAAATTTATAACATTTTATTTGATAAACAACAATAATTTTTCTACTAAAAAAGAAAAAATCTGATTAGCTTGTAATAACTAAAATTATTATATTTTTTTAAATGATTTTTCATACATATTTGAATTAATTATTGTATTTTCAATAACCTAATTCAATAGATATGATGCCTTTGATCTCTTTATGTTATACTGTACTTCTAATAATTGATATTTAAAATTATGTAACAAATAAAAATTAGATCAAAAATGATTTTGCTACGAAATTATAAATACAATCAATTTAGGATAATAATAAAATTTAAATACTACAGATATTGTCCAGAGTGAACTAGAATTGACCAAATTGAACTACCAATCATTATCTACTCAGGATCATTTATAATAGTGAAACAATTCAAATCATCTGCTCCATTGAATTAAATTATCATCAACATCTTTAAAGGAATTTATGATTTTTCCATATGTGCTTTGAAAAGCATTTTGAAAGAAAAAAAAAATTGATGGCTTTAATAATAATAAAAAAAAATTACAGCATTTTATATTTCATACGATAATTGTTTCTTATATTTATGGATTTACAATCTATGCTAAAATTAAATTAGAAAAGATAAAAATAGGCTGTCATTTCATATAAGCAAAGCTAAATATATAAAAATTGAATACAATAAGATTTGTATAATTATTGGTTAAAAAAATAATTATGCTTAATAATATTGGAAAAAATTATGCTTAATAATATTGGAATGAAAACAATTAGAAAAAAAAAAAAAAATCGTGCATGGATAAAGGAAATGGGTCAATTTGGAGAAATGTTATTTATGATTGACTTGAACCAATAGACATCACATGACCTCCATCTCTTATGCTTGTGTATAACTGTTGTATGCTGTGTGTGGCATATGTATAGTGAGTTTTGCCTGTTTTAATGATTGACTTGAGTTAGAGAGTGATTAAAGAAATTCATGACTGCAAAAAAAATCAGGAAAGACATATTTCATTGTATAAAGTAGCTAGCAGATTACAGCAGAACTCCTAATTGAGAAAAAAAAATCAAGATAATTAATTCAATAAGTTGATCCCATCAATAATTATAGTTAGTAAATTTATTTGCATGATATGCTACAGAAAAAATGTGAAAACTTTGAAAATCTCTAGATTATATACAAGTTAATGACAAGGATTTAGAATATGCTAAACCAAGCAGTTCATTCTTACGTCAAGTTTAATAAATCAGTCAAATTAGTTTCGTGATGGACTCTTTTTTTAAATAAGTTACTTAACTTATGGCATGTAATATATATATATGCAATACTTTAATAAAACAGAAAGGATAGATAACTGATTTTTATTACATCAAAATTAAAGGAATGATAATTTCTGAAAAAATGCACACTACTATTGGGATCAGTATTATGCATAACAACTTTTATTTCATACTAACCAATTTAATTTTCCTTTTATATAATAAATTTACGAATATCAGTGTATGTATACAAGTATATTTACGTTAAAAATCACATGATCACCCATTGATTAAATCTGGCTTGCATTGAGTGGCAATACGTATACCTGTTTTAATACGTTAAAAATCTGAGTTTTAACATTTTATAATAAAAATGTCATGTATTATTTCGTTTATGATCATAAGAATTATTGATAAATTGACCAACACTTTGAAATAATTCATTATTAGATACAACCTATATTTTTAATATAATTTGAGTTTAAGAGACTGATTTTTTCTCGGAATAATTGACATGCTGAATAGGTTCAGACAAATGTTGACCACCATAAGCTTATAATAAATTAATTTTGTTTAATATTTCTTGCTCTATGATAAGTATGAATACATATTACTTATATCTATATATTCACATACTGCTGATCAAAACTAGAATCTTGAACATTGATTAAGCTATTACATATCTGTCTTTTATATAAAAAAAATTACTATTAGTATCTCTAACGTTGATTTATTTTAATATTATTAATTGATCTTTATTTGACAATCTATGAATATTTAGTCTTCTTTAGGCAACTTAAAAATATAGCGTGTTTCTAATACAGTATTAGTTTTAAAAACTAGATCACAAAGACAATAGACGACTAAGAATATAAACGTAACGACTTTTAAATCAACCGTTTAAAGAGATAACGATAAAACAGTGAATTCAAAGACCTGCCTTACTTTAAATTTTTCATTTTCTAACTAAGTGTAAATTACCTTTCGTAATATTTAATTCCACCATTATGATCAAAAATTTTCTGTTTATAACTATTTATCTAATTATATAATGCAATTTTTTCCAAAAAATAATCTGAATTAAAGCGGAGTTATATACAAAAGCTAATATTTCGTATATTAAACATCTAAATAACTTACCTCTTAATTATCAGCTTTTCTATAGTTATTAAATCCCAAAAATAATTAATTCTTTTAAATAGAAAAACAAATGCATAAACCAAAGTTGCTTAAATTTTTTTGAAAATTTGCAAATTTGCGCTACACTATTATAGTTTCAAAATTAACCAATCAAAAATGATATTTTTTAACAAACTCTAAAAGGAATGAGTATGCGCAGTTAAGTAATAGTTTAAATCGCCCTGGGTTGTTGACTTTATTAGCTTTTAGTTTATTTTCATAAAAAAAAAAAAAAATGTATGTTGATTCAGTACTCAAATAAAAATATGCATTATACTATTTTGTCGTGATTTAATATAATATGTTGTAATCAAAATTGTTATTATCTGGCATCTTACCATTGCTTAAAAACGGTTGTCGAGCAAAGCTGTCTTCGTAACAATCCTTCAATGATTTTTGTCTCATCAATACAATAAAAAACTGTATTTTCCTAGCATGATTTTTATTTTTCAATATCCAGCTGTGAATTGTATAATTCAAAACAATAATTTGATTGTTTTAAAATTTTATTCTTACTAATGGTCAAATATTTAATATAAAAAAAATATTTCTTCACAACGTTATTACATATATATAATAATCAATCTAAATAAGATTGAAACAAACAACTAATTATAATTATTTCATTTAGATAGATGAGTTAATATAGTTAAAAGTCCAGCAAAATTAGTTCCAAAATGGGCATTATTAGACAATTGGACGATTTAAAAATTATAAATGGAAATTTATAGAGGTGGAAAAGGATGGGGGATTAAACATATTTTTTAAAAGAATTTATAAAATATTGTATGATTTTAAAATTTCTTATCTATTCTATTTTGTTTTGTTTATGGGTTATATATATAATGTTAATATGTAATATTGTTTAGGATGTCCAATAGGTGGAGTGAGTGGGTAAAGAGATGAGGATTAAATTTAGTGCAGAAAAATCAAAAGTAATGATGATAAATGCTGGGGGAAAAGAAGAGAAAAATTTTTTATTGGGAGACAAAGTTAAATGTGTTGAATAGCTATAACTATTTGTGAATCATCTTAAGTAATCAGAGAAATTGCTTGGACAAATGGAAGAAAAAATAATAAATGAAGCAAAGAAAGGGACTGATAAAGAAAATTAACACCATTTTCATATAATAAATATGATGTAGCAAGAATTGCAAGGAAGGAGTGGCAGTAGAAGGGTTAACTTACAGTAACAATGTGTTAGCATAGGGGTATTAGATTACTTAGAAAAAGTACAAAGAGAAGTAAGAGGACTTGCATTATATGCAGATGTGTGAACAGCGAAGGAGACAACTCAAGGAGAAATGAGATGGTCAAATTTTTATATGAGAAATGCAAAATGAAAATGTTTGGTAGATTGCAATTTTTTGGATAGTAAGAAAATAGCCAAAATAGTATTTAATTGGGTTACGAGTAAAAGACAGGCAACAACATGGGTGAGAAAGATAGTATGGTGTGCAGACGATTTGGATAAAGACTATATCAGTATACTTGTACAAAAGGTGGGGGTGATTGTGTTAGGAGAATTGTTAAATGTAATAGTGGCAATGAATGAGATAGAGAAATATATGCATTAATAAAAATTAGAAAGTTGGTGAGATGGAGAAATAGTGTGAAGTGTAAAAAGAGTTTAAATATATACAGAAGTAAACAGAATACTGAGTACGAATTAATTTATGATAGGAAATATACACAAATAAAGAAATGTGGATGATTTAGTCTGCAAGTTATGTAAGGAAGGTGTGAAAAATATTAAACATCTGCTAATTGACTGTAAATGCTTACAAACAGAAAGGGTACAAATAATGAAATTGTGGGAGAATAAACAAAATGATTATACAGAGAGTGGATTCTTGGTTTTTATGCTGGGTTTGGAAAAAGATAAGGGGGATCTAGGTATAAAGGCCATAGAGTGGACAAAGATGTTGTTGTAGAAATAGGATGGAGCAAGATAAAGAAGAATATGGGAAAAAGTTAGAGTGGGGAATAGAAAGGGAAGGTGAGTAACAGGTTTCTCTGGGCATAATGGCTGAGAGATTTCTGACTTTGGTAAAGGAGAAGCCATAGCGCATCATTGCATTGCATCACATATGGTATATAAAACTTTATATCTTGTAAAGCTTTCAATAAGAGATAAAAACCCAATTTGATAATTAAATAATTACTATTAATTATTGTTTCAATCTTATTTAGATTAATTATTATATTAGTTTTATATATATATATTATAATGGAACCCGCTACCCCAAAGTTGATGGTGTCGGATATACTGGAACCACTGGGTACACCATACGATGATGCGAATTTGACTAAATAGTTGGATGATTTGGATGAAATGTGTCAACCAACCTACAACAAGTCATATCCCACAATTCATGATTCAATGACACAATTAGGTATGTCAGATGTTACTGAATCAAGAATGGCATCTAACAAAGGGAACACATCTCGCTACTGTCAGACCTAGGTCTTAGAATAGGATGCTAAAGATGTCACAATGAAATGCCCAGTTCCAAGTCACATCTACTTTCAATATACTAACTTATAATTTACTAATAATATTTCAACGTAACTTAGACCAGTGCATATTCATTACACCTCCCTTTTTAGACCCCATTACACCACGGAATTCAAACTCAGGGAGTTCTTGCAGTCAGCTCTCTTCGGGGATGGACTTACTCAATTATAAAACAAATATGCCTATATACAAACATAGATATAGAAAAATACTGATGATGATCAATTATAAGAGCAATATACAATGATGATGGTGATCATCAAACCTTTAATTGTGTAAATTCATAATGTGATGGTGATGACCAATGTCTAATGGTATCAATGCACAGTGATGATGGCGATGATCAAACAAAGATTAGATTGTTTAAACAACTTAATTTATTAACAAACATATAAAAATAAATATTTACAAACAAAAAATAATAAATAAATATTCGATTATCAAGAATGGTTTTTCTTTCATCTTGATGGCTTCATACAATAGAAACAAAATAATTTGAAGTATATTATATACAAAATAATACTATATAATTCATTAAATATGTACATAAAACAAAATAAAGAAAAGCACAATGCAAATTCACTAATTATAAAACAACCCCATTAATATAATTATTATAGTGATATTTTTAGGCTAGGGTAAATATATTAAAATTATGTTTTTTTTTTACTATATATATATAGCCCCACTCCTATTTATATGTGGGTATAAGTCATGATAGAAATTAATGACAGCTAAAGACCATTTACTCAATGGATTAATTGTGCATTCAGAATAAAACAAAATTACAAGTAAATATTAGTAGATTATTTAGTCTTGTTGTCCTAAAGTCTTTCCCTCAATGTTAAATATATATATAAAAAAAACCTTACTTGAGATGAGGTCACCTTGATGGATTAATGTGGAATTCTAGAGGAATCTGAAAATTTATTAAAAAAAAACAAAATATATTAATTGAAGAGGATTCCTTTTTTTAATTTAAATCAATATAACATTTATCCATCCATTGGTTCTACTTTTAAATGGTAAGGGATCGAATTTGAAAAATGAATTTTAAACACACAATAAAAAAAAATTACAATATATAAACTTTCAAATAAAAAATGACAAAAGCAAAAAAAAAAAAAAATCATCACATGAATAAAACTTGTAATTTACCTTGAGTAAAGAAAGCATTCAGTCCAAAAAAAAATGTTAATAATCATGGCTAACATTCCTTTTCTCCAACTCTATTGTTAATTATATATTCCATGCTCCTTGATTGAAATGCTCACACATGAAATCTCTTTCTTGACCATATATGAATCCATGGAAGATAGCAGTACACCAGCATTCTTGAGATAGACATTCTGATGGAAAATTTTATATCATAATTCCATAATTTCCTAATGACATAGAAGTTAGTTGGAAAGTCCCACAGCATTGGCTTTCTACCCCAAATACATCATAATGTTTTCTTTATTATAAATTATTATTTATAACTTGGCTTAATTATATATAAAAATAGCTTTTAAAGACAACAGTTAATTTTTAATAGTTTCAGATTTCCTTTGCATTATTTCTATTATAATGAAATTTAGCTTGCAGAATAACAAGTCACTAGTTCATTCCTCCCAATCTTAAATTAAAGTTCAACTTTTTGAAACTAAATATTAAAACTTTAATATTTTTTTTAAAGGGCAAAAAGTTTTTTTCTTTTCTTAAAAGAAATAAAAACTTAACTTTTTCTGCTATCTGTTCAATTCCCGATTTTCAAGTCAAGAACGCTACTTTCTGTCAATTCAATTGTAGATTTTTCCAGTCAAGAGAAACGCTCTCTTGTCACATGCTTGCTAAAACCTATTATTACAACTTGTTAAAAAAAATCAATTTATAAAATATTATATTTATTTAATTTTCATTATTCCAAACTCTATCATTTCTCAACAATTTTGACCTCATTTAATTCTTAATCTCTAATTATGTCCATTTTATAAGTCATCCAATTAATATTTTTAATTAATGAAATTAAATGAATAAAAGAAAAACAATTAATTTCTACCAATAGATGAACATATTCATTTATATGATATATACATCATGTGTATAGCAACTTTGTTTGCTTTCTCACTATAGACAAAAATAATAATTAATTTCTCAAACATATCAGTGTATAAGTATGTTTATATATGTATATACTATTTTGATATAAGCAAGTATATATTTATTTTCCTATTACTTGATCTGAATTCAAATATTGAAAAAGAAATTGAGTCAGCTGTGTAGGCCAGTTGTAAGCCATTTCTTACAATATATATATATATATATTGAAGAAAATCAAGCAATTTAAATAGACCATTGGATATAGGAGCTCTTTGACTATTAATCATTAAATTAAAGAATAATAATAAAAGTATTAAGACATGATATAAATATTAAACTGAGCCTTTTTGGTAATTTTGCATAGGGAATCAAAATTCTAACTATATCATTGAGCTGGAGTTTTTTTACAATTCTCTATACTTTTCCAATTTCTTTACATTAAACTTCCAACCACTTTTGTTTATTCTTTCTGATTGCTTTCTTTGCCTCATTGACCTCTGACATTTATTGCTTTTGTCCAATTTTTGAATAACTCTTTTTATTTCTCAAATTAACCTTTCTGGCCATAATGAGTGATTCTTCCTGTGTTATAATTTCAATAACAGCTACCTTTAAATATCTTTTCTTTTCTTGAATCTTTATCTTTTTTGAATCTAAATAGACAGATACATATCTTAGTTAGAATTTGTTTTTGAAAACAACTTCTAAGCTTAAGATTAATATTTGTGCTTAATTAAGCTAATATTTGAATCTATGTTTGCATTCCTCAAAGTTCTAGTATTTCTGTATTGATATTGTTCATTATCTTGATAAGACAGAGATGATAAATATATTAACTATCCATGATCATGTGATGTTTAATGGTTTAAAAATATCTTTTCAGATTTCTTTGTCTATAGTGTTGTTAATTTCTTTACCTTTTAATCTCCAAACTGATTTTTTACAATTTACCTGGAATTGATTGCAACTTATCACTTTTAAAGCAAATAAAAAGTTGTTTTTTTTACGATATTTCTTTATTTTTTCAAAAGTGTAAAATTGTTTTATAATTTGACTCATTGCAAGCCTTATAATTTCAAATAATTATAGGAGCCTGTAGTTGCACATGGATGGTCATCTAACTTACATTATTTGTTCTGGAAGGATTTAAACAATCTTTTAATATGGAGAGCAGATATGTAGTCAGTCCACCATCAGGAATGTAGTTCTATTCCAAGAAAAATAACCAATTGATCAATCTCATGGTTCTCTAATTCTTTATCCAGATTTAAAATGATGATAATTATTTTCGAATTTAAATAATACTTTTATCTTAATATAACTATGATGATTTGTTATCCCCATTTAAACAGTATTATTTTAATGGGATTAATCTTCTATGGAAATTCATGACTTGCCTAATAAATGAGTATCTTTGCTGTTATTTTTACCTTGGTTTTTATAAATATGTACTTGTTAAAGCTGCAGTCTCAGATTGGGGGAATGGAATGATTCATGAAAAGAGAACATGATTTTTCATGTTGCTGCAAATGTAATTTTTTTTCATATATATATAGCATTAATTTTTGAATGATCAAAATTGTCAATTACTGAAAATTAATAAAGTGTTTACTTTATGTAAAGTATATATAAGAAGTGTTATTATTATTAGTATTAATAATAATTTTTGTAAACTAGAAATTTGACGTCTAATGAGAATAATAGAACTATTATTGCTCAAGAAATTACATGGGAGACCACATAACATTTGAGGACCCAAGTGGCAGATTGAGTTTTGATGGAAGAATATTTAGTTCTTGAGTTAATCGTCATTGCATTCAATTGTGCAGATGTGTTAATAAATTGATTTAATGGACTTCTGAAATATGTTATTATTTAGAGATGATTGATAATAATTTGAGTGTATTCTAAAAATAAAACAATAATTATTAGTAAACATGAAATGCAATGCTTGTAAATCAAACTGATATAGTATACGTGAGATAAGTACAGAACAATGATAAAAGGAATTTGAGAGAACATAATGACTCCGACTTAATGAAGAGATTAATTCAATGAAAATACTTCTTAAATCTTTTTTTATTTGTTCTAGTATCAATAATTATATGTTTAAAAGATGAGAATTTGGGTTATGTGAGTGAGAAGATTGAAAAAATGGATAAAAAAAAAAAAGCTATACATATGTTAACATTAAAAAAAGATTTTTTTGATTTTTTAAAAAGGTTAAAATAATAACCTGATAAAAATGGCTAATAATCATTTGCATATTTATAAAAAAACAGTAACTGTCAATGAATGCACACTGTAAAGTAAATTGATATACTATATGTGTATTTTAAATGAAATATATTCATGGATAGAAGATAACTGCTTATGATTATTTGACAGAAATCACTGTATTAAAATTATTTTGATTAAACTTACCAAATAATTTAAAAGGAATATGAATCTACTGTACTTCTCTGCTGCATCTTGTGACTCTGATTAAATAATTCTCTACTAAAGTACATGTTGGCATATATGATAAACAATTTTACAAAAAATAATAATGTAGCTAATTTTTCCATATATTTGCAATATACTTCTTTGGGATTTTCTCCTTGCTTAATTATAAGAATGTATTTTTGTTTAAAGACTTTGTTCTTGTGCTCCTTTTTTTTTTCTTCACAAAGATCAATGGTAGAGAAGTTTTAAATAACAACTTTTCCTCAAAATTTTTTTTTCAAATAGCAGTTATTTTAATTTAATTTAGACTTTTCATTCATGATAAAGAACTTGTTAAAAATTTCAATGGTCTCATTTAATAATCTTTGATTGTATGCCAAATTGGCATTTTATTAAAATAGATGTTTATCAATTTAATATGGGAGCTAGCTTCCTGCCTAACACCATAATTGTGCTATCATTTGTGGCATTAATTCTATGGTTGATCTACCCAATATATAGAAGTGGGCAAATGCAGCATGCAATTTCGTAAAGACTGTCCACATTGCAAAGAAATTTTATTTTTAGAATATGAAAATATGAGTTGATATTTTATAACAATTTTACCAATAACTTTTTTTATGTAAAGCCAAACTTTCTGAATTATCAAAATCCTTATTTATATGTATATATGGAAAAAAACCTTATTAATAATGTTGTGGATAAAATCATTGCCAAAAGCCTTTTTTGTATAATAGAGAGGTCCTGGTAAATATATCTCTTATTAGAAAGCTATTTTATTCTGTCTAATAGTCATTGAATCACAGAATAATTTAGGGATAAAATCATAAGAAAAAAATTATAAATATCTTCTTGTACATATTTATTTTCTCTTTATAGTGTAAGACAAAAAAAATTTTTTTTTTCTTTAATTAAATCATTTGGAAAAGAATCGGTTGTTCTCTATTGCCATAATAAATTTGATATTAATATGAAAAGTATTTAAAAAATTAAGAATATGGATAAGAGTAATGTTATCATAAACCAATCAACAAAAAACATGTCTTAACCATAAGGATAGATTTTTCAATAGTTAAAAATAATATTCTTTTTTCTTTAGTTTTTCCTAAAAATATAGCCACTTCTATAGAAAATGAATCATTAAAACAAAAATATGTATTTGATAAACAATATTCCATTAACTCATAACAAATTTGATAATTTGATATTTTTTTAAAAATTCAACAACTTTATTCATAGACATCCTGGTAAAAAGTGAAACAACGAACAATTGGGTATCTTTAAATTCAAGAAAATGATTTGTAATTTATTAGAAGATGATATTTGTATTAAATGGGGTTGAAAATATGAGATTAGAATCCTAATTAAGATACAAATTGGATAAACAAAAGCCCTCACTGCCATTTTCAATGGAATTCCTGATTTATAAATATTTACAGTTTCATTTAATAAAATATCGTATATTTGAGATACAAATCATTTTTTTGAATTTATGAGAGATATTATGTAATTAGAGAGTATTTTGATAAGACTGATGTTGTTTGCTTTTTATCTGTGTTCTTGCAAATGAAGCTTCTGATGTTTGAAAAATATTCAATTATCTTATTTCATTGTGAGTTTACTGAATATTGTTCATCAATTTGTTTTGGTGGTCAACTGAACAAACTAACACCAGGATTAAATAGTGTTTCAGAAATTTTTCCAACACTGGCTTGTAATTTTACGTAAAAATTTAGAAAAAGGAATATTATTTTCACTAACTTAAAGGAAAATCCATAAGGCTATGATATGTTGATGGTATCTCTTTCAACACTTTTGATGTTAACATAGATTTATTATGGAAATAAGTCATCTTTTTTATTTTAGATGTTTTTGTTAAAGAAATAAAGATGGTTCTTTGTTTCATGCTATATGTATAGAAAACAAACAAATTTTTTTTATCACCATCCAGCATAATTGCTTTCTGACATTAGAACACTATTAGACAAAATAAGAAAGCTTTCTCATAACAGATATATTCATCACAATACCTCTAATATTAAAAAAATGTTGCTTAGCAAATGGTTTTGACTACTGCATTGTTAATAAGGTTCTTTATATATATCTAAAAAAAAAAATTATGAATTAAAATGATTTTGTCTTATATAAAATGAATCATTGACAAAATTGATGTACAATAATATCAACATTGCTTAAACTTCTTTAAAAAAACATTAGTTCCTTTAAAATGTTATGATGTTTATGAAATTTCATACTGAATTTGCTCACTTAGACAGACCACTCATAAAATTAATATCACCCAAGAAGAAAATATATATTTTGCAGTTAGAAAATAATCTAATACAATTATTTATTCACACATAAAAATGATAGCAAATTTAATAAAACACAATTTCTGGAAAAACTGAGATTATTAAAAATGATTATGGGACCTAACTGATATAAATGAAAAGTCTGAATTAAATAATATCAGTGACAATGGAAAAAAATTTTTTTAGAGAAGACAATCCTTATTCAAAATTTCTCAATCAATGATTTTTGACAGTGGGAAGGAAGACGAAATTAAATAATTTAAACAAAGGAGGAGAGAGAAAGCTCTGTAGAAAGTGTGTCATGGTTGTATAAAAATAACTCTATGTTTTAGTTTTTTTTATTAAATTATTTTTATTTGATAAGAAATAACTAAGATGGAAAAGTTTTTAGTCAAACTCAGCACAGCAAAGTAATCGAACAGGTCAATATTTCTTTCAGGCATTAGGTAAATCAAATCATGATAGTTTTAAATTGTATACACATAGCTTTCCATCTTATTACACACACACACATATATATATATATATAGGGTGTGTATCAGTAAAAAAGGTGATTGATGTGAAATATAATGAAAAATGTTACTTATGCTTTATTTTTAATATTAATAGCTCAAAAATAATCTCATTGTCATTTAATATACTACTGAAAACATTTGCAAAATTGTTTGAAAAATTCTTGAAATTCTCCACAGGAATTATCTGCAGAAACTTTGTCAAAAGCTTCTGAATGTCATAAATTGCTCCTTGGTGTGCTCTTTTTATGAAAAACTTTAATTTTAGAAATAACTAAAAGACAGTGAGATGCAAATCAGAAGAATAAGCGTAAATGATCAAGCACATGCTTCTTTATCCAAAAAATATCATACACAATATTGGTACTGTTGATCAGCATATTATCATACAACAATATGTAAGAGAGTCATTCATGGTATTCAGATTATTTGACAAAATGTTAACCCACAGATAATTCAAAATACACAAATAATGGTTAGCATTTATCATCTCATCTTTATGAATGTATTCTTAGTGAATAATGCCTTTACAATAATAATATAAAAAAAGAATCGTGAGACAATGTTGTTAATAAATGAATACCTTCGAACAACCACATGATATAGTATTTATATAAGAGAAAAAGGAATACTATATCATGTGGTTGTTCGAAGGTATTCATTTATTAACAACATTCTCACAGCGTCTGCGCAATTTAGCTTAACAGGCGTCATTCTATCGTAATTATAATCGCACGCAAGACGTTATAAAATAAATGCTTATTCGTAAATAATAATATAAAAAAAAGAATCGTGAGCAATGTTTTAATTGTTTTTTGGCATTCACAATTTTTCTGATTTTTCTCCCTTGGCAATCCCTAATCCATATTCTGGAACTTGGTTGATAGCTCATATTGGAAACATCACATCTCTTGGTATAATATTTGAGAGAAATTCTGGATCTGTAGTTGTAGTTCTTTGCATGTCTTTATAATGCCCTACTTGGACATTTTTTTGATCATCAGCAAGTGAGGATCAAAATGTGAACAATTTTCAAATCTTCTGTTAATATGCAATGGACAGGTGCTTTGGAAATGCCAGTGAGTTTTATGAGTCTAACAGACATACAATGATTATTTTGAAGAATTTTAGCAACTTTTTGCTCATTTATTCATTTCCAGTTATTATTGAGATGCCTGGCTGTGGATCACCTTCAATGTTTCTTTGCTATCATGAAATCTTGCAATCTACTTCATTCCCATTCACAGTTTGAATTATTTCAAATGTTTCATTGTAAGTTTTTTCCAATTTAAAATAAAATTTAATGTTAGTGCATTTTGCTATTTTGTATTACCTACAAACAAAACATACTGTCACATTCCATACTATAAATCATGATTAAAATATGTTTTCATCTTACAATTTTTATGATAAATAACTAAAGTATATCACTATGTAAAAAAGCATGTTGATTCAGTGATGCTGCTACAGGACACTTGAAGAAAGAGCTATCGTTTTACTGTGATAACCTGTACTTGAATGTATAAGTATTTTAATGAGAAGAGTCAAAAAAAACATATATTTACATGGTGATGAATCAAATATATTGTTATTCATTTTGTTATTCAAAAAGCATGAAAGATAAAGCATTTAATCTATTAATCAGAATTATTTATTCTAAACCTGCAACCATTTCTAATCTATGAGTGTCATGCAAATCATGATATTTATCCAGTGTATAACTTCCTGCATCTTTTTAATCTCAATGCTCTAGTCCTTACGGCAAGCATACTGGAACTACAGATCATAAGACAAATTTTTGATGAAATTATGTTATAAACCCATCATAATATCTGATATGTACAGACATTTATCAAAGCAAAAAATAAAAAGTATAAGAATATAAATAAAGACAACAATCTAATAACAACAATATCATTTTATTACAATATATACATGAATAAAACAAATTAATTAACAATTAACCAAATAAATAATATCAGAAAAATAAATAAATACCTGATGTGATCAACACCCTAAATATTTGATTCATCTTCATAAAATTTTTATCCAAATATTTCGTCCACTAAATGCAAAAATATATATGAGTAATGAATAAATCTATGTACCATTATTCAAATTAACACACATCTTTAAGATAAACTTTTAATAGTTGTAAAACAATAACATACACTATTTTGACAATATATTCCAATTACTAACCATGTGGCTTTGTTTGTCATCTATAATCTATATTAATTTGTTAAATATTTCACTTTTGACATTGATTACGCTAATATCAACAACAATATATTACTTTTTTTCTTTCACTACAGCTATGCTATTTACTGTAAGCTTTAATAATTGGCAGATGCATACGATAGTGCATAATAAATTCTTTATTCATTGTGGTCCTATATAATCTGTCCAGATTAATTTCAAGCTTATGGCTTTCATCAGTGAAAAGCTTTGGATCTTGGATTAGGGTCTTGACTTTTGTAATCTAATGTACCTTTCCTCTACCAGCCAGCCCAATTTAAAAAACATATACACATTTTTAATCTAAGTCAATCTGCCTGTATAGCCATATAGAATTGAAGACAGTTCAATTTCTCTACATTATGATGTCCTTGGTTTTTTTAATAACTATAAGTATCTCTATCCTGTGGTCAGGAATACTTCTAAACCAATAATAATACTACCTCTTTATCACATTATGTCAGCTTACTCAATATTGTTCCAGCAGCACAGTTTTTTTTTTACCATAGCTATGCACTTACTGTAAGCTTTAGTAATTTACAGATGCCTATAGATGTTAAAAAACTAAGGACATCATAATGTTTAGAAACTGAGTTGGATTCAGTTCTATATAGCTATACAGACAAGTTGACTTAGATTGAGAACATGTATATGTTTTTCAAATCAGGGAGATAACTTGGTAGTGAAACATAAAATTAAATCATGGCTAGCAGAGGAAACATTCATTAAATCCCAAAGACTTAAATACTTATCCAAGATTCAAAGTTCATCATTGATAAAAGTCATAAACTAGAAACTAGTCTGGGAATATTTGATTGGACAATAGCCAGGGTGAAAGGGGAAAATGTGCTGCTAGAATAACATTGAGAAAGCTGATGTCATATAATAGACTCATGATATTTTAGTGTTTTAAACTATGCCTAACCATAGGATGGAATTGCCTAAAGTTCTTAAAAAACTAAAGACACTGTAATGTATAGAAGATGAATTGATTTCAGTTCTATATGATTACACAGTCAAATTAGCTTAGATTCAATTGGGCTGACAGCTTTATAATGTAACAGAATAGTAAATGATGGTTGGCAGAAGAAAGGTGCATTAAATCCTAAAGGTTACTGTTTCAAAATACAAAGTTCCTCACTGTTGAAAGCCATAAGCTTGAACCATTTTGGGGATAATGAATAGGAAAGCACTAGATAGTGGTTTATTAAGCATTATCAACTATAACAGTCAATTCCTAAAGTTTATAGTAAGTAGCATAGCTGTTGTGAAGGAGTAAAAAGTGTACTGCTGGAACAATATTGAGTAATCTGGAGTCATGTGATTGAGTCACATGGATTTATTGATTACAAACTATTCCTGGCACAGGATAGAGGTGCCTATAGTTATTAAAAACTAAGAACGCTGTAGTGTATATAGTTCTCTATGACTATACAAGCAAGTTGGCTTAGATTGAAAATATTTGTTTATTTTTTAAATTGGGCTGATAGTTTGATAATGAAACAGAAAGATAAATGATGGTTACATAAAAAAGGTGCATTAATTACTAAAGATTCAGGCAGTGGCCCAAGATCCAAAGCACTTCATTGGTGAAAGCTGTAAGATTGAAACTAGTCTAAGATATTAGATATATAGTACAGCTCTGGATGGGGATTTATTAAGCACTGTCATCTGTATCAGTCAATTACTAAAGCTTACAGTAAGTGGCATAGTTGTGATGGAAGAAAAAAAGGATGCTGCTCAAACAATGTTGAGTAAGCTGGTCATGTGATAGTGTCATGATATTTTATTGGTTTTAATAATTATAGCTTCTTAAAAATTACATGAGTTAAATATATCCTAAATTTTCTATAAAATAGTTGCTTTATTGTGTCATCTAATTTTATTCACTTGCTTTTATATAAAATATTTTTTATACCTTATAGTCATCAGCAACATTACTGTGGTTAATGCATACCATTATCATATAAGTAAAATATGTTTCTCTAAGTTTATATAGTGCATACATTAATACATTTGTTTAAGTTTCATATAAAATGCTAAGATTTCAATTCTCTAAAATCAAATTTACTAAAATCTTAAATATATCTTCTTTAATGATTATTAAGTGAATAAATAAATCCTAAAACTATGAGAAACAAATTTACCATTGTATGAAAAGTAAAGTATCTGCTCTATATCCCATTTTTGGTATATTATATTTGGTTGGAATACTTTAAAAGAAGTATTAAAAAATTTATGTTTAGAAGTTAATATATTTTTTCCTATATTTATTTACACTTACTTTGAAGATCATAAATAGTATACAAGTATAAAGTCACTAAATACATATGATTATTCTTGATTATTTCTTTTAAACATATATATATATGTTAAAACGAAGATTTGCATGCCATCCAAGTAGAAATGTCAGTATATTAATATTAAAAGTTTTTTAACACGGATGAACCCGCAAAATATGTATTTTATATATATATATAGAAATTGTATTTTTATATTGCACTATTTCCACCATCTAATATGAGTATTGAATGTCTTTAAAAAAATTTAACTTTATAATAGCATATCAAACAAGTTAGTATATACACAATGTTTCAAGAGGTATTGTTTTCCCCTCTTATTCAGGTGTCGCTGGCCTGACTAGTGACAATACTAGCATGGGATTTGAACCTGGGTCTTTAGATTCTTGAGTATTGAATTTTAAGGTAATGCTCTAACTAACAATCATTCTGCCAAAGGCTCAGTCACTGAAGAATCTAAGGGTTCAGGTTCGAATTCCATGCTAGTACTGTCACTGATCAGACCAGCAACATCTGAAGAAGAGGGAAGAACAATACCTCTCGAAACATTGTGCATATACTAAGCTGTTGATGTATTATTACTAACAGTTGAATGTATTTGGAATATTAAAATAAAAGTTAAATTTTTCTAAAGACATTCAATACTCATATTAGATGATGGAAATAGTCTAATATAAAAATACAACTAAAACACCATCATCACAAACTTTTAGGAAAACAATATATATAGAAATATGTATTATAGAATCAATCAAAACATTTTAATTATATATTTTAATATTGAATGCTATTTTCACAATTATGGCAAATTTAATACTTTGAAATAGATAAAAATAGTTGCGATTGTTTATAATAGAAAAAGGTGTTGAGGTAAAGAGAATTTTTAGTATTTTTTAATATTTTTGCATTTGTTTGGAATATATGATATTTATTATTATATATTTTTATTTTTTTATTTTTTAAAAAAGATTATATAAAATAGTCGAAACATTGGATGTATTTTATCTTTATTAGTCATATAAAAACAAGTTTTTAAAAGAAGAAGTTTGATGTATTCATTGACATATATGAAAAATTATGAAAATTATTTTGAAAAGAAAAAATGTGTTGATGATATTTTAAATTCATAAAAATAGTAATATTATAATTCGTACCGCTTTTTTTTATATATATAAACTGTATTATTAAGAATTGCTTAATCCAATTTCATAAAATCTGTTGTTTTCTTTCTTTGGGCTCCAAGAGATATGATTCTAGTAGCATTGTTTTCTGATTGACATAATTATTATTTGAATTACTTCCACAATAAAATTAATTGCTAAATTAATTATATGGTGAAAGAGATGCAAATTTTAAGCTAGTTGTTAATTCATCCAGTTCCTTGAAAATCTGGCTGAGAGAGAAGTAATCTTATCCCCCTTCTTTTGTTTAGAAATTCATTTTGTTCATAAATTCTCCAATAAAAATGTATATTATAAAGTCAAAACCTTTCTGCTACTTTTAATTACAAAAGTCTTTGTTATTCTATACTATTTTTCTTTGCTACATTTATTACAAAATTATTAAAATGCAGAATTTTCTTGCAGCGTTTCAACATAACATTCTATTCAATAAAACTGATTATTGTAAATAAAAATAAATACATTTTATACTTTAATATTTTTGTTTATCATCAAAATGTAATTATTAGCAAAAGGGAGTTTGCTGTTAATTGAAAGGAGACCCTTTGATTTCTCTTTGATGCCTTAAAAAAAAAACCAACAGGGCAAAATCCTAATGCCCAGTTATATATTCTTGTCACTGCAGTGGTTACTACTATGTGATTATTCATATAGTACATAAACATATATTGGCTGCTCACCAACATGCATTATCCAGCATGGTGAGTTTATTGTCTTTCAATAATCAAAAAATACCATGATCTTTCTTTTTATTTGCTTGATAGCTCTTAATTGAAATATCGGTTAAATTTTCTTGAAGGCAGAATAAATGTGTGTGTGAATGAACTTTTTTCTTAATAGATATTTACAATCGTGACAGACAAAACTAAATCATGGGTCTTGTTCTAAGGAGGCTATAAAGTCACCAGTCAAGATAGTGGTAGGCTGTTGAAAGCATAGAGTGATAAGAATCTTTTGATTGTGAACCCAGGATGCCATTTGATGACATTCTTTTATTTAGGTATTTACAACTGCAGATCACTTTGAAGCGAAGAAATATTTCAAATATTCGAAAAAGAACTCTAATATTAATGGAACATTATTAGACTTTGGGAAGTTAGAAGATGCAGAGACAAATGATTTAAAAAGTTGATATGTATTGTATTACAACAGCCCACACATTGGAAGCACAAGTAGGATTCATTACAAATTAAAATTGGACCAGCAACATCATGGAGATTGATGGTGCATTACACAGAATGGCTAGATTAGTTATTCAACTTAATAGCAGATATCAAATGCAGATAATTTAAGTTTATGCCTCAACATGTTCTCATTGTGATGAAGAAATAGAGGATTTTTATATGAATGTACAAAAAACATTTGATCAGATCAAACATTTAAATTTTTAATAGGTGACTTTAATGCTAGAATTGGTATGCAATTGAAAGATTAAGGTGCTATGGGTAAATTTGATTATGGTAGTAGAAGTGCAAGAGGATATACACTTGTGGATTTTGCAGAAAAAAAAACCTTTGTATCACAAATTCTTATTTTGAGAAAAATACTAAATGGAAATGTACATGTAATTGGATTAAATTTTGACTAATAGCAAATGGGTATTTTAAGATTGTAATGTTCCTAATAAAATTAACACAGGAAATGATCATCAAATAGGTGTAAGATAAATGTTAATGTAAAACTAGAGATAAAAGACAAAAAATATTAATAAAAATAGTATTCACAGTTTATATTCCTAATCTTCAGAAACATTCCAATAAATTTAAATTAGAACTTGCAAATCATTTTCGAATATTAACAAATTTTGAACATGATTCAGATTTGAATGAAATTAATAGGAAGATAACTAATATACTTTTAAAAACTGCAGCAAAGATGGCTGGTACAAAAAAGCAATAATTGATTAATAAAAGTTCTACTGAGACATGACAATTTATGAAGAAAAAAAAAAGAAGAAAAGTGGAAATATATAAAATTGATACATTAAGAAGGATTGAATAACTGGAATTTTATAAAATTGTATGAAAAATAGTTGATAACAATATAAGAAAGTATAATTATGAATTAGCAAGGAAATCTATAGAGAAGATTAAAAATTTCAAAAATGTAATACAATATCTTGGAATTGGTAGGAAACATTTCTGCAATAAGAAAAAAAAATGGAACTATTAAAAGAGAAATACTATCATGAAATGTGGAGATAAGTTCTATCTAGAATTATATAGCAATAAAGAATAAGTACTTCCTACAATTATTATATCTTCTAACGTGCTCAGGATTTTAAATGAAGAAGTGAAACATGCAATAAAATCTATGAAGAACTGAAAACCTCCATGTAATAATGGAATTATAATTAATATCTTAAAAAAAGCAGGTGAAGAAATAATAAAAAAATTTGGCAAATTTATATACCAAATGTTTAAATAATAAAGATATACCAACTGATTGGAATAGTGTGGTATTAATATTTTAAAAAGGTGATAAAGAAAATCTTAGAAATTATAGACCTATTAATCTTTTATTAGTTCTATATAAAAATTGTATCAAGGTAATTACAATGTGTCTACATTTAACCAACCATAAGAACAAGCTGGATTTAAAAGTGGTTTTAGTACAGTGAATAACACCCAAGTATTGAGAGAAATTGTAGAAAGATGGAATGAAAATGGGTTGTCATTATGCTTTGGATTCTAAATTATTAAATGGCATTTTCTATAAGTATTTCTTCAGTAATTAAAGTATTGGCTCATCAAGTTATAGATACAGAATATTCTCATATTCTAAAGAATATTTACAAAAATGTAACAGCAACAATTATATTACATTATAATACTAAGAAGATTAACATTGAGAATGGTGTATGACAGGGTAACTCCATATCCAAAAATTTTTACAGTAGTTTTGCAAGAAATATTTTGTGGATTAAAATGGAAAGCTAAGTGTGTAAAATTAGATGGAGATTATTTAAGTCATCTAGATTTTGTAGATGATGCAATTGTTTTTTTCAATTAATACTTTAGAGCTTCCAAAAATGTTGCAAGAGTTATTAGATGGAAATAAGAAAGTAGGACCAAAGATAAATGTTAAAAATGACTCAAGTAATGTTCAATTGATTTTCTCAAAATATGAAAATAAAAATTGATTATGATGAGTTAGAAGAAGTTAATAGCTGCAAATATCTTGATCAAGTTATTATTACAGATGGAAAAGTAATGGTGAAAATTAATCATAGAATTAAATTGGGTTGGAGTACTTTTGGTGGAAATAACTTAATTTTAAAGGATATATATCTGTGTGGTTAAAAATAAAGTTTTTGTGTTTAAAAAAGGTTTTTAACAAATATGTTTTACAAGTTCTTATTTATGGATCTAAAACTGAAACTTAACAGAAGAGTAGTACAGAGATTTCATACCACTCAACAAAGTATGGAGAGAAATTTGTTAGGAGTAACAAGAAGAGATCAAAAACTAAATATATGAGTGAGAGAACAAACAGATATTAATGACATCATTGACAGAATTAAGAAACTGGAGTTGGGCTGGACATATTTTTAGAAGATATGATAATAAATTGACAAATAAAGTCTTAAACTGAATTCTAAGAGATTGTAAAAGACTTAGAAAGAGATCATGTGTGAGAAGGATACATGAAATAGGGAAGTGTGCTGGAATGCTGTGGAAAAGAGAGACTAGAGATTGGAGTAGATTGAACATAGAGAGACCTTCATCCTGAAGTGAATCAATTACTGATAATGATGACTACTGATATATTTTCTATAATAAAATAAATATTTTGCTTTGGGTGTGTGTTTATTCTACATGAGCATATACATTTCCATTCTTCTCATGATCAGGTTTTCTATCCCTAGTTAATACAAAAATTGTACTTTGTTATACTATTTTAAAAATTATTATTTTATATGTAATAAAATTATATGAATTAATAATATTAAAAAAAATTAGCTAAATAGATTTACACTTGTTTTATTTATTTATTTATTTATTTATTATTATTATTATTATTTTTCTCTTTCTTACTAATTTGTCATTTTAACTTATAACAGATAATAACAAGGATTGTATAAGTCATAATTAATAGTTGCATTGCAAAATAAAATAATCAAGCATAAGGTAAAGTTCTCTATGCATCCCTTTTCATGCTCTTGATTGCATGAATTAGATGATACCTCTCAGTTTTCTAATACTTATGAAGAAGTAATTACTACATTAAAGTTTTAATAATTAGTGAGGAAATATAAAATATTTATAGTTAAGTAAATTTTAGAAATGTATAAACCTCCTTTATTTCTTATAACACAGAAACTTCCAGCCAATCTCTCTCACTACACAAGTATTTCATGAACAATTTTTACTCTTCAGATAAGTTAAGCAAATGAAATACTTGGATCTCTATAATTATGTTGCTAATTTAATGTTTTTTATATTACAAATGTGACTTCTTTTTTTTTTATTTTAAAACTTACAATTATTTATAGTCAAACATAAAATAAGGTTGGGTGTTTAATTGTTTAAAATCAAACTAGTTGCATTTGTAATATATATTTAAGTATTAAACTGTCAACATGGGTGCAAAAATCTAGGTATTTTAAATCTTTTATACATCTGATGAATGGAGAGAAAGAGTTATCTGGAATTTTTACACAAGGATAGATAGTTGTGATATAATGAATTTTGAGATGAGCGCTTACAAATAAAAAAACCTGCCTGATCACATGTATTCTACAAAGTGTCATTAATTATTAAAATACTTTTTAATTACAGAGCAGCAGTTACTGTTCCATAAAGTCTTATAAGACTGATAGGCAGTATTCTCTCATTTTATATAAACATAGTGAGAAAAGATATATATCAATTACTCTGTCCTCTGTTAGTTATTTTAATAAATGAATTAAGGTTGAACTGCTAATTATATGAAAATAAAATTATTACATATTTTATTAAAATAATTCGATTATTAAAAATAATAAAAATGAATAATATATTTAAATTAATAGTTGTTCATGAATATGTATACACAGTCAGGAATACACATGTATAATTTATTTTATATTATATATTTTATTTTATATTAACTGGATTATTTTGGGTTTGATTATATTTATTTCAGTTTTATTATGTTTTGTTAGATTTTATGTTTTTTTAAATTAATTTTATTGTTTACATTTTTTATGGATTATTTATAGTTATGTATTTTCTTTTATTTTGTTCATTATATCATAGCTCTGAAGAAGACTGCAGGACAGTTGAAATGTAAGATTATGTATGCATATAGATACAATAAAAGGTTTTTGCTAAAAAGTGTTCAAAGTAGAATGAATAAATTGCATTTATGGACTTAATTAATAGATTAAGTAAGTAAGACTTAAATTTATTATTGACATAATATTTAGCATACAAATTAAAAACATAGTTAATATTTAAATTTTATTTGAAATATATAAAAATAATTATTGTGATGAAAGTATTACTTGCTCTAGAGATATAAAAGATATTTAAAAAAGAAAATTAATACTGTATGAAAGATCATATATATTAACCCTCTTCTGAACAGTATGTTTAACAATCTTTAAGATGTAGATCGCATTTTAGCAATTGCAATCTATCATGAACAGATTATAATAATAATACAATAGATTATTTTAAGTTACAATTGTTGAATTTAAATTTGTGTTATTATCGTAATAAACTTATATTTTATAATTAATCCATGCATCATTTAATTTACTTTTCTACAAATTATTTTATTTGAAAGTATTGATTTACATATTTCAACTACTCATTCAGTAGATAATAACTCATTTATTTATTGAATTTTTTTTTATTTGTCAAATAAAATACTTATCAATGCATAAGCTCATTGGTGTCTTATAAATTCATGTCTATTATGATGTATGTTTAGATTATAAATTCATTAGTGATGCATGAAAATAAGGTTCTAATCATTATCTGAGTGTGTCCATTATGTTGCTTGGCCAAATACATGGGGCATTTGAAGTGCTTTTCTCGTAATAATCAGTTACTATATATACATGAAAAGTGTAAATTATAAGTACTGATTGGAAATTAGCATTACTATAAAAATGCAATTAAATTTATTATTTGTATAAATTAGTCTGTTTATACAATTTATCCAAATCACTTTTTAACACTTCATAGCAAAAGCCTTTTATTATACATATATACATACAGAAATTTACCATTTATAAAAATGGATATTATATCAATATATACTAATTTAAATATAGAAAAAGCAATAAATAAAGTATATTAAGAATAAAATTAAAAAAATAAAATTACCTGATCATATATTGGAAGATTTAATGGAATTATTATGTAAGGATGTAACTTTTAATACAATAGAGAATTTTATAAGTAAAGAGAAGGATTATTAATGGAACAGCTCTAAGTGCAATTTTAAGCAATATTTATATGAGTTTGATAAAAATATAACAGAAAATAAAAATGCTCCTTTGTTTTTTAACAGATATGTAGATGATGATTATTTGATGATTTTTAATAAAAGACAAAGACAAAAAAACTGTTTTATTAATGTTATTAATAAGGTGGAAGGGAATATAAAGTTTACTGTTAAAAGAGAAAAAAATAATGAAATTGCATATCTGGATATAATGTTTCAAAAGAAATTGATAGATAAAAATGATATATTCAAACAAATATTTATAAGAAGAACAATATTGGTAACAAAATAACGAGTTGGTTTTCCAACCTTGATAGAAAATATAAAATTAGCTGTATATATTCAAGAATATACAGGGCCGCAATGTATTGTTCAAGAAAAAATTTTTTAAACAAAAAGATTTAATAATCAATGAGTTAAAAGAGAGTGGTTTCCCTTAATATATAATTAAAAGAAATATTGAAAAAATAGAGTATAAGATAAATAAAAGTGAAAAGAGTGAAAGAAAAAATGAAGGTGAAAATAGATATATAGAAATAAAAAAATAATATTATAGTGAATAAGTTTAATAAAATTATAAAGAAAATTAATAAAAAATGCAAAAGAATAATTACTACAAAAATAGTTAATATAAAAAAGAGAAAACTTATTAAATTTAATGGATAACAAATACATAGGATATAATAAAGATAATAGAGAAATAATTAATGGAGTATATGTGATAAAATGCAAACAATGTTTAGATCGTGGTATTGGTAACAAATATGTGGGAGAAGTGAAAAATTCTATAAAAACAATATTAAAACATATATCAGATAATAAATCACCAATATATACACATATGAAGGAAACAGGACACAAATTTACAAAGTTCAATAAAATGATGTTCCATACAGACAATATTAAAGAAAGAAAAATAAAAGCAATACTATTAACAAAGATAAAAACAAAATTTAATAGGGATTAGGATGAGAATAGCATAGCTCTTAAATAAGATATATAGAAGTAAATATGTAAAGAGAAAATTTTATAAATGAATTATGGGTTGTAAAAAAATGGTTAGATTACATAAGAGTATAAAGATGGGTATATTTTTAGATATTACATACTGAGAAAAACTTAGCATAATATTTACATATACAGCAATATAATATAAATTTATAAGAGAATTATATAATAATAAAAGTTAAAGTGTATAAATAAAATATATATATAAATAAAGTGTGGTAGTAGTTATAGATATATTTAGTTTAAAAAATATGTAATAGAGGGAGCTAGGGCATAAGACAATGAGGAAATACAAGGAGATTTTAGATCAGATAGGCATATAGGAAATAGTTTATTTCTAGTTACACAACTTATGGATATGAGTAGGAATTCAGGTACACAGTTATATATGAGTTTTATAGATATAGAGAAGGTATATGGTAGAGTAAATAGAAATAGAATATGGGTAAGTTTAGAAATTTGGGAATGAATGAAGCTTTAGTGGATATTATTAAGAAATTATATGAAAATAATTACTATACATATCAATTAGGGATATAGAATCAGTTAAAGTTAAAAATGGGGTGAGACTAAGGCAAGAATGCCCTAAGTCACCTATTTTGTTTTTGTTGTATTTGAGTGGAATGGAGAGAGCAATAGAAAGACTAGGAAGAGGGATAGAGAAATTGTTAATAGGTGTCAAGGGAGTATATACCCATGTCGGGTCTTTTTTGCAGATGATGTCTTTTTGTGTGCAGAAAAAAGAGAAGATATGGAACTTATGCTGAGGACATGCGCAAGGGTGGGTAAAGAGATGAGGATTAAATTTAGTAAAGAAAAATCAAATATAATGATGGTTAATACTGGGGAAAGAGAAGATGAAGAATTTTTATTGGGGGATATAAAGTTAAGTGTGGTGAATAGATATAATTATTTGGGAATCATCTTAAGTAATCAGAAAAATTGCTTGGATGAATAGGAGAAAAAATTGATAAATGAAGCAAAGAAAAGAAAGGGATTGATAAAGAAATTAACAGTGTTTTCAAATAATAAATATGATGTAGCTAGAATTGTATGGTAGTTGCAGTACAGGGTCAACATATAGCAATGATGTGTTATGTGTTAGTAAAGAGGTATTAGATTACTTAGAAAAAGTACAATGGGAAGTAGGAAGACTTGCATTAGATGCAGATGTGTGGATAGCAAAGGAGGCAATTCAAGGAGAAATGGGATGGTCAAGTTTTTATATGAGAGATGCAAAAAGCAAAATGAAAATGTTTGATAGATGGCAATTTATGGATAATAAAAGAATAGGCAAAATAGTATTTAATTGGGTTACAAGTAAAGAACAGGCAACAACATGGATGAGAAAGATAATGCAGTGTACAGAAGATTTGGATAAAGAATTTATATCAGTATACTTATACAAAATAATAAAGAATAGGGAGTTGGAGAGATGGAGAACTAGTATGGAGAATAAAAAAAGTTTATAATATTTAGAAGTAAACGGAATCTTGAGTGCGAGTTAATTTATGATAATAGCAAGGAAAGTAGTTTATTGTTTAAGGCTTGAACAAGATCTTTGGCAACAAGGGAATATACATGTAAATGGAAAAATATGGGTGATTTAGTCTGCAAGTAGTGTAAGGAAAGCATAGAAAATATTAGGCATCTGTTAATTCAATGTAAATGCTTGAAAGAAGAAAGGGTACAAATAATGAAGTTATGGAAGAATAAATATGAACAGTGATTATACAGAAAGTGGTTATTGGTTTTTATGCTGGGTTTGGGAAAATATAAAGATAATTTAGATATGAAGGCCATGGAGTTGACAAAGATTATGTTATGGAAATGGGATGGAGCAGATTATTGAAAAACTTAATGTGGGTATGGAAAGGGAAGATAAAGTGGCTAACAGGTTTCTCTGGGCATAGTGGCTGAGAGAATCCTGAGTCCACGTAAGTCACAGTGCACCGCATCACACCACAACATTTTTTTTATTTTTAAAAGAATAAAGTAAACTAGGTAAGTTAAAAGATTACAATCTATAGATTATAGATATAAAAAAATAAATATAAAATATTATTTTTAACAGACAATTGAATAAGGAAATAATAGATATTATATGACTTAAAAATTAAAAAAGATATTAATAGTACTGTTGAATTGACAATTATATAAATATAAAATTATTAAATATATTATTGAGAGGGAGCTAATAAAAATAAAGTTTAAGTTTTATAAAAAATAGAAGTAATTAGGAGATTATTAAAAAATAATAAAAATAAATAATAATTAATAATTATTTTTGAATAAGTATGTATACAGTTAGGAATACATATGTATAATTTATATTTATTTTCTATTTATATTGTATATTTTATTTTATAGTAACTAGATTATTTTATTTAAGTTTGATTATATTTATTTCAGTTTTATTATGTATTGTTATATATTTTATGTTGTTTTTAGTTTTTATTGTTTACATTTTTTATAGTATTTATATTGTTACATATTTTATTTTGTTCATTATATCATAGCTCTGAAAAAGACTGTGGGACAGTAGAAACCTAAGGTGTATGTATTGTAACAGTCAAGTTTGTACAATTTAGGCAAAAAGACCAAAACTGACAGGAGTGGGATGGTAAATTCCTGAATCTGATTATGCTTCAACTCATTTGTCAGTATTCCATGACTCAATATCCTACAAATGACATACTTGAGGTTACACTCAGTTTCCATTCTTCGTGGCTGGCATAGGGCAGGGAGAAACATGAGACTCTAGGTTTAAATACAAGCAAATTAACTAAATTATAATAAAATTAACTGTGGAACATGCAAATTAAAGTTTCTAATTGAATATTAATGCATAAATTGTTCAGGGATAATCTATCAATAACCAGAATTAAATTGGATTGGAGTTGGGATAATGAGAAATAACATAAAATCCAAGATATGGTTAACATATATTTATTAATCAAAAATATAAATAAAAACAAAGAATATAATTTATCAATGTAAAATGCATTCGTAGGCATTACAGTAAATGATAGGGTCACAATTTATGCTCTTACCTAGTAAGTAAATGAAAATGTTTGTGTGTACATAAATAATCATGGGGATTTTCCCATTAATACATATGCCAACTCCTATCTCTAACTTGTGGTTTATTTATTAAGTAATTAGACTAGCCTTTGGCAAACCATCTACAACATATTACATTATAGTTTATATTTTAATAAAGAGCATAACTGTATAAACTAGCTCGACAATACAGATTGAATTAAGACATCAAGATATCTTTTCAGACTAATGCTGAACATTAAATTATGGGAGGCAAAGATTTGGCTGCTCTGTGTGGTCAACGTACTACAGAACATGTTGCCCTGTGGATAGATTATTAGATTCATGGCTTATTGTGACCAACATTTGTATCCTGGGATTGAGCATCATGCTGCTTATGAGATGAACATTTAGAGTTCAATTGTGAGGATGTCTTACATGCTTGCATGGTCTTCTAACCCAGGATTTTCTGATGCACTTCCCCGAAAGAAGAAAAATGGGATGGCTTAACCAGAATCCCACCTTAATAAGAGGCAACAAAATGTTAATACTTATTTAAATATATACTATCTGATCCGCCAAGCAAGAAAGATGGCATATAACTTAAAAGCATATGCACCTGAACAATATCTTTAATCAGCTTTACCAATAGAAGCCAATTCTTAACTAGCATTACAATACATATGCTACTAAAGGGGCTAATTATATTATTAATCTAGTTGTTGCATTGCAATCTGTACATTATGGTAACTGCAATTTTAAGAAGGGAAAGTATATTTAAAAGGGCTTAATACTTGAACTAATAAAGAGATATACTTTATAATTGTCCCTAGGCTAGTCTAGTACTCATTACAATATAAATCAAAAAATGCAGATTGTATTATTAAAAGCAAGCCACATTATACCATTATATCAAATAAATAATTAAAATAATAACAATAATGAGAGCAGAAAGATTCATTATTATTACGAGTATAGAATTTCAAAACAGCATGTACAAATGGCAACATTAAGAAATAATTATCGAAAGATATTTTGAAATTTTATCTTCTCTAAAATTTACTAAAGTTTAAATGCTCACTTTTTCGAGGCATTGGCATATATAATACATATCAAAAGATTTTTAAATAATCATAAGGAAAAGTACATGAACAACTGTAGTGATAGGTAAAGAAATTATATCAGACATTAAGCAGTTTTTAATAGAATAGAATTTACACAGGTGGGTAGGCAAAGTTACATAGTATCAAAGAATGCTTAATTTAAACAAGGTTTATAAAGACATTAATTCAAGCTTTTAGAAACAGTTACATTTAATTACATTTAGCTAGCTTGGAATTTATATTCAAAGTTTTAAAATTAAATAGCAATGGATATGGAATAAAGATTTACACAGAATAATGATAGACACAGAGTTCTTCAGTTTTGACTTTTAGTTACCAGTTATTTCTTCAGCTAGACTTGCAGGTGCTCCAGATTTCAGGCATGGTAGTGATATTTCCTGGGCTGGCTAATGGCATCTTATTCAGTGCTGTTGTAAGATGATTTACATGGCAGTGTTCGGTTGTTCAGAAGGTCTGGCAATAAATTCCGCTGTTCTCCCCTGCCCCCCCTCCTGGAAAAGCAGCAAAACTCAGCCTTTCTCTAGCCAGACATTTAAAATTTAGACTGGTATGGAATACAAAATGGTGTCTTTTTCATCTAAAAAATATGGCCTATTTATATGTTTACGACTAGAACTCTTCCTGAAGAATTTATTTTACCTGAAAATTCAAAGATTGCAAAAGTTGATTCTGAAACTTTTTTTTAAGTTTTCAAGGTGTCAAAATTACCCTCAAGAATTACAATAGTGCTAGTCCAGTGACTTTATTGAATACCTGATTTATTAAAAATACATCAGATTTTCAGTGGTATGAATGGCTGAAAAGTTGAAGAGTGAAGTAGATCGAAGCCTGTCCATTAAAGTATGAAAATTTGCTATCTTAATATAAACTGAGCACTGATTATATGTATGTGTGGGAGATGATAATCTCAACCAACTAATGAATGCTGGTTTACCATGAAATACTATATTGGTGATTATTTATCTTTTCTACATGTGTTTGGTTATGTGTATCAGTTGTATGAGATAGTGTGGGTAGTTGAAGGGTGTTTGAAAGTCTGGGTTCAAATCCCCTATATTTGAAAATACATTAGTTTACAGCACTTACAAATTTTAGATTGATTTGACCACAGGTAGTTTTGCTAATTTGTTTACACCTATTTCGTTTTTAATTAATAATGACTAAAAGCTTTTAATAAAACTACCTCATGTCATCTTATATACGTAATACTGTATGTCTACATACGAATTTATATTTTAAATAAAATTAATAAATTGATTTTTAATATTAAATAAAATATGTAATATAAATTTCTTTCTTTATAAGGAATAAAATTTAGACAATTATATAGGCTGTAACATTCAATATAGCATACGCATACGGAGTTCATTTGTATGTACATATATAATGCTGTACAAGTAGCCATGATAGTACATTTATATACGGTATTTGTTTTAAGTATTTATTTTGATAAGGTTTAAACCTAGCACAGATGGGTTAGAAATCATGTTGAAGATGAAACGGTAAGGGATAAAAAGGATTACCATTTCAGTATATATGTACAATAAAAGGCTTTTGCTATAAAGTGTTAAAAAGTGATTTGGATAAATTGTACTTATATAAAATATTACAGAAAAATGAAATAAAGGGTAATTTTGATAATAATCTGTTTATAGTAATTATTTATACTACAATGCAACCTTTATATTGATTTATATATATACATTACTGAATACAGTTTGTATTCCTAATATTTTTTTAATATGAATTCTATTAATGTAAATTATATATATATATATGAAAAGTACAAATTGTAAGTATTGATTAGAAATTAGCATTACTGTCAAAATGCAATTAAACCCATTATTTGTATAAATTAGTCTGTTTACAATAATTATCTATATTACAGTGCAACTTTGAGTTGTTATATATATATATGTTATATATAGAGTACGTAAAAATACACACTCTTATCAAGCTTTTAAAATACCCTCAACCCCAGATCGCGGTTTCTGCATCTAGCGTCGTGAGGTGCTAGGGATTAAAAACACTAGAACTAGTCTAGCATTTTATCAATGCCTAACTATTGAGAAGAAAATCTGAAACTTTTAGACATTTAAATGTCCAAAAATCCAGATATCTAACTCAAATAGCAATATGGGACTGGACTAAATTCAGATACACCATATATTAATAGCTCTAGCAATATCAATTTAATATATATATATTATTGAGTACGGTTTGAATTCCTAATATTTTTTTAATATAGATTCTATTAATGTAATTTATATATATACATATATGAAAATTATAAATTATAATCACTGATTAATAATTAGTCTTACTGTGAAAATGCAATTAAACTCATTGTTTGAATAAATTAGATTGTCTATTTATTGTAATTATCTATACATAAATAAAACCAAATCGGTAATACTAAATCATTGTAGTCAGATTCACAGAGAAATCTGCCTTTAATCATGATTAGATAAAAAAGTGATCATCAGATTAATGATTAATTAATAGACCTGTGCAGTTTAATGCAGTGATAAAGTGTGGGGAATATGGGATCCTTGGACAGATTCAGTGCTGACACTTCTGACAATTGAATTTCTTATGAATTCTCGAACAATAAACCATTCAAATACATAACAATTAATAGACTAATATAATAGGAAACAATAGTGTTTTCATTAAGGGGAGAGAACCTCATTCACATTAACTCTATACTAGAGAATATACTTTAATGAAAGTTAATTGGAATCATTAGAATCACTATTGTCAAATCACTCTAACCTTTTATTATCTGTTATTAATGTTAGCTTACACCAAAGTTCTTTGTTTTTTATATCTCTATTTATGATTATTTACAATTCATTTAATATTCAGTGGAAACTAATTATGCTCTTATAATCACTCTATATGTTTCGTTTTTTTAATTCATTATTAAATAAATATCTTTTTTTCTAATAATATGTACATAGCTATTATATTATTTATCATCACCAAAACAAATCCACAGACTAAACAAATTTTGACAGATATTGGGAAATTTCATATTCTGCAATTATACACATTGTATACATTGAACGTGATTAATGCCCTAAAAGTATAGGTCGTTGATAAAACTTGTATTGAATTTATTGAGAATATTTAGAAATATGAGTAATTAACTATAAAGTTATAGAAAATGATTGGAAAAGTCAAACCTTTAAATAAACAATAATTATGTAAGTCAGCTTAGATTTCAGGACGATTGTGATATTTTTGAAATACCAAACAATATGCAATTAAATCTGGGAACTGGATTGTTTTAGTTTTAAATAAATTTTAATAAAACCAAAGTAATGTAAAATATGTTTATATTATTTAGAAATATTGTAATAAGTAGGCAGAAAATTAAAAAAATATGTTTATTTATGTAAATTATAGTCACTTATATCAAATTAAATATAAACAAATGAATGTTTAATATAAGTAAGCTTAATATTGAGCAAAATCTAAAAGCATTCTGTTTTTTTTTTTTAAATTTTAAATAATGTATCTTACTTGTTTTAACTTATGATTGTAAAACATGGACTTTGAAATGAAAAATGAAACAAAAATTGTTTATAATGAAAGCAGTAAAGAAGTATTTTGAAAGTAAGCAAAAACTATAAAAAAATACATAGATTTCAAACCAAAATAGCATTACAGATATTATTGTAAAGATTAAAGAACTTAAATAAATATGGATTATCACAAATCCCAAAGAAAACTAATTTTTTATTGGAATAGAATATGGTTAATTGGACACCGAAACATCCTAGAAAAATCTCGTTTCAGATGAGATCAAAAAATTTGCTGAATCATTAAAAAAAAAAAACTGTCAAAACATATTGAAGAGACTTTGAAATGGAATAATTTGTTGCTGGCCATCGATGATGAAGTAGGTCTCATGAAATTTAAACAATGAGTTTGATGAATAATGAGGATTAAAAAATCAAATGCATATGCAAATAAAATGTTCTTTAAAAATGTTTTTGGAGTTAGTGATATTTTGGATGATGTTTGAATTCAAGCCAAGTAAAAATTTAAAATGTATTTAGGTTCCAATTTGATAGGATTCACCTTTTAGGTATGTAGTTACAACCAACTCACCTAGCTATCCAATATTTGTTGGTAAAGGAATATTTAGCTATTTTTATTTAGAGAATTAAATCAAGATGGAAAGCTACTCAAATTTTTATCACCTTCAAAAGTAATTACTTTGTATATAAGATTTGTGCCATTGAAATATTTTTTATTAATGTTAGCATTAGTTATGCCTAAAACAAACTTTTCTTTGCTTTTAATGTACCATTTCTTTTTTCTTTTATCGAGAAAGAATTACATTTGCTATTTTATTGATAGAAATGACAGATTTGAAAGAGAAATTAAGATGTAAATAACTATTATAATAAAAAAAATAGAAGAACGACATATAAGCCAAAATCTTTAATCATCTATTAAATCTAAATTTAGAAAAAAATACACACACAATGAATTTCTATTTGAAAACTCACTTTCAATCTTCAGTCTATAATGATATCAGTTCAAACGTTCTAAAATGTTTTGTCATTTAAATAATTTCTTAGCAAAAGATATCATAAAATTAACACATTTCTATGTTATTTCTAAACCTATTATCAAATTTTATTTATTCACATCAACTTTATTTATAATATGCTCAATTTCTTATATTTTATTATTTAGTATATTGATTATTTATTTTTAGATAATTTAACTATTAACAAAACATTACAAATGAATTTAAGGAGATTCTAATCAAAACATAGATTCATTAATGGCTTTCTTACGATCTTCCTTCCATTCTGCCACTGAAGCTATAAATTTGACAGTTATTAATTATGTTTTTCATAGTTTGTGTTTGTCCATTTCAACACAACATCAGTGGCTATGAATGACTATGAGTTTTCCTGAATTTGTTGATATTGATAGAATTCCAGTTGCATTCAGGAAAATAAAATTCAGTTGGCTTTATTGTTGGATGTAGGAAAAAACATTAATTGTAACCTCATAATTTAATTTTTTATACTATAATTGTTTGATCATAGATTTTTGGCTGAATATCCAAAAAGGATATCCTGATTTGAAAGAAGGCTTAAGTTGAAACACTATATTTTGAGCTATTGGCAAATCAATCTGCTCAACAGTTTTTTATATATATTTTCTATTAGGTATTTTCTTTTCTGATATATGGCAAAAAAAAAAAGAACAGAAAACTACCATAAAGGATAAGACATTTGCAGTAATATATTTTCATGGTAATATTTGATCAAGTATTCAAAACTTTCTTGTGGGAACTTTTTCTCCAAACAGGGAAATGATATTTCATCAGTTAATACATATGTGCTAAGGATGATGTCCAGAAAAAATTTGCATCACAATCACAAGTAGTACCAGCCAGTTTCTAAAGAAGTTATTTTTAGAAATTAATTTTGATATATCCTTAAATAAATTAGGAAAATAAATTATAATAATTCAAGATTACTTTTAAATAGTATAAAATAGGATTATGTTTCAGTCTCTAATCAGACTGTCTTCATTAGATTAGCAATAAAACTCGGTCTTAGAAAAATATTTTCAAACTTTTCGTATCCTTGTTGAGAGACTTTCTATTTCAGGAAAGGATCTTTTTTGACAAGTCAAAATAATATAATCAGAATTAATGAATTTTCTGTATTCACTTTGAAGAAGATCATGACTAATGAATATATTAAAGTTGGTGAGAGAACTGAGCCCTGAGGTATATATATATATATTGGAGAACATTTTGTCAAGTTAAATAATAGTTTTTCTTCATGAATTTTATAAATTTTTAAAGACCTTTTTTTTTCAAACATAGTTATAAGTTAAGATTAGATTCATAAAAGTATTAAGAATTTTTATTTATTTCTAAAAGCCTTTTTAAATATGACTTATTAAACTATTGGCAAAATTCCTGTAGCATAATTCTTTTAAAAAGCTGTATGGAGCACATAATATTGATATTGGGCAATAGTTTTTTTTTTTTATCATTACTGGGTATATTTGATTTTAAGAGTACTATAGTTTGTTTTTATACCAAAGTTTGGAATAGTTTGCTGTATGAATAATATTACTGAATAGTTTTGGCAACAATACTTTGTCTATTGGTTCTAAGTTTTGTAAATATACTATCTACTCCTGGGTCTCTAGAACAAGTTCATATTCATCAAAATCTACTGTTTTTATTTATTGGTATTAGATTAACATTGTGAAAGAAATGGTCACAATTATACATTACTAATGTTTTTTTGCATTCTATCAATTTTTTGTTTAGAAGTATGATTAGTAGTGACAGTAATAATTTTTTTTAAAATGCTTTTAAATCCACAAAGCTTCTGTAAAAGTAACCAGGCTTTAAGACTAGATATTGTAAAGTTTTATTTCATTATGTTCTCTCTCCATAATTATTTTCTGGCATGATATTGGTTTTATCAATCTGTCAGAAATTTGACAAAAATTAACTATAAAGTGTACTGGTGTTTTTGTTTTAACCTGGAATAAATTACTTTTATTATCTGTGAGGTTTGGTCTTTATAACAGTAGTTATTAGGTTTGTTAAACTTAACATAGCAAAAGGGAAATAAAGAGATTATATTAATATTTTGTTCAAGGTATTCATTTTATTGGTTCCAGTTAACTTTCCATAAATTATATCCCATAATAGGACAACTTTCATCTATAAAAATGAGAAAAGCAAGAGTGATTAGTCTATATATATTGGCTATGAGTGAAATAATTCATTATCAGTAGTTTGGTTGATATGATTTAACCATTTCTTGTTGAAAGAAAAACATATATCAGGATTTATTTCTTCATTATCTATCTAAAAGAAATGTTCTTTCTTGTTTGGCATCATAATGCAAATGCATGTTTTTTAAGTTCATCCATTCTAAAAGCTGATAAAGTTATTGATTCTCATTTACATTTTTCCAGTCTGTTATGAAAATTGAAAATTTCTATAAATGCAAAAAATGTAAGAAAAACTGAAAGAACATAGGGACAATTTTTATGTTTGTAAATATTGTGTCCAAAAAACATATCTATCTGAATAGTGATTGCAAAATCATTTGAACCCTGAAACAAAATAGTCATATATTGTTTAAAATATATTTTATCAATGATCAAACTAAATCCAAGAATTTATGATGATGTATATTATTAGAATAATGATAATTTTCTGAAGTGTAATTTCATCAACATTATAACGATGAATGAATTTGTAGAAGATCTCAATTTTTGATTTTGATATGCCTTCAATGTCAAATTGAAGTTATTTTACTATACTTTCTAGATGATAAGAAGATTGGTCTGTAGACAGTATACTAGCATTTAAGATTTTCTATAATTTCCAATACCTTGTAATCGTTATTTATTTGGAGAGTTGAGAATTCTCATCTCTGTAGTCCTGCTTTGACTATTTCCATAATGTTAGTAGTCTTTCTATATATTTTTTCATAGTTTTTTGTTTTTAACCAGAAATTCGTCAAGATGAATTGAATTTTCATGTGGAGATGATTCATTTTACAAGCTAATGCTAAGTTCTTGGAGAGTGTGGTAGATTGTTATTCATCCGCTTCAATTTGTTGTATTATATTATATATAATTGTCATATATTCAACTGTCAGAGATAAGAACACAATGATTTTGATAGAACACTTTCAGTATTGTCAAATAACAAATCTAAGATCTTATATAGATAATCTCAAAACTATTTTAAATTACTTCTTTATCGAGATCTTGCATGCAAGCATATCTGCAGTTGACTTTTTAAATTCCTTCTTACAGATGTATACTAATTTTCTAAGTAACTTCTCAGACCATAATGTAGTCCAAGTTGAGATAAAAATCCATTTTCCTCATATTAATGACATTTTTACGAAACAAAAAAAAAAAAGTAAATTGCCGTATATTTACAACTTTCCATAGTTCATGTAAAATTTTGATTATGGATTTAGCAATGAGATTTTTGCATGATATCCATCCCGTCCAAACATGAATTTTCATAGAGCATTCATTAGACAAGGTATTATATTGCAAATCTTTTAAATAATTCTCACACTATTCATGATAAAGAAATAAAAAAAGGACATTGGATCAATTAGATTGTCTAATCAGTAATTGTTAAATAAATCCATTTCTTTGTTTACTAAACAATAAAACTAACTTGATATCATACAAAATGACTCCACACTCATTAATTATAAAATACAGTTTGACCTTCAAAAAAAAATATGTACAGTATCAATAACTTTACCTAAACATAAGGGGGAATGATTTACTCCCTTTGTTTATATATGCAGTGAGCTATGTTTAATTTAAAGTAAACATAAGAATATATTAATTAGAAACTAGATTGATTTAGCAATTGTATCTTATTTTAGAAATAAAATCAACTATACGGTTGTTCAGGAATTTATCTAGTCAATCCTAAATCTCCTGTTTACTTTATTTGATTATGAGATTCAACTCAGTAAATTATTTAGCCATAACCTTAGCAAACTCCAATATTGTTATGTAATATAAAAATTTTAATTACATTATAATGTCTTATTTGATAAATAAGTAAAACAGTCTCACTAGTCCATAGTTCAACTAGCCAAATTTAAATAAATATATCTTTTTTTTTTGTAATGAAAAAAGCATAATGAGCAACAATTATCAAGGTCTCTCTAAATATCAACCTATGTAAACAATAGATATTTATTTGAACTTATCCACATGTATTATCCTTCAAAAGATTTATACCATACTAGCCAACAAATATGTGCTTTTTTTATTTGGCAATCTAATGATGCAAATCTACTGTGTGTACTTTACATGAAGTAGCATAACATGCAAAAGCCCCTATTCATATTCAGATAAATCCATTATCCATTTGATAATATAAGCCTTCACACATTTACTCAACTAATCTTCAAATTAATAGATTGTTAACCTAATCTAGCATGAACCTTAATTATATTAAAAAGACTATTATGCATCAAAAAAAAAAAAAAAACAACACAACTATAAGAGAATCTTTCCAATATTCCAAATCACTAAAGAATTTGGGCAAGTTTTTTTTATCATAATCTTTAATTTGCAATATTTATTGATTCACTGCTAAAAGAAATGCACTTTTTTAGGAAGAATTGTGCCAACTTTGGCATATGTCAATGATCTCATTAATATTACAGGAGATATTATAAATTTATCTTTGATAGAAGCAGTTGTTAAGAATTTTTCCATATTTATTATTAGTTTATCTATTTCTATCTAATTTTACCACTAAAAACATTTCAATATTTTAGGGGTAGCAACAATAATTCCATACTACTTTTGACTTCCATATTTATTTTCTTTTTCTAGATAAATACATCTAAGGTAATATAATCATTATTAGCAACACTACTTTTCTGACATCTTCTTTACTTCTCATTCCACCTTTCTTCGATTTAAAGTTCAGATTTGTTTTAGCTTTTGTACTCTAATCTTTATGATGCCAGATATGAACTAAATATTTTTTTATGTTACACATGATACTTTTCTGTTTTAAATTTACAAATTTTTTTAACATAACCTTTTATACCACAGCAATCCTTTGCAGTTTTTGAACTCACAATTACAACTCGTACTTTATTCACAAGTGTCAAATTGTTCTGCACACAAGTTGAAGATTGGAATTCTGATGCATTCTCTTGTATAGTCTCTTGCACAATATACTTTTCAAATGCTATCATATATGTCAGATTTGGCTCATTCAGTAACATTTTTCCAAAGTTGTGATCTGATACTCTAAATAACAGTTGATCATACAGCATGACTTCTAGCTTAGAGGCAAGTTAACATTGCCTCATGAGTATATGCAGTGCTAAATTGTAATCCTGATAATGCTTGCAAGCTTTTTCCCTCATTTGAAAACTTAAATGTGTCACCCACCTAGATATTACAGACTGAAAATAAACATTCATGTCTTCTATTAAGTCTTGATATGGAAGGTCTTTGGAACTTTTAGGATCACATAACTGTTTAACTACTTATAAAATGTCTTTACCAGGAAAACATAACAGAATAGCCACCTTAACTTTATTGTCTTTGATTTTATTTATAAACATGTAATACTAGATGTATTAGACATACAATTCCATGCTGAGCATTATTGACATCAAATTCACAAATATCATGACTTCAGAATGCCATTCTTAGTGTCACACTATTTCAGTATTCATTGGACACAAGATCTTTATAAGCTGTCTACTATGCCATTTTGCTGTGTATACAGGTGTATTCTAATTGATATTTGCATAATAATGACTTATTAACATAATAATAACTTCATTACTATTTATTATAGTAGGAATGTATGCTAATTTTTTAGAGTGCAAATTATAATAGACATAATAATAATAATGTACTGTCTACATGCAACTATAAAATTTCAACAAACTGTCCAGAAGACTTAGACAATCTTAGATAAATATTTCAGAAAGAAACGTTTTCTGCAGAAGAAATTAAAAGACAGCCTCACAAAATGTTAAATACATAGAATAATGAACAGTATGTTGTATATCACAAAACTCTTATATTGTTTTGTCTTTTTCTCTTTGAAATGGAATGATGCTAGTATTTTGCAAGTAATTGCTACTGCTACTGTTGATTTTTATATATAGTTTTAATCCTAAATTATTTTATATATCTTCACCGGTGGCAAATTTTGTGAATATTTTCTTCACTGTCATATGTAAAAGACTACAGAACAATATTTTGCTAGCGTTTTCAAGAGCAAACTATTTATACCACAATTCTTCAACCTATGGAAGCTTGAGTTATCATTAAATGTAAATACTTTTTAATTTCTATCTATATCATCGGATTAGTTTTCGGTTTTTATTAGTCAGGTGATTTGAATACGGGTCTTGTATAAATAATAGTATAACTAGTTTCTTCATGAAAAACGTTGTGTAAGCAGAAATTGTGTGCTGTTTTTTGATTTTTTTTTAAAGGCAGTTTTATTTTATCTAGATAAAAAGCTATAGATGTTGACTAAAGTGAGAAGAAAGTAGTGCAAAATGTTTTAATTATATTGATTTAATAGATTCGATTGCAAAAGTATAGAAAAATTTATACTCCTCAAATTTATTTAAAAACCATATAGTGTATTTTTTGCATTTCATAATAATGAATTAATATTTAAGCGTTTACAAAAATATATTTAAAAAAAAAAAGAATCAAAAACAATATACTGTGTAATAATCAAACTTCTAACCATTGGAATAATTTCCAACATTTTGTAGTTTATTTTTATAGAAGTAATTTATTAAGTAGGTCATTAAAAATTTGCATATTCGAATAGCGAATGACCAATGAGAAAAAAGAATAAATTGTCTTTGTCAGGCTGTTTTTTGCGCAGTTCCCTCGATGTTAGTATACTAATGGATGTTCTACAAATATTTTTAATTTTGTGATTGTTTTATATTTAAATTATTAAAATTTTGTTTTGAATGAAACGCTTTTTAATTATTACTTTGACTTGCAAGGATTTTCTAATTTACACTTTAATAACCGTAGTAATAATGCATTTTAATTAAACATTAAATTGAATGTAGTTGTTACCTTATGAGTAATCTAAAAACTATTGTCTTTCTAATTTTTAATAAAAATGCATTTTTTTTAAAAAAAAAAAATTATTGGCAATTATAATAAGAAAAGCAATTTTGTACACAACATATATAAGAAACACATACTGTGAATTCACATCGTTAGGTAACAAATTTTTAACGCGCGCGGGAACTTTTTCGAAATAGATTTGAATAATTGATTAATGTAAATCACACCAAAAAATTAGATGAGCCTAATATAGAGATTCTTTAATCTCAAGAAAGTATGCACATTGAAAGTAGTATTTTCTTTCCAAATTTGAATATTAAATATTTTAACTGCATTGAAATCTCCAGATAGTGATATAACGTTGAAATATTTCCATAAACATCTTTCCATCAACAGTTTTTTTTTAATTACAAAAATGTATTGAATAAGAAAAGTAATCGGAAAGTATCTTGGAGCAATTTACAGATACTTAACAGTGGATGGTGTTTATATACAAGTAAAAATGGCTAGTAAATAGCTCACTTTAGAGCATAATTCCTCCCCCCCCCCCATCAGTAACTGATAATATTCATCAGATTTTCCAATAAATGTGATGAGAATTTGTCTGCTTTTCTATATTTTATTTTTTAACTAAGAATATATATTTATTCATTAACAAGCCAATATTAAATATGACTATCACCGGGGGGAGGGTTAACCATGATTGTAATCTGAAAACATTTTCAAGTTTTGCTGTCCTGGATTCAAATTTAATTTGTAGACATTAAAATTCGTTCTTTTTTTTTTTTGTTCAAAAATATATATAAAAAAAAAATCTAATTTTTGTTAATGTAAATCTGAATCTCTGGAATTAAAGGCTTTTAGTAGTAGAAGCAGAACAACTCTTAATATGACTTTCAAAACTGAAAAAAATATTTAAATGACTTACAACAAATAACTTGGGCATCAAAATTTATTATAAACTTGGATTTAAATAATACTTAATAATTTACAATATTTTGATCAGTATCCTATGGCATTTCAATAAACAATATATCTTTTTTATTCTATACATTTTCCAGAGAAATAATCATTGAAAAGTATCTGCCATATGTATAATTACATAGTTCAGATAAAATTTTTTTTTTTTTTTAAAAAAAATTGATTAAAAACTTAATGTCTTGCAACAGTCAAAGAGTACATTTTTGAAATAACTTGTATTTTGTAATTCATCATTTCTTTTAATCATTATTTCTTTGCAAAATGAAGTTCTCTTTATTTTGGCATTGCATCAGAAAACTTTCCCCTTCATTCATTTTGTATATAGTATTTTTCTAGGTTTCTTAAGTTGTTCATTTTAATAAAATATTTCTCCAACTACATTTTAGGAATTTTAATTTTCTCAATGTTGTTAGTGATATTTGTTTGAATTTCATTTTTAAATTTTACTTTTGATCTCTTTTTGCTAGACTCAGCACATATCTCTTTGTATAATAATGTACAATCTCTATATTACTTTTCTATTATGCATTAAAGTTTCAGAACCATAAGTATCTATTATAGCACATTTATTAAAATCTTTCAGGCATGTATATATATTATGATAGATATTTTTATTAAAAGCATTCCATTCAAATTCCATGTTATTTTTTTATTCTGGAACTATATGATGTATTTTCGAATAATCTGACAGTGAGAACCAAATTAAACTTTTTCATGCTGAGTATTGGATTTATACATACACATATCCAAAAGCCATTTCTATTCTTTTTACTGAGTTAATGATTTGATATTCAAACATTCCAAGGTATTGAATTCAAGACAAGACCTGGTAACTTAGGTCAATTGGGGACAGTTGGCCCAGATGTCAAGTCAGATACTAAAATGAGAAATTGAATATATAAATATTTAATAAATATATTAATTTTTATTTAGCACATTTTTTTTTTCTATTGTATTCAATATTTTGTTCAAAAGGCTATTTTAACCAAATCTTTTCAATTATTTTAAAATATGCATTTTTAAAGGTTTGCTTCAGGAATTAAAGTTGATTGCCTACTCATAATCAAAATCAATTTTTTTGCATAGTACATCAGGTCAACATTTATATATTTTATTGATCTGTCAGATAAAAACTAAAAAACCATTATGTTTCCAACTATAATAATAATTTCACCAAAGTATTTATAATTGATATGTTTTTACCTTCATTATTATTGTCTTTTTATTTATTTTATAAGCCAATCAAATATTACTTCCATTGTTTTAGTATCTATCTTTCTTTTTTCTTTTCGTCTGATAGCACCTGCATAATATCTGTAACTCTGGAACATTTTTCGCTAAAATAATCACACCACTTACAAAATACAATAATTTAGAAGAACTAGTTTCATAATTTACTGAATCAGTCTTGTAAGTATACCTATAATTTTTTTAAAAATTTTGATGGTATATAATTAGTATTTTCTATATTGCTAATCTTTTACCAGTGAATCTAGGTAAACAATTAAATTTTTTCTAATAAAAATTGAGAAATAGAAATAAAAATAATATTTACATAATTTGTTCTCCTTTTTCTTCCAATTTTGAGCTTGAGCACTATGCACCTAATGATCTTTCCCCTTTATTTAATAGGCCCTAATTTGCTCACTAAGAAAGTTTTATTTGCAGAAAAATGATGAAAATATTATAACAAATATAAAAAAATATTAAATGGTTTAACTGATTAATCAATTAAATGTGAAAAGTTATCTTCTGAATTGTAATGAAGATAGACTTATTTCAGTTACAAAAATAAATTGTTATTTATGCAAAAAATTTTAGAGAAATCATCTTCATTTACAAAACTAATAAAATGCTTCTTGATTATTGAATAGATATTCCTCTTCAAGCCATATTGTATACACTGAGTTAAATTAATAGACAGGTAGATATTAGTGCAATCAAATCTTTTATAAGTTTCTTTGAATACACATCATTCATTGTTATTGCTGTAGTAATAATGTGTAATTATGATTATTATAATTTGAGTACAGTATATGTGAAAAATTATATGTATATATTTGATTAAAGTGCGCTATTAGTTAGGTTTAAAGTGTTTCAATGTTTTTTTAAAAATAATTTTATTTATGTTAGTGCCTTTTTAATAATTTATACCATAATTAAATTAATAATTAAACAAAGTTTCTAACTATTGACACCAGGGTTGATTATTTGTACATTAAATGGCTGCTAATATGGTAATTGGATGCATGTTGGCAGAAAAAGAAGAAAAATTATTGTAAAGTGTGTAATATATGAAAAGAATTCTATTTGAAATGCATAAATATTGGCAATGGAGGGGCAAAAGAAATTTAGTATGCAGTTTAGAGAGATAATAAATGGAATAAAAAAGGTAATTGATGGTTATAGAAAGGGATATAATAGTACAGTCAAATAAAATGAAAAGATATCTGAATAAGAGTGAAAAGGTTAAAATATCACTGGTGAAAAAGTCATTGGAAGAAATGTATGGGATGAAATGAAAATATATCACACATGGAAATAAAAAGGAATGTTAATGCAGAAGTGAATATTGGGATAGAATGAATAAAAACCAATTGATAATAAAAGATTCACTGGGAAGAGATGATGGCCATATATGCCACAGAAAGACAGAAAAAGAATAGTAAAAGTAGATTTGTCATGAAATAATATTGATGTGAGAAGATGTATTGAGAGAATAAAAGCGAATAAAAAAATAAATGATTTATTACTTGGGAATTCATATGAAATTTGAAAACCAGAAGTAACAGAACTGGAATTTTGATCCATTAATTTTGAGCCCCAGAACAGCATTAAACAACACAGGGTAGGTAGGGCAATAATGCTAATACTGATTGGTGTGATTGATGTGAAAAAATATAAAGGAAATTATAAAAGATATTTGAACAGGATAATATAGTGACTATGTTAGGTATAATATTGAGAGAAGTTAAAAGATTTATATAAAAAGTATATTCTTTAAATGAGAGATTAAAAATAATAAGATAAAATTATGATGTTAATTTTTAATATATATTTTTTGTGAAGATTAAATAATTTTTTTAAGGAAATCTGGATTACATTTGATTGACAAAGATTATCAGATAATGCAGATAAGATTTTGAATATGTATATTGTAGTAAAAATCAAAACAACTGAAAATAGGGAATAGGAATAAAAATAAAAAGAAGAGAAGAAATTGAAAAAAAAAAAAAAAAAATTATGAGGTTATATCTTAAAAAATATGAAATATGCAAAATTGAAAGCAATATATTAAATATAAAATGAAAAAAAAAGATTAATGTGGTTTTGTAAAGAGTCACTTAGGATATGAAGAGATAGTAATGCTGTATTTATTCAGAAGTACTCATATTTTGGATCCACAGGGTTTAAGACTTTCCATGAGTATTAATAATTCACAGAAGAAAAAATTAAATAAATTTATATTCTGTAATAAGTTTTATAATAATATAAGTGTTTGTGAGAAAAACAAAACAAGTAATTTATCAGAAATAATCAAAATCAAAATAAGCATTTTATCTTCTGAGTGCAATTTTATAGTTTTATAGCCAGTAAAAGCATGCCCAGTTAACAAACAAACAAAAAAAAAAAACATTTCCATATATTAGGTTGATGCATATGTACCTTATTTTGCAATACACTAAAGTAATAAAGGCCAATTACATCAATCTACTTTCAAAATTAAAACTTTATTTACACCTTAGAGTAGATACAAGAGAAATCAATGATAGCATAAAATTATGTGAATAAAAAAATTTCAATGAATACATATAAATATGGTATGCAAACCATGTGTATAGAAAAATCAAAAGTTGTATTAGATCAATAACATAGTCTCAAGAGCTGCATAAGAAAATTATAATAGGCAAATTAATGCATGTATGAAATAAATATAAATAAAATCAAATATTACCATAATGCCTTAAGGCAGTGCATCATATGCATAATTTGCTAGGAATATAAAGTAAGTCAAACCTATATATAAGGTTTAGAAATTCCATTGATTAATGACTATCTTGGACCAAAGGTCGAGGAGGACTATAACAATATTTACAAGTTGATATAGGTAAATTAATTACACAGTATACATCATCTCTACAGCTGTTTCCATACAATATTAGCTATAGAATGATGTAGGTGTTGCAAAATTTTCTGTGCTTTATTTTCCTATTTGATAATGGTGACTAATATGTTTTGTAATTTTTATGTATATTTTAAATTAAAATATTTTCCTAATAAAAGTACTTGTCTGTAACAATATCTCCAACTTCAATTATATATATAAATTGAATATTGTAGAAGGAAATTAATCTTCATACATGCCATACAGAATTAACATGCACCCCCCCCCTAATCAATAAATACTATAAAAGCATATTAATGAGAAAATGTGTGTCAGTTTTATAGCGCATGTGTGAAGATTAGTTTTCTTTCACAATATTATATATAATCGCTATATTTGTTACATAAATTGTGCCATGTTGTAAATTTATTATCGTCATTGTTTTGATATACACAAACTGCTATTATATATATAAAATGGAAGTTTTCACAGGTTTTTTATAAATTTAAATGATAAAATTTTAAAACAAAACTATTGTTAAATTTTTATCATATATATATAGTTGAAAAAAAAAGTCAGTAAGATTGAGACAAAAAGAAGTAATTTTTATAATTTGAAATTTTTATAAAGACCATATGAAATGTTTTGAATATATTTGATATAAATTGATAATAGATCAATAAAAGATAAAATGTGATGTAAAATATAGCAATATATGGGAGATTTTTATGTATTGGACAGTAATAATAGTAAAAAAATAAAATAATTTTGTAGTAAAATAGAATTGAAAACCAGAAATATAACGGATATATATCTCTTAGACAAGTAGTATTAAATATGTTATAGATTTTATATTGATAGATATATTTAAATAAAATAAATTTAAAAAAAATACTTGAAAAGAAGTAAAAATAGGTAATACTGTTTACAACTTTATTAAAATCAAAATTGGAAATAATAAGTTTCCAACATCAGTGCTAAATGTTTTTATTAAGAAAGAATGAAGAGTAAATGACAGAAAATAAAAAGCTTTTTTTTAAAAAGTTGCGAACAAAAGAAAGAAAGGTGAGTTATTGCAGTTGATATTAAATAATGTATCAGATTGGCAGAGACATAGTTGGGGAGAAAACACGTGTAATAGAAAAGAGTGAAATGAAATAAGTATCTACAAGTAGAGATAAAATTTAAGACACAAGATGTAAAAAAAAAAAAAGGAAAATATCAAATAAATATAAATCAGATATAGAATGTGTATAATAAAGAAAAAGATAAGAGTTAAAATTAAAAACAAGCCCAAAGAATGACTAATATAAGATTTGCAGAAACTGTTAAGAAATTAATAAGAAAAGGAAATAAATTTTATAGGCATATAAAAATGAAAAATCCAGACAAATAAGAAAAAGTTAATAAGTAAAATTAATTCATAATCTTAATAGTCAAAGGAAACTATACTTAAGATTTTGACTGAATATGGAATGATTGCAAGGAAGCAAGAATGAAATGAAGTAAAGCATTTTATTTAATGTAGAAGGATTAATGTCAGAATAAATGGAGGGAAAAGTTTTTAAAAGCTATTATGAAAATTAAGAGATTGATAATATTATAGCAGAAATGTTAAAAAGTTATATGAATTAAAAAGAACAATATTTGGTGGTATAACTTAATAAAATTGGTAATAGTATGAATACTGAACCCTACCGTTTGATGGTGCTCTTTTTCGCCCAATGTACATCAATATACCGATTCATGGGACATCTGTTTGTTTACATAATATTACAGTAAAATTTTTAAATTTTTTTTCAACCGGTTTTTAATTTTTTTTTATTATCAGCTCATCTGTTTGGTTTACATAATATTATGGTAAACCACCAAAATTTTTTTTCATTCCAACTGGGTTTTTTTTTGTTTGTTTTTTAATAAACAAATACTTTGTTTTTAGATGGTCTAAGGGTGTTGATTTGTTTTTAAATTATTGACTAACTGTCAGTCAGTTTCTTTACATAATATTACTTATGGTAAACTAAAGTTGTTGTTTTTTCACTCGGTTTTTTTTTGGTTCATTTTTTTAAGAAACAAACACTTTGTTTTTAGATGGTATTAGAGGGGTGTTGGTTTGTTTTTAAATTATCGATTAACACTCTGTCGGTTTGTTTACACAAAAATATGATAACAGACACCTTGTTGTTTTTAGATGGTGGAGGGGGGTTGGTTGTTTGCTTTGAACTTAGCTTCTTTTTTTTTTTGGTTGATGTTTTGATTTGCTGAAAGACTTCAACAATTCAGTACTTTTGAATAAACCAACACTTGGGTTTTTAGAGGGTGGAGGGGAGAGGGGTTGTTTTGATTTTGAATTGTCGTCTTTTTTTTTGGGGGGGGGGGTTAATTTATTACGAGGCTTTTCTATTTTTTTTGTTTCAAATCTTTACACTGTAGAAAGCTATATTATATGATAGTGAAAAGTTCTTCCTTACTTTTTGGGCCTTTAATTTTAAAAAAGACATAAACAGTTCGTTTTTAAAGAACACTTTTTATTTAAGCTGGTGAGTGTGGGGTTACGGGGAAAGTTTGTTTTGATTTTTAATTATCGACTTCTTTTTGGATTTTCTTTTTGAACATTTTATTATGTTACCACACAGTTCTTTATTATTATTATATATATATTTGGGGGGGGGCCTTTTGAATAAACTCTTAAACACTTCTTTTTTTTATTTTTGGTGTAATAAAATATTATCTACTTTAATTAACTGTTAATGAAACTTATCAAATATTACCTACATACTTTATAATCATATGAACAACAACAACAGTTTCCCATAAAATAACTTTTGAATCAAAAATGAACAAAATTTTAAGCAAGTTGTGAACCAAAACAAGTAACAAAAAAAAAAGACTTTTCGGGGGAATAAAAAAAAAAGCCAAAAGTAACACACGAATATAATAACAGGGAAGCCTCAAAGCTGTAAGAAAAGTAACTCACAAAATAACAGGAAAGCCTCAAAGCTGTAAGTAACGGTATGTTGGAGCCCTTGAACCAACTTCTCTTACAGTTCTCACATGGATTCATGCGTAAACGGGTATTTGCATGCAAAATCGGAAAAAAACTCTGCTGAAAAGAAGAACCTTTTCAAGTTGTGTGCAGTTCAAAAGTGTAGGGAAGTGTGTGTGATGACATGACAATTCTTAATATGGTATACTAATTTCACTTCACTTTCTAAAAAATTTCCGTCAATGAATTTTTGCAGAGTTTCATCTCTTTGAAATATGGCCACCATCAAATCAGACCATAGTGAGAATTCAAGAGCGCTCACTTGACGAATACTGTCACAATGCTAATGGGTGTAGTATTTTGTTACATAATCATAGAATACATCACCCTCAGGTGGCCTGTTATGGCTCAAAAACACTTATTGTAGTGTCAGCCTAAGGCCACTAAAACAGTATATTGATATGCGTTTTGTGAAAAACGATGACATCAGGTGGTGGGGTTCAGTATTCATACTTGAAAATCAAAGAATTTATTAGAATATTGATTTTTAAAGATAAGGGGTAAATTCCAAAATATTTGGATAATTATAGATCTGTTGCAGAATTGAGTATGATATATAAATTATTTGCACATTAAGTTCAGTGTCTACTTGTATTTAAATATTACATATTCAGCCTGTATTATGACCATCCTTCTTCTGTGTATTTACATAGATATATTAAGATCCAAAGTGTGAGGGATCAGAGTGCAAAGTGATGGAAAGTAGGTACCTAAAAAGTGCTACTATAGATGCATCTGATCAAATTATGCTGAATGAAAAACTATTCGGAAAACCATTAAGCATGGAAATTGATAGTGGAGCAGGGATATCGCTGATAAAGAGTAAAGATCGCCAGCAACCCATCTCAAAGACTATGTTAGGTAAAAAACCATACTTCTGGAGTGGGGGAGGCATGCAGTATTCAAGGTCAAGGTATAAACACATATAATGTATAATGAATATGTAAATAATAATAATTGTATAAATATAACGAATATGTAAAACAATAATAATAATTGTATAAATGTAGAATAAAAGTAATAACGCTAATGTATAATAAATATGTACAATAACTGCATAGTAATTAAGAAAAACGATTGTATAAAATAGCAATGTTGTTAAATCATAGAAAGTTGTATAATAATAGAAAGCCCAGCTGACCTTATAGGGTCAGAAAACTATGTAAAATACCATATATGGTGAGAAACATGAAAATACTGTGTGTATGTGAAAACTTAAGTGAAAACACTATAGATGATTAGGAATGTAAAAGACTCCAGAAGTCTTGAGGGGTATATAAACCCCCATAAACTAAACTAATTGTCCTGAGTATGTTCTGAGTTTTAATTATAGTCAGAGACTCACCATGACCTTTTATTATTTTATTTTGCCTTATAATAGGCTATGTATATAGTTAAAATTATCCGTACTAAACTATAATCTTACCATCTCAATTCTGCCTTTGTCTATTTATTTACTTGCTGGTCATAAGACACAGCAATAACTTCATTCTCACCTGTGAGTGGGATAATTTCACGTATTGCATTTCACATTGTTTTATTTTATTTTCTTAAATTTGGTTATATTAAATTCTATTTAAATATAGTTATACTTTGTGTCTCATTTTTTTGTTCATAAATTAATTATTAATTACTATTTAAGAATCACAACCAGATTTATTGATATCTATTTGTGGGTCAGATCTCTCTATATAGCTATACTTTATGAAATTTGTCAGTTAATATAATCAAATGTTAGTCTCATGTTCCACTGTTGTTCTACTGCTGGCACGGAGATTAAAAAAATACGAGTGTAGCTTCATATATGTCATTCGTAAGGTTGTAAATCTCTGAGCATTGTCAAAGTAACTGGGGTGAGATTGGATTCGAGATCTCAACAATCTCACTTCGATCAGCCTTGGGATAATTTACTAAAACTCTGGATTTTGTTACGTGAATGTATAGATATGACTGTTACAATATTATTGAAGGAAATCAATAGCCAGAAATCAGTTTGGTAATCTGTTTGAGCATTAACATTTAATATCTACTAATTTCTTATGCTTATATTAATGGATCACAAGTTGAATGATATGAAATTGAGTGATATGAAAAGAATTACTTCTATCAAAAATATTTATGTATATATTTATGCTTTATTTATTTAGGTTAAAAAAAATGGAATTACCTCATCACTCACAAGGAAATGCAGGTAATTGATATGTTAAAGAACATAACATGATTAATATTATATATTATTTTATCTATATTCATTCACTATATATATATATTAATGTAAAATAATATTTTTACAGAGTTTAAATATAAAATTTTAATAACATTATTGTACCAAGTATATTTTCAACATTTTCACATCATATTCATGATTAGTCTGCTGAGACGTTCCCATGAAGAATATGACATGAAAACATCAAAAATAGACTAAATATAATAATATTATTAAAATTTTATATTCAAACTCTACAAGTATTATTTTATTTTAATATCTAGAATAATAGAGTATGGAAACATTATATATATAATAACAAATAATATAAGTATAATAAAACAATTCACTAGAATAAAACTATAAAATTAAAAAAAAAAAGCCTATATAAAGTTAAAGATTAAAATTCTTTGCTATAGCCAGCTTCAGCATATTCCACCATCTATAGCTAGTTTCGGCATATTCCGCCATCTTAATTAGCAATACGTTAATATTAACGTATTGCTAATTAAGATGGTGGAATATGTTGAAGCTGGCTATAGCAAAAAATTTTAATCTTTAATTTTATATAGGCATTTTTTAAAAAATTTTGTAGTTTTATTCTAGTGAATATATATATAAGTAAAGTAGGTTGTAATTTCTGACGTGAAGATTCAGATATTCCAAATCTTTTACTCATCTAACAATATGGGGTGGTTCTTGAAATACATATATAGTGAGAGAGAATGATCTGATATAGTTTCATTGGTAAAATGTAATAATATATTTTAACAAGAGTGAACTGGTACACTGTGTAGATCTGGGATTTGATTGATTATATATAAAGTCAATATATATATATATATATATATATATCAGAATAATAGTCAATTATTCCTTACATATATAGGAACTTAGGTTTTAATCTTTCTAATAAAAGAAGAGCCTTACTTTTTTATACTTATCCTTTCTTAAAAGAATTTATGAAACTCCATCTCATTATTAAAATTCCTTTAGTTTAGCAAAATTAAAAATAATAAAGATTGAAAGAGATTTTTTTATTAATAAATATAGTCTGTTTTATAGTTTGTGACACATGTTAAAACATTACTTGAATAAGTCTAAAAAAAAGATATGTTTTCAGCTAACTCACTGCTTTTCAGAAGCAAATTTGTGCTTACTCTATTCCAGTGCTCTCATGAATAGTTAATAGTAAAAATAGATCTAAATTATGGCTTTTAGATATTTAGATCAAGTTTATACTTTAAATCAGGGATATGGAAAGATAAGCATTGAATATAGATTTAATAAGCATTGCCGTCTAATATTTATTGATTACTCATGAAAATTACAATAGTTGTCACCATTATAAGAGTGCAATAAATTAATGAATTCTAATAGAATACATTAAACCAGTGAAGGTGAACTTATGGCATTGGCACTGTTCAAATTTTTACAGGGATGAGAACTATTTACATACCATAATTTTCTATGCTTTAAATTATTCAATATTTTTTTTGGTCCTAAAATCTGTACTAATAAAAATTTAGTGTAAACTAAAGGTAAAATAAATAAATATAGTATTATATTAGAATTCAATTTACAATTGAACTCTGATTAGAAGCAATAAATTACAAAATTTGAAAAAAATATATATATATAGGTGGGAATGATATTTTAAGACAAATAAAATAGTAGTACCTGCACACTGTGGTATCAGACTTTATAAATCCATCAAATGATTTCAATAAAACTAGAAAGTAAACTTTATAACCTTTGAAGTCAATTTTTTCAAATCCAAACTGAAAGTAATAAAATGGTTTTCTGTCCTAATCTTTTTTGATCTAAACATGTTGACACCATTCTTTTTTTTAACGTAATCAGTCACAAACAAAGGAATGAAATGCATAATACAACACCATCAAATGTTGTTTTTTTTTGCTTGAAGTTTTGCTGTAAAAGTGAAATGTAAGGATAATAATATATTTTAACATGTAATAAATCTTTGATTTATAAAATTATTAAAGCTCATTTAAATTTACTTTTAAATAAATTTGTTACCATTATATTATGACTAGTGAAAATAAAAAAAACAAAAATTGTCAAACAGTAGAGAATTTCAAAATTGGTGGATTTATGTGTATGGAATGATTAACAAAAGCACCAAGGCAGTGTGTGTTTGATGTTCTGGAATAGTTGTATTGAGAACATTATCAATAAGGCATTATAAGACCAATCCTAAATTGCTCTGTAAAAAAAGTAAAGATGAATAAAAAGAATATATTGCCCAAGCATTTAAAAATATATTCAATAAACATCTATAATGAAATTTATCGGAAATCATTCAAATATAACTGCTGCTATTTTTTTTAAATTTCAAATGTAATTGCCAAACATGGGAATCCTTTTAATGATGGAGAATATATGAAAGAAGCTTGGATAAAATGTGCACCAGTTTTTTTGAAGATTTTGAAAACAAATAAAAAATTATTCAGAGAATAAAAGATTTACCATTGGCTAGAAATACAGTTAAAGAAAGAATACTGCAACTGGCTAACAACATAACTTACCACCAAAAAAGAGATATAAAATCTTTTAGTTTAATTTCTCGCTACCTTGATGGAAGTACAGACATAAATGGATTAGTTTGTTTGGCTATTTTTAATCACTATTATATTGAAAATAATATCAAAGAAGAATTGATCAGTTTAACTTCATTAGTAACAACAACAAAAGGAATAGATATTTGCAATGAAGTTTCAAATGTACTTGCTGAAAAAGAAATAGATGCTGCCAATATTGTATCAGTAACTACAGATGACTGGAAGGGAAATTTTTTTCTCAGTTTATTTACCAACCATATTGGATATTCAATTTTTGGTTTTCATTGCATTATACATCAGCAGGTTTTATGCATGAAGGCCAGCTTTTAAGCCATTGGATGATGTTATGAACATTATGAATAAGTTAATCAATTTTATATCTATACAAACTCTAAATAAATGAAAAATTTTTAATTTATTGAGTGATGTGAAGTCAGTATACAATGGTTTACTTATATACAATAATGTCCGATGGCTAAGTTGAAGAAAACTTCTTCAAAAATTCATTGAGTATTTAGATGAAATTAGATTATTTTTATGTAATAAGAAAATTATTGAAAAATATAATGAATGAATGGATGTTGAATGGCTTTCAAAATTAATGTTTTTTTATTGATATGTGTTCACATCTAAACGAATTGAATTTGAAATTCCCAAGGTTATAATAAGACAATTGTTGTCATGCTTTATTTGATCAAAACATTTGAAATTAAATTATAAATTTTCAATCTTGATGTTATTTCTTACACCTTCAAATATTTTCCAAATATAAAAAAGTTCCAGACTGATTTAGAATTTTATAAGCCAGATCAAGTAAAGTTGACGCAAGAGTTTTGTGTTGTTAATCAATCGATAATTGATGAATTTTCTTTTTACTCAGTTCAGACAATTTTCAGAAACATCAAAATTTATTGATAGTCTCAAGTTAGAAATTTTTGAGTGGCTTAATTTGGAAGATATGGAAGCGCAATTTGACGGTTTTCAAACCATGTCTATATGGAAACAGAAATTTGTTGATTTGAGGAATGAGTTAAAAACAATGGTAAATGATTGATTATTGGGCATACATGAAAAGAATGCTGAATAGAAACTACTGACTGCCTGGAATGCTATTCCTGAAACATTTAATTGTTTAAAAAAATTAGTGATTGCTATATTATCAATTTTCTCCTCTATATATGTATGTGAATCATTGTTTCCAGAAATGAATTTAATTAAAGATAATTTGAGAAATAGAATGACAGATGAATCTAGTTCAGCATGTACATTATTAAAAGTGATAAAATATGAACCAGACATAAAACATTTGGCATCCAATGTACAACAGCAAAAATCTCCTTGAATAATACTTATTTATGTTGATTTTATATGTTTATTTCCAAAATTTTATTTTAATTACTATTATTTTTTACTATTACATTTTATTCAACTTGCGCTCTTCTAAATAAATAACGTTCACTTATTTTAAGCTTATTTAGAAATTTTGTTTAATTATTATTGTTATTATTTTATTTTATAAACTTTTAAAAAACTGCAACAATTTAGTTGTTTATATTTTGATTCAATAACTGTATGGCATGCCAATCATTCAATAAATATTTTTTGGAAATTTTTGGCACACACACATAAAAAGGTTTACCACTACTAAAAGCATTATTTTGTACTCCTAGTTTGCATCTAATATCTGCATTATAATCAGTAATAATCTACTCCATCTACTACAGATGTGGGGAACCTCTGGTCCTGAAGCAAACTCCAGTTCTTGAAGTGATATTTTTATATTGGACTATTTCCATTATCTAATATGAGTATTGAATGTCCTTGGAAAAATTTAACTTTATTTAAATATTCCAAATATATTCAACTGTTAGTAATAGCACATCAAACAGGTTAATATATGCACAATGTTTCGAGAAGTATTATTCTTCCCTCATCTTCAGGTGTTGCTGGTCTGACCAGTGACAGTACTAATATGGGATTCAAACCAGTACCCTTAGATTCTTGAGTATTGAATTTTAAGGTAACAATCTAATCAAGCCATCCTACCAAAGGCAACAGTCAGGAGATTTTGTATATTTATCTATGAGGTTCCTCCTGATTTTTCCACTTTTTCCTAAGTGGCTTCCATACATTATGTATAGTCACACTAGGTTGTTTTATGGGATTGCTTGCTGTTGTCATGTGAGCAGCTTCTTTAAATTTTCTTCTTTGAATCTTTTCTTCTCTATCCAATATTTTTGTGTTTTCCCAATAGAACATATATTCATTGGCACATACATGGTCTGCTACTTTAGATACGTCTGTTTTCTCTCTTCTAATCATCAATTTGTGTTCTTGCAAATGCTTTTCAATGGGATGACTGGTCTTACCATTATATGTTCTTCCACATTCACATGGTATTATATAGATGCAATTTTTTCTTTTCAGCATTTCAAGGTTAGGCTTTGTAGATGTTAAAATTCCTCATAGTGTGGTATGGCTCTGGAAAATTGTTCTGATGTTATACTGATTGCAGATTTTCCTTAATTTGGCTGCCATTTTTGGAATGTATGAGTACACTATAGTACCAATATTTTTTTTTCTTTTGAGGTTCTTTTTGTTGTCTATTTAAGGGTTTCTTAATAACAACTTATAAATAACCATTTTTCATAAGAGTTTGTTCTATATAGATCTTTTCTTTTTCCAAGTTGCTGGTTATTATTAAAACCTTAAATAGACAGCAAAAAGAATCATCAAAAGAAAAAACAACTACTGGTACTGTAGTGTACCCATACATTCCAAAAATAGCAGACAAATTAAGGAAAATCTGCAATCAGTATAACATCAGAACAGCTTTCCAGAGTCATACAACACTACAAGGAATTCTAACATCTACAAAGCCTAAACTTGAAATGCTGAAAAAAAAACTGTATCTATGAAATACCATGTGAATGTGGAAGAACATATATTGGTGAGACCAGTTGTCCCATTAAAAAGTATTTGAAAAAACACAAACTGATGATTAGAAGAGAGAAAACAGATGTGTCTAAGGTAGCAGACCATGTATGTGCCAATGTACATATGTTCAATTGGGAAAATACAAAAATATTGGATAGAGGGGAAAAGGCACAAAGAGGAAAATTGAAAGAAGCTGCTCACATGACAATGGCAAACAATCCCACAGGCCAACATAGTGTGACTATACATAATGTACAGAAACCACTAATCAACTTTGCTCTTAGGAAAAGATAGAGAAATCAGGAGGAACTTCATAGATAAGTATATAAAATTTCTACTTACTGTTGTCTTTGGCAAGATGGTCAGTTGGTTAGATTGTTATCTTAAAAATTCAATACTCAAGAATCTAAGGATCCAGATTCAAATTCCATGCCAACATCTGAACATGAAGGGAGAATAATATCTCTTGAAACATTGTGCATCTGTTTGATGTGCTATTATTTGGAATATTTAAATAAAATTAAATTTTTCTAAAGACATTCAATACTTATATTAGATGATGGAAATAGTCCAATATTTAAATAATACTAAAACACCATTATCACAAACTTTCAGGGCTCTAGTTCTTGAAAGCTCTCAATATTGTCTCTGGACATTTTCATAAATGTATATAAAAATGGCTCTGTATAAAACTTCTCTTTAAACATGCATAATTATTCAAATATTGAATTAAGAATTAAGTAAAATAAAATATTTATTTTCTCAACTATATCTAACCTTTATAATAGTTTTAGTTCATTCTATCAGTGGTGTAATATTTTAACAAATTATATTGGGTGTCTATCTGACTACAGATTTAAGTGTATGATATTGAGGATATTTTGTTTATTTTTATTCTGATTTTTACAGACCGACTGTATATTTGTAAAAATAAAATTAGAATTAGACTTGGTTTTATTATTATTAAATTTTTTTATTATGATGGGAAAATCAAGTAAGACAAAAAAAATTGAAACAAAAATTTGTGTATTTCAATAGAAATGAATCAACACAATTTCTTTTTTACAGAAAGAAATAGTAAATCAGTATGTCTGGAAAGTATTTCAGTCAATAAATAATATTATTTATCAAAACATTCTGATTATAACAAAATTGTTGAGAAAGAATTAAAGTAAAAAACTTGAAAAAGAGCTTTCATCAAGTGGCTGATATGTCTCATAAAAAATCCAAACAAGTTAGAAAATTCTGCAAAGGCAAATTCACTTTTTTCAAAACAAAGTGGAAGCTTTGAAATCATTTTTTGAAGGAGTGTTTATAAATGACAGCATCATATTTGCTCTAGAATTAATTTGTCCAGAACATGAAATTTGAGAATATAAATGTCACAAAAATACTTTCAAGGCAAATTGGAAAAATTCCTCATTGAATGTGCCACAATCATTAGTAATAATGGTGTTACTTTATTTTTAATTCACAAAAAAATTATGGCTCTTATTTAAAAAGGCAAATTAAATTGGCATGCCAGTTGAAAAGATTGCCCATCTCTAATGATTAGGGATAAATTAATTAAATGTTTAATCAGATATAGCAGGTTAATTTTTTTAAGTTGATAATTTTGTATGGCCAATGAATGTTATTATAAATATTCAAATGGCTCTTGACGCCAATCAGATCCCTAGATTAGTTTCTGTTATTGTATTTCATCAGTAAGGAACATTGAACATCATATATCTAGAAGCCATTTTTATTTTTTTATACTACCCAAAATACCCTTCTCTGATTGAGCTTATTAGTTTAAAACTAGTCTGAAGATTACTATCATTTAATATCCATTGATTAATGAAGCAAGCAGTAGAAATCTCTAGTGCATATTAATAGAATTAATATGAAATATGGAAAATTATTTGAAAAGGAAAGATGATATCTGCTCTTTAACATTTGAAAATATGATTTGCATTGGCCATTAACATCAGAAATTTTTCTATAGAAAACAAAAACAAGTAGGTGGATATTTATTTGGTAGTAAATTATGGATAGAAAATGAGATTTAATGTGAATGAGTCTTTTTTTTTAATGAAATAAATTAATAATAAATTAAAAATATTCAGAAGGTTACAATATATTAAATGAAAGTAAATTAGTATTAATGATGTTGACTGGATTGTGTGAAGAGGAAAACAAACATATTTTTACAATATGTGAAATTAAGACATTTAATTCCATATATTTATATAAGAAATGAGATAAATATGTATAGTGGTTATGAAGTATGAAAAAAAGAAAATAGATAAATTGATCAAAGAAAAAGGATTAGAATTATGGAAAATGAATATCAATAAAAATAGTCTGGAGTTATACAACAAAAATTATATAAAATGTAAATGGATGTATAATAATACTAAAGGGAGCTTATTGTTAATTGTTGCAAGAACAGAAGCTTTAATCGCAAAGAAAGAAAGGAAAACGATTAAGAAATTTAGACTGTAGATATAGTTTATACGGGAATAAGAAAGCAAGAATGAGTATTGGACATTTATTTTTGAAATATAGGATGTTGAAAGAGGATCAAAATAAATTGGAGAGTGGGGAGGGAAATTTAAAGATAGTTTAAGTTATTGGACAAAATTGAGAAATATGAAACAGCATAAAAGAACTAAAAAAAAAAAACAATTTTTAATTAATATGAAATAGCGTAAAAGAACTAAAAAAATAATTTTTAATTAAAATGGAAGGAAGTAAAAAATAGATGAGTTTATTATTGTATTATATAAGGATTTTAGAGAGAGAGAATATTTAACTTGGCTACAATCGTTTCTAATCATGTAGCTTATGTAGGTTGTCTTCTCAATTTATTTGAGAAGGCATTTTACATCACGTTATACTGTGATTATTATTCTTAATGCTTAATAATATACAATATTTTAATTATCAAATTATATTCACAATTCTTATCATTGACAAATTCAAGGTAAATCTTTTAGGCCTATCTGAATTTAGTTGAACATAGATAAATAATTTTTATAATAAAAAAATATTTTTGTTTTAAAAAAACAAACGGACATCTGGAAAAGAAATTTTTTCCATGAGATTCTATTATAAGATAACATAAGACTTCATTCAAGTGAAATTATGAAATAATTTGATTCTCTCCATTAAGTTTTATTTCATTTGACATTTTGGACCCATAATAATGGCCATGTACAGTTTCAGCTCTTTTTTATATAAAGAGAAGGAAGCCTCTAACTATTGCAAATAGTTTATAGTAGTATATGTTTTTAAAATTTAAAACTTCTGATTTAAAATTTGATTCTGCTGCATGTTAATAAGCAATATTTACTATTGGTATTGCCATCTGTTTCTTAAATAGATGTGTAATTGTAAAATATATATATATCAATTTTACTTGAATTTAAATAATCAAAAGAACATAGACTTATTTCTGTTTTGTTTATCAAATTTTTTTTGCTGTCTATATTTACTAGTTTTTATTTCTTTTTGTTTTTTTGTTAGAAAAATGAAAAACATATTACTAGATAACAATTCATGTTTAAATGTATTTTTTGGATACTAGCATTTCAATATGTGCAATTGGTGTGGTTCTTCAGATGTCAGTTGAATATAATAGGAGTAATCTGATCAATTCAGACATGTTTGGGGAACTACATTAAAATTTGACATTTGTTATGTCCCAATAGCCATTTCAGTCTTAGATTTACAGTGTTTAATTAGTTTTATACAATGACTCAATTGAGGTATATAGTTGCAGGGCAGAAGAATGTATATTAAAAAAATTCTTTCAATATAACAAGCATATTGAATATAAAATACAAAGATTTAGTTAATATTGATTTTATCATCATCAATTCACTGCAGGATGAAGGTCTCCAAGTTCACACCATCTTCTCTGGCCTTTAGCTTTTTTTCTCCACATCACTCCTGCACACTTTCTTATTTCATCCATCCATCTCACATGTAGTCTCTTTCTGGGTCTTTTTACAATCTCTTGCAATTCAGTTTAAGATTTCAATTGTCCATCTATTATCACCTTTTAGCAATATGTCCAGCCTACATCCAATTTAGTCTTTTAATTTTTTCATTGAGGTCAATAACACCTGTTTGTTTTCTTACCCATATATTGTGTTTTCGATCTCTTCTTGTTACTCCTAACATGCATCTCTCCATACTTCTTTGAAGTCTCTGTATTGATCTTCTGTTAAGTGTCCAAGTCTCAGATCCATAAGTAAGAACTGGTAAAACATTTATTAAAAACCTTTCTTTTCAAACACATAGACATATTTCCTTTTAGTATTAAGTTATTTCTACCAAAAGCACTCCAACCAAGTTTAATTCTATGATTAATTTGATCCATTATGTTTCCATTTATATTAATAATCTGACCAAGATATTTGTAACTGTTAACTTCTTCTAACTCATCATAATCAATTTTTATTTTTATATTTTGAGAAAATCCATTGAACATTACTTTAATCTTTTTAACATTTATCTTTAGTTCTATTTTTCTACTGTCATCTGATAACTTCAGCAACATTTCCTGCAGCTCCAAAGCATTATTTGCAAAAACAATTACATCATCTGCAAAATCTAAATGACTTAAGTAATCTCTATTTACTTTCACTCCTTTAGATTTCCATTTAAATCCACAAAATACTTCTTGCAGCATTGCTGTAAAAAGTTTTGGAGATATATGTTGACTTTCCTAGTATCATTATGCAATCTAATTGTAGCATATAAATATTCTTTAAAATATGACAATATCTGGATCTATGCCTTGATGATCCAATGCTTTAACCACTGAAGAAATGTTTATAGAATCAAATGCCTTTCATAATTTACAAATCCAAAGCATAATGGCAACTCATTCATTTGTCCTTACTATAACTTCTCTCAATACCTGGATATAATCTACTGTACTAAAATCACTTTTAAATCCAGCTTGTTCTTTTGGTTGGTGGAAATCCAATGTTCTCTGTAGATGAGTTGTAATTATCTTGGTAAAAATTTTGTATAAAATTGATAAAAGGCTGATAGGTCTGTAATTTCTAATATATTCTTTATCACCTTTTTTAAATATTAATATTGATACTGCATTCTTCCAATCATCTGGTACATATTTATCATTTAGACATTTGGTATATAACTTAGCTAAAAAAATTTCTATTTCTTTACCTGCTTCTTTTAATATATCAATTATAATTCGATCATTACCTGAAGCCTTTTCTTTCTTCATAAATTTATTGCCTGTCTCACTCCTTCATTTAAAATTCTGGGCAATTTGGAAGATAAAATAGATATAGCAGGTACTTGTTCTTTATTATTATAATATAATTCTTGATAGAAGTCTTCTACCCATTTCACGATGCTGGTTTTAATATTAAAACTAAGACAGAAAAGTTTATGCATGAATATTAGTTTTATAATGGCTAAATTTATTTCTAAAACTTTTGTTTCTAGACAGAATATATTATATCTAGTTGAATGTAATGTACCTATTATGTTGGAATTTTGATGAAACTAATACTTATGTTGTCAGTATACATATTCTAAACAGTTATATTTAGTATACTGTGGAAAGAATGTAAATCATTTGACATTCAAGCCTGAAGTTAATGATAAAATAAAAATCAAGGTACCATTGCATAGAACACAAAGTGTAATGATTAGATTAATTTTTATATTTCAAACATGAACTAAACAAATTAATCAAAAATTGAATGAAGCAAAATTGGAAACTTACTAAAAGATTACTGAAATTAAATACAAGTTGTGAAAGAAATAATTATTGGCCATATAGTATAAATCATGGAATAAAGAATCTCTTGTAAGATTATTGAACATTCACTGTCTCAGAATAGTTTTTAGTACCTCATTGTTGATAGAAATAAAAATTATAAGCAATATTTGGTTCTACAGTTGTGATAAATGTCTTTGTGTGAATGAATTTATAATGGCAAAAAAATATTAATAATAACTAAACAACTTTTTCAATTTTGTCAATGTGATCATATATATAAACATTAGAAATCATTATTATATGTGCCCTATATCAGATATATTTGTAAAGCATCTGATGTTTTTTTACTAATTGCTTTATACAAAATCGTATAAATATACAGGTTGCCCTTGACTTTCATACCTAATTGGTTCTTGAAATGTGTATGAAAGCTGAAATGTATTAAAGTAGAGCAATATAAAAAAGAAACATGTTTTAAAAATATTTATTTTTTAATGAGGTGTATTAGCATGTACATAAAGAATACTTTATTGATTAATATGTGATGTTTTCTTTATAAATTTATCAAGAGATAGTTGAATTGTACACTAAAATTGATTAAGGAAAATTCCAGGCAATAAAATTCATTAACGATTTAAAAATAAAAGAAAGAGAAAAACCAAATGATATATATATATATTTTAAAAATAAAAATAGATATCAGTTAATTTATTAGGTAAAAGTACATATATATATATATTTAAATAAAATCAAAAGGTGGGGTAAAATCTATTAAAATGTAGGAAATTTTGAATTTAATATTTAAGAGAATATTTATCTGCTCTCTGTTAACTGAGAAAAAAGAATTACAATGGATTACAAAAAAAAAAAAAATTATAAATTTAACTATATAAATGTAACTATAACATTACTTTTGAAAGAATTTCATTGTATAAACAATAATTGAAACTAAATAATTAATGATCTAATATGTGCAAATGATATGTTCAGAAGAAATTTGATTAAGATTTAGTATGTCCAACTGATTAGATAATAAGTTTGATCAAATTGTAATTAAAAAGTTAGAATAAAAGATTAACTAATTAAAAGAATTTGGAAAACTAATTAATAATGTAGATAAGTCAGACAATGGATGGCAAAGGTATAAAAGCTAAAAAATTTCTATTGTTTGATTCTTCTGACAAGTTTTGCTGTGAGAAGTCTAAAATTTGCTGTAGTTTTATTGTCAATTAAATCAGTAGTGTGCCATGAATCATTCATTCTATTGCCAGTTTACTATACAAAGTTTCCCAGTCATCAATCAGAAATGTTTAGAAATACTCATGGAAATCTTAACATTACCATGTACTACTGAGCCACAGAGAAGTGTTCACTCAGGTTTAAACCATCCAGTTTCTTCAACATCTAATGCCTGACATGGAGCAAAGACCTTTGTTTACCATTGCTGATATCCATGCCTGCAGCCTTGCAAAAAGACTAAGACATGTGCCAACCCAGGCTAGCGAGGCAAACAGCTACAAAAACAAGCTAGGAATACTGTTAATGAAATCCATTAACTTCGAAGAGGAGAGCGGTGATCACTCTGAAAATGAAGCTACAACAAAAACCTAAGTAATTATAAAATACTAAATTCAATGTCTAAACAAACTGTTATTCTTTTGAAACTTTATAACTAAAAGCAATTGGATTGTTTACCATTATTTTAGAAATGGAATAATTCTTAACAAAGAAGGCCATAATTAATTTATTTCACTTTCATTTGATTATTATGTTAATGTTTTGTTTTGTGTTGGTGTAAATAAACATTGTTTTTGCTTTGTTAATTTGGCTTAGTTCTCTCTCTCAATACCTCACCATATAACTTTTTAATTACCATATAACAGTATTAAGTAAATTTAGATTTAATTATATATATGTATTATAAATATACTTGTTCTGATAGTCTGATTTAAGCCAGTTTTTTATTCTTTGTGCTAGCCAGGTAAAATCAAGTGCCAGAAGCATTTTAAAATCCTTCTCTTGAGGATATTCTAGTCAATCTTGTCTATATGGTGGCCAGGAATCATCCCAACACAAAAATATTCACAGGAGAGGTGTTTGATCCCTGAAACTATGAGGTGATTCAATAGTCTATGTGAATGCAGGTTGTATATTTTGTACCCTCTCAGTCTGACCATTAGTATGGACAATAGGTAAAGATGTTAGCCATATTTAACTCCTCTGCTTGGAATAACAAAATCCACTAAATGCATAAAATAATTATTATTAATTTAGAAATGCCAATTTAATTTAAATATAGGCATATTATTGTAATTAGCATGTTTTTGTTATAAATAGCATTCAACATGGGTGCTCTGAAATATCCATTATAAATATTACTTAATGTGGGTGCCTGAAATTTCCAATATAAATATCACTCCAACATGGATGCCTGAAATTTTTGTTATAAATGTCATCTAATGGAAGGACGTGAATTAACGGCGTGAGTGCCCAAGCAATTCCATTTCTTTTGCATTGAATTTAAAGATTCAACCAAGTAATTAGTTTTAATTATCATCATAAAGTGACAGCTATCTGATAAAAATAATTATAATAAAATAAAAGTTAATATTGGTGAGAGATGTGAGAGAGGAGAAAATAGCCAAAATTAAAACAATATTATTTAAGTAAATATTAATATATATATAGTCAAAGTTAAAAGAATAGATAAAATATATATTAAAGTATGGGCAGATGTATAAAAATAAATATATAAAAACAGGCAATGGTAGAAATCATAAGTAATCAGATAGATAATGTTATAGGGGACTATGGTGTGGGAGATCAAATGAACATATATTGATCAAGTAAAAAAATAAATTGAAAAATAATTAACTAAAAGAGATAATAAAACAATCATAATATTATTATTCAAGAAATATATAACTAAATAGGGTAAATGCATACAAGAGCAAGAGTGAAAATGGAAGTTTAAAATAAAAAATTAGAAAAATTTCAACGAGAACCACCAATAAAAATAAATCAAAAAAGAGGAAATATTAAATAAGCCATGAGTCTGATGAATAAAATGTTTGAAGAACTTAAAAAACAAAATGAATAATTGACAAATCAACAATATAAGGCAGTTGAAAAACTTGAACAAACAGTTGAAGAAAGTAAAAAAACAAACTGAACTTAAAAATTAACAAAAATAAAAAGCCAAAAAAAAAAAAAATAAAAAACAAAATGAGACAAATATAAAATTGAAAAAAATAGTCAATGAGCTTAAAAGTCAGTATAACAACAAATTGAAAGAGGAAATTATGATAGAAATTAGTGAAAATATAAAGTAGGTTGAAAGCCAAATAAAAAAAGCTTAGCAGGAAATTGTAAAAAATTAAAATAGTATAAGAAGAAAAAATAAAGTTGTTACAGAAAGTAACCAAAAATAAAATGGAGATCAAAAGAATAGTAAAGAATATGAGGGTTGACATAAATAATTTAGTTAAGAAGATAGATAAAATCGAGCTTAAAAGTAGGCAAAATAAAATGTAAAGAAATTGGAAAAATTAATGTTAGTAATTCTGAGCAGGAGAGTGTGCATATAAGCAATAGTGAACTAATTTCTAAACATAATATTCTCAGGTTATGTAGGGGAGGCTCCCACAGAACATATTAGAGCTTGGAATGATACTTAATATTAAACCAGCTAAGTGAGAAGGCCATGATCACTATCACCTGAAGCCATCTGCAGGCTGCTTCTCAGGCATAGTGGGACTCTATTTAAAAAAGCAATAACTTTTCGTGAATATAAACAAGCTTTACTAGCAAGATACTGGAATGAATAGTATCAGGAAAATATTAAGCACCAGATGTCACAAGATAAATGGTGACCTGGTGAGCCTTTCACTTTATTCTTATAAAGACAAATAGGCCAATTATGTGCTTTAATGGCCAGCCCACTATATAAATGACAAATTATTAGGATAGTATGGCATAATTTCCCTCATAAGGTCAAACAAATGTTCATCAGAACAGAAAGAAAGACTATTGAGTAGATGGCTGAATTATTGCTTTTGATAGACCTAGTTACTAGGCCAAAGATTAGGAATTTAAACCCCAACCAAAAAAAAACCAATGGTAAATGCAATGAAATTTATCCCTAGGAGAAATTCCTGGAATGAATTCAGAAAAAGATGATTTTCCCATAGTCATGAATGAACAAAAGTCTTCAAATGAACCGGAAGTGACTCAAATTTCACTCGGCCAAAATAGTTTGAAAAAATCAAGGGGTGATTCGTAATCCCCCTACATGAGTGGCTACTCCAGAAAGTGTTAGAAAAAGGAAATACCTGACAAAAACTAAATTAGCAATCAGACGGATGGACCCTCAGGCTTGACTTAGAAAAAGGACTTGGATTACATAGTATGAAAATGATTTAAAATATAAATGGTTTCTAATGAGAAAGAGTAAAAAAAATTATTTGTGTCCAAATAAGCTTTTAAAAAGAAATTAAATTTACATAATAATTATAATGAGTTTATCTAAATTAATGACATCCAAGAGTTTATGAGTAACCCAGCTTATAAGTCAATGATTTAAACACAGCAGAGTGGACAAAATCAATAGGGAAAAATATTAAAATATAGCATATTCAAAATGAAAAAAGAAAGATAATAATAAATATTATACATTGATGGAAAATAATTCCAATCATGTCATTTATTTCAGTACACATCAAGCGATGATGAGTAAGAAAGTTATAGATTGATGTATGTGTATGTATTTAGGTACAGGTAAGAATTCTGGATCATATTTTGTATTTGGTTAAGCTGTTTCTTTATAAGACATTGATCGGCAGATATGTCTGTGCATCAAGTTCATCATGATAATGATGTTTCAGTAGAGAAAAAATCCTGGCATCATTAACATGTAGCTGGAAGCAAAATTTCCAGTGTGTTAATACGGCAAAATACTGTAAGCCAAATGCACAATAGGGATAGTCCTGCCATTCACAGATTTCAAGTCCAAAATTTGCTTTTTTTTTCTTTCACAAGAAATTAATTGTGGTTTATAATAGTATTTTACATTTATCAAATTTATTTAATAAGTGGAGGGGAAAAGATTTAAAAAGAGTTATATAAAACTCTCATGTTGATGTGTACATTTCAACGAATTACATAAGGTAAAATTATATTTATTTTAGGTAAAACCTTTAAAAATTAATATAACTTTAATTTTAGTTTAATTCACAAATTACTTATCAGTATTGGTAACATTAAATACTAATCATTCTGTTATAAACAAATGCTACAGAATTTAAAAATAAGTAAAAAAAAAAAAATACCAAAGACTTTAATCTTAGATTAAGCCATAATTATGAATCAGTATTGCAAAACATTAAATTCTAATCACTATGTTAAAAACAAGTGTTAAATTAAATGTAATTTGAATAAAAAAAAAGTACCAGTTTTAAATCAATTAATTTATGGATGATTATCATGAAAGTTTAAAAGTCTACTATTTATATAAAAATAGAATTACAGACTTACACACACAATGGTTTACAAGGAATGAAGTAAATACTTGCATCTCTTCAGTGCGTGATGAGCATAGTGGCCTCTAGAGCTAAATATGCTGATTCTCAACTGAAAAAAATAAAATTAGTTTGATATCTTGAGTACAAATATTGTATTCAGTTTATCACTTTGGTTCTAAAGCAGTGATTTCTCAATCAACTGACAATACAATCCTTTTTATAATATTGTGATTTGGTAAATAATAAATACATAATCAAATGGTTCATCATTTAGAGGATCATATGATGTTTTGAATATTGGAATTGAGAGAAGTGGGTTTTCATTTAGAATCCTTTACCTGCTCTATTAAAACTTTTGTTTGATACTAATTTGGGAAAAATGCCTATCTTTCATTGAAAAAAGTAAAAATTTATAATTAAATAATAGGAAGCTTTTAATTCAGTAAAAAAATATACTTATATGATAGATATATAAAATTTTACTGTATTTTTGATTTCTATATTCACATTATAAGTTATCCATAATTCACAAAAAATTTTAATTACAAAAATTAAAAATTAAAAAAATAGTAATTTTATATTTGTAAATTTTAATTTTTTTTAGTTCACAGTGCACATACAGCATGTACCCACATTTATATATAGCATGTATATACAGTATAAAAACGCATGTATATGTTAAAAGCACATTATAATATGGTTCACTACTATCCACAAATTTTAGTATCTATGCTGTGATATGGAATAAAATGTCACAGATATAGGGAAAATACAATTTTAGATTTTTTTTTTTAGATATTTAAGATTGTTTATTTCTATTTAAAATAATTTTAATTTTATGTTTATACATTATTATAATTTTTTTTTTTTTTTTAATATATTTAGTAAAAAATTTCCCACAATTTTCCAATAAATTGATTACTCAGAGTGTAGGTGGCGCTCTAATAAGAAATGGGATTGTAGAAGCAATTAGTTTAACTTCTCTCAAAGAACCAGATATAAATAAAAATATTAGCTCAACTTCTAGCACACAACAGTCTGCATATCAATTTCCAAACAACACTTCTAATGAAAGCTGCAACATAAAAAGCATCACATCTCCTTTAAATATGACAGAGTATCATAAGGATATAGCTGAATTACAAAAAATATATAAACTTCCAAGACAGTATATTGCTGAACAGGAAGAAAAATTAAAATATTCACAAACAACATTGACCACAAATTTAATGCAACAGAAGAAAAGGTACCAATATGAAATCAATATTTTACAACTAAAGCTAAATAATTGTGAAACTAATTATACTTTACTGCAAGATAAATATAATCTTATGGCAAATAAATATTTCAGTGATATTCCTGAGACTGAGAAATGGGATATGATGCTACACCGTCAAAACCAATCTAATAATCTTCCTAGGACAAAAATTTCATTGAAAGATAACTTCACTCAAATGGAAACTACTTTTGAAACATTTACTGAAAATATACAATCAGAAAATATTTTTTTTTTGCGTAATAAATCTCTTGAAGTATCTTCTCCACCATCCAGAAAATTTGTAAGTAATTCAGAATAAATATAATGTTTAGTTAATTTATGTATATTAGTGGCAAATTTTAATAAAAAGGTTAGTTTATATGCAAACTATTATTTATATATAAATATGGAACAAAATAATAAAAACACATGGTATATATATATATATATTGAACAAAATAATGACAATACATGACAGCTACCAAGTATTGCCATGTTATATAAGATTTGAGCATTTTCTAGAAAAATATTAATCACTTCTTATTAAAAAAGTTCTCAAATTCTCTGGGAAACCCCTTAAATTCATTGGGAGATGCTATTGAAATATATCACTTCTTCACTTTTTCCAGAATGATCCCCAGAGACTCAATAACATTTAAATTAGATGATTTAAAAGACTATGGTTGGGACTTAAGATCTTCTTCACAATTTTAAAATAAATATTTGATTGCTTGAGCTGGGTAAATTGTTATTTTCTTAAAAGATTATAAAGTAGTCTGGAAATAGCTTTGTGTGGAATGAGTCTGTAAGGGTGTTTCAATAATCCATAATTATGATGTGATGTATTCATGACTGGGCAAAAATCAAACTATGATATACCTGCACAGACCATGATTGCTTTATCATTATGTTTTATAGTTGTGGAAATGGTTTTAATTAGGCTTCTTGGACACTAATAAAAAAAAATGATTTGAAAAGTTATAAATTTTTCTGAAATGCTTTTCATCATTCATTGCTTTAGGTCTTATGATTGTGTTGCTTCACATCAAATAATGGTGGCTTTAGAAATTCAATACTATGATCAATGCCTGAAAGACCAGATCTCACTGAGAGCATTATACTAAGAGCTTTATAATAGGTATTGTCTTTCACTGATTTTCTTGTAAATGGACATATATAAGCTGCATTATATATTTTAGCCACTAACAATTTCATTATTTAATTGAAGCTAAAATTTGTACTATTATAGTAAATGATTATCAAATTTAGGACTATAGTTGTAGAAATGAAAGTCTTAGTAGATCTATTCCATAGTTGGAATCTTTACAAATTTCTTTATGATATTTTGTTAATAATTAAAACTATTTAAAAAAAATATCAATATACTAAATCAATAAATAATTAAATTATGAATATAATTATATTTTTTCTGATATTTAAAAGTTTTAATGGTTGCTACTTTTGAGTCATTCTAATTTATTTTTTCTATTTATTCTTTTGATACTTCTTTCTGGTCTGTTATTATCATCTAGCAATTGATTTGTATTTGAAATACATATTTCTGTTATTTTACTTGTTATAGGTTTCAGAAGAAAGAGCTTATATATACAATTTTATTATAATTGGACAAACAGTTGCTCTTGATTTTCTTTTCTTAAGAAACTAATGTATTTTCAAGTCCTAGTTGACTTTCTATAGCCAATGATAATATTATTTGTTTCTTAACATTTATGTTGCCACACTTTATTTTGGTTGTGAAATTTTCAAGATTCCATTATTTAAGTATCTTATAACTCTTTATTTTCATTATTTTTAATCAAATATATATGTATAGTGCTATTTTCTTATTTAATTATATTTTCCAATTCTGTAAATATCCATTTATTATACGAAATATTTTAAACATTCTCAGTGATAATGGCTTATCTGATGCTTTCTTACTATTTTATGTGTCAATATTTTTTTCTCCACACTTCCGTCATATAATTATTTTATTCTGATAACCAATCATACACATTCAATACTGATTGTAAATGTATTTTATATCTTATAGATCTACAGATTTTATAATTTCCTAATTATTTTTAGTCAATAGATTTCTGGCTCTCTGAATGCCCTAATGCTAACTATATTCTGTTCTAATTCTTAATTATCAAATTATTTATTTAGAAGGAGTATTTCTTACATTTGTTTCTATGACATTAAACTGCTTTTTGCCTATTATTATTTTGACTCTTTGTGAATTTGAATTTTTTTATTCATCTTTTGATTTTTTTCATTCATATCTGTTATTATTATTACTTTCTATTTGGCTAGCATATTTTGCTACAATATCTTATAATTTTTTTTTCATTATTCATAACATTATTATTACACTATTCTTGACATTATGAACTCTTAGATTGCTTGGATTAGTCTTTTGTTAAATTTGAACAATCTTTTATGATAGTTTTTCCATTTTTTCTTACCATTAGTAATATATCTCATGTTCTCACATTTGCTTTTATTCTGCTATAAAAATAAATATGTTCACCTTTAATCTGTTCTTTTCAGTTTAGTTTCTGTCATCATTATTATATCAAATATCAAGCTTGCAGGCACCACAAGGGTTTCTAATGCTGACATATTTAGGACTTCTAGTCTAGCATTTGTTTACTCTGTGACTGACTACTACTTTCCAGTATGGTGCAGAAGTACACATGCTAATCTTATGGATACTCAGATCAATGAAATCTTGCATATTATTTCTAGTACTCTTAAATCAACAGTCATAGAATGGCTTCCTATACTCTCAAATAACCCCTCCAGCTAACCTCAGATGTAGGTTGGCTTGTTGACCTACCAAATCACCTTACCAATCTCATTTTGATCATTCCCTCAAACCTCAGGCCAAAATCAAGATGGCTTTTCTGGCTTACTGGTTATTCTTAGCAACCTTAAACATTGGGTATTACCAGCATGTGGATCTATGAATAATAACTTCAACATGAACAATAATACTCTAATAGCTGACACTACCCTCCAGATATCTGGTTTTTTCCTTCCGAAAAAACTCTGGTCAAAAATTAACAGAATCTGAACAGACCAGGGTAAATTATATGTTGCATAATGGGGATTTACAGACTCTAAAAACAGTGTGTGGAAGCTACAAACCATAGCAAACATTTACAAGGAATCTCCTATTTACTGAGGCTCTTTGCTCTTCATAACTTGGAGGAGGCTGCTCTTGATTGGTTAAGAACTATTGGTGTTGATACCATATGCTAAGTAAACTAAATATCCAATCTGCTATTTTTTTTTGTTAAACACAATCACATTTTATGCCTATGCTTCTGTATAGCTAAGATTCTAAAAATCTATGTTTTTTTAATCATGTTTGATTATGCTTAAATATATTCTGCTCCATTTTTACTGAGATATGATATAGATTTGTTTTACAATAAGTTGATTGTAAGTATATCATAACTCCCTTAGTAAACTCTGAGTTTAATTTATTTTTAGAGTATGTTTTGTTTAAATAGGTTGTTTTTATTATTGTTTTCTGAGATCTGACTCTTCCTTTATAGTATTTTTTTGTAAGGCCATGTCTAATACCATCCTTTTTAACATGAAGTAGAAAAGTAGTTGTTTTTATAATGTTAGATAATCATCATCTTTATAACTCTATATTGTTTTGTAAGAGTAAGATAGAGACCTATACTTTATTTTGCTTCATTAAATGTTAAAGTTTTGGTTGGGATTTGATTCATATTACCAGATATTCATTTTGATTTTCTACAATAGATTTTAAAAATCATCAAAATAATAACTTGATAATGTAATCATCATTAAATGCATGGAAATTAACAATAAGTAAATTGAAATTTATAAATTTTTGGAAGAATTTCAACCATTTTGAATTATGTCTTTATGAAGTTGTTTGTGGTAATAGTTTTACATCAATATTGAACACCAGGTTCTGTGCAATTTAGCACAATGATAGACAGATTTCAATGTCACATTATTTATGAGCAATGACAATTCAATTATTTTTATTAGACAAAATATAATTTACATTTAGTAAGATGTTTAATAACTTATCTAAAAAAACAGTTTTTTTTTTTAGATACATTAAACAGAACTTTATAACATTTTTTTAAATATTTAATTTATAAAGATATTTAAATTATTTATCAAATACTCCTTTAAAAAATTGATTATCACTTATTACATCATAATTGGTATTTACCTATACTACTTGTAGCCTAATTAGGAATACAATTGTCTTAGATTTATTTAAAAGTCATGTAGTTATCCAATCATTTATAAATATAACAGTGTAGAATCTTTGATCATTGATTATATATTTACTCCTGCGTGATTTACATAACAATGTGTTTACTAGATTTATTATTTTATATTTTCAATCATTGCAATAAAAAGTATCGATATATTAAAATATTTTTTTTTACAAATCCGCTTGTGTACATTGAAATATCTTTCAATGTCACTTTAAATATGCACTGCCTTAACACTGCACACACTTTTAATTATGTCAATTCCACAATCATAAATTTGATGACAAACTGAACACATGTTTGAGAAATGCAATCATTATACTTTGTAAACTATCAAAAAGAGCGTGAACAATTAAGATTAATCAAGTCTGATTGTACTCATAGTATTCTCTTATAGGAATTTGATATCTGGAATTATATTCAAGACAAAAGAAAAGGTTAAACATTTTCCATCAGCATTATTGAATAACAGAATAAAATAATTAATTTGGTAATGCAATGTTTTATGATCTCCTTCCTCACCCTATTTTATTCTGCACTTAAAATTGTTGAAACATGTTTAAAATGGGATAACAGCTGCATTATAAAAAAGAAATGCTTTTTTGCCAATTGATCAAAGAAAAAGATTAATAAACAGATCATGAATGAAGTAATATATCATTGAAAGGCTTTCCCATTAAACCTAAAATTAAGAAACGTTTTTTGAGACTTTATAAAATAATGAGCACTCTGCTTTAAAGTAACTCTTGTAGTCAAGCATTGGTGGTCGAGAGGTCAGCGCAACCGCCTTACAAGCAGTTGTCTGGGTTGCGGGTTCACTTCCCGGCCGATACTATGACACATGAAAAAAAAAAGTAACTCTTGTAAGTGAAATAAAAGTCAAAACAACATGTAAATGCAAGGATGCCAGACTTATAAGCAGGAATATGATTGCTATTTATACTCCAACTCCCTATGCAATTTGAAAATTAAGTGATTTGGCCTGAGAGAACAGGTTTATCAAACACTTAATATAATTTCTTGCTTTATAGTCTTGAATTATTATAAAGTTATCAATCATTGTTATTTACTGCTGATACATTCTGGTTGATAATTATTTTATTAATAGTGTTTATAAGAATCCTGGGTACCTGTATGCAAATTTTTTAAAACAGAACTGCTATCCTTCAATTAACAAACTCAAATCTTTGATTACAGGAGTATCTTTTTAAAAAAATCAAAGATGTGAATAAGCTAATATTTAATAAAAAAAATTCTATGCAAGTAAGTAATAGAAGCATATTTGAATTTTTAAAATGACTTTCATTTTATTTTTTTTAAAAAAAACCCTTCGTCTTTCATAAAATATTGCAGATATAGCTATTTGGAAAATTTGCCACTGATATACATTATTGAGTGTCTGTCTATGTTTTTATAATACATTAAAGCAAGAAGGGACAAACTTTTCTGACCCCAGACTACATGGATTTCTGTCATATCTCTAATAGGCTGTATGTACAAAAATATTTTTCTTCTCATTACATGAAATACTCATAGTAGAAGAAAGTATTGCTTAATCGTTTTTGTGATAAATTAAAAAAAAATATATTATAATCCTGCATAGGCTGCAGGTCACATATTGTGACTGCATGTAATCTGTGGGTTGTAGTTTTCCCAACCTTGTATTAATGATCTTATCAGAAAATTGAAGCTTCCTTTATTTGGTTATGGTATTGTAATATCATATAATAGCTTGTTTCATAATAATCTTAGTAGAGGTTGCTTCAATGCTCTGATGTATTCATATATAGCGATAAATATTTATGTACTAACATTTAATTTTAAACTTTATATAATGTGTTACAACTTGTAATATATATATATATATATATATATTTGTCCATTTACTATCAACATGAATTAAATGTAATATGTTAATATTTTATTTGGATTATTAATAAACATTAATGAATTTATCTTTCCAATAATTTGCAATTGTACATACATGCTCTTATAATATTAACATTTTTAATTGTCTGGTTCCTTTTTATAAAATAATCCATAAAAGACCATTGTTTAAATACAAATATATATTAGTTTTTTATAGCTATTTTTTTATGAAATAAAATATTATTGTTAGTCAATTCACATGTTGTGCAAAAATCAATAACTATATGCCATTTAAGTTTATAAAGCTAATGTCTTTACAGAGTTAATGCCTTCATTTTCAATAATTTTGGGCCTTAGTTGATTGTTTCTATTAATATCATGTACATCAATATTAAAAAGAAGAAATCATATCTTTTAATGGAATATTGATATAATATCATTGTCCAACAATTAATAAAAGCTTTTTTTCTATGAAAAGGTCACAAATATCTTTGTGTAAAACAATTTTTTATTATTACTAGTCTTTCATTGATACATGCTTTTCATATTTTTTTAGTGCAGTGATAGAATGATACAAGTTCATGATCACAGCCCAGCTCTAACATTTCTACTGTTCACATTTATAATGAATTCACAAGCATTAAACAATTTGACTGTTTTTATTGATACATTTAGAAATTCAAAGAATGGAATTTATAAAATTAGATTTCATTCATGTATTTCATGACATGCAGTCTTCTTTTATTCAATGATTTACCATCACCAAAAAGCTTGTAATCATCTACTTGTTCAATTGAACATTCTCTAAAAAATAAGTTTTCGTAAGGGCAGTTTTATTAATCAAAAATTTTATCAGCTCTTTTCTCTGTTTAATTCTTGAAAAAATTAAAATGCATATCTTTAATACTACAACTGTGACTTTCTTGGCAACTATTATCAATATTGCTATTACTTGTCTTATCATTTAAAATAAAGTATGTGCCAGACATGGCAATCTAGTAAAAATTTAAAAAATAGGTCAGCTTTAGACCACTTTTTCTATACCATTCTACATTTGTAATGAGCAAGAAGTCCCTAAATAGAACTGTTCCAACATACAATGTTCATTTGCTTTAATGAAGCGTCTACTCCTCCAGTCTTATAAACTTCTCATTATTGAATTCTAAATGCTAAAAACATTGTTTATTTGTATTCTTTTACATATTTGCATGTAGACAAAAATATATACTGATTATGTCAGAATTGCTTGAAAGGTAATTAAAGGGAAGGAAATATGATTGTACAATCTCATTATCAGTTGTGATGCAGAAATATAAAAAAAGGCATGACAAATCCATGATAACTATGCTCTATACAAGTCTAAGGGGATGAAGCTAGTAAAATAAAAAAGTAAAATGGAAAAATATGGAGAGGAATTAAAAAATGCAGTTTGGATTAGAAACAACACTTAATCTTTGATGAGTCAACATTTGAATTTATGACATCATTGATAATCTTGGTCTGGCATTGCTTATTTATTATTCAAAATTAACTTATATCTAAAAGTCATTCTACAGTCTATTACCAATTATTAATTATTAATAGTAATGTGAATTGTATATCCTTTAATTGCATACCCATACTTTAAATTGCATCTCATTTAAAAATGTGTACATAATTAATTTTTGTATTTTTTTGCTTTTTTAAGTTTTATTGAATAATTGAATATTATTTAAAAAGTTGCTAACCTTAGCATAAATGAACTTTTATTTAAAAATAATAACAAAACATTTTTCATAATACTAACAAAAGATTTAATTGACTTTATTTATTATTGGATTATTTAGGAAGAAGATGACAATTTTGACATGCTAAAAAAAATAAGTGCTCAGTTAAAAGACATATTAGAAGTAAGTTTTTACTATAACTTTTTATATCTGGGAAATTATATAATTCATGCACAGTTTTTAAATAGTTTTAATAATTTGATGTAGGTAATTTGTTTTCTATTTACTATTAACTTTCAACTATAATTAAAAATCTGATGTATAATGAACACCCTATAGGAATATGGTCCTTGCTTCATTATTGGTGAACACTACATTGTATTATGAGAATATTTTAGTTTTACAGTCAGCTTATTGCTATTCATTTAATTATTCCAGATTAATGTAAACCCATTATTCTCTAAGATTTTAATTGTTAGATATCTATTTAATCTGAAAGTGATAAATGACTACAGTCCACCTATTCTTGTTCATGCTTCAATATAGTGGTTATTTCCAAATTCATTCAATTCCCAGCATTGTTGTATGATAAAAACTGAATCAGCTATGGGTATTTTCTACAAATGAATATAAGTTCAATGAGAAAAATATAATGATATTATAAAGATAGTTTAAAGATAAAGAATCCCTAGTGACAGTGATGTCTTAATTAACACTGATGTCACCATGATTTTGCAGTTTAATCATAACATTACTGTAAAATAAGTTACCACTATTGATTTTAAAGTATAATTTATACTTTGTTTAAAATCTCTATGTTCCTATCCATGTATGAAATGTACAAAAAATAGTAAATAAACCCGTTAATTTGCAAATACAGAATGAAGGATAATACAGTTTTACTATTATATTGTAGCTTGAAATATATTTTGCCTTGATTGGTGATGTTCAGTGCATGGTATTACTGATGAAATGATTCCTATGGAACTGATCCTATGACTTGTACTAATTCCTATATTATCTAGGTATCATAACCTGTTTTCAGATAGATAACTTTACATATATACATAATACAATTGAAGTTTATTGTTACCATCATCTACTTGATTGATGATAGGCAAAATTGTGGATGGAATACTTCTATGCTCTTTCATGATTCAATGATGAAACATTTTTAATTTTAAGCTTTTTTAGTCTTCTATTTTTATCAGCTGTTGCACTTACATTGTTTAAAAGGAACATCAAAACTTTTTAATCAATAAATAATATAAAACTGTACTTGAACTTTCATATTAACAATTTCACACTCATTTTCAATAACTAACATTTTATTTAGATGTGATGATGCAATTTTTAACTAAAACAAATTCTCTAACAAAATAAACAATCAAAAACAATTTCTTTCTGTTATTTGATTTCCTTCAAAATTTTATTAAAGTTTTTGATCACACTATATTAGATTAACAAATAGCAATTCTTTATTCTATTTAAATCAAATTTAGTGCTTTAAATTGAATTAAATTAAATATAATTTTACAAGCCAGAAGAAAGACATATTTTTTTAAGCTACAGTTTGCACTTAAAAAACTTGTTGTTCACTAGTCAAATATCAGATATAGATGAAGAAATATGCAAAACTATGCAAACTTTAAGAAACATTGAAATATAGATGAAGAAATATGCAAAACTATGCAAACTTTAAGAAACATTAGACATCAACATATGATACAGCAATAAACAAGTCTGCCATAATAATTTTTTCATATAATATTATTGTGAATGATTACATTTAAATTCTAATTTTTTAGGTTATTGTGAAAATAAATTATATAACACATTACATAAACAATCAAATTCTGGAATTGTAGTCTACAATAATACAGGATTTATAAGACTAGTTTCAAAGGAACCTTCTTCTTAATTGCACAAATCCATAAACATCATTAATCACAAACAACTTACCATCAAAAATTCACTATAGGAAATAAGTGATTATAGCTCTTTTTTAGATGACATGGATTTGTCAAGATAATTTAAAACATATCTGGCATTGACATATCAACTTTCATTATCATCTATAATAAAGGCAGCAAAAAAAAACTTTTTACAATGCTTTAAAATAAAAAATTGTGAGAGTGTCAGAAATTTCACAATGAAAAAAATAGCTGTTGTCAGTCTGGACAATAACTAAAAAATGTCAGATATGATGTCATATTTGATGTCATCATTGTAGGACTATTTCTTTCACTATGACATCATCATGACATGATGCATTGATTGTGGATGTGAAATGGTGTAGGTCCCCTACCCCCTCACCCCTATGTTGCAGGTTTAGTACTCAAGTACCAATTTAAGTGTAGTCTATGCTAAGTAAATTTTTGGTCTCATGTTCCACCACTGTGTTATTGCTGGCATGTGAATTAAGGAAATATGAGTATAGCCTCATATATGTCATCCATAACATGCTCTGAGCATTGGTGAAGGAACTGGCTGAGATTGGATTTGAGGTCTCTACAACCTCATCTCAATCAGACTTAGGATAATTTGCCAAAACTTTAGATGAATGTACAGATATAATTGTTACAATATAATGCATGTATATTAGGATTGTCTTTCTGATATTTAATGATAATGGTTATCCCAACTTTCCACTTTTATTTTTGTCCTTTTGAAGAGAATTTTAAAATACCACTTTCTAATTTAGTGAATGTTTTTTTAAATTATATCATGCATGGATTTTTTATTCTGTGTATTATTTTTCAATTCACCAATTACTTTTCTGAACTTTTCATACGCTAATTTTTCATGAGTTAACTTCTGTATTTCTTTTCTACTGATTTATCTATGTTCAGTCCTATGGCAGCAATATATGCATGGTCAGCATAAATGTTGTTGTATAAGCTGTGATAGATTATGATTTATTATATCTGATTCTCTGAGCCTTTACAATATCTTGCAGAATGTAACTTAATTCCTGAAGCAATAGACATCAAAGTACTAATCAATTGTTGGTAATGTAACAATAGTTCAGGAATTCAGAGCCTTTATGATCAGTAATCATAACAACCTCTGACCTTAGAAGAGACTGTATAAATTTCTGGGAAGCTCAGACAATAGCTAAGGCTTTCTTTTGAATAACTGCACATTTTATTTAACTCTGCATCTTTTAAGAATTTACTAATAAAATAGAAAAGTCTTGGTTGGCTATTCTTTTAGACTTGAAATAATATAACACCCAATTCTTAATTAACATTGTATTGTTGTTTGCACATTAAAAATATATTATTAAAATCTGAATTTTCTTTAATTGTATCAAAAGCATAATCATGTTTTGGCCCATAATTTTCATATAAATAATGCATGTATATTATGATACTTTTTCTGATATTTGATGGTAATGGTTATCACAATTTCCAATTTTTTTTTGTCCTTTTGAGGAGAATTTTTAAATACCACTTTATAATTTAATGAATGTTTCTAAAATTTTATCATGCATAGATTTTTTATTTTGTATATTATTTTTCAATTCACTGATTAGTTTCCTGAACTTTTCATCTGCTGCTTATAGTTGAGATAACTGCTGTAATTTTTTTTCTACTGATTCATCCATGTTCAGTCCTATGATAACAATATATGCATTGTTAGTATATCAATATGTATTGTACCTAATTAGTGGTATTATCTACTTGGCTTTATACCAAAAATTCATGGCAGCCTTTATCACTACTTTTTGTTGTGCAAAGTTTTATTTGCATATGTATAAGATGTCTGTTATATAGTAGTAATTTCATAACACTATATTAATTAGGTACAGAAGATATGGAAATTATGAAATAAATAATTAGAATTGAAATTAATGAGTATTTATAAAAATATGTATAAAAGATGTATATTAATAATTATTCTCACTATATGGGAGATATGACCTAATGAACTGCTATCATTAATTTTGACTGTGATTCTCTAATAACTAATGAGCAAGAAATGAGACACTAAGCATAATTGTTTTATAAATTTTAATATGAGCCAAAATTTAAGCAAAATAAATAAGAAAGAAAATATATAAAATGAAATATATATAGCTATCTCACACACAGGGGAGGATGATGTTTACAGGGTACGAAATACTTAAATTGGAGAATTTATCATTCACATTTGGAAAATTTATTCATATACTTAATCTACTACTAAGTATGCCCAATTACACTATGTTATAACTTATAAGATTTGCAATAGTTAGATTACAGAAGTGATTATTATGAATTATAACTAGCTTTAATATTATTATGATGAGCTAAACATTTCTCTCTATACAGATAGTAAACTCATGAAACCAGATTTAAGTTCAGATCAAAGATGAAATATTTAATTACCATGGAGGGTTGTACTGGTATTTAGTTGTATGACTTCAGATACTACAGTGTTTATAAAATTAGTGACATGTATGTGTCAAACAAATGAGAAATTTAGACAGATTGTGTGAATTAAAAATATTAGCTTAATTTCCAGAAAAATTCAATTACATACATAACTGTTCATATGTCAGTAAAGCACTCCTTTAATTAAAGTTTGGTATCATAGGTCTGTCCATTAGGGACACTGTAGTCTCTAATTTTTTACTACCCTGATTCTCCCTCTATACCTCCTTATATACCCGACTTCTGGAGTTCAAACAAAACATCTCTAATTCCATAAATACCTCTCCTTATATGGTCTGCTAACTGAGCTCTTCACTAGTCCCTATGGGTTTTGATTCATCCCCAATTTCATCTTATAAGGCAAGGCATTTTGGTAGTAAATTTTACTTAAACCTTCACACCATATATGGTTATTTTTTACATGACATCCTTACATTAGATCTATAATTATTTAGATAATTCCAATATTATTTAGTTATGCACTTCTAATATTATTTAGTCATACAATTCTATATTTATTTATGAATCCCCCTATTTTTACAATACTATTTACATAATAAATTTCAACAATCCTAAACTAACTTGTGCATGACACCACAATTATATAACCCGAGTCTATGCATCTTGAATGTGCACTTGATCATGGGATTTATTACTGTGTAATCAGTTCCCATGGGCAGTACTATTTGCTGTAAAGATAAGACATTTAGTCTGGGTGATCGGAATAGCTTTTGAACAAATCCTCTGGATCCTTGTGCTCCAGTCCTAAATATAATGCTGTCCAAACTAATCAGATGGTTTGACCATAAATCAAATCCATTTTATACAAGAATAACAGCAATGAGTTATCATGCAAATCTTTAGTTTCATTCCATGAGATCACCATAAGCCAGTTCACAAAGATAGCATCAATAATTATGTTAATAAGGGAATATAATAAAATCTAGATTGTTAAGGTCTCTGTATAGCTTTTAATAGAGAACTAAGGAGGACTACAGCATATCTAGGGAACATTACAAGTTTAAATACTAATAATATGCTGTATTTTATCACACTTGCTGAATCTCAACTAAATAAATTATTTTAAAATGAATCTATCTTATTAAGTAACTGTAACAGCTTAATTACATTTGAAATAGGTTTTGTATTTACTCTTTTCAGAAGGAAATTATGTGCATTAATGAACGAAGAATTAAATAAATGTGAGAGCACCTAATCTCTCTAATTACATTAAATATTAGCAAACTCTAATCTGAATAAAACATAGTATAACTCAATAAATGCATTTTAATCAAAATAATATAGGCATAAGCATAGATTAAGAAAGAAAGAAGAATAACTAGCAGAGATTGATTTACATAAGTAGAAATTAGAACTTGGCTTTAATTTTGCTTAGTTTGGATTAAATTAGGCAAGACTTACAGAATTAAAATATAAAATAAAAGATACATTTAACTTGCATTTTAGAAATTTCAAAGTTTAAGATTTAAAATGGTTTAAAATAAAAGTGGCTGTTTACATATTAATATAGCTAGCTTTGAAAGTTTTAGATTTAATTTAAAGAATGGGTTAAAATCTGCAGAAATCAGTTACTGATCTGGCTTCTATAGTTGACTTGCATGGGGTTGCTTGATCTTGGGTCACCTTTCCATTAACTCTGCAATGCAGGCTGAGAGTCCTGATGTTCTACCATCTTGCAGATCAGTATTTAGGTAGGTAGATGGCAGATGTATCGCCCACTACTCAATATTTCTCATCATGGAATTTTACTCGGCTTTTTAAAATGAAATAAATAATAATAATAAAAAAATGGATGGAGTGAAAGGTTTATATACTGACCTCTCCTCCCTTACCAGTTACAAAACTTGTTTACCACTTTCTTGTTTTTAGATTTGTTTTTCTCCCCCTTCCTTTGCAATATTTTTAGCAAAGGCAGTGAATCCCACTGAGTTATTGATTTTTTTTAATCTTTTTTTTTTTAAAACAGGTGGTTCCCTTGATTTTAACTCAGGTTAATTTATTCAAATTATTTTAAAATCTGCTTTCTCCTTTAACATTTAACTAGGCCAAAATTTAGCTAAAGAGATTATTTTTATATTACTTTTTTTTTTTTAAAAAAAAAAGAAAACACATTTGAAACTCATAAACATCTTACACACAAAAATTTCTATATTATTTTTTTTTTTACAATAAAATTGAAAATAAAACAAAACTATAATTCTTTTAAATCTATAGCATTACTTCTCCTTTTACATATATGTAAGTTTTCATTACACATACAGCAAGGTTTACATTAATTTATTTAACAAATTATAATATGTATGTGGAGATACAATAATTTATTACATGCATACATAAGTGTTGAACGATGTATGTAATAATACACACACATACATGATTATCACAATATTTAGGTTTAATTTTAATTTGATATACGCGGACTTCGGTATATGAATAGGGAAATAGATACTACTATTTAAAATAGTAGGTGAAACAGGATGATTGATAGTTCTGTTTCAATATATGAAAATTATTGGCCCAGGAAAATTAAGCACCTGTTATACACTTTGTTTTATTGGCCAAGTATGTAAGCAATCATAGCATTTGTAAACTTAATCCTTAAATAAATCATATATGACTGATTCACCCAATAATTTGTTGGAAACCAAATAATATTGTTAGTCACTGATTTTTATGAACTGTTGCTTTTTTCCCTAAAATGAGATACTTAGTTTTTGATATGTGTTTACTCAAAAATTTTAATGCCTATTTTGTACTCCAATCAAATGCTATGAACACTATTTGGGTCTTGAAGAGTCTATGGTTTTCTAAAAATTAAAGTCAATCGTATCATATCATGCAATGCTATTTGTATCAACAGAATGGCAATGTTATTTTAGCAAAATGAGAATACAATATGTACTTATATCTATTTACTGTTTGAAACTCTCAGTCTAGTTCTTGCAAACATGTTATAAGGAAGCTGTATCATTGTTCTGAGTATATATCAGCCTCTAGACCACTGAGGATGGGCCAACTAATTTAAACAAGTGGTAAACTATTGAATTGGTAATCCTTTTGATCCCTTGCCATTTCATCTTCAACCTGATTTCCAACCCATCTGTGCTAGGTTTAAACTCAATTAAAATAAAATAATTAACACAAAGCTATAAATATACTATCATGGCTACTTGTACAGCATTACATATGTACATACAAATGAACATCATATACATACACTATATTAAATAATACAGTGTATATAATTGTTTAAATTTTATTCCTTATGAAGAAAAAAAATTATATTACATATTTAATATTAAAGTCAATTTATTAATTTGATTTAAAGTCTAAATTCATATGTAGATGTATAATCCACCCTGTATAGTATTATGTATATAGAATGGCATGAGTTAGTTTTATTAAAGGTTTTAGTTTTATCAATTTAAAGATGAAAATAGGTGTAAAAAAATTGCAAAACTACTGCACCTGTGGTCAAATCAATCTAAAAATTTTATAATTGCTATAAACTAATAAATCAGGTATTGAATAAAATCACTGAACTGGCACTATTTGAGGATAATTTTGATGCCTTGAAAACATAAACAAACGTTTCAAAATTAACTTTTGCAATCTTTGAATTTTAAATGTAAAACTTAGAGTTAATGGATTTTCACGTGAAATAAATTGCTCACGAGTATGTGCTTGAATTTCAAACATATAAATAGGCCATATTTTGAGCTGGGAGAGGAGAGACACCATTTTGAATAAGCATTTTCTAACATAATCCATGCCAGTCTAAATTTTAAATGTCTGGCTAGAGAAATACTGAGTTTTGATGCTTCTCCATGGGGAAAATGGTGGAGTTTATTGTCAGCCAATGTTCTGAACAACTGAAACACTGCCATATGAATTATCTTATAACAGCACTATCAGATGACGAAGAAGATGCCATTAACCAGCCCAAGAAATATCACCACCGCACCTGAAGTCGAGCACCTGTACATCCAGCTGAATGAATAACTGGTAACTGAAAGTCAAAACCACAGATCTTTGTGTCTATCATTATTCTGTGTCAATTATTATTTAATTTAAAAAAAATTTTAAATATAAATTCCAAGCTAGCTAAATGTAATTGAATGTAACCTTTCTAAATGTTTGAATTAATATTATGATAAACTTCTATCTAAATTAAGTAAATCTCTCACTCTGTAACTTGCCTACCAACCAATATCTGATCTAATTTCTTACTTATCACTGCAGTTGTGCCAACACTTTTCTTTCTGATTATTTTAAAATCTTTTAACATATTTTATGTATATTTTATATGCCAATGCTTCAAAACAGCGAGCTCTTAACTATTAATAAAATTCAGAGAAGGTATAATTTCAAATTGAGATTATTTTTAGAATATCTCCTTAGAGTTGGTAAGGTATTGAATTCATATGAATGAAATAAAATGGTTGGCAATTAAAATGTCAATATTAAAAATCATAAAGTAATCACATGACTTAGGGTATAAATAAGGGAAGCTGACACTTGCACGTACATATTGGGTATTGCACTTGCATTTTGTACATTGTTACTTGCAGTTGTTTAATTGTTTTAATTAGATAATTAAATTTACTTTTAAATAATATATATTTTTACTTAATAAAAGTAATGTGTTGTTAGAAATAACCTTATCTAGGCATAATTTTTAGGTCAAAGGACTTCAAATGCACAAACTTTGCAGTAGAGAAAACATTATGGAAAAATTTATTAAATATTCTACAATGTTTGAATTAATATTATTTAAATTTCATACTTTGTGGGATTTTGAAAAACATCAATGTTTTCATTCCTGTGATGTAAGAACTTTAATTAATTTCAATGTTCATATAAAATTTAGCTGATATTTCAAGTTTACTTTAATGGATGATTTTTTTAAAAATTCTTCATAATGATAATGATTTTAAATTAGTTAGCTGTTTTGGAAATATTAATTTTAGAATGTTTTTCTTGAAATGCTCATTTTTTTTAAAAGCAAGGTTGTTTTGAAATTAATTCAGTTTAAGTAAAGAACTTTCAATTCCTGATATTAAAATCTGCATATATATAATAAAATACTATCAATGTCTCAATTATTATTCGGACATGCTGTTATTTTAATAAATAATTATTATTGTTCAAGAAGGCAGTGTAAAAGTAATTTTACTTCATACACATAATTATGTCTTTCACATTTGAGTAAAGAAGTATATTTTTCTTAACTCCATTGAAATTAAAACAAATGACTTTCATTGTTTTATGAAATTGATAATGTGTTTTTAAATATTGGCCAATACGATATTTTGGATTATTAATTGAAAATTTATGAACATTCCTGAATTTATTATTTTTGTTCAAAAATTAAGATTTTTCCTGCATTTATTATAAAAGTATGCTCTCTCTCTCTCTTCATTTTAAATTTTGAAAACTGCTCCACTATAAAAAGATAATATTTTCAAAAAAAGAATTGCTTCTCCTGCTTATTGCTGTTTATAAAATGCTTTCAAAGGATATAAAAATGAATTACTTTATTATAATATGAAATATTATTATTGCTTAATCCATGGAAGTTTTTTTAATTAAGTGGCCATGTATATATTCCTGCTAGTGTTAATTTTTTTCTTTAAAAACTATTTTGTTTAATTATAGTTTTGAAATGCTATTTGTACAAGTCAGTTATGTCATATTCTTGTATACTGGATGCCTTCAGTGTCTCCAGAACTTTATTTATTTACTGTATTCTTCTAAAATAATTGGAGACAGATGAAGGACTTTTATTTTACTTTATCATTGGTAAAAGTGTTTAGTTTTAAATTTAATATTCCTCACATGATCACTATCTTATACTAGCACATAACTGTTTATAAACAAAGCAAAACTCTCCATACAGTATTGCCTCCCTGTGCTAACCAGAGTAATCAATGAATGCCAGAAGGCTTGTGCATAAAATCCCTATCTAATGCCTACTCATCCAATATCACCAGACCAGTTTCTGGCTTGTGGCCATCGTCAGTGAGGAGCTTTGAATCTGAGAGCACTGCACAATGAAATTGGAAAACACAAAAATATTTTCAATCTAAGCTCAATAGCTTATATAGTCATATGGGTCTGAACTCAGTTCAGTACCCATACATTTTGGTGTCTTTGGCTCTTTAACAACCATAGCCACCACTATCCTATTAGGCAGGATTGGTGTTAAGCCAGTAAGCATCACATGATCACTATCTTATACTAGCACATAACTGTTTATAAACAAAGCAAAACTCTCCATACAGTATTGGATGAGTAGGCATTAGATAGGAATTTAATGCATAAGCCTTCTCGCATTCATTGATTACTCTGGTTAGCACAGGGTGGCGATACTGTATGGAGAGTTTTTTTTGTTTATAAACAGTTATGTGCTAGTATAAGATAGTGATCATGTGATGCTTATTGGTTTAACACCAATCCTGCCTAATAGGATAGTGGTGGCTATGGTTATTAAAGAGCCAAAGACACCAAAATGTATGGATGCTGAACTGAGTTCAGACCCATATGACTAAGCTATTGAGCTTAGATTGAAAATATTTTTGTATTTTCAATTCTCATAGTTTTGTAGTTAAGTTAGAGATAAAAGGTGGGTGCTGTAGGGTTGCATTAGATCCTAAGATCTAGGTGCAGTGCTCTCAGATCCAAAGCTCCTCACTGACAATGGCCACAAGCCAGAAACTAGTCTGGGGATATTGGATGAGTAGGCATTAGATAGGTATTTTAGGCACAAGCCTTCTGGCATTCATTGATTACTCTGGTTAGCACAGGGTGGCAATACTGTATGGAGAGTTTTGCTTTGTTTAATATTCCTACTTTTTATTTAGAACATTATTATTTTATATACTTATTATTTGATATACTTTTGTATTTCACATTAAAAATGATACTGTGAATGTTCGCAGAATATTATCATTTGATAATATATTTAAGAAATGTTATATGTGCCCTTCTTGTGAATTATTTATTTATTGAAGGTATATAAATATGCTGAATGAAATATAAGTGGATCTATATTTTTATTGCTTATTTTATTGCCTAATTTTACTAAGCTAGATTTAGCATTATTTATTTATCATTTGTATACATTATTTGTTATTGTATTTGTTTAAGAGATGTTGCTTAGTCTCTCTCTTACTTTCTAAGTATATTGCCAATATAGTTTTGGAGATTGTAGCTTAGATGATCTATGTTGTTATGATATTTTCAAATATAATTTATTGCTCTTTATTATATTAAAGCATGTCATGCTTTGTTTAAAGCAAATCCATTGCTCCACAACTAAAGATTAAGTCCTAGTTCATTTATTTACTGCCCTCAAAAGTAGATGCATCTATTTGTGAGTTCAGGCCATCAAAATTGTACTTTGCTTTTACTTTACCATTAAAATGTGGATGTGTTTTGTTGATAGTGTATTTTGTATAAAGCCATGGATAATATATTGCCATGTTTTTATCCTGGGTATTGATATGCTTTTCATCAGGTATTATAGAATGTCACACTCATCTTTTTGTTACACTCCTAGTTTAGCTTGAGTGTAAATAATATTGTTGCTGTGTAAGTTCTGTAGTTATGCTTTGTTCATATTTAGGATATAAAGTTGATCAATGATGAAAATTTTAAATTATGTTTTGGCAGAAAATATCTATATATTCTTTAATATCTGTCATATCACTGGTATGGTGAGCTTATAATTTTAAATTGTATTAAAAGTTCATAAGGGACACTCTAATGGTGTGAATGTTATGTAAGTCACATTCAAATTTATAGAAAGTTTTATGGACAAGCTATATTAATATTTTTTTATTCATTTTATTTATGTTTTTTAATTTTTTTTTTGTAAATTGGTAGAACAAACTTGCAAGCTGTATTTTTTCTGATGTATAAAAAAAACTTATCTGTAAAAGTTTTGCTGAATGACATTTGACAATATATCAGATTTGTGGTTTGTTCTCTGATTAATGTAGAAATAAATATTGTTTTATTGTTAATTAAATATTCTTATAATCATTTTTTTGAAAGCATCCACTTCTTATTCATAAATCTAATAAAAACATAAAGAATATTATAAATTATTTTAAATCTTTATGCATTAAGAGTACATGGATATTAAAATTTTGATATAAGAGTCACTTTATTGAAATTGCATCTAAGATATTAGAATTACCTCTAAGAAAGAGATGACTTTTGTTGAACTAAGAATCATAATTGTTATCATTTAAGATCACTTTAGTCAATTTTGTTTGTTTATTAAAGATCACTACAAATATTTTAAAATATTTTCCATATTTATAAGATTATCCTCTTATTTCATAATAAATTTAAATCATGGATTACTTTATTTACTTTTAGAAGATAATTTAAAAGTACGGTTATTAGCATAGTATTTAGAATGGCCATAAAATCCCTTATCCAGATTATTTTTCTTTTATTCTAAATTAAGAATTTGTTATGTTTATTTAAAACATTATTATTATTATCATCACAATTGTAAGTAACATTACCTTAGGAATAAGAATGTCTCACTGTTCTTGTCAGTAGGATTTCATTGTTTGTTAAATAATCCACAAGAGTTAAAAATATTCTTTTTTATCATAATTAAAGTTAATCTTATTTACCCTAAGATACTTAACTTATTCATAAACCATCTTGTTAGGGAAATCATTATTGCTAAAAAAGAAACTGTTTTAAATAAGATATCATTGTGGCAAATATTTAAAAAAACATGTTCATATTTTATAAATCAAATATATCATCTGATCATGGCAATAAGATGCTTAGAAAATTTATAAAAAGTGTGTTAGTAGTAGATGTTGTGAAGTGAAGAATTTTTAATATAATCTTTAATGAGTATGCTTCTAATATACTTTATAAGAGTAAGTATGAGAATTCTTTTCGTCTTGAATCATTAATATTGCTTTTTATTTTAATGGTTATTATTTCAATTATTTACATCCTTTATCTTATTATTGTGGCATATAGCATATTTGAAACCTACTGAGTTTAACTTATACAATAACATTGTTTTTAGTCCTTTCATATGGATTACAGTTTGGCATGCTCAGCATGTTGTCTTTTGATCGATTATAAGGTAGCGAACGATCATCTGGAAGAAGCATTGTTGGCAATGGTTAGTCAGTCTCAATATTTGTAGGTTACAGTATATATATATACACACACACACTGTAATCTACAAATATTGAGACTAAATGAAAATAAATAAATAAAATCTACACATGAGATATCACATAAAATATTATCATGATTACATATATATATATAATTACTAGATGGAGCTTACCAAAGAGAAAGAATTCAAAAAATCTCTATCGTTAAAACCCTACCTCCAAATCTAAAATACTAACTTGTTTTATTATGTATATATATAAATAATGATAATATTTTATGTGATATCTCATATGTAGATTTTATTTATTAATTTTCTTTTTTTTTTTTACATTTAATGTTAATAAGATCTATCAATACATGTGCTTTTGGGATTTAGTTTTTGTATAACATGCTTTTGAATAATGAAAGATAATATATATTTATTTTTGTGTGTGTTTTATACATATATATTGAATTAATGATAAAGCATGATATATAAGATGCTGGCATTTTACTTTAATGCACTTACTTTTTTTTTGTTGTTAATAAACTTTATTATAATTTTTAGATTACATGAAAACATTCTTTGTTCTTATTATCAAACTCTACCTTTAGGGTATCATAGTAATATGTGGCTGGATGTGATTATTATTTTCTAGTCTTCATGCTTGATACTTGGCTGATAGACCTGGCTACAATAAAAGAAAATATATGATTCAGTACAGATTGGCGTTATAGAGAGATAATTCTCCATTTGAAGGTGTAGGAAAAAATTAAAAGATTGCCCCTATGGAATGAAGTTTCTTGGTTTATTATTTAGTAATAATCCAAAATATTTGAGAGTTATTATCATCAGACTAATGCTACCAAGACCTAACAGTTGTCCATTTGTTCTATCACTATATTTCAAGTGCACACCAGGATTAAAAATCTTCAGAATCATGCTAAGGCCCAGATTTGTTACAAACAGATAACACTTTTTTAACAAATTATATGTGCATATTCTGTTATGATATATATATATAATAAACTTTATAAAATAGATTTGATCATAATTCCTTTTTATCATAAATTTAATTATATGCTTGTTTATTAACTATAAAGAATATCATATTGAATTGCTGCATGTACTTTATATATATATATATATATATATAGTGATAGCAGGTTACGTGATTAACTTGTATTTGTTTTTTCATATATATATATATAAGATTAATGAAAATAAGATTCAGGACTATTCATTATTAGTGAAATTTAAAAATTTGGCATAATTGATAAAGGAGTTCCCTTAGAACTGGTTTTGTGTTTTCTATTATCATAATTTATAATTCAAAATTTGGCCAGTTTTTATCTTATTTTCACAGTGAATTAATAGGAACTATTTAAATACTTTTATTTATAATAGTAAGATTTAAGTCTGTAATGTATTAATTACATAATTTATTATATACTAGGAAGGCTATATCAGCTTTGATGCTGAACACCCCAGGGCTTGTTCACCCTTTCACTGGAGCTTATGGAAAAATATTTATTTCTAACATTTCTTGTTATAAAATATATAAAGAACATTTTTGAAATTCCAACAGTATTACATTAAAGTTGGTTAGGTATAATTTACAATTTTCTAAATTTAATGCATTACATAAAATTCTCACTTATGATTTTTTGCAAATCTTAGGATAGACATATATTTCTAAATTCTGTTTCTAAAAGCAGATTACATATTGTCAAAGAAAAGAGAGTAGCAAAGCATCTATTATCAATGCCTTCAACTTATTTTTTTCCAGAGACAAAATTAAAAAATATTGAAATATTCAAATATCTTAAGCTTTTCCCAACTTTTAATGACAATGTAATATAAGATTGTAACTTCCGTGTTACCTACAAAATTGCATTTCATTTAAAGAAATTTAAAAAATCCTTCTATAAGCTACATTTATATTGTACCATTTTCCAGAAGATTAGGTCTTACATTACAAACTATAATGTGTTATTTAATCGAAGTATGAAAAAAAAGTTCCATTCATGTAGGAATTTGGATATTTCTAAAACATAGTTATATTTCCTAATTAACTGACCCAATATTTTATTATGACACAAATTGCCATCAGAATCAGTTTTTTATTTATTTAAAAGGGCACCAGGGCTGTTGACCCACTAAATTCTGCCGCATCACACTTTGTCAATTATGAAGCAAGTAACTTAAGACAAATTAAAATATTTAAATGATAATTATTAATAAAATACAAGGAACATACACACACTCATCCAGTTAATTATAGTAATCAATTAACTCAAACTGTTCATATTACAATTTTCTTCAGCTTTTTCCAACAAGCCATAACTGAAATAGTTCCTTGAATAATAAAATAATGAATCTCTCTTTATCAGTATTATAAGCTTATAGTTTAAGTTTAGTTTTCAAACATTGAATCAGAGACAAATTATAATATGAATTATAATTTACCATTAAGTTCCACAGGTTTATGAAGATCACAGATTATTGTAGCATACATGTATTTCTTGGGATGAAGAGCTCATTGGTAGTTAACTTTGATTTTTTTTGTTGTTGACATTTTCAGGTTTGTAGTTTGTTTTAAGGGTAGACTTGAAAGCTTTTTTGGAGTGACCTCTTTAAAATGAAAGAATGTGTCAATAAATGCTCTGGTTTCCATTCCCACATGATGACTTAGTTCAGCACATGAGTAGTCCTGGGTAGAGGCATTTTCTCTGTTCAGGAACCATGGAAACACCAGCCAGAAGAACAAGACAAGATCTTGCTCAAAGTTATTTGCTTCTTTTTATACTCTCAACCAGGTTTTTGAGATTTCTGCATAAGTATTTTCATCTTTTGTTTCTTTATCGGAATACAAATTTTGTATATTCTTTTTTCTTTTTACTACTAAGTTCTTTTTTTGTATATATAAAATTCCTTCATTGCCATCTTTAATTAGCATTCAAAGGATATTATTCTGATGGTAATCATTTACATTTGAAATGTCTTTCTTTTATATATCTGGATCAACAATCTGTATGCATTTCTATTTCCTTCACTTTTAACTTTAATTAAATAGATAATGTCAAACATCCAAATAACTTTCATTGTATGTATCTAAAAAAATGATCTTGAACTATTTCTAATTTTTTTAGCATTTAAATATTATCCAATGCCAACACTTGAACCATACATATAAGTATACAGTTCAATACCTCTAGGATTATGGGAATGAGAATAAAATAGGGGTTTAAATTTATTTTATTCTCAGTAAGTCTTAACTCCATAGTCTCTTTTTTTGTAATGTATTAGCATTGCTGATATATTACTGTAGATTGTCCATCTGTAGTTGTATGTGATTGTTGAGCACATATATTAGGGTTTACTATGGCACTTCCAAAAGGAACTGTTTCCACTTTCATTATATACATATAATGCCTACAAGAGTAAACATAATGAAAAAATCTGAGCCTACATATTTTGAAGCATTGCTCATTCATTATTTGTGAGATTTATCTGCTCAAAAGGGACTTGATCCACCTCCCAATTTAGAAACCCTGCTACAAATAGACTGATAGGCAATTAAAGAAGGTTTTGACTTACTCACTAGTGTGCATGGAGATAGTACTATTGATTTCCCCAATCTAGCCCTGTGTCACCCAAACCATTAGGCTTAGTCTACATTAGTCAAGATTATGTTTTTTTTCTATAGACATATTATAATTTTTTTCTTTTTATAGTTGTAATATAAAATAACAATTCGTGTCAATTGTTAATACAGAGTTTCTTTAATATAAATTAAATAAATAATATTTCCAAACACTTTCAACTCTTACGAGTCCTTATCAAGGCAGTGTAAAAAATTATATTTTCTCCTAGGTGATGAATTTAACATTTCATTGTATTGGCCAGGAACAACTAATTGGAAAGCTGGTTAATTTCAAATTCATAGCACAAGATGAATCTTGTATAAGATATGATTCGTTAATCTTGCATTTTTTATCATGTGTTTCATGCATTAATATTGTAAAATCCTTTGGACTACATATATGGCCTGTATTATTTTGGTGAACATAAAAAGCTGAATAAACTGTATCATTTTCTCTTGCTCTATTATACATATATTTATATTGTTGAAGGTGATATTTAATATGTTTTGTTTTCTCCAACATATATTGCACTACAATTTATTTGTGGGCATCTAATAGATTATACAACACTGCTTTTATCCTCCTTATTTATTATTTCCTTAGAATTATTTATTAATCTATTAAGGTTAGGTGGAGTTCTCCATGCTAATCAAAAATCTTGACAAAACTTTTATTATATTTTTATTAATATTGGGAATAAAAGCTAATGACATCCATGGTTTATTATTCATATTTATATGGTCACTATTATGACATTATTTATAATGCTTCAATACAATAGGTAATAGCATTTGTTTATTATAACCCACTTGTATTAAATCTTGCATATAACATTTTATATTATCTTTCATAAACATTTCATTTGAACAGAGTCATTGATTACATGTTAAAAAAAGCTCTAAACCAGCTAATTTGTGTAATAAAGGAACATTAGATGTTAGATGAATGTAACCTCTATTATCTATATGTTTTACAACCATTTTATATACTAATTTATTATCTACCCTTGATATTTGCAAATCTAGGTATTTAATACTAGAATTGTCTTCTCTTTCTATTGTCCAAACTAAACCATCCTGGTTTTGCAAACTATCAAAAATTTGCTTTATAATGTCTGGTAGCCCATATATCAAACCATCATACACATATCTACAATATAATGTGTTCTCATTTCTTACTAATATGGGATGCACAATTCACTGTTCTATATTATCTACAAATAAACTTCTTAATAATCCACTTACAGCCAAACCCATTGCCATCCTTTTTCCATTCTATATAAGTTATTACCATGTGCTGCAACAATATCATTGCTTATCCAAATTAAAACACCTATAATGAAAAATATTTTATCCTGTGGCATTTCTTTAGCACACAATTTATCTCTCAAAATTGTAATAGATGCAGATCAATCCACTGATCCATATAATTACACCACATCCAATGAAATAAGTTAAGGGGTACGAGTTTATTTCATTGGATGTGGTGGAATTATATGGATCAGTGGATCGATCTGCATCTATTACAATTTTGAGAGTTGTGTTACTATACTTAGTTAAGAGGTACAAGTTTATTTCATTGGATGTGGTGGAATTATATGGATCAGTGGACCGATCTGCATCTATTACAATTTTGAGAGATAAATTGTGTGCTAAAGAAATGCCACAGGATAAAATATTTTTCATTATAGATGTTTTAATTTGGATAAGCAATGATATTGTTGCAGCACATGGTAGTAACTTATATAGAATGGAACAAGGATGGCCAAAGGGTTTGTCTGTAAGTGGATTATTAAGTAGTTTGTTTGTAGATAATATAGAACAGTGAATTGTGCATCCCATATTAGTAAGAAATGAGAACACCTTATATTGTAGATATGTGGATGATGTTTTGATATATGGGCTACCAGATATTATAAAGCAAATTTTTGATAGTTTGCAGGACCAGGATGGTTTAGTTTGGACTATAGAAAGAGAAGACAATTCTAGTATAAAATACCTAGATTTGCAAATATCAAGCGTATATGATAAATTAGTATATAAAATGGTTGTAAAACATATAGATAATAGAGGTTACATTCATCCAACATCTAATGTTCCTTTAGTATACAAATTAGCTGGTTTTAGAGCTTTTTTAACACGTAATCAACGACTCTGTTCAAATGAAATGTTTATGAAAGATAATATAAAATGTTATATGTAAGATTTAATACAAGTGGGTTATAATACACAAATGCTATTATCTATTGTATTGAAGGATTATAAACAATGTCATAATAGTGACCATATAAATATGAATAATAAACCATGGATGTCATTAGCTTTTATTCCCAATATTAGTAAAAATATAATAAAAGTTTTAAGTCAAGATTTTCGATTAGCATAGAGAACTCCACCTAATCTTAATAGATTAATAAAGAATTCTAAGGAAATAATAAATAAGGAGGATAAAAGCAGTGCTGTATACTCTATTAGATGCCCACAAATAAATTGTAGTGCAATATATGTTGGAAAAACCAAAACAAATATTAAATATTACCTTCAACAAAACAAATATATGTATAATAGAGCAAGAGAATATGATACAGTTTATTCAGCTTTTTATGTTCACCAAAATAATACAGACCAAATACGTTGTCCAAAAGACTTTACAATATTAATGCATGAAACACATGATAAAAAACGCAAGATTAAAGAATCATATCTTATACAAAAATCATCTTGTGCTATGAATTCGAAATTAACCAGCTTTCCAATTAGTTGTTCCTGGCCAATACAATGAAATGTTAAATGAAATGTTAAATTCATTACTTAGGAGAAAATAGAATTTTTTACACTGCCTTGATAAGGACTCGTAAGAATTGAAAGCGCTTGGAAATATTATTTATTTTATTTATATTAAAAAAACTTTGTATTAACAATTGACACAAATTGTTATTTTATATTATATTTATATTATTTATATTATTCTCTGGCTATGGGTTTTGAGTTTCACATTTGGGCTGCCATTGTCTTGGTTTTCTTTTTTTTTTTTTTATAATTATGACTTATCTCAGGTTATGGTTGTATTGTGTTGAAGTACCATGTTAGGAAGCCATTGTACCATTTTCTGTCCTTTCAGGGTTTATATGATTTATATTCTTTTACATATTCTGTGATCAAATTACTTTCTCTTTGATAATTTCCTCATTAAAATATGTCAGGTAATTTTAATGAGCACAGTTATTTTTTCTGATCACACAAATCCTCTTAATGTAAATAAACTTGTATAATAGTTGAGGACAAAACCAGTTTTTAATTTATTTGAAAGATGCCAGGATTCTGTATGTGAATCCACTAACCCATCTCCACCTATCTTTATTAATCATTATGACATAATTATTTGCTACACCCAGGGGGATTGTATTTTTTTAAAAAGGTATCACAATTTATTTGACAGAGTAATAATGATAAAATTTAAATAATATACTATTAATAACAAACTTAAATAGACAACAATTTAAATTGTATTCATATGATTTATTAAGTTATAATTACAATATTTTAGCAATAAATAAAGAATAAAAATATATAAAAAAACTTAAATGACTTAAAAATTATTGGTTTTTTAAGATTTAAATTCTTTTTTATAGTCTGATGCAACCCAGCATTTGAATAGTTCAATAGAGTGATCATTTTTAAGTTATGAAATAAAGTCTCTTATCAGTAAGTTGAATTTTCAATTATAATTTTATGTATGTTACCATGTATGGTTTTTTTGTTGTCCTGGGAGAAATCCATTATACTGTCTTATCACAGCTTGTAGGTAGTCTGAGTTTCAAGATTCAGGCAGGTGATGATTTCCCTTGGCATTTTATGACTTCAGGAAGGAAGAAACATCAGCAAATGAATTCTCCTCTGCTCACACATATTACAATGAATCAGTCCCTTGATGGTAATAGCTTGGTGCATTTTTATAGGACTTCACACAAAAATCGATACAATTTTATAGTAAACTACTTTTTTAGAGGTCATGCATCACATAAAGCACAAGAAGATCATGAAGAATCTGAAGAAGAGTCTAGATGCACCGGGTATTTGCTTCTTATACCCCCTCCTTGATTTTAGTCTGCCACTCATATCCTTTTGACATCTTTTAACTTTGACAAAATTTAAAATAATTTTGTTCACAAAAATGATATTTTAACCCTTTGGAGGCCATCTTTAATGATGGCAAAGGAATGCTGTGATTTTATTTTAAGCATTTTTAATTGATTTGTGATAAGAATTTATATCCTTATCTTAATAAAAATCAAAGTAACATTTGGTTATTCTCTTATGTCTCTCTCTTTTTTTAAATCTCTTTAACTTAAAAAAATATAACATATGTTGTCTAAAAAATTACATTATTTTAATAATAAAAAATCTTTCTTTTCAGGAATTTGATAATTTGAAATTCTAAATTGTCATTGCAAAACTTGTACCAAAACAAATATAGTACAATACCTCCATGGTCAATGACAAGAATAAAATAGGGCATTTAACCTTGGGTTTTATTCCTAATAATTTTTTAACTTTTCAGTTTATTCTATCCATCTTCTGACTATTATATGTGGCATGTAGCTATGAACCTCACATTTTAGGGCTTAATATGGTGCATGAAACAAGCATTTCTAATTTCATGGTAAGCATATGATATTCATATAAATGTATGATTAGGAGTCCGAGTCTAGCCACATTGGAGCATTGCTCATCCATTTTGAAGCTTATCTGGTCATGGTGACTTGATTTGCTCCACCTTTTTCTAGGACCATGATACTATCAGACTGACAGGTATTTAAGGATGGTCCTACAATACTTTATCTGGTGTATCAATTTTTGGACTATGAGTTTTCCTATTTTTGTATGCATCTCCCCAATCACCATTGACATTCAGCTTATTCTTCCCAACTCAATACAGCTATTACCTAATCCATATCCAATCTCATTTATCATTAAAGCATGTCCATGATCTGCAGGGTTTAAGTCTGTCCAGTTTATGGCCTGCTATTCCTTTGTATATGCTGAAGATGGTCAAGGTGATGGTGATTGAGCTGTTTCTCTCTGTTGTTTGCACAGTCTCCACTTTACATCAAGGTCTTTTCTCTTGTATTATCTTGGCTTCTAAACTTTTCCCCTAAGGATGGAGATCTTGTATATATTCTTTTCCCATTATTTTTAGCAGGGAATCCCTTATTCTTTATTTTCCGAACTATCTGTAAACACAATAACATTAAATTGGAGTTTGCTCTTTCAGTTTGATATTTTGTTCCCATATTTTACCATTTATTCACCGCTACCTTTATCGCTATCAAATGCACTTAGCATTCCCACCATCTGTTTGATGGTCCATACTGATCAACAGGTGTCCCACTGTGTTGGGAAAATTTTGACGGACAAATTTGATTTGTTTTTCCATCATTTGGCATGATGGCAGTATCCTTAGCTGCACCATCTGTTTCTTAAAGAAGAGTACATATCATTTCTCTTCCTTTTATTTTTCCTGTGCTATCATGTTTTTGATTGCCTTTTGGAGGTCCTCCAGTAAGTTTTCACTAATGCTTGACTGTATTGTGTAAAATCCTCTGATTTTTTGAATAGGGATTCCCACTATATTTGTGCATTGCCCTATAAATGACTTGTGGCTACCATCAATTTGATATTTTCAGACATTGTGTTTATTGTAAAATACTTTCTGAGGCTATTTATGTGGTCCATTGGGAATTCTCCATCTTGCCCATAAAATGTTTTCATTTTTAGAAATGGGGTAAACTACATTTGGCACATTTTCCTTATTTTCTATTACTTTCATCTCTAGGCTCTTTATTTGGTCTATACCCCCTGATTCTATACTCTGTGCCTCCTTTACTATCTTCTTGTCTACAACTTTTTCTAACTCTCCTCTTATTTCTTTAAATTCTGCCCTGACTTCTTTAAACTCACTTATTTCTTTTTTAATTTCTGCTTTAAATTCTGTCATCAGCTCTTTTAATATTTTTCTTATTAATGGCTACATGTCTCTTATCTCTTCCATTTTGTCTTCTTCTATGCTCTTATTTCTTCTGCTTCTCAATTCCATAAACTTCTATTTCTATCAAATTTATACACTCTTTCTGCCTCAAATATCTTGCTTTGGTTTTTTAAAAATTTTCTTATTCTTTTTGTTTCACTAACACAACAGCTGACATCCTTCCCCTGGTGTTGCTTTTTCTTTGAGATACATTCTTTACCATCAGTTTGCCTACTTTTTTCCCTACCTACCCATGCAATTTCTTTATTTAATTTTGAAACAACTTTTATATATCAAATTTTATTCCATTATAATGCATTATTTTTATCTCATGTCCTGGATCACTATTATGGCTCATAAGCCTCATGTTAGGCACCATTGTACCATTTTCCAATAGATTAGGTCTTGTATTACACACTATAATGTGTTAGTTAATTGAATTGTGAAAAAAAATATTCCGTTAATGTAGGAATTTGGATATTTCTAAAACACAGTTATATTTCCTGATTAATGGACCTAATATTTTATTACAATACAAATTGATGATGGAATCAGTTTTTTATTTACTTAAAGGCTGCTAGTGCCTGTCAATTCATTAAATTTTGCCACATCACAACTCATCAATTTCAAAGCAAGTAACTAAAAGTAAGATCAGGATTTTCACTTAATTAGTTTGTTATAAGAACTTTCCCCAGGCTTTAAACAAACGTATTGGCATAGGTAATTTATACATTTCTTAAAACAATTCTTTTAATAGTAAAATCTCATAACCTAAAATTAAGAATGTACAATGAAAGATTTATATTAATGGTAAATATGTTATTAAGACAAATTAAAATATTTAAATGATAATTATTAATAAAAATGTAAGGAATGTACATATGCTCATTTGGATAATTACAGTCATCAATTAACTTGAACTATTCATATTACAATCTTCTTCAGCTTTTCTTCAATAAGCCATGACTGAAATAGTTCACGGAATAACAAAACAGTAATTGTCTCTGTCAGTATTATAAGTTTATAGTTTAAGTTTAGCTTGCAAACATTGAATCAGACACAAATTAGGGTACTAATTATAATTTACTAGTAAGTTCCACAGGTTTATGTAGATTATTGTAGATACATGTATATTTTGGGATGAAGATCTCATTGGTAGTTAACTTTTCCTTTTTCTGGTCTGTTTTAAGGCTAGACTTGAGAGTTTTTTGGAGTGACCTCTTTATGAGAAAAGAAGATTCTGCAAATCCTCTGATTTCCACTCCCACATGAAGACTTAGTTCAGCACATGAATAGTCCTGGATAGAGGCATTTTCCCTATACAGGACCCATGGAAATGCTATCCAAAAGAACAAGACAAGACTCTGCTCAAAGTTATTTGCTTCTTTTTATACTCTTGACCAGTTTTTTAAAATTTCTGGGCACATATTTTCATCTTTTGTTTCTTTATTGGAATAAAAGCTTTGTTCCTTTCTTTTTAGTTACTAAGTTTTTTTTTATAAATTCATTCAGTGCCATCTTTAATTAGCATTCAAAGGATATTCTGATAGTAATCATTTATGTTTGAAATGTCTTTTCTTTTATTTATCTGAATCAACAATCTGTATGCATTTCTATTCCCTCCACTTTTAACTTTAATGAAATAGATAATATCAAACATCCAAATAACTTTCATTGTATGTATCTAAAAAAATGAATTACAAAGAAAAAAAAATAAATATTTATTGAACTATTTCATTTTTTTAGCTTTTAAGCCAACACTTGACTCATGCATGTGGTTCAATATATTTTAATAAAAATTATAAAATTACTTACAAAATTAAGTTCTAAATTTCCTGGGTTAAATAAGATCAAATTAATTATTTCATAAAATGTAATTTTTTAAACATATATTTGATAAAGCTAGACCAAGTTTATGATTAAATATAAATAATTATTAATACTTTTTCAGAATACTGTATTTTTTACAACAGAAGTTCTGTTTCTACAATATTTTTAATAATAGTTTATCCTTTTTTCTAATGATTACCAGGTATGAAATTTACATTTGGCATTTTTAGAAAACAGTGTCATTTTGTTCTACATCCATTTTACTTATTATATATATATTGACGGTCATATTTGTACATTCATGCAACAAAATCCAGAGTTTTGGCAAATTATCCCAAGGCTGACCTAGATGAGATTTTGAGATCTTGAATCAGATCACACCTTAGTTCCTTCACCAATGCTCCATGATTTAATACCTTATGAATGACATATGAGGCTACACTCAGACTTCTTTAGTTCACCTGCCAGCAGTAGCAAAGAGTGAAGCACAAGACTCAGGGAATTATTATAACTCAGGACAATTAACTAAATAGACATACACACCTATGGCTGTTAGATGCATAAATATATTCTAACTTAACTAAACATGATAATTTAGAAAGGATTGGTTGAATGGAAATGAGCTTTGAATAATACACTAAACATGAATACATTTAGATATCTGTTTATTTAAAGAAATTAGTAATAATATAACAATAGTGTGTTAGGTTACACTCTCAGGTGTATCATAATGAGTAGGTTGGGTACAGGGTCTCATCTTATTTGCACCTTATACCATAGAGAATAATTACAGTTTATTAATAACTTTATGAATTTATTTATCTACAGTTAAAATATGCCTGACTTATGCTATGTCATATCTGTGGTTTGCTAAAGTTAGGATATAAGAGTGATCATCTAAAATATATATATTTTCAGCATCAATACATACTGAGCTATAGCTTGTTCTCTATACAGATAATATCATATATAACCAGATTCAGTGTTCAGATCAATGCTAAACTACTAATATCATGGTAGGATGAACTGGAGATTTGCAGCATACTTCATACTACAGTACTACATTAGCAGAAGTAATGCTCTCAAATGTGTCATTAATCATGGGATTCATTACCGGGTAATTGGTTCCTATGGACCGTACTATTTGCTATTATATATAAAATCTTTAGTTTGGGTGATTGGAGCAGCTTATAAACCATCTGGACCCTTGTGTTCCAGTTTTACATGAAAGAGAGCTGTCTGAACTAGAAGAATGGGATGACTTTAAATCAGAAGCCCATTTTACAATAATTGGCATAGCAAGGCATAATGCACAGATGTGCTTCCTAAAGACACATTTGCAATGTTAACTATAGGAACAATTATTAAATTACTATGTGCTAATCTATAGTCTCAATCAGTGAAACCACTTCTTGCCAGTTTATAAAAATAAATTTCTAAGAAAGGAGTACTTAAAATAATCTAGTTTATAGAGTTATCTGTATAGTTTATACTATATTTAAAGAGGATTAAAGCATATCTTGGACTTAATCATTTACTTATAATATGCTCTATATAACATCACCCTTATATTTATTTAACTGATTATTAAAACATGCAAACCTGTCTATTAAGTGAATATTAGCTTAACTAACATATAAGATAGGTTTCTAGAACAGAGATTGGTATGTGTGCCAAAGAGCAATATATGAATTACATGAGAGCATCTAATTGTCTTTCTACTAATATTATTAGCAATCTCCACTCTAGTGAAGGCATAGCATAATCAATAAACAATAAGATAAAATAATAAAGGCATACTACAGATTTAAGAGATTAATGATAATAACTAGTAAAGTTATTTTATTTACAGAATATTATTACTTTAATATTTAAATTAGAAATTTGAATTTAGAAATTAAGAATTAGGCAAGATTTTACAACAATAATATTATTATCCAAAGAATTACATTAGAAATTTGATTAATAATTTACTGTTTAATACAGAGTTTATTTGCTAAGAATAATTTAAGTAACAATGTGTGCACATTTATAATATAGCTAGCTTATAAGATTTATTAGAATGATTTATTAAGATTTAGTTTAAGAGCTCTGCAGAAGAATTTATTACCAATCATCATCTTCTTGCTAAGATGGCTTGCATGGCATGGCACTAACATTCACTGTCAGGCTGCTTCATTCTTGGTGACTTCTCAGTAGGCTGCTCCTGAGTCTTTCCATTTCCATAGACTGGCTCTCCCATGAGGAAAATGGCAACTATATCTTCTAGCCACTGGTTCTCATAGTAAATTTGGGCATAGCCTCTGGCTGCAACACATTCTTAATATTAGAGAGTGAACTCTTTAGTAATCAAAATGGAAGGTTTTTATATCAACTCCTTCTCCTCCCCTTCCTGCACAAGCCATCTTGTTTACAATTTTAAATCTTAAATTTAAATTTTAACACTGCTTTATTCTTAGTAAAGACAAAGGCTCCAGCTGAGTAATTGACAAAATAGTGCTGGTCCAGTGATTTTGTCTTCAATTTATTTTTTAAATTTCTGCTCTTGATTTCCAGGTGAGAGTAAGAATGATTTCCAAGAAATAAATCTTTTTTAAAAAGAAATTTAAGTTCTGTAAACATTCTGTTATATGTGTAACACCATCACCTCTGGATTTGAGATTTTATGTGTGAATACCAGCAAGTTTAGAGCAAAATTTATAATAACTTAAAACTGAGATAATTTAAAAGAGTTGTAATGTTCATAAAATCTATCACATTACAGTTCTCTTTACATATATACATAGGTGCATTTCTACACATACAATGATGTTTACACAATCTTACTTTAACTTTTTAATTTAAAATCAGAACTATGTAGGCATTTATAATTATTCACATAAAAATATTATTAGCTAACATATGCAATATAAATATATGCACATACTCATTACTAGAGCCTATTACATGGTATTTTAAGATTAATTTCAATAATATACATGCATTAGCATGGATTTATATTTAGAAAATATATTACTATGAAACATAGTAGGTGAAACTGAATGATAGATAAATCATACTGTTTCAATATATATATATTATACCGGTTAACGTTTACTCCATTAATATGAGAATGCGCATAAATCGAACATGAGAAATATGGTGACATGCCGGAGTAAGAAGAAATTTGAAACTTTACCATAACAGTGCTATGGACACAGAAGATACTTATGGAAAGGTTGACTCTTACATACCTTTGGGGGATGACTCTAAATCAACCCCTCGCACCACTCTCAGAAGGAAATTTAACTCTCCTCCTGAAAGGATATGCAAGTTCAAATAATATTAGGGCATGTGTGCCGATAAATAATTATTCATACAATATAATAAATAAGTATCCTCATGAAAATAAAGATTTAGGACCCGGTAAAAAGGTATCCCATTCGCTAGCTCAGCGTACTCTTATACTCAGTTAAAAGAATTGGGGATCGGAAAACTTGCATAACTAACTATAATGGGGTTAGAGAAAGTAAATGAAAGAAAAAAAAAAGAAATATATGGCAGTAGTCACTTTTAAATTATCTTTTATTAACCCAATATCCCCTATCATTTATAACATAACTATAAAATTAAAGTTCCCAAATTGAATAAATATATAACGAAAATCATATAATACATAAATCATTTTAAAAAACAAATTATAAGCATATGAAAATACTTGTCGAGATAATGGTTAGATTAAATAAAGGAAATTTCTTCTTTTTTTTTATAATAAAGTATATTAAATAAAGAATATGGGAGAGATAGTGCTCTGTGGATATAAACTCACACACATGTATTAAGCAAATAAGGAAAAATTAATGTTACATACAAGGTGTATTGGTTTGCATATTTACATAAACATATTTATGAAGTGGGCATTAACTTGTTATAAAATAAACACATACATACAAAAAAAATAGTATACCCGACAAAGTTTGTAGGCTTCGTTCTTCTATGGGTTTTGAGTGGGTGGTCTATCTGTCCATCGACTGCAACAAGGGCTGGACTTGACGGTGGTACAAGTTCGTAGTGTTAGTCATCATCACTTTGGTGTTTGGTGATCTCGGCTTTTACATTATGTTGGGATGGCAGGAGCAGAGCTGGGTGTGGATGCACTGAAGTCGGCTTCTACTCCATAATCATTTTATCTGCAAGCGAATGCTTGATTGGCATCTTTAAGTTGGGGAGACGGATATTAACACTATAGATCATCGTTTCTTGTTTTAAGGATCCTAGGTTAACTGCAGGCTTCGATGGCGTCTCGTAGTTATGCTTCCACCAGAATCAACTGACTGGTTAACTGCTAGATTATTTCAATGATGGCCTGGATTAATGTCCCGTTGATTTAGAATGACAGAATGAGTATTATTTATTTTTCTTTTGATTTGAATAAATCTTCCGCTTATACGGTATTAGAATCAGCATGATTAAAAAGTTGCATGACTTTGCGTGTTTCCAGAATAGCATTAACTTCCCAAAATTAGAAATAGGCTCCCAATAAGATTTGCCTTTTTAACAGCAAGATAAAAGTGAACTGCTCTCTTTGAAAAGTAAACTGTTCTCCTGGAAAAGTAAAGGTAAACTGCTCTCCTAGAAAAGTAAACTTAAACTGCTCTCTTCGAAAAGTAAAGTTAAAACTGCTCTCCTCGAAAAGCAAAAGTTAAACTGCTCTCTTAGAATAGCTAAGGTGAACTGTCCTCTTGCAACTTCAGAACAGATATCCCACTTTAATACAATCTCAATTCAGGTATCCCCTTTATGACACAAAAATTAATTAAATCTTATTGAACTGGTTGTAGTTTTACTAATTGGTTTAGAAAACATTTCAATGTAATCGCCCAAGTGATCTCTAAAATTTTTATTTCCAATTAGTTTTATTTATATCCATTCAGATCACAATTAAGAAATGATAACATCTTTTTACTTTTGATTAATTACATTATCAGAATCAAAGTTTTTTTTGTTTTAACAAAAAAAAATGTTTTACATAACTTGACCATTCCTCTCTCCACGCATTATTGCAAGTTTAATTAAACTCCTTTGTCCAGTTAAAATTATTTTAGAGTGGACAGGAAGCCAGAATGCCTTTAGGCTTTTTCTAAATTGAAGACAATGGCCCCCCTCCCTTGCTCAAATGCAACTGAAGAGAAAAATATCCATTAAAACTCTGATTCTGAAATTATTTGTAAATAACAGTATGTTAAATTCTTTCTTTTACATTGATTGTCAGCACTCACAAAAAAATAAATAAATACGTACTGACAAATTGTAAATACACGTTAGCATTTCTTTTTAACAAACAAAATAAAAATCTTCAAAATTATAATTACATTTTGGACTTTGTTTTTCCTTAAAAAAATAATAAAAAATAAACAAAAATCAAATTTACAAATGCATATTTCTAAGCCTTTAAATATCGGCTTTAAACATATGTGTGTGTGAGTTTATATTATTGCCACAGTTCTCTCTCTCAATTTATAACGAATATTGATTATATAAATTGTATAACCCCCCTCTTTAATGGCTATTTAAACATTTTAGACCATTTATTCATTTAACCTTAGCTTGTGCTTGGCCACATCAAATGTGCCTGGCACAATACCCCACTCTGACATGAGATGTTTAAAGGGAGTTTATCATTTTAATGTCTTTATTATTAATCATATTTTCCAAAAACTTAACATGTTATACTACAGACTTTTAGTGAACAGAAAGCATGACATCCAGAACCCAGAGGTATGGATTCCCATCTCCCAAGCATTTATGTGCACAAGCCAAACCTGCATCGATCTTCCCAGGCCAGAAACACTAAGAAACACAGAATCACAGCATAAAGATCTCAGTAAGGCTCCACAACATCCAGCAGAATAGAATGTGAGAGTCACATAACTACATCTTGTAGAACTCATCCCAGAGGAATTTTCATCTCTGCCATCCACTGCACTCATGCTCGTTCCTTATTGAGGCTTACAGAGTCTTTTACAGTGGAATAAAACCCAGAGGAATTTTCATCTCTGCATACTCTGCCACAATGTCTCAGAACTTCTAGACCATGCCAAGACCTCCAACCATTCCTCTGCACTCTCACCATCTCTAACCCCAGGGCACAGAAAGCACAGACTGACCTACACACACAACACTTGGAAAACCGAAGTCCACACATCCGACCCTCAAACGACATGACCATTTATTATAAAAGCCTACTTGCTATCTTTACTATACCCAGGCCAAGGCGAAGGTGATCTAGCCCCCTTTCTCTTTCCTTTATATACTAGTTCGTCGATTTTCTTTTCCACAGTATCATTGTCTGTCGTTCGCTTAAGATTTCTGGAATACTTATCATTATACCAAGGTTTGCGTTCAGCTGCATATTTGTTCCCCCCCCAGCCCATGGCATTGAGGCCAATGTTTTCACAGGTTCTATCTGGTGGATGGCCCTGCTGGATCATATCCACTGCACTCAGTAGTTCAGCAACTAACTCTCGAATTTGTATTGGCAGTGAGAAGCATTTGCTCAATTCTAAAAGGTAGGTTGTGGCGTATTATCCTTATGATCTGGTCTTCCAATATGCAACATGCACTGAGTATTCTTAGATTAGCCACTTGTCTTCGGAAATTTTTTAGATAGCTCTCACCTCCATTAGCCCTATACTTCTCTTGCATTATCTGGTATAAGATGGTCTCCTGGTGCTCTTCACTCCAGGAATTTCTTACTAGCGCTTCTTTATAACCCTCAAAGGTTGGTGGTTGGTCGAAACAAAGATTCCCACTATGACTGAGCATCACCCTGTAGATGGTTACTTGCGATGGTTAGTTTATTTTTCTCTACCATTCTGTTAGCACTGAAGTACTTTTCCAAGCTATTTATAAGCTCCAATGGAGCTTCTCCAGCTTGCCCCTCAAAAATTCTAATCTTTAAAAACTGTTTGATGTTAGATTGATATAACTGACATCCCTCTACTATCTTAGCCTCTCCAAATTCTTGCTGCATAGGTCTTATTTTTCCATCCCCACTATCTGGTTCCTGATTTACTTTTGCTAACTCATTACTATCTTCATACGCTTCAACTATTTTCATCTGTGTTATATTATCCCCTGTCATTATTTTCTTTCTAACTATATTTATATCCTCCAACCTTTGTTCCATTATCATTTTCTGTTCTTTTATCATATTGACATCTTGTTTTTCTATCAACTGTTTTTCAATTTGAGCCACTGTCTGGCACATTCTCTATTTGCTCATCATTCTCAGTTACGCGCATTTCTAGCTTCCCTATTCCATTACTATAATCTTTCCTGTTTCTTCAACCCTTTCATCTATTTCTTATATTCTCTTGCAATCTGTTTCCATTACTTGCTGACTTGTTTGGATTTCTTCCAACCTATCACTATTAATCTGATGGAGGCCCCCACATTTTTCTTCTACATCTTGAAGCCTTGTTTCAATCCCTAAGGATACTTCTTCCCTAAAGTCATCAAACTTTTTAGCTATTTTCTTTGACATCTGACTGATCTCTAGCCTTAAAATATTTACAAACATCTCCATCATTTTCATTAAGTTTTCATTTTCCCCCATGGGTTTTCCTTCACTCTGAGGCTCCATTGCTTCCTCTATTCCACTTTCAGATCTTTGAGGCTGGCTTTCTTCTGCCGTTTCCCCATTTATTTCATCATGCTTTTCACTCATATCTATATTTTTTGCTTTCTGGACTGTGATCTTCTCCACATATACAGTATTATTTTCAATTGATTATAAATTTGCTTTGTTGTATGATTTTAACTATATTTTATTTGATTAACTCTTAAGACTATGGTTTAACATTACTTTGATTAACTTAATTCTCTTTATTTATTTCTTTTCATAAAATTATTCAGCACATGCCGTACCGAGCTCCTCTATCCCTACCGTCATTTATTTTTCTTATTCATTTATTAATAATAAAATTATTCTGAGATCGCCTTCAAACACCAATAAAAACATATAAAAACCAAGCTAACATTAAATTGTGCACGTATTGGAATTGTTTTCAAAACAAAATGAACAAGAAATTGATCATGAATAGTATTACAATTCTGTTACGTGTCATCAAAAACAAAATTTCCTATTATGCAATTTCACAATTCTACGTTATTCAATAAAGATTTACCTTCCCCTTTCTCTTTTTACAAAAAAAATCTTTATTTCCAAAGTCTGCCGCTTGTTTTTATACAATACGTAGTTTACGCTTGTATCCTATGGTTTATTTCTTTCCACATCTATCTAACCTCTTAATTTATTGTAAACAATATATGGTAAAACAATCTAAATCAATATTACTGTAGCGAGGAAAGGTCACTTCAAAAACAAAATAAAGTTTTTAAAGTTCTTATTTATTTATTTATTTAACTTTTTTAAAATTTATTTCTACTATAAATATTTATATATGGCTAAAATAATCTAAATCAATAGTATTGTAGCGACGAAGGTCGCTTTAAAAACAAAATAAAGTTTAAAATTCTTATATATTAAGATTCACCGCCTGTTTTTATACAATATGTAGTTTATACCTATATACTGCTGTTTATTTTTATTAAATGCACAGTTTATACTTTTATACTGCCTTTTATTTTTATTAAATACGTATATACGACAAAAACTTAATCAGTATTATTGTAGTGACAAAAACAAAACAAAATTTAGAATTCTTATTTATAAAGATTCTCAATCGTAAACTTTTTTATTTTAAATATGCACACACGGTAATATAATCTAAATGAGTATTACTGTAGTCACTTCCAAAACAAAACAAAGTTTAGAATTCTTATTTATTAAGTTTCGTAATTGTAAACTCTTTTTTCAAATCTTGTCTCTATAAAAAAAAATCATTCCCAATATTTTTGAGATTTTGCGAGATTTTCTCTTTTCTTTAGTTATGTTTAGTGGCCGTGTTTTTGCTATAAGGCCCAACACGTTCAGGCACCAAAATTTTCGTTCTATACCAGTTAACGTTTACTCCGTTAATACGAACATGCGCATAAACCAAACATGAGGAGAAATATGGTGACATGCCGGAGTAAGAAGAAATTCGAAACTTTACCGTAACAGTGCTACGGACACAGAAGATACTTATGGAAAGGTTGACTCTTACATACCTTTGGGGGATGACTCTAAATCAACCCCTCGCACCACTCTCAGAAGGAAATTTAACTCTCCTCCTGAAAGGATATGCAAGTTCAAATAATATTAGGGCATGTGTGCCGATAAATAATTATTCATACAATATAATAAATAAGTATCCTCATGAAAATAAAGATTTAGGACCCGGTAAGAAGGTATCCCATTCGCTAGCTCAGCGTACTCTTATACTCAGTTAAAAGAATTGGGGATCGGAAAACTTGCATAACTAACTATAATGGGGTTAGAGAAAGTAAATGATGAAAGAAATATATGGCAGTCGTTGCTTTTAAATTATAATATCTTTTATTAACCCAATATCCCCTATCATTTATAACATAACTATAAAATTAAAGTTCCCAAAGTGAATAAATATATAACAAAAATCATAATACATAAATCATTTTATAAAACAAATTATAAGCATATGAAAATACTTGTCGAGATAATGGTTAGATTAAATAAAGGAAATTTTTTTATAATAAAGTATATTAAATAAAGAATATGGGAGAGATAGTGCTCTGTGGATATAAACTCACACACGTGTATTAAGCAAATAATGAAAAATTAATGTTACATACAAGGTGTATTGGTTTGCATATTTACATAAACATATTTATGAAGTGGGCATTAACTTGTTATAAAATAAACACACACATACAAAAAAAATAGTATACCTGACATAAGTTTGTAGGCTTCGTTCTTCTATGGGTTTTGAGTGGGTGGTCTATCTGTTCATTGACTGCAACAAGGGCTGGACTTGACGGTGGTACAAGTTTGTAGTGTTAGTCATCATCACTTTGGTGTTTGGTGATCTCGGCTTTTACATTATGTTGGGACGGCAGGAGCGGAGTTGGACAGATGTGCTGAAGTCGGCTTCTACTCCATAATCATTTTATCTGCAAGTGAATGCTTGATTGGCATCTTTAAGTTGGGGAGATGGATATTAACACTATAGATCATCCTTTCTTGTTTTAAGGATCCTAGGTTAACTGCAGGCTTTGATGGCGTGTTGTAGTTAAGCTTCCACCAGAATCAACTGACTGGTTAACTGCTAGATTATTTCAATGATGGCCTGGATTAATGTCCATTGATTTAGAATGACAGAATGAATATTAATTATTTTTCTTTTGATTAGAATAAATCTTCCGGCTTATACGGTATTAGAATCAGCATGATTAAAAAGTTGCATGTCTTCGCGTGTTTCCAGAATAGCATTAACTTCCCAAAATTAGAAATAGGCTCCCAATAAGATTTGCCTTTTTAACAGCAAGATAAAAGTGAACTGCTCTCTTTGAAAAGTAAACTGTTCTCGAAAAGTAAAGATAAACTGCTCTCTTAGAAAAGTAAAGTTAAAACTGCTCTCCTTGAAAAGCAAAGTTAAACTGCTCTCTTAGAAAAGTTAAGGTGAACTGCCCTCTCGCAACTTCAGAACAGATATCCCACCTCAATACAATCTCAATTCGGGTATCCCCTCCATGACACAAAAATTAATTAAATCTTATTGAATTGGTTTTAGTTTTACTAATTGCTTTAGCCAATTCGTAAAACATTTCAATGTAATCGCCCAAGTGATCTCTAAAAATTTCATTTCCAATTAGTTTTATTTATATCCATTCAGATCACAATTAAGAAATGATAACATCTTTTTACTTTTGATTAATTACATTATCAGAATCGAAGTTTTTTTTTGTGAATTAATTATAAAGCTGTGGCTGGCAGTATCATTGCCATTATTATCATCATCATCATAAATTTATTAATTAAATGTCTAAATAGATATATTAAATGGCCACATCCTCACTTTGTTTGTTATTTGTGAGCCATCATAAGTGATATGACTACCATAGAAAATCTTAAAAGATTTAGTGAATTAACATCGATGCTCTGTAGTATTAAATATGAGCTAGTAAAACTTATAATATTATTAAATATGAGCTTGAAAGAATTATAATGTTAAATTATGAAACATGAGCTCGCAAAAGGTTTTATGATGTTAAACTCTTAAACGTGATCTATATAATAATTTTTATAATAATTTATTTATTCTATTATGCAATAATGCCAATGATTTACCATTAACACAGGTGCAAATGATATATTGGTATGAAATGGGGAATCATGCTATTATAAATAATGCACCAACTGAGGTTCAAACCAGGAAAGATTATAAGGAGGTATCCAATGTAATGTTATCTAGGTTTAGATAGCCTAGTGGCACTCAGATATATATATGAAAGAAAGGGATAGAGTGTAAAACAGTTAATTGCATAGTGGTTTTTCCAATTGGCATATAATACTGCTTACATGGTTATTGGTAATTGATCAAAAACAATTTATCCATTGCAAATGACTGCCCCAATGAGGAGTGGTAAGGAAATGGATTTTTGTCTAGATTATTTTCTTTTCCATTACAAATGGTCTGGATTATTTCCATTACTGTTACAAATAGCTGTCCAATGTGGAGCGGTACGATAATAGATATTAGATACTAGATTAATCTCATTATTTTCTGTTACAATATATATATATATAGGATTAATTTCATATAGAAACAGACATGGAGTTAACTAATTTCCCTCTAGTTGTGAAATAAAATGGCCAAACTAACCACCTTTACTTTAGCAAACTAAAGAAAAATAATATGATTAAGAAATCATCTATTTAAGATGATATTAAATTTAGCATGCTAATGATGTTGAAATTTAGAGATGGAAGTGATACTTGAGTCAAAGGATAAAAATATTGTGTTATTTTAAACAACTATTACAATGATACTCAATTACAAATCAGATAAATAAATAATCACACAGCAATTAACACATTGAAACAAAAACGAAATTGACTAATACGCTCTTTAGTGATGAAATAAATCATCAAAACTCACAATCCTTATATTAGGAAATCAACAAAGAATTGATTATTTTATGTTTAATTTGCTAATGTAAGAATGGTCATTTAATTGTTTATATCATAGATAGAAAGAAAATTAAACAACTCCACTACCATTTATATATATATAAGTAAATACTATACTAAAGAGATGTATGTAACCTATATGTATATGCATAATTTTAGACACATTGTGAGCAAATACAAGAATTTTTGGATAAATATTTTGATCTGGAATCGAAGGAAGATTCTAATGATTTTATAAAGGAAGAACCTTATAAACAAATGTCTGAAATTAAAGGTGAGTTATTTTATGCTTTTTAAAAAGTATTGATATTTGTTCTTCTTATAGATTTATTCAGATTAATGATGTGCTTTTTCTATATGTGAATTGACATTATTGTAAACATTTAAATGACTAGATCTAAAATTGTTCACTCAGATGAGAGTGACATAGAAATCAGTAAGTTAAATATATTACTCTATTATTTCAAAAGAGTCATTGAATGGATCATACTTCATGTTAAGCAACACAGATGTGTTTTGTTAATCCAAAAGCAAAACATCTACAGAAAACTTTATCATAACTCTATCAGCAATTGGATGTTTCAGTGGTATGAATGTATGTCTATGTGAAATAACTGGTGCATGTATTGAATGACAGGTAATATGTTCATGATTTAAAACCATCATGAACAATTGAAGAAGAATTTGAATAGTCAGGTAGGATTTAGCTTTTCCAGATGAGATAATGATAGAACCACAAGATGTTGTAGAGGAGAATGCATTGGGTTACACTAATGATTGCAAGTCTACATGGAATGGATATATTTTCTGCTCTTAGTTATAATTTTTGTCCAGGAAATAAGAATATAAATCTGTAATAATGTGGCATAAAGTTTGGATAATGATTGTCTACTGAATATGTATTTGCAAAATTGCATGCTTTTTACTGAAGAATGTTAAAATTCAGAACTAATTTTGGATGTTTGTCTGCTATCATGTACTATACATTAAGAAAGTAAACATTTAGTAGATAGCTCTTTAGTAGAATAATCTATAATTCCTGATACTAATAGTATCTGGAAAAGTCATATAATGCTTCACTTGACCAGTTAACTGTAAGTGGTATACTGAATTATCTAAGTATACTTGTATTAAAGTATCATCAATTACAATAGGCAGTCATTATTAAAGTGGTTACTATCTCAAACTAACCCTGTATAGTGGCCATTATTTTTAAATGAACATTTTATTAATGTAGTTGCACAAATAATAAAATCCTCCATATGCTATAACTATCCAGTATTATATCTGGATTTATAATTTGACAGCATTAAACATTGGGTGTTTGCAAGCATCAGCTAATAATTTTTTGTATATACTTGACAGATGAGGTTTTTCATTATTACAAATCCATAATGCATTCAAGCATTTTCAAAATGCAAGCATCTGTTTTCCATGTTATATTAACAGAATATCTATGAAGTTTATGCATGCACTTTTTATACCCTCTCTTTCATCTGTTTTTCAGCTTCCGATAAAGATAAGGTTTATTTTTCTACGATAAAAAAAAATATATATATAATTTTTATGATCAAGTAAATTGAACTTTTTTGTCTTTCTCTCTTTTTTTTGATAGTTACTAGAAAGGATTTCATCCTGAAAAATATATTGGTAAAAACTTTTACTTTTCCAATATATTTTGAAAACAACGTTATGCGAGAGCCCAAAGGTAAGAATTTATTTTTCTATATTTTTTAATTGTTATTACATATATTTTTTTAATTATTGTTTTTATATATATGATAAAAATATATGAAAAATCTATTATTGAAAGTAATATATATATAAAAAAGAAAGATCGTGGTTAACTGCATTTTTTTCTATATTTTTTTCTATGATACTGAAGTATTTGTATTAGATGATATCAGATAAAGATAGATATGTTTTTCAAATATTATGACCTGATTTAGATTTTTTTATAATCTCTTGTCTGCATTTTGATAATAATAAATATATGCAAATGCTACAAGTAAAGATTTTGACAATATATATATATAAACTAACTTCTGAACCTCAAGCTTAACTCTATAATGAATTTAGTATTTCATTCACATTTTATTTTATTTTATATACAGTGACTATTTTAGTAGTACTTTTTAATAAATTACAAACTGTATTGAAGTTCTTTATTATAATATTCAAATTATATGAATTATTGATCAATATTAACTACTTGTTTTGTTAATAGGAATGACATATACATTGCAAATGCCTGTATGGAAATACATTTTGAAGGTCTACAGAGAAAAAGGAAAAGTACTAATGTCTTTATTCTAAGAAGTATTCAAGTGATGGATTACCTTAGGTTAAGTGTTATTATATATCGATTTGTTAGAAATTTAATGATACATGCAACTAACATACTAACAAAATTATAGTTTTAAAATTTATGCATGATAACTTTGAATTTATGAAATAATATGAAAATAATTATTAGAAATATTAACTTTTATTCTTTTTTTTATTACATTGAATATCCATGACTATATTTTTTTCAGTTTAATTACATTTTTTGGTGTTTAATCTTTAAAACAATATATATTATGTCATTATTTATTAATAAAACTTTAAGATATGATAAAATTTGTGGTTTACCATAATTTTTTTAAATATTCAATATGGCTGTTTGCAAGTGAAAGTCAAAATAGTCAATTTGATAGTTTATGTTACTATGCTAGAAATTATCCATTTTTTAAATACCTTTATTTAAAAACAGTAAAAGCATTAAAACTTTCAAAACCCCCTCTTCTATGTATTTGAATCCAACAGTTTTTATAATCTTTGATTTTATTTTACTAGCAGTTTTAACTGATGCACAGTCTTCATCAGAATTTTTTTAAAAAATTGCTTGAATGAAAAGTTTTTTTAAAAGTTCCTATGGAGATTTTGAATCAATTGATGCTATTAGTAAAATAAAATACAATCAAAAATAAGTCATTGGATTCAAGTGCATAGAAGTGTGGGAAGAGGATTATAGTTTTAATGGTTTTAAATTAAAATAATTATTTACAACCTAGGTTTTACTGGTTTGATTGTACAATATTGACAATATGACCCAAAGATGATCTTATGGCACAGAGCAGTTAGTGCTTCTATAAAATATTACTCAAGTATAAAAAAAAAAAAACAACATATGAAACGTCTATGATTAATATTTTTATTGGAAATAATACAATTAAAACTTCCTCCAGATAATCAGCCATCAATTAATTATCTCCCTTCCTCCTCCTTTTTTTTTTTAAAAAAAAGTACAAAACTATGCACTCGCTTTTGTCAATATTTAATTCTATAATATATTATTAGCTAAAATATATATCATATGCAAATCTGAAAATGTTTTAATTTATGCAGAATTGTAAATATTTACAGATTTCCAATATTATAAAATAACAACAACAAAAGAAAGTGATATTATTGTTGGAGAGTTACAAAAAAGAACAAATAGTTATTTTTTCCAAATCGCCAGATTAATCCGACACAAGTCGCTTAACAAATGGGGTAGACAAATTAGTGATAACAAAAAATTTTTAGTTGACAGTTCAATTACATGCATGAGAGAAGACAAGGGGAATAGATTTGTGTTAATGAATAAAAACGAATATGTTAATAAGAAAAAATGTAAATTGATAAATTGAAATTTGTACACATAGCAAGCTTTAATAACAAACTTAATAAAGAGAAGTTTATATCATCGATACTTCATCTGCATTACAATAAAACTTTCTCTAAAGCTGAGTATTATCAAATGCATCCTTCTTCTTTCATACTCCCTTGAATACACAAGCCGAACATGGCTCTGAGGCTGATGTTGGACTTCAGAAGGGTGCATTATTTTGAAACAGCTAAGAAGATAAATCAGTGGCTAATCGACAGCGTAGGCTTTGGCGAATATACTATTAAATCTTCTTTCGATTTTGTAAACGAATCAAGAACACGCTAATAAAACCTGAGTTTAAAATTGCTGCTTTAGATATTTCTGAGTTATACAAGTCTATTAGTAGAAAGACTTCTATCGACATTATGCAACAAGAACTGGCAAGTAATAATGTGGCCCAAGCCCGCATTTGTTTAATCACCAAATTTTTGAGATGGTTGGATAAAAACATAATGGCAAAGTTTGAAGACAATTGGTACCGCATGAACGATGGGTGGCCCATGGGATTACCCATGAGCGGCATCATGGCTAGCATCTATTTGAATTATGACAAAAAACAAGTATTATCTAAATACAACATAGTAGATAATCATATAATATATACAAGATATGTGGATGACTTATTTATTGCTGCTACAGTAAATGTTGTTGAGCAAATCAAAGCTCAGATACAAGCGCACACATCCTTGGATTTAAATATTACATGGGAAGATATAAAGCAAGAAGTAAAATATTTAGATATCAACATACACAGAGAAGGAAGTACACTTAACTATACAATGGTCATGAAGCCACCAGAAGTTTGTGGACAGATTCACTCTGATTCATACACACCTATGGCTCACAAGTTTGCTGGGTTGACATAATTTCTTTTTAGAAATTACCATTTGTGCAAATTCGAGGCAGACAGAAGGTCTAACATGATTAATTATACTAACAATTTAATCAAATCAGGATACAAGCACAGTATAGTTTACAGTAAGATTAGAGTTAGAGATGAGAAGCCTTGGCTGTTGTTTACATGTCCTCTTTGCATAAGTCATTCTATAGGACTTTCTCTATGGAGTTTAGTTTGAGCTTTCATACACTTGATCAGACTTCACAGGCCATGTATAATGTGGCATGTCCTCACGATGGATAAAAAGCCTCATACTATGGTGAAACCAGAGCCACCATAACTACTAGGTTGTCACAGCATAAGTATAGGTATAATAAGTCAAATACTAACACAGAATGGACTTCAATTTTTGCACATCAAAAAGTATCCAGACATGAGTTCGTTCAAACCCATCTCTGCAAAATTAGTTTGTACTGAGAAGCACAATGTTAAACATAAAGGAGGCTTACTTCATAGCAGAAGACTCCTTCACCATTAATAATAAAGAACCATGTTTTGCTAGATGGGCTAATTGACTCATTAAAATAGAGTTTGCATATTATACATATAGAATGATTCCAATGAATGAGTTGTAACAGGCTATGATTATGAGAAATACATTTTCTCGAAAGCGTTAAGCCATTTTAATTGATTAATTGCTATTAATTTATACACCTTTACGTTATAAGTGTGATAGCACTATTTAATATTATTAAAAAACTATATGTAGTGTGCCAATGCCAAATTGGCACATGTATATAAAATAATTTTGGATAAAAATTATCAAAATCTTTCGGAAAAAAGAATTTGAAAGTTACAATTAATTACTTTAAAGAGGGGAGAGGGAGTTTTCCTATAAAAAAAAAAAAAAAAACTAAGAGTTTCATAAAAAGTTAAAATTATTAAAATATAAAAAAAAAAATCTCTTTTCATTCCAGTTTGTTATAATAGATTATATTAGTGCGTGCGAATGTAAACAAAAGTATGCATGTAAGATATATATAAAAAAAAAAAAGAAATGAATAAAGAAATGAAATGTATTTTAAAAGAAACACAGTGGTGGACTGCTAATTAAAGATATGAAAACAACACATTTTAAAATAGCTACTACTAATCAAATATTCAATCGAAAAACACGTTGTCATATAATTAATCTAAAGGAATTTCGACAACACGTATTGCCGGAGGATATTAAAACAAAAACACGTCGCAGGTATAAATAGACTTTTTTTTTCGTTTTATCAGACATTGCAGTTGGAGTTTGAAATTCAGTCTAGTTTTACTGTGTCAGTTTACAGAAATGCAGTGCTGAAAAGCTTTTGGAAATATACGCTTGTGCTCCATCCCTTTTAGTCCAATAAGATCATCAAAACCTGCCTGAGAAATAATGTCTGGATAACAACACAGAAACCCTCCGTCAAAACGTGCAGCTGTCTCCAAGAAGAAACCAACGGATTACCATAAATTCTCGTCCATAAACAAAATCTAACCGGTTAGATACAATCCATCAGAAGCAGCAGAAGTAGCCACCGACAAGAAAAAAAATCCTAGGTATCTGTTTTATTATTATTTACAAGTAGTAGTCACCACTGTAATCCGTAAATATTGAAGAATAACATTATATGAACTCTATCATACAAAAAGGACTTATTGATGTGTGTGCGTGAGTTTCAGATGTTATTAATGCTTTATTATTATTTTTGCGAATGAGAGTTAATTTAAATGTCTAAGATTATGTTGCGTTGTTCATGAAATATCTTATCATATGTTAATTAAAAAAAAATGTGCGTGTGTGAAATTTGGATTTATAAAATGTTTTAGAATGCGTTTATGTTGGTTAGTAAATTATATTTAACTTAATTGATGTTGATTGAAATAAATTATCTTTAAACTTAAACTTGATCTGTCGGTCAATTCTTTTTATCAATCTCATATTAACAATAAATATCATTGATTAAAATTAGACTGGGCTGGTTAAGGGAATTGTTTCGAGCGCTGGATTATGAGCCTACCACCCGAATATGTTAGTCTTCAGACTAGCTGGTGCCCCGGGGTTTACCCCGAAACAAATAAAGTATTTGGATGGTAGGGGTTTGAATCTAGTAGCCGAGATGGGCCATTGTTGATAGTTAAAGCTATTAATAAGATCTCCCATTTTGCTCGAACGTGCCGGTTCGTTCACCTAACCTTTATAATATTATAAATGTATTGTGAAGGAGTTTGAAACCGGCCAAAACTTATATATACGTATAAGTAGGTGGTTTCAGCGGAACGACCCGGTACAGTAGCTTCATCAAAGAGTTTTAATTATTCTATTTCATCGTCATATGTTTCAACAGAAGATATTTTTTGTTACTTCTGATTTAATTATATAAGCAAAACTCCATACAGTAATCAATGGATGCAAGAAGGATTGTGCATAAAATACATATTTAGTGTCTACTCATCCAATATGGATTTATGCACAACTTTCTTGCAGATATTGTATTATTCTGGTTTGCACTGAGTGGCACTACTGTATGGAGTTTTGCTAGAATTGTATGGAAGAGAGTGGCAGTAGCAGGATTAACATATGGTAATGATGCATTATGTGTTAGTAAAGGTGTATTAGATTATGTAGAAAAAGTACAAAGAGAACTAGGAAAACATGCATTAGATGCAGAAGTGTGGATGGCAAAGGAGACAATTCAAAAAGAAATGGAATGGTCAGATTTTTATATGAGAGATGCAAAAAGCAAAATGAAAATGTTCAGTAGAGTGCAGTTTATGGATAATAAAAGAATAGCTGAAATAGTATTTAATTGGGTTATGAATAAAGGGCAGGCAACAAGATGGGTGAGAAAGATAATGTGATATGCAGATTTAGATAAAGGAATGGGATAGAAGATTAGATGCATTAATAAAGAATAGAGAGTTGGAGAGCTGGTATGGAGAGTAAAAAGAATTTAAATATTTATAGAAGTAAACAGAATATTCGGAGCAAGTTAATTTATGATAATAGCAAGGAAAGTGGTTTACTGTTTAAGGCTCAAAATGGATCTTTAGCAACAAGGGAATATAAACATAAATGGAAAAATATGGGTGATTTAGTCTGCAAGTTGTGTAAGGAAGGTATAAAAAATATTAGGCATCTGTAAATGCCTGAAAGCAGAAAGGGTACAAATAATGAAGTTGTGAAAGAATAAATATGAAGAAAGTGATTGTATAGAAAGTGGCTTATTGTTTTTTATGCTGGATTTGGGAAAATATAAGGGGTTTTCAAATATAAAGGCTATGAAGTTGAAAAGATTATGTTGTGGAAATGGGATGGAACAGTATAGAGAAGAATATGGAAAAACTTGGGATGGAGAATTGAAAGGGAAGTCAAAGTGGTTAACAGGTTTTTCTGGGCATAATTCCTGAGAGATTCCTGACTCCACATAAGGAGAAGTCACCATGCATTTTGTCAGAACTCTGTTAATGATTTGTATATGCATAGGAAATAATGATCAGGTGATGTTTAGTGATTTAATTATAAGAAAAATTACTTTTGTTTTTTTTTAAAAAGCAGCTTTCTAAAAAAAAAAAAAAAAATTAATGAAATAGAATTCTTAGATATTAAATAATTAAAAAAAAATTTTTTTTTTTTATGTGAAAAGCCAAGAAATATTTAAATTCTTTTTTCCCAGGATCTTTCCAAGTTTAATCCAATTTTTCTCATTCATAATTTTTCTCATTACTCCATTAAACTTTCCTACTTTATTTTATTATTTAAAATCCTTTAGCTGCTTTCTTCAACTTATTTAATCTTTGTCTAATTTTTGTATTGGAACACTACTTAAATCTGAGAACAATATTATTAGTCAGTTTCATTCGTCAGTTTTATTTCCAGTTGGTTTCTATTGTTAAAATATTAATCTAAAATGCACAGAAATTTTTTAATTCAGCTTCTAAAAATTGAATAATTTTAGATTCAAAAACGAAGAATTAAAAATAATGTTAAAATCTGAAGAAAAATATAAGAAAAAATGTTTAAAAAATAGCCAGTGGTAAAACAAAAGAATTATATTTCAACCAATCTGTGGTGTCATTATTCAGTCTGTAGCTGTCAATGTAATTTAATTTTCTTGAAGAGCTATCATTTTTTTAAGTTTATTTTTCTTGTAATATTTATGAATGTAAAAAATTACGATAGATATAATTATTTGCTTCAAAATATGAAAGCATACATTTTATTTTCATTTCTGGCTTTGTCATTTAGAAACGTCTAATTACAGTCAGTAGCGATATGTGTCTTGATTAGCGATCATTTCCCCAAGCTTATTTTTCTTGTAATATTTAAAATTTTTCAAATCAAACTGTATATTTTGATAAAGTAATGTAAAATCTTATTTATGAATGTAAAAAATTATGATAGATATAATTATTTACTTCAAAATATGAAAGCATACATTTTATTTTCAGTTCTGGCTTTGTCGTTTTAAAATGCCTAATTATGGTCAGTAGCGACACATGTCTTGATTAGTGATCACTTCCCCAAGCTTATTTTTCTTGTAAAATTTAAAATTTTTTGAATCAAACTTTATATTTCGATAAAGTAATGTAAAATCTTATTTATGAATGTAAAAAATTACTATAAATATATTTATTTACTTCAAAATCAATTACAAATATATAGAACATTTTGGTTTGGTTTCTGAATTTGTCATTTAGAAACGCCTACAGGACAATTTCCAGAGTTGGCAGCCATCCAATTAGAGAAAAGAGATAGGTCTATACACCAATAGCAGCAAAGAAAATTGGATTTTTTTTCAAAATATAATGCTGTATGTGAATATTTTTAGAACTAAAATGTTAAATTTTGAATTTCTTATAAAATAACCTAGAATGAAGAAATTGCGACCAAAATTGACCAAGAGATGGTGCATGCTATGTCCAAAAATGTAAATAACATTATGGTATATTAAACTAGCAACGTGTGCGAATTGCAAATAACAAATGAGTGGTTAATTAACACATAATTTTTTCTAGATCTTTTGGTGTAGCAATTTAAGATCTCAAGTGCCCATCTATACTGCCACCACTTCTAGAAATATCATTTCTTTCCTATTTTTTTCAATTGTATGAATATCAGATGCTTTTTATCTTACCCAGTTCACCTTTCCATACTTTGCTTAGTCTAAATTTTGATATTATTCTTTCTAGTAAGTGTTGAAGTCTCAGATTATAAGAAAAAAACTGGTAAAACAAATTTATTAAAAATCTTTCTTTTCAAACACCTAGTCATATTTCCATTTAATATTTTCTGCCAAAAGCATTCCATCCAAGCTTAATTCTTTGATTAATTTCATCCAATACAACCTCATCTCTTTTAATGTTCTGATCACAATATTGATAATTGTTAACTTCTTTCGATTTATTTTCTTTTTCTGAGAAAATCATTAAACTGTATTTTAGTCTATTTACCATTTATTTTGAGTCTTACTTTTGTTTTCATTTGATAATTCCTAAAGCATTTTATAAAAGTCAAAAGCATTATTTTGAAAACAATATTATACCAGCAACATGATTAAGATGATTTAAGTAATCTCCATTTATTTATATTTTGTTCATTATTATTTTGATTCACAAAATACTTCTCAAAATTGATATAAAAAGTTTTGAAGATATAGAATCCTCCATCATCCACTCTTATTAATGTTAAGATTTTTTGTGCTACCATATAATTTAATTATTGCTGTTGCATTTTGATAAATATTCTTCAGAATATGATAATTTTTTCTTCTATATTTTGAAATCCAAAGTTGTAACTACTGGAAATATTTAGAGCATTAAATGTGTTTTCATAATCTACAAATTCAAAGCATATTGGCAGATCATACTCATTGGTTTTTCTCCAACTATTTTTAATATAGGATTTGATCTAATGTGACTAAAACTGATTTTATGTCAAGCTTGTTCTTTTGGTTGGTTATGGTCCAAAATTTACTATAGGTGAATGAGTAAATAAAGATCTTATATGAAATGATAGATTAATTGAAAAATATAAGAATGATGTTATTAATAGGCAAGTTTCAAATATGGCCATACACATCTTATGGAAATATATGTTTAAAAAATTTGAAATTCAGTTAAAGCTGACGAGGATTACCACATAATTGAAAGCGCTACAAAAGAATTTTGACTATAATATTGCATTTACCGTTAAATTTTTTTAAAAATTATATATATATATTTTATAACGGGTATTGTATTTTACATTTATATATATAGGGTATATGTGCACAAACTTTCACATTATCCATCACTCTCCATTCTATCTCATAACACTGATACACTTGAACACATATATGTTGGAAAAAAAAATCGATTTACGTATTTCATGCTAAACCAGCAATCATCAGTTGGTCCAGATTATCATCTCTACACATATATGCAATAAGTGCCAGCATCCAATCTTCATATGTTAATGGACAGGCTTTAAACCACTCCACAATTCCAACTCTTCAACCCGTCCATCCAATTGAAAATCTGATGATGGAATACTCAAAAGTCACCCTGAGTCCGAGATTATCATCATACCTATTTTGACCTAAAGCCAATCTGATCCCTCATGTACAGGTTTAATACATATATGAGGGATGGGCAGACATACAGGCTTATTTTATCCCTGTATCAGTATATGTAATACAGGGTATATGAGCACAGACTTTCACACAACCCACCATCTATCTCATAACACTGATAGACTTGAACACATATGTTGAAAAGATAAATACTCACCAATATATATATTTCATGCTAAACCTGCAATCAGTTGGTCCAGATTATCATCCCTACACATATGCAGTAAGTCCTCAGATATATTAAGATAGTCAATGTTCATACATTAACAGACAGGCTTCAATTCACTCTATTCTCCAACTTTTCAACTGTCCATCCAATTGAAAATCTGATGATAGAACTGAGGGCTCTGAGATGTATTATTTTACCTGAGAGAAGTAGTGTTAATAAGGATGAAAGAGATATATAGTCAAAAAAAAAAACAATTTTTTTTTTTGTTTTGTAAATTTTTTTTTCATAAAATTATTTTGGCCTTATGTTCTTGTTTTAGACTTGTATATGATGATGTTTATTGTTGTTGATAATGAGTACACCCATAAATCAGCTTAGTTTTTCAATTCTAAAATATTATATATCACAATCTGAGTTAGTGTTCAAATGACAATAACGTATTTTGTTATTAATAAGGTATTACTGTGAGATAGGGACAAGAATATTGATGATTATAAATTGTAAAATAGTAATTTCATGTATATTTGGAGAGTTCATGTTATAGAAAATGTATGATTTTGGAGGTTGGATTGGATATTTGATTGTTGAAGTTTGCTTAGTAATTCTTTCAGTTTATATGATGGATTGGGGGGGGGTTGTCACTGCCCTGAGGATGCAGTGTATTCATGTAACTCATGACTGATCAATCCCATTCACTGCTCCAATCCAATTTATGATTTATCATGAAGCAGTTAAACAGTAATTCTGCCATGATCTCAGCCTCTAAAGTGAGCAAGGCATAATTTTTCTTAAATATCCAGCCCCTAAGACTTGAAAGAAGCAGGGCATAATTTTGATATTTGATTCCATGACTCCAAGAGAGGGAGCAAGGCATTATTTTATATATTCCAGACTCTAAGACTTGGAAGAAGCAGGGCATTGCAACAGAGTTTGCCTTATTTTATTAAGGGTTGTGGTAGCTTAAAGTGATTGAACTGGGATGGCTTTCTAGGTATTCATGGTCCATTGTGTGCTTATAGTACTGTGACTGAATTCTTTTATTTATTTTGTGCTTATAGTACTGTGACTGAATTCTTTTATTTATTTTGTGATTGTGAGCTGCTAGTCATTCTGTTGGCTGTCAGTAACTGTCAGATCTCTAGAAGAGTAGATGAGTATATAATTTGAAATATGAGCTCTATTATGAATATATGCATGTACTATATAAGTTATTGTTAAATGGTGCAGTAAACAATGGATATGAATTTTTTTGAAAGCATGGTGATAAAGGCAAATCAGTTAATAGGGGATGTGTTCTCAGAAAGAAAATGGATATGCAGGTTCTTGGTGGTCAGGAAACTAAAAATAAATAAATTAAATTTTGATAAAAATGAATAAACTTAAAAATGCCTCCAGAATTAGTGGCAATGATGCAGTAACAAAAATTGAAACTAGTCCAAAAGAAAAAGATCTTTCAGACTGAGATATACCATCAGTGATTGAATTTATGATGCATATATTTAAAAGTGTAAAATATTTAAAAGACTGGAATAGATACTTAGAACAGAAAATAGATAAACATACAGAAGATAGGAAAAGATTTATGGAAAGTCTAAGAGAAGATTTGAACAAAGGTAGTAAAAGATCAAGAGATCGATAAAGCTGAAATCTCATTAGAAGATAGGACATAAGAGGAGTGTAACTCTATTGAAATCATAAAATAGGAGGGTTGTCAAAAGATCAAATAGAAAAATCTAGAACAAGATAAAGAAATTAATAAGAAACTGAATGACAAAATAGACCAATAAATTAATAAGTAAAATAGATAGCCAATCCAGTAAAATAGACAAGTCTAAAAAAAATTGAATAATAAGCCCCCCCCCCCCCCAAGAAGTAAAGACTGAGAACAATACAAGAAAGATGTATAAAGATGGATGAGATATCTGATGATGGAGAACAAATGAATGACCAGTTCAAAGATGTAAAAGAGGAAAGGAATGACCTTAAGATAGAAGTTTTGAAGAAATCAGTAAAGAGAGTATATAAGGAAATGAATAAAGCTCAGGATAAGGTCGAGAAGGTGAAGGGAGTTAGAGGAAAAACCATGTAAAAGATCAGGTAGTTAAATTAATAGAAGAAATAGAAAAGATAAAAGTCTCCAGGAAAGAAAATATCACAGAAATGATCAAGAATCTATATTTCTAGATAGATTAAAGGACAATTATGTATGATATTAAGAGACAATATTTCTAGATAGATTAAAGGACAATTATGTATGGTATCAAAAGTCAATATTTCTAGATAGATTCGATGACCTGGATTTATATAGAATGGGTCATAAAGATGTGTATTACAAGTGTCCTGTGAAAATGAAAAATGGAAGGATCAAAAATGAAAGGATTATATATTTACAATTCTGTATAGACCATGCCTGCAATAATATAATGGGGCATAGTCAATTTATTTCAGTAGTTATATGATTATTTTAAAAAAAAAGGAATATATAAAAAAAAATTTTGTTGGTTACAAAAAATTAACAAGGCATATTTTTATTTATTGGAAGGGGGAAATTGTACACATTCCAATTTAGCCTGTGACTAAATTGCAATAGTGTGTGCATAAAATAAAAATAAATAAATCACATTTAGTTTTATAGGAGGGGAAAGCTGTAGGGTATTGAAGTTAAACCCTACATGATCAAGTACCCAAAGCCTCAAGAAGAGTGGGAAAAAATATTTGTTTTTCTCTATTCAACTTTGTATTAGTAAAAGAGGATAATATATACTTTGGATTGGTTTAATAGTTGTACTTAAAAGTTAGAATTTTAAAGCACATAAATAGTTGTCTGTAGACACAAACTCAAATAATTTTTTTAAATTTGCTTATTAACCTTTTTTAAAGTTAGTTTATATTTAATAGATTATATTCTTTCTTTAATAATACTTTGATTTTAATATTTTGTCATTACTAATTGCTTTATGACTATATAGTAATGGTCTTAATGATCTATAGGCTTTCAAATCATTTAGATTGTTTTTGAAAAGAAAGTTTTATATATTTGGATATATATGAGTGTGTGCCTGTATTTACAAACATAAACTTGGACATTTACAGATATATTTAAAAAAAAAGAGGGTTTTATTTAAATAATTTTATAGTTTCTGTGTAAAACAGTTATATTATTTAAGAACAATTTGTCTTTATTTTATGTGAAAAGTTAATTCCATCATCAGATTTTCAATTGAATAGACGATTGGAGTAGATTGAAGCCTATCCATTAAAGTATGAAGATTAGCTATCTTAATGTATATCTGAGCACTTATTGCATATATGTGTAAAGATAATCTGGACTAACTGATAATTGCAGGTTTAGCATGAAATACGTATATTGGTGATTATTTATCTTTTCAACATGTGTTCAAGTGTATGTGTTATGAGATAGAGTGGAGAATCGTGTGAAAGTCTGTGCTCATATATCTTATATATCACATATATTGATACAGGTATATAAGCCTGTATTTGTTATTACATAGATATATCTGCCCACCCCTCGTATATGTATTAAATGGAATGTCCTGTACATGAGGGTCAGATTGACTTTAGATCAACATGGATGTGATGAGAACCTTGGCCTCAGGGTGGGCTATGAGCATTCCATCATCAGATTTTCAATTGGATGGATGGTTGAAGAATTGAAATGGATTGAAGTCTGACCATTAAAGTATGAGTATCTTAATATATATTTGAGCACTTATTGTATTTGTAGAGATGATAATCTGGACCAACTGACGATTGCTGGTTTAGCATGAAATATGAATATTGGTGATTATCTTTTCAACATATATGTGTTCAAATGTATGTGTTATGAGATAGAGTAGAGAGTAGGGAGTCATGTGAAAGTCTGTGCTCATATACCCTATATATTTCATATATTGATACAGGTATATAATAAGCCTGTACTGTATTTCTGTTATTACATATTGATATTTAGTTTTGCTAACATTTCTTTATTTTATCATTTTTTTAAAAATATCAATAATAGTTCCATTTTCTAGGACTTTTTTTTTTTTACTATACATTTAATTGCTCTCTGACTTCTAAATTTAAAATAGCAGGCAATTCAGAAGACTTTGTAAGTGTCAGTATGTGGATTATTGTAAATGTATTAAAAAAAAAATTAAATAATGGAAATTAGTAATCATACACCAAATAATAAAGAGAAGGGAAATAAAATCTTCGGTCCTGCAGGTAGTTCAGTTTAAAAACATAAATGATCCACTTATGTTTAGAACTTATCATTATATAATCCAACCTTTTGCTCACCATACTAAATCAGGGCTTTAACCTATTGTGTGCCTAAATTATAAACTTAACCAATGAATTGTATACACTTATTCATTCTATAGCAGGAGAGAGATAGAATCTCATATTTAATCACCTTTAAAATAAATATTAAATGTTGAGTTTTACTGTACTAAATAGTCTATCTATATAGCACTGACTATATATGTAATAAAAAGAATGAAAATAAAACATTTGGTCATGTGGTTTTCATGAATTTATGTGCACTCACCTGGGAGCTCAGTTTAAGAAACATAAATAGACATGCTTTTAAAACGGATCTCGTGGGGCAGTGCAAAATAAATTCCTAGGTGTATGACCAATGGTTTTATTTCCATTCTCTTTATTACATATACAATAGTCAAATATGTTTAAAAATACATATATACAAGCAACAAAGATTACAAATTATAAAATTATTATATAAAAGCCTTTTTCGGCAAATTATGTTTTTTTGCCCTTTTCAATATGTCTCCACGATTTAAAGCACATACAGCGACATCTATATAAACACATGAGAGAAGATAGATAAACAAATGGATATCTGACATGATCTATTATGTGATTTTTTTCCCCCTCAATTCTACTACAAAATTACTCTGTTATATATATTGAATGGATATATATCCACATATATTAATTAATTAACTATTAATATATGTGGATATATATCCATTCAATATATATAACAGAGTAATTTTGTAGTAGAATTGAGGGGAAAAAAAATCACATAATAGATCATGTCAGATATCCATTTGTTTATCTATCTTCTCTCATGTGTTTATATAGATGTCGCTGTATGTGCTTTAAATCGTGGAGACATATTGAAAAGGGCAAAAAAACATAATTTGCTGAAAAAGGCTTTTATATAATAATTTTATAATTTGTAATCTTTGTTGCTTGTATATATGTATTTTTAAACATATTTGACTATTGTATACTTGAAGTGCAACATAAAAAAAAGAATTGGTTTTAATTCTGATTCTTTTTCTGTATAGTTTATTACATATATAGTCAGCATTATATAATTTAATGGTATATAATATGACGTTACATTATTTTAAATTAAAATAAAAAGATTATAAATAGAAATTGATTTATTAAAAAGAAAAAAACTTTAAAAACTGAAAATTAAAAGTTGTTTAACGTATATAATATATCGCACAGATGGAATGAAAACTTTAAAAGTATTACTTTCTTTTTAAAATAAAATAATAAAAAAACAGTATTTGAACGTACTTTTTTATAAAAAAAGATAAAAGATCTAAATATAAAATATTTTAGTAAAAAGTAACGTAAGTAAAAATAGAAACAGGTATTAATTAATTCCTGAAATCTCAAAATGGAAATGATTGTTATTAATTATTGAAAAGCAAACTAGCCCTTGGATCTTATATAATTAAAAAGTCAGATGAAACATATAGATAAAAATTAAAGATTGTTTTCAGCTCTGAAGCAGAGAATGTCCAATAGAAGCAGAAAACAACGCTCGGACTCTAATGAAAATGATTGATTGTTCAGTGAATCCGGACGATGTGTATAAAAGGAAAAATATTGAAATTAAGGACAGTTCCAGCTTGATTTCATGAGAAGGGCAATAAGATGCACTTGTCATCCTCTCTCACTTATTTCAAATGAAATGACTGTTGTATTATGAATGGTACTGTTGCAGACTCAAATCATATAGATTCTGTAATTAAATAGTACCAGGATTGATGCAGCTAAGGCCACATCCAGAACAACAGACCAGTCTTCAAATGAAGACTTCGTGGGAATTGGCAGCAGGAACTGGGAGCTCTTCTACTGTAAGATATAAATGGAAAAATTAAAAAAAAAATAAATTAAAAACTTTCAAACCTAATTTTTTTTTAAAGAACTTTAATCTGACTTTTCAAATCAGTTATTAATGTTTAGTTTTTATACATTTGAGTTTGCTAAAATCATTTCCATTTTTTTTTGTTCCTTTAAGTTTTATTATGATTTTTGTTTTTTCATTAAACTAAACTTAATAAATGCTAAATTTAAGTCAGGTGTGAATGGCTGCATAGATTTGTAAAGGTATATTAGTTTAATTAAGGGAGGGTAAATCTTAGGTTATTTGTTTCGTAGTTAAATTGGGTCAATGGATTAAATATATTGGTGTAATTAGTAAATGTAGTATGAGGTCCGCTACATGCAGGATCACCTTATATGTCGCACTTGGGTGAAATAAACCTTTCTTGTTGACCATCAGAGACAGACGGTATTCCCTGCTCCTTGGATCACCTCTTTACCTATGGAATGGGATAGTAAGACAGAAAACCCAGTCCCTTCCTATGGAGTTTTTTTATTGTTCTTCTCGCCAGGCAGATGTAATATTCTTGTACTGGATGAGAGTCAATGTCTTCTATAACCATGCTGTTCAGATGCGCATTCCTGACAGTATGGTATTTGTGCTGTCGTATTCATGCTGCATTGAATACATTGATATATCAGATGGATTGATGTTGGTTTGATTGTGAACTTTTGGCTTAAGGTTAAATAAGGGATAGAATATTTTATTTTCAAATGCAATCTATGTAGTTTATTCATACTCGACACTCTTAAAAATATTATCAAATTCAGCTGTGCTGATTGTTTAAAATAATTTAAATTTAAAAATTAATAACCAACCTAAAATAATAAATTTTGTTCCTCAATTTTATTTATATGTGCGTTAATAAATGTTTGTGTGTTAATTACTGACAGTAGCTTCCTTTATTTTTGTTAATATTGAAGGGATATTTTAAGAATTTATATTTTATAAATCTCTGCATCTCCATGGGCTAGTGGCATGGGCTGACGGTCGGAATAAACCATATATATGTAAAAAATAGTTCTTAAGAGCGTGTATCTGCCTACTATATAAATTTTCTAGGTTCAAATGACCTAGTGCCACCCTGTAGCACAGATATGGTAAGACTCTACTACCACCTGACCATTATAATTGGCCACCCAACATGGACTATTACACTTTAACCATGAATACCCTGAGAATTTTAAAAATAAATCATGCCAGTAACATTTTTTTCTGAAATAAATATTTTTGTATTAATGTAAAGTTATAGTTTGAATTTTGTTTTAAAAGTACTGCCAATAAAAAAAATTGCGCATATGTAAAGATAAATAAAGGAATAAAAACGTAATAGTTAATATAAATAATTTTTTTTAAAAAAAGTCTTATTTAAAATCCAACCGTTTAACTTGCCTAAGTAATAGTTAAAAGTAGAAGAAAAGAAACTTGGGAGGGGGCAGAAATTTAGCTGGTAGTAAAGAATCAGCAGTCAACAATTTTTTTTTATCATTATATTTGTGTGTAATTACTAACCAAAAGTTTTGTGTTTAAAAAAAAAGTTTAGTATATAATTGTGTAATGTAATTACTAACACTAAATAAATTCTTTTTTAAAAAAATGTTTTTGTTTTTTGAGGAAGTTTACTGATATGTAACAGTATATAATATGCCGTTACATTATTTTAAATTAAAATAAAAAGATTATAAATAAAAATTGATTTATTAAAAAGAAAAAAACAACTTAAAAACTGAAAATTAAAAGTTGTTTAACGTATATAATATATCGCACAGATGGAATGAAAACTTTAAAAGTATTATTTTCTTTTTAAAATAAAATAAATAAAAAAAGAGTATTTAAACGTACTTTTTTTATAAAAAAAGATAAAAGATTTAAATATAAAATATTTTAGTAAAAAGTAAAGTAAGTAAAAATAGAAATAGGTATTAATTAATTCCTGAAATCTCAAAATGGAAATGATTGTATTATTAATTATTGAAAAGCAAATTAGCCCTTGGGGATCTTATATAATTAAAAAGTCAGATGAAAGATATAGATAAAAATTAAAGATTGTTTCCCGCTCTGAAGCAGAATGTCCAATAGAAGCAGAAAACAACACTCAGACCCTAATGAAAATGATTGATTGTTCAGTGAATCTGGATGATGTGTATAAAAGGAAAAATATTGAAATTAAGGACAGTTCCAGCTTGATTTCATAAGAAGGGCGATAAGACGCACTTGTTGTCCTCTCTCACTTATTTCAAATGAAATGACTGTTGAATTATGAATGGTACTGTTGCAGACCTGAATCATATGGATTCTGAAATAAAATAGTAGCAGGATTGATGCAGCTAAGGCCACCTCCAGAACAACAGACCGGTCTTCAAATAAAGTCTTCGTGGGAATTGGCAGCAGGAACCAGGAGCTCTTCTACTGTAAGATATAAACGGAAAAATTAAAAAAAAAAAACATAATTAAGAACTTCCAAGATTTGACAAGCTAAACCTAAATTTTTTTAAAGAACTTTAATCTGACTTTTCAAATCAATTATTAATGTTTAGTTTTTATACATTTGAGTTTGCTAAAAATCATTTCCATTTATTATTTTTTTGTTCCTTTAAGTTTTATTATGATTTTTGTTTTTTCGTTAAACTAAACTTAATAAATGCTAAATTTAAGTCTGGTATGAATGGCTGCATAGATTTGTAAAGTTATATTAGTTTAATTAAGAGAGAGTAAATCTTAGGTTATTTGTTTCATAGTTAAATTGGGTCAATGGATTAGATATATTGGTGTAATTAGTAAATGTAGTATGAGGTCCACTATATGCAGGATCACCTTATATGCTGAACTCAGGCAAAATAAGCCTTTCTTATTGACCATTGGAGACAGATGGTATTCCCTGCTCCTTGGATTATCTCTTTGCCTATAGAATGGGATAGTAAGACAGAAAACACAGTCCCTTCCTAGGGAGTTTTTTTTGTTCTTCTCCCCAGACAGATGTAGTATTCCTGTACTGGATGAGAGTCAATGTCTTCTATAACCTTGCTGTTCAGATGCACATTCCTGACAGTATGGTATTTGTGCTGTCATATTCATGCTGCATTGAATACATCGATATATCAGATGGATTGACTGCAAACTTTTGGCCTAAGGTTAAATAAGGGATAGAATTTTTTTTTTCAAATGCAATCTATGTAGTTTATTCATACTTGACACTCTTAAAAATATTATCAAATTCATCTGTGCTGATTGTTTAAAATAAAAATTTAAAAATTAATAACCAACCTAAAATAATAAATTTTGTTCCTCAATTTTATTTATATGTGCGTTAATAAATGTTTGTGTGTTAATTACTGGCAGTGGCTTCCTTTATTTTGGTTAATATTGAAGGGATATTTTAAGAATTTATATTTTATAAATCTCTGAGTCTCCATGGGCTAATGGCATGGACTGACGGTCAGAATAAACTATGTATATGTAAAAAAAGTTCTTAACAGAGCGTATCTGCTTACTATATAAATTTTCTAGGTTCAAATGGCCTAGTGGCACCCTGTAGCACAGATACGGTAAGACTCTACTACCACCTGACCATTATAATAAATAGACTATTTATTACTGTAAAATTTAATATTTATTTCCAATCATAGGTCATTAAAAATGAGATTCTTTTGCTATAGAATGAATAAATTTAAACAATTCATTTGTTAAGTTATAATTCAGATAATCTCTAAACATAAGTGGATCACTTGTTTTTTAAATTGAGCTCATGGGTGACTGCACATAAATTCATGAAGAGAGCATGATCTAAGGTTTTATTTCCCTTATCTTTATTGTACTTAGTTAATTATTTGCATTAAAATAATAGCAGTAATGCAATTATTGTAGGTTTATAATTTCACTAACAATTATTATTTTTAAGGCATTTTATTTTATTCTTATCTGTGGATGTGCATTGGAAATAAACTGAGATCAGAAATTAATTAGAAAATCATCTCCCATACTTTTATCATTTCTGAATTAGATATATTAAAGCAAATTATAATAAAATATATAGTTATCCTAGATATCAGTATAAATAAATTATTTTTATTATAAAATATAATTGTCAGTGCTGTTTAATGTCATTCCAAATTTGTACAAAAGAAATTCAATGCAATCCTGAGAAAATATGCTTTGAATGGAATAGATGAAGGAATGATTAATAATGGAAAGTGGTATTTTCAGGAGTGTAATATGTCTGGAGGTATTCTTTCCATGGAGAAAGTGATGCCTAGGATAAAGGCTAATTCAGCACAAGCTCATATTACAAAATTATAAATATGAAGTAGAACTTATAATAATAAAATGCTTTTGGATGATAGTATGTTTTTGATCTCAGAGAATAGAGTTGATAAATGGTGATCAGGAAATACTATCAATATTTGGTGTGATCATCAATGTATTCTTTCCATGGAGAAAGTGATACTCAGGATAAAGGCTAATTTAGCACAAGCTCATATTACAAAATTTATAAATATGAAGTAGAAGTTATAATAATAAAATGCTTTTGGATGATAGTATGTCTTTGATTTCTGAGAATAGAATTGATAAATAATGATCAGGAAATAACATCAATACTTGGTGTGATCATCATCAGCAACATCAATTTGGTGTTTCGGTGATTGTATAATAGAGCAATTGTTGCCTGTATCCGTAATTACAAAAACAGCATTTGCCCTGTCAGCATTGGCAGATCGGTGTGCGAAAATGCTGAAGTAGTGATCAATGATGAACACTCAATTATTGATATCATTATAGTTAATTTATATGAATTTTTGTATCGTATTTAAAAATTAAAATACTTTCTCTATCCACGATTGTTATGCATAAGAATGTTATCCATTGATTTGGTAAAATTGTGATGGTTTTCAGATTCATATATTACTTCTATATATTAAAAAAAGATCTTTTATAACCATGATTAACAAATGACTGCATTTTTTTTGCAGTTTTTCACCAACCATGTTAAATCTTCTTGTCAGCTATTGATCATCTGCCTTATTATTTTGCCATGCAAAAATTCATGCTTTTTAAAAATGAAATTACTGATAATAGTTATTGTCAGAGAATTAGCATTTTTTTTTTTTGCAGTGAAACAAAAAACAGATTTACTCATTCATGACTTAAAAAAATTCAGCAGCAAGATTTTAAAAGTTGGAATTTAGTATTAACACCATCAGTTGATTTTAAGGAATAAATTAATGTTTGGATAAATTCAGCTATCACTTTCATTTCAGAGCCTAAGATACATTCAGCAATGTATCCTATAACATATATGCTCATGTAACGTGAACTTCCTTTGCATTCTGACTTTTAATTTTGCCATTGTTTTAAGTAGTGATTCATTCAAGTTCCTTTGTAGCAAAGTTTTATTTAAATAAAGTATTTATCTATTTGTTGTGAAAGTTTCAGCAGTAGAAGACCATTATATTTTCAGACATTTTATCTCAACAAATTTTATTGCAAACACATGCATTAAATATTTAAGAAAAAGCAAACTTTTACTGGAATTAAATACACCAATCGAGAATAAAAATAAGCATTAATAATAAAATGACTGCAGGTACTATTTACAAACAATTTTGAATTTCATTAATACAACTAGGAATTTCAAGAGTACAAGAAATCAAATTAAACCTTTTAGAGATCCAAAATTATGTAATCCCTTTTCAGTAGATGATTTATTTTTTAGAATTTGTTTTTTTTTTCAAAGACAGGTTTCAACAAGAACAAGTACATGATTCTTAATTATTAATAACTCTTTAGATACAAGAACTGTCCTTTGTTTTGATTTTGAAGAATCACTGAGTGCAATACTTAGCTTTATTACTTTTACTGATACTAAAACTAAACGAGAAATCTAGAAGGCATGAAAACCTAGTTAGATTTTGTCAGACATTTTAGATTACATTTCTAGACCCTTTCACATTTATGATTTGCAGAACTCTTAAATTTGGTTGCTTTAACATATGATCATTGGATAAGTGAAAGTTCTGTCTCAAAATGACTCATTACTAATTGTACTACTTCATGTAGTCACAATTGAGATCTCTCAGTCTGCCTAATATATATCCATTATTGTTGTGCATGTAATCAAATAGTGAATTATACAAATCCATTGGCACAGATAGTGTCGGAAAAATGTTCAACAGCATGAAGGTTGTTTTATATATCGACCTAAATGATTGACAAGAGAAAAAAAAACCCAATATAATAGGGAATATATAGAAAAACTATTTGTATTTGAAACTATAAAATATTTAATATGCCAATATCTTACCTAAAAAGTCGAAAGTCTTGATAGACATTGCTTGTTTATAGTGATTATTCTATTACCAGGCAACTAAGGATTCTACTAGTAGCCCGAGTGCATTCAATTTTTTGTATAAGGAGTATATTTCCTAATGGAAAACATTGGAGCAAATGTTTCCAGATAGTACCCATTATGATTTTCAAATAAGAGCATATAATTTTTATTAGTAGCAATTTGTTTTCCTATTTAATTCTTAAATTATTGTAGCAAATAATTAAGCTTGAATTATTGTGACTTGTTGCTTTTCTAAAATTAACTTGATTTTAAGTAATAGGTATAAATAAATAATTAGATGATTTATTAATTGGGAGTTTCTAAAAAGTTCAAGTATAGAAAGTGATGAAGCTAAACTATGATCCATGGTTCTTGAACTCCAGAATTCATTGCTATTCTATCATTGCATTAAACCATATAGGCAATAATAGTTATGATAAACAAAAGATTGTTTCAGGTCATTATTACTAGTCTTAATATAAATGTTTTTACTTTTTAGATATTTCAGATTTATGGATTTGATATAGTTTAATAAAACTATATTTTGTTCATTTTTATTCATTAAATCTATTATACAAAATTAACTGTTAAAAAAGCTTTGAATGATTTATATGTATATGTTTATTAACTTAAGTTCAAACATACATATATACAATTAAATTTTAATTAGCATGCAATTATATATGCTTTTAGATGAAGATACTTGTAATTTAAATAATAACCAGATGACCAATATAATAAACATTTGCAAAAAAAAAAATAAGCTACTTGAAACAAGAATCCGGAAAAAAGACCAGGGATATCATATGTTTCAAAGATTATATGCAGGTTTGTAAAAGTGAAAAAAACAGCATATATTTTCATTATACATTAATTTTTTTTAATTTTTAGTGCACTATTACTCACAATATAATATTAAATCATCTATGTTCTTTATTAATGTTTACAATGCTTTTTTACAACCCACTATTGACAGTTTCAATTGTCCCAGCAATCTTTTTCAGAACTTCTACTTATATTTCCAAATCTTATAAGTAGAAGTTCTGAAGATTTCTGGGTCAATCAAAACTGTCAGTAGTGAGTTGTAAAAAAGCATTGTAAACAGTAATAAAGAACATAGATGATTTAATGTTATATGGATTTGGCAATGCAATAAGAAATATAAAGTCACTATCTTAAATGTACACAAAGTAATAAAAAATATATAATTAATAGTGAATAATTAATAACAATAAGAATAAATTATGGTATCACATACTGAACTTTACATTTATATAGATGTCAGTAAATCAGCACTGACTTCTAACAATTATAAAAGTGACACTCTGCCTATGCTTAAAATTTTTGTCATAAAGTGTTTAGGATTGCTTTTCTTCTGCAATTTAAATATTTTGCCATTGATATGATAGGGATTAACTACCATTGTTAAGATAAAAAAATGGAACATATAAAAGAAAGCAGGGCAATAATAGAAAGATAAGAAAAAGAATACAAACTTACTTATAAAGATTAAGAAAAGTTAAACTTTGAAGCCATGACATAATAGGTTTGCAACCACAGAAATGATCAAAAATGGCAAACGATGGCTGATTATAATATTTAATGAGAGATATAAATTTGTCTGTAATCTCAGAGAAAATAAAATTTTAAAAATATTAAGGATTATAAATGTTAATTAATGCAATGTATAAAACAAATATTAACAACAATATTATACAGATATAAGAAATGATTGGAAAGCTAAGTCAAAAAACAAACTAATAATAATAATTTGTCAAATAGTTAGTTGCTCATTTCATAAATAATACACTGAGCTTTGATTATATATATATTTCACTTGATGGTTATTCCTTTTAAAACCATTATGTTGTCTTTCTTATATATTTTCTCACTGAATTGAATATGTAAACATAATCAATTTAATAGACTATCATATATTTTGCTTATATATTTATTTTCATCTAATCAACTTGTCAAGATGTTACATTAATTCAATATATCATGTGATTTACCTATCATCTTAGCACACCCTATATTGACCGACAGCAACCCTAAAAAATGTTTTTGTACTTTTCAATTTTTATTTAATGCCCATTTCCTCCCAACTTTATTGAGCCTTGTATTAAATTCATATATTTCTCTTTATTTTTTTGTACATATACATTGTCTATGCAAGAAGAGAAATGTTGAATTTAGTAAAAGGCTCAATAAAGTTGGGAGGAAAATGGGCATTAAATAAAAATTGGAAAGTATAAAAACATTTTTTAGGTTTGAGATTGGTTAATAACAGATTTACTAAGATGATATGTAAACCGTGTGACATACTGAATTAACATCTTGACAAGGTTCAATTTTGAATGAAAGTCATTTAGATGAAAATAAATATGAGTAAAATATATAGTTGTATATTAAGTTATGTTTACATATTCAATTCAGTGAGAGTATATATATATTAATTATAATCTAAAAGCATATAAGTCAAACTAAAACAATTCAGTCACACAGATGAATATTTCAGTGATGAAAGGAATAATGCAATGTAACATTTAATGGGACAAGAGCACCAAATTCTGGGAGCTCTGTCAGCATTATGCATTAAAAGGAGAAATCAACATAAAAAAAATAACAATGCACATAAGTGAATCATTTCTGATACAATCACTTTCTGTCCATTGGCAAACAACTACCAGGTAGATACTGCAAGGTCAACAATTTAAATCAACATTAGTCATTGACAAAGAAATCAGTGTCATTAAAATATGCAGCCATATTTTCATTTCTTATAATATTTGGCTATGAACCAACCATTCCACAATTTGCACTTATAAATGCTCATGCTTTACTATTTATAATGTAATTCATGTCATTATTTGGACCACAGATTTTATCCAAATTCTTTTATAGTGATTTTCTATCTAAATAATAATAGCCAATTTAAATAATATGCAAAAAGTAGCAATGAATTGTACCATTATTTCTTATGGACTCGGGCAATAGTTTATAATTCCTACTACATGCATTAAAGTCTGCAAGAGGATAAAGACTTTTTTTTTTACTGATACAAATACAATATCCAAATAGGAACAAAAGCATCCTTTCTCTGAACTTTCTGAATCTAATGATGGAGCATAAGATTGATGAAATTAGTGCAATGATATAATTAGCTTTTTGTCATTTTGGTCAACATTTTTTGTGGTACCTGTTCATAAAATCATTTTCATTAAAAAAAAAACAAGTGCTATGTGTTAGATTCTTACAATATAAAACATAGTTCTTGTAAAATTGATCAAATATTAAATAATTTAACATCGTTTAATATTGGCACAAAGTGAATTTAAAATTTCAGAAGTGCTAATATGACTATTAAAAATAAGGAAATGGACCTTAAAATGAATGATTTATAAATTCATTCTCTCACTTCTAGACATTTAAGATTGATTCATATAAGTATATTTGAGTTCGGGAACAAAACAATTGTTCTTATTTCCTTAAAGAGTCTATCTTGTGGCTGGAGCAAGAGTATCCTTTCAGATTAAACACCAATGTTTAACAGTGCTTGTGATTTACTTTATATCGCAATTTAATGATTTTACTTTCAATACGTAAATACTTAATTTATAGAACTTTCAAAATAATATTTTACTTTGTTTAAAAAATAATTAGGCATCTGCTACACTAACTAGAGTAATCAAACAAGTATTATTGCATTGCAAACTTTTAAATGAGGATATTATTAAATAATTTTTTTTAATTAATTCTAGCAGATTTGTAGTGGTATCCCACATCCTTTTCAAATGTTTATAAAAATAAAGTAAGCTCCTTTGTAAAATCATTACTATATTTTTGTAGAAAACGTTTTTATAGTTCAATTAATTCATTTTCAAGTAAAGAGAATAACGTTTTCATAAATATATATAAATAGTAACTATTTCTTTTCATTCTGTGAAAACTATTGTAATTTTAACTATTCATTTTAAAACTAATAAAATTGATTAATATAATTTCAATTCAGTAAACATATTAATTTTTCAATTACTGTATCTTAAATATTAATATATAAAATTATAAATATTGTTATCATTCGATTCTGTTCATATGTGCTCATTTTATCTGTCCATGTCATTTGAATATTTTTGAGATGTTCAGCTACTCTACTTATAGATATCCTCAAATCAATTTACATTAGCTTTTCATTGATATAGCTGTCTTTCCAAAAACATTTTTCATTAACTTAAGGTTGATAGTTTCTTTTTAGTCATGAATTTACTTGTTTTTTGTAAGTACCAATACATAACCTATTGTAATTCCAGTAAAATCAAATGCTTCTTTAGTGCATGTTAAAACTTCTATTTAGATCAGTATATTCAACCTTTTTTTCTTTCTTAGGCCACATACATATATTTGCTGTATTACATGGGTCAGTGTAGTATACTATCTCATAATATAATTTAAAAAATAAATCTAACCATATTCAAGTGTTTATCTAAAAATTAGTATGACTTTTGTTGTTGAGACAAACTTTTGACTATTTTAGATATCCATTTTATAATTGCTTGATGCTACTCAATACATCTCAAAGTAAGAATCAGTAAACAGATTTCTATGTATGTTATTCGGATATTTCATTTTAGAATAAAATGATTTTAATACCAAATTTAGTTTTTTAAAACTTTGCGTGTTGGCTTGTTATAGTAAATCAATATAGCGCTAAAAACACAATAACTGCAAAGCTAAAGATCTGTAGTATTTTATTAAATCATATGCGAGCACTTTCAAGAGACACGACTCTCATATTCATAGCTCTTGTTGTATAATGGCTGTTAGTTTAATTATAAGCAAATATATGCAACTTTTAAGCATTCAATTTCTTGGATAGAATCACGATTCTTCCGGTTGATGATGCTGCAGTCCATTGCGATGTAGCAGGCTTCTTTCACTGTGTTTTAGATCATTTGCTTCCCTGCAAACCAAGCTGATTATCTGTGGTTCACATGGACACCCCGCATTCTTTTGGTGCTGCATAAAGATGGAATTATATGCTGGATCCGATTGTGCCTTAGTGTATAAGTATTTGTGCGGGATAGTCTAGTTTCTAATGATGCTTTGGTTTCCCCATAATATGAAGATTTGCAATTCCTGCGAGGGCATATAATGTTGTAGACCGCTTGTGGTGCTTGGGAGGGCGTTAATCAGTCCTTTGTGTTGTTAACGAATCTATTTGCAGATGCATTGCTATGAATAACAAGAACAGCATTTAGGCATATTTTTATAGTCTTCTATTTTTCAGGCCCTAATTTGACATGTTTTTATCCCTTCCTCTTTTTTTTAAAAATAATCTCCAGATTTATATCATTTTTGAACCCAATGCAACTAGCCGAATAATAACTGTTTTTAAACATCAGAGATTTCCCATGAACAATAGACTATTCTTAAATCTTGAAATCTGCTCTTAAATTCTTTGTATAAGATAGCTAAATAATTTGAAATGATTGTACATTTTTCTGGAGAAATGTCAATACCATCCTGTTTAGCGTTTTTTATGGTTGGAAAATTATACAGTATTTCATTTTATAATTCTTCATAATAGATGCTTAATTTCTCGTCAAAAACAAATCTTTATGTGCAATATATAAAATAATTTTAAGCCTTTAAACCATGACTGAATTTATCAAGCTGTTCTGTGATGTCACACAGAAAGGCTAAAACATGCCATCATTTTAAAGTTTGTTATAAACTTTAGTTTTATTGTACAAATAAAATAATTTCATGTCATTAAAAAAAAAAAAAATCGATCCAGAACTTTTCCTCTGCTTAGCCATAACAATGTAAAAGATATCATTGTTCGTTTTCACAACTTATTAATTAAAGACTTGCTAACCATACTTATTTTGTGCAATAAAGTATTATTCCTGATTATCTCAAAACACTATTTTTATTGTATCTTGAAAACACTTCTGTCTAGGAGTAATTAAATGTTTGACATAAAATGCTTCAAAACAATCGTAAATTTGCTATTTGAAATTATGGCATATAAAAGTTACACAATGATATAATTATACAATTAAATGTGTCACAAGTGCAGTTTTATAATTTACTTAAATCCAAAGCATTATTATCAATGAAGTACATACTAATCTTTTGGTAATCCAGATCTTTTAAAGCATCCAGCATATATTAGCAATAGTCTTTTATTTATTGATCATTGCTCAAACTACTTTTGTCTTTCAATGTAATATATGTTGAATGATTTTCAAAATAGGAATAATTGAATGAGATTTAAAAGATTGTATCACACTTTGCATATTCTGTCAAAATCCCCACTTTTTTCCAGGCTATATACCATAAGAGTAATTTCCAGATTCATGGATACAATTTGGTTGCCAATTTTACTGATTCTTTAGATTTCTGCAAAATTTGATATAGTCCCACCATTTGTTTTCATATTTTGGCACTGATATCAGGGATAATGTAACTAAATCTTTTATTGTATCACCACATATCGTGGTTGTCTTTATATTAGAAGTCCATTACATTTCTATTTGATCTTTGTGCATTTTTCAACAAATTGTTGCGAGTTGCAACTTCTTTTTGATCTCATAAACTGGTTTCTATTTTCAAAGTTCTTACAAATGTTGCATTCATATTGTTTTTTTTTCTGGTTGCTGTTCAAATTTTCTATATTTATTTATTTTTTTTAAAAAAATCCTTGTTTTAAAATTTTACTTCTCTTCTTTATAATTATTACTGTATCTTCTGATATCTATTTTGATTTTCCTGTTATTTTATATCAAGTTAAACTTTTCTCAGATTCATTTTTAATTATCTCTTTCATCTAAAACTCCAAATACATTCTTTCTAAAAGCAAGATTTTTTCTAGTTTAAATCTACAATGAGGTTTGATAAACTTGTAGTTCTTTATCTGCTTCCTCTTAAGTTTATATACAAGTAATTAACTATCTTTTTGAGACTGTTCTAAATTATATTTTGGCTATAAAAATTGATCATCAATTAACATCTGATGTAAAATGTTAAGCAAGCATTTTGGCTGCTTAAAAAATATATTTGCAATAAAAAAGATCATAAATTCAAAAAGCAATGTGTTTTGAAAAATTTCCATATTGTTCAATATCATTTTCATCAGAGCATATAAGTTTATAATTGCTTTCTGCCATTTTGAAATGTAGCATGGTCAATTACCGGGAAGTCATTCTATGTAACTGCTACCAAATATAAAATATACATTTCAGGACAAGATGAAAATTAAATACATGAAGAGATTCAACATATCTTTGGCATATTGATTGTGATATTACCAAGATTTAATTCTTAGTGCAAATACACCTTTTTTTTAAAAAAAAAACTTGTGTATGATTTGCTTCTGCCCTTTTACAAATCAATTTAATTAACTTTGCTGTCTGAAATGTATTAATATTCTTGTGTTTTGCGAGTTAAACTGTATTTCTCAGCTAGTTATGTGTAAACAAATTTGCTACAACAAATATTTAATGATAAGAAAAATTTTAATGTTTTAGGAACAATAACCCATTTTATTCACATTATTCCAGAGACATCAAACAAATGAACACTATATCCAAATGGTCATCAGAAACCAATGTGGCGAGGTTTTGGATATACTATCAAGCATCCATTGATAGTATATCCAAAACCTCACCACATTGGTTTCTGTCTGGAGTAAATTACTTCAAATTTTATAGTTTATTGCATATGTATAGAATTTACTTGCTACAGGTAAGTTAATTTTTTTTTTAAAAACCAAATAATTTGAAAATAAGTAGTTTTTTGTCATAAAGAAAAATTACTTAATGAAAGTTTTATTTTTTTAGAATGTTGTCTTTTGCTGAAAGGTGTCCAAAGTCGAGAAAAATCAGCAATTGAAATTTTAAATGAAGATCGTAAAAAACTGTGTCAAAATTTGAATGAAAAAGATATTGAAATTGCTAATTTAAATTCTGTTTTAAAGGATCAAAATAAAAAAATAAAAAAAAATAAAATTAAGCCTATTAAACAAATTAAAAAAAATCAGAGATATAAAAAAAAGTAGAAGAAAATTGCAGAAAGCCTTTTTTTAAATGCCTGCATTTATGGTTCAATTCAGGTTCAGATCTTAAGCAAAGAATATTACAACTTAATTATAGATATAAGTGATCATTCTTTTAAATTTCCAATTTGTACAAACATTCTCATATTTAAAAGATAAAAAATCTTAACAAAATTTTTTTGTTTAAACAATAAAGACTTAATATCTTTGAGAAGTTTATTAAAGAACTTTTTAAAAAGATTGGTTACAAACTTTGTATTATGCACTTACTATTACTTGCATCTCTTGTTCTAAAGTTATAAAAATACTAAATAGCATATAACTGAGGGGATGCAAATTTAGAGCTATATTATTATAACTGCTTTTGCAAAATCAATAAAAAAAATGCCAAAATTCCAATTTCTTATTACTCTGTCATATATAACTTTCCACCTAAATTCACACATCAGTATTAATGCTTAAAGCAACAAGCACTCTAATAACAGGATTTTAAACTCATTAGATTTTTCTCAATTCAATATCTTATGCAACACAAATCTCAATTTAGAAAATAATTTACACTAACTAACTCTATTTAAGAATAACATCAAGATATTTTTATTATGACAATGATTCTACTGAACATGTTTTTTTTTTTTTTTAAGAACTTTTGATATTATTGATAAGCATTTTTTTTTGCTAAACTTTTTGAAATCTGTCTACATTTATTATCATGTAAATAATTTATATATATATAGCATTGTAACTTATTTAATAAAAAAATATTTTAAAACAAATTAATGTAATTTTAGTAGTTACTTAATTAACAGCATTATGCATTTTTGATTAATAAATCAATGAAAGCAATAATTAAGTAGTAAAAGATACAAATTTATCATTAATATTAGATTTAACTTCTAATTACATACTTTCATGAATTAACTCACACTTATTTAAATATAAAATATTCTTCTGCTATTGTTGAATCATTTTCATTCAAACATCAACCATAGCCTGCAAGATTAAATGTAAAAAAGGCCCAACCTTTGAATGTGAAATATGCTATTTCCTTAATCTGAACACATTGAATGACTTAAGTTTTCCTGTGCACACAAAATTCCCTTCTCAAAAACGCATGTAATACTCATATTGGTACACTAGTTGATAATAAGATTTATTGCAATGTTTTAAAATTCGAAGATATCTTTAATATTGGTTAAATCAGGGTGCAAATCTTCCAAGACACTGTCAAATATAAAAAAACTAATATGATTTTTATTGCTAATTCCACTCTTATGTTTATAATCAATAATGTAATATATTAGTTAGTCTTACAAATGAGTATCTCTATTAACTCATTATTTAATTAAGAAATAAATGTTATATAATAGTCAATTTATGAACTATCATAATGGGAAACCATAACAGGGCCATGCCCAAATCACAAAAGGCTTTAATCTCATTTATATTCTATTTGCTTTTATTTCAAAGTGTGAATATGAATTATAAAAATGTATTCTCATAATTCACAATTTGGCTGTACTATTTGCTTTTATTTCAAAGTGTGAATATGAATTATAAAAATGTATTCTCATAATTCACAATTTGGCTGTATCTTAATTAAATGAGATAATCGAGTGCTTGAATGTTCTCATTTACAATGTTGTTAAAAAATTAGACTACACACTACTACTCTTAGTGCAATGTCAATATAAGTTTTCGGAAGAATTTTTTTAATCATATCTAATTGCTAAAATTACATGTTAAAGAAGTTAATATTTCACTCCAAAATTAAACCAATTCAGCAAATACCTTCAAAAACCGGGTTCTTGAACAAAAAAAAATTGAGATTTTAAATATTTTTGGTGGTCTGTGGGATTAGAGGTATAAACCAATATACAATTCTAATGGTGAAATTTTACATAAGTGAAATTAACGTATTTTTATGGAAACCAAAGGAATAACTATTTGAATTGCTCTTTGTTTTCATTAGTTCCCAATGTTTATTTAATGCTAACTTATCAAAAACCTATTCAGTTATTTCTAAAATGAAATATTTGTTAACTTAAAAGATGCAGTATTCAAGAATTATCTTCAAAATTATTGTTGCATTTTGATCTGCAAATTAAGAATTGATTGTACACCTCGTCATATCAGTGAAGCAATTTTTATTTAATTCTTTAGTATTTATAACTGCAAATTAGCCAAGTCATACACTAATTTAAAGACTTCTCTTTTTCTTTTTTTGCATATCTTTGTATATATATATTTCTTATAATACTTCTTTCATACACTTCAATACAAACAAATTTTCTTAAAAAACTTCATTTTGATATACATGTGTTATTTTTATATATATATGAAGTGATGTTTATGCATTATATTGTTCAAATATTGTAGCTCTGATGAAGACTGCTGGACCGTCGAAACTGTAAGAAAAATAATGAAGTTTTTTTAAGAAAATTTGTTTGCATTGAAATGTATATGAAAGTATTATAAGAAATATATAGTCAATTGAGTTTCCATGTAATTAATTTATATAAAATGCACTATTCAAGTTAGGAAGATGTGCAGATTTACATTTTTAATCTCCAATGTGCCAATTGTAAACTGGGTGCCTTCCAAGTTATCTAATTTCTCTCCCAACTATAATTAAAAAAAAGAAAAATCTCATCAGACATATAAAATGTTAATAATTTTAATGTTTAAACTGCTTTACCTACATAAGCACTTTGAATGCCTTTCACAATATATGCCCTCATATTTTTTTGTAAATTAGATTCATACCAAAGTTTTTCTAGCTTTAATTTTCATCTACTTCAACTTTATCAAAAGGGAATATTTACGCCAATTTATGAAACATGTTTTTAGTCCAGTAATCATAGGAAAATTGTTTTCTTGCTAATACAAAAAAACAAAAACAAACCACACACATGTTAATAGTGACATAATTTCTATTCAAAATTTAACATTATATTTAGAGATATTCAAATTGTCAAATATATATAAATTTTCAAGAGTTAATTGTTTCTAATGCTATACAAATTCTTCCATTGATTTAAAAAAACCCCAAGTAATAATGTTTTTTAATAATGAGGAAGCAAAAGTCAAATGAGGCTTAGCAGAATGGAATTCTTCAGTTGTAAGTAGTTTATATATAATACAATAAAGACTATAAAGTTTAGTGTCATAAAAGCCATATTTAGTTCATTTAATTTGCATTATTAAGTAAAGTAGCCTTATTTTCCTATTCAATCTCTAATATTCAGTGAATTCTAGCAAGGCTGATCTAAAACATTTTCTATAACTCTGGATTAAAATATTGGATTTAATGGATAAATTCATAATTCAAAAACACCAATAGACTAAAATATAACAAAATATAGGTGGTGGCCAAAATATGGTCTACCGACTACCTTTAAAAAATGTAGGTCCACTTTGCATTAAGATCTATCTTGTAATATAATTTGAATTGAATCATGAAAACAAAAAAGTTTGAGATGTTAGTGGAGGACAATGATTTCTCATTTTTCCAAGACTTAATGCATAAATCAGGTTATAGGAAAGCATTTTAAGATCATATTATTATCTGGAATCAATTTTTACACTTCGGAAGAACCCGACTCAGACAAAATATGCTTAAACAAAATAATAATCCAAGAGAGTATGCTAATGTGGTTTCTCAAATTGTACATTATCATATAACCACATTTCATAATTGACATTCTATTAATACATATTTTAAACATTCATCCTTCCAGTAATGAAAAATGTAAAGCGTTAGTTCACAAGATGTTTAGAGTATTCAGGGTATAATTTTTATGCTTATGCAGTAGTTTCAATGCAATAGTATAAACATTAAAAATTAATGGCTTTGAAATACCAATTTAACCATAAATGTTCTATTAATGAAGTTTATAAAATTATTTTGGGTAGAAATTCAAATGTTCAGGTGAATAATGTAAATTTATAATTTATGACTGAAGCAATTATTGAAAGATGCTCTAGTTGCCAACAATTTGACCATTTTAAACTCGAGAGATCAGATATTTTTTGTTTAAAAATTTGATGTCAACTTCTTGTTATATAACCATCATTTTAGTGGCTCATATTTTCTACATAATCACATTGTTAAAAATATGTTAAAAGATTAAGTGTTCCTGGTATACATATTCACACATGCCTAAATTCTACATACGGATTAGCTTTTTTCAAATGATATCGATAAAAAATAAATAAATTAAGACACTATTTTGAACAGACTAGCTTTTTACTGGACAGTTTGTTTTTAGATATCTGAACAAGTTTGATTTAAAATATTGGAAGATTTATTTTTCTCCTGATATAAAAGCCTAAGAAGTATAAAAATTTTTTGAAGAATTGTTTAAAAAAATTTCAAACTAAAAATGTAAAGGCAAAAAATTATACATTATTGCAATATTATGTGAAGAAATACAAAATTGTGAGCATATTACAAGTGGAAGATAGTAAGATCCTATTATCAGAAAGGATCAATGGGGTGGATATGGTATTTGGAAAAATGTAGGTCTATAACTGAACAATTGCATCAAATAATCTTAAAACGTACAAATTTACATATTAATTAATCAACATGCTGATAATAAATTAACAATTTTCATGATAAAATTAGCAAAAAAGTAAACAATAGAAATTATGTAATAGTAATGATATATCAAGATAGAAGTAAAAAAAAAGAAAGAAGAAAAACAGGATTGCTCAACTGCTGAAGGGAAAATAATAAAACACATGATTTAAAATTATAAAAGTTGAATTTGCACACTAATTCTCTAAGAAAAAGATTTAACTAGGTTATACACCACTTCAAAATCAATTTAAAAATGTGTTTTTTTTTTATCTCGAGGCAAATACAATCATGTAACTGTTAAGATAAAAATTTCAAATATAGACAGCTAGAACTGATTTGAAAAAGATATGAAACATTAAAAAATTAAAGGGAATTACAAAAAAAAAAAACTTAATGAAAATTTTAGCTGAAAGCTTAAAATTTAAATAGTAATATTCAGATATGAAAAATATTAGAAAGTGGTGTATAAATTTGATAAATATGCTAACATGTGTATAAAGTAATTTGAATAAAATACATATCTACATTATTATTCCATTGACTTTCGTAAATGCATACTCTATTTTTCTGTTAATTATTTTAAGTTTTAATTTGCATATTTGTGTGTTTCAAATGTTTATTATATAGATTCCATCATTAGCTGTGTATTTCAATATGTGAAAGCTTAGAACCAAACAAAAGATGAAATAGGAGGCAAATAATTTAGCATAAAAACAAAAATAATTAAAACCAAAATGACAAAGTAGTGATAATTATGGAAAACTATTACTTTACAACTACCTAATTTATCAAGATAAACAGATAAATTCAGTTCTTTTAGGACTATGGTTAAAGTATGTAATTTATATATTAAAACACATAAACCCTGGTAATAAAAATAAAAAAGTGTCTGTATATAAAAAAAAACAACTGTCAAGATTAAAAGTAAAGGCACATTCAGAAACTGATTTTGAAGACCTAAAGTAAAAACATTGATGAAATTTGACAATTATGTCTATGAGATAAAACTACTAATTATTAAGATTTAATTAAGTTTAAGTATTATATATATATATATAAATAGATTTCAAAAAATTGCTATACCAGGTTTTTGATGCAGAACAACTTTATTAAAAGAAGTATTTTAGTAAACTTAAAATAGATATAAAATATTATAAATTGAAACACTTATTATTGATAAGAGCAATATACTATTGGCTTTTTTAGTACTGGAATCTCTTGAATTACACGTCCATTACAAATTGAAATGCCACTTATTAAAAAGCCCTAACATTATTTTTTTGAAGTTTAAACAAATGATCAATTTTCTTCTCATGTTCAAAAATCACAAAATTATATGGATTATTGTTTATAGCTTTACAAATGACAGGTTATTCTAGAATTTAAATTTTCTCATATCTCCCCACAATATCTAGTGTTATAAATCTAACAATTCAGGGCACAAACCAACTATGTTTGTCATCAATTTCAAGTTTATTCTTAGAATTATTAATGTCTAATTAAAGATAGTGGGCACATAAAACCAATATTAAACTGAATTCATAACAGAAACTATTTTTCTATTCAAATTAGTAACACGTCATATTATTTTGATGTTTACATGTAAATTTTTTTATTTGTGCATCAACTATGATTTTAAAATATCCATTTCTCCTCAAAAGTATGAGGAAAAAGAAATTCAATGCATTCCAGCCTTATGAAAATGCATTATTTAATTTTTTCCCTGCTTCTAGTAGTATTTTTAACAAGTCCATTAATCATGAAACCTAAGAAAATACAAAAACTTTAGTTAATTTTTTCTCCAATAAGACTTTAATCCACACACATCCTTGTTATGAAAATGCATTATTTAATTTTTTCCCTGCTTCTAGTAGTATTTTTAACAAGTCCATTAATCATGAAACCTAAGAAAATACAAAAACTTTAGTTAATTTTTTCTCCAATAAGACTTTAATCCACACACATCCTTGTTACTATTAGAGACACAATTTTTCAGGCTACCACAACCTTGTCAAGCATAAGATTTTATCAAAAGAAGTCGACATCTTAATTCTGCTGAGATTTGTGTCTGAATCTTTTGGAAACGGGATTCTACGACTGCTGATCAGAGGACTAATACTTATGTCTCCAAAATACTATGTGTAAATATATTAAATAACTACCCCAAAATTAGTAAGTTTCAGTCTTTTAAATATTTTTTCTTTCTAAAACATTATAAACAATGACAGTCTGTTGCAAGGATAGTCTACCCAATATTTCATTCTGTAAGTGTAAATCACAAGCCTTTCTTTACAAAAAATTCCTATTATTTCTTGATATTCAAAACACAATTTTTGAAGGTGTGTGCCATCTTATCACTATTTATATTTTTAAATTTTAACAATAACATTTAACCCTAAATTCTTTTTCTAGTTTTTAAATTACATTTGAAATCCATGTTTCATAACCATATCAAAACAGGCAAGCACATTGATAAAAATATTACTGCTTTTACATATAAGAACATAGCTACTTTACATATGAAGTTACTAAATGCATTTTGACTTCTCATGTAATTAGTCCTACAATTTTTTTTTATAATTTAACTTTGAATGAAAGCACATTTAAACCAATTTATAAATTAATTTAGATACCAGTATATTATAAACAAAATATAATTATTTAATGCCTTAAGAACAATTTACAAAATTATACATGAATTTATTTTTATTTTGTGATATACATCATAAAGAAACCTCGAGATTTTTAATCTGGTCTATACATTCATTATACAAGTCTTCATAATCCTCATGTGGAAGAATCATTACCATGATTAAAGATGTTTTAAAACTCGTTGCTGCAGCAAGATCCTCTTTGGATGGAACATAAATATAAGGATTATCATTTTCCTCGCAAATAATGGGTAGATGACACATTACTTCAATTGGTGTAACATCTCCAGCAAATATAACCAACCTGAAAATATAAATTTTTTATATATAATAAATTACGTAAAATAACTATTGTCAGTAAAAAAAAAATATAAATAACCTCACTGTAAACAATCTTAGATCATGCAAGATGCCAAATAATAAATTTATTATGTAACTTAATAAAGATTCCTTTTAATTTATTGTTGCATCTTTATATAAAACCTTGGTATTGCAATTAATGAGGATTTTTTTTCATTGTGACGATAGAATTTTGTTAATATAAAAGAGGATTATGTGACAATCTGCATAAATACGTACATCAGCAACTAAGAGGAAAACTATTCTCATAAAATAAATCAGAAACATTAACGAGGGGGTATCCACAAATGACCCAAATTATTCTCTAGAAGCCACACCTATTATAATACGTTTCTGCTTCTAGATATCTCTTATGGGGATTCTTCTGCACCAATCTACCATATCACATCGTTGAATAAAATCATGGTACCACGTAGAAAGTTCTTTTGTAAAGTGTGTTTTGTGAAATTTGTAGGTTTTTGTAATGGCTGAAAAGTTGGAACAATGTGAAATTCTGTTTTCTATAAGAGAAATTATCAGGGAAAGCAACAGCTTACAAGAAAGTTGCTCTGGGAAAAACACAAGTTTATGACTAGTTTAATGAAAATGTCAAATTCACCATGTCCCAAAACATGGATGGCGAGTGAAGTGTCAAGATGCTGTCGTTTTTTTTTTTAATGCAAACAGCATTGTTTATTCAGAATTTGTTTCTAACAATTAGACATTTAAAACCTATAAATTTTGAATCTTTTGCATGATGCGGTAAAATGTAAACATACCATTTTGTGGCAAAGTCATGAGCAAAATGCGTCATCACAGTAGACACTAGCGCACAAAGCATGTGTGAAGCAGTTTTTAAATTCAGCATAACCCATCTTATCTATCGGCCATATTAATCTGATCTTGCTTCATGTAATTTCTTGAATGAAAAAATGTCTTTTTTTTTTTACTGATTTACAAGAGGTGAAGAAAACAATGACAAAGGCTTTGAAAGGTATCTCTTTGCAAGTTTCCAGGACTACTTCGGAAAGTGAAGAACATGTTTAGACGGGTGTATTGCATTAAATGGACTATATATATCAATCTTATAAGACAACTTTTGATAAGGGAAGGTGGTGTTTGAAATGAATTATGGGATGGTTTGTTTGTTTGTATATACATGTTTGTTCCTTTAGTTTGATTTTCACTTGAAAAGGTCTATTTGTAGTAGATGAAATAAATCATGGTGTGTACGGATTTTGGTAAAAATTTTGATTTTGTCTAGTATTGTATTGTTTTATGGTTTTGCATTATATATATTGTACCGGGCGTACCCCAACCCCATTCTAACTTTTAGTGTACATATCAGGCATGGAGTGATAGTAGCTTTTAGGATGAGATATAAATACTAATTTTAATAAAAATATATATTCAATAATCTAATTTGTATTAATAGATTATAAATTAAGCAAGATCTTGAACATGGTTATTTCATTACCATGCCAATGAATATCAAAAGGTTAATGGCTGCATACCTTTGAAAGAGTGTGAATAATACATATCTTTGCATGCCACTCCCAGAGAAAATCCCCGACTGGAAGGATATACAACCCCCAACCCATTACCTAACATATAATAACTCTCTAAGGCCCGATAAGTTTGTATCCCATTTGCTAGACTCAGCTCTCTTATCTCAGGTGATATAAAAGAAATTTAAAAGTCGCTCACAGAAATATATTTACTTTTGTTGTTTTTTTAAGAAAATGAAATAAAATAAATATAATGCACACGACTAAATAAGTTAAAAACTATTTATTACACACATCAATTAAGGTTTTAAATCCATTATCCCACCACCAATTACATAAATAAATTATTCAATCCATTTCCCTTAATTAATTGATAAAAAATGTTTGGATGAAGTGGTCAGAGTTCTATACCCACATGTAGATATTAGACAATAGTAAAAAAATAATATCAGATCATTAAATATTCGGTTGAACAATAGTGCATTAACATACACTTAAATATATCAAGAAATAAAATGACACCATCATTTTACATGCATTGACTTTATGTATACGCATTTAAATGGCTTGAGCATAATTACTATATGATGTAAGATGCACATACTCGTCTTACAATTTATGTACCTTTTTAAAACGTGGATGAATGACTGACTTAGGGAATCCTGCACGTAGCAGATAAATGACTTACATCCAAGCACTACCGAAATATAAATTAGATTTCAAGCATAATTACATTTTTAAAGATATGATATAATGTAAATATATAAGTAGTAAAAAAAAAAAAAAATATTAAAAAGGTTGAACAAATTTTAACACACAAAAAGAGAATAATATTATAAAAAGACAAACAAATTTTATCCTCCGGTATCTTGGGACTTCATCCGGTCTTGGGGTCTCTGAACGTGCTATATACCTCTGTTCATCAGGGTGGCAAGGACTTCTTTATCTCACTATGGTGGTTTTGGCAATCTTCATCATCAATATCTGATGGATCTGGATGGCTACATTTTAACGGCTTTGGAAGAAGCTGGACGAGTGTACTGTTGATTGGTGTAGGAAGGGTATTCATTTTGTGATTATTAATACTGTGGCAATCAGACGAACACTGCTATTTCTTGGAAATGATTCAGTGAAAACCCGGCTCTAGGCTTTTTCTTAACAGTTCATATCTTTTAAATTGTGGCCTGGATGTGAGGCAAGCGCAGCATGCGACTGACAGCGACAGGAACTCTTCAGCACCGCAAGATTTCGGCAACTTAACTCTCCTCCGAACTGACTGTGGCTCTCACAATTTAATTTTAGGTCCGTACTCTATAGCTATGGTATTCTGTGTAAGTAACCTCAACTTTAGTGGGAGGGGGGGGGCATGAAATATTGGCAGGGACTAAGCTATAATACTGGTCGGCCTGCAATGATCATGCAAGATATCTTCTAAAACGGCTTAGCTTGCTTTTTCAATCTCTCTGGTTAAAAAGCATAATAAGAATCATAATCTCTTGAAGTCTCTCTGGAAAAATGAATAAAAATAAGCAGAGCAAAAAGAATAATCTTTTGAAGTCTCTCTTTGGGAAAACAAAGAAGAATAAGCAGAGAATGAATAATAATAATTGCCCCCATACCGGGTGAACAGTATATATAGCACCTATTACACGGTCAATTTGTTTACCCCCCCCTACGAATCATTGCCCCAAGCTATCTTGGTGGCTAATTGATTAAAAAAAACAACTTACAGTTCTTTCTTAAAGAATGTTACTTTTAATTAATTTTACAATATTTTTAATTTAACTTATCTGGGCGACTCAGACCACTAATTGATAACATCAGTTTCAAATTTACATACAAAGAACAAAAAATTCTTTTACTATAGATTAAAATTAACAAGATTTTCTAACTCTCCTGGCATCCAAATTCTTTGCACTCCTTTGTTAGTAAAAATAAGAGTACAAAGCAAAATGGCTAAAAATACAATAGTGCATTTTTATATTTGGTAGCACAATAGCCACCTGATTTTTCTTAATGCATTAATAGAAAATCTGCTAATTAAAAAAAAAATATCGACATGTTGGAACATCTACAATTACTTTCTAATTATTTTATCTATTTTTATTTCCTTTAAAACATGTTCCAACCCATAAACAACTTTTTACAGAAAAAAATCAAAAACTATAATATAAAATTATAAATGTAATATGTTTACATTTATTAAAATAACAAAATAAAATGAATCAGAAATAATATAACCTTATGCGTCAATTTACACTTTGGCAAGTGAATATTCTTGCATGTGTGGATAAGAAATATATACACAGATAACTTCATCCATTTTATAATATAATAGCTAAATAAAATTAATGTATATAACTGAGCTGTAGCTTCACTACAGCCACCTTGTGTGTGGTTACTCATAGAGTGACCGGCACAATATATTGTACCATTTACATATATATGGTCAAACTGTATAGGCATTTGGTCATATTAAAAAAAGCTAAAAAAGTAAAATTTAAAGATCGTTCAAATGACGCAATTTAGTTTTCTTTTTTTTAGTTAATATAATTTATTTTTTGATACGTGGAATGAAAGTTATTTGTGTTGATATTATGTATGTAATTTAATTAAAGTTAAAATTGAAAAGAATGTAAATGCATACAGATTATGTATCCAGATAAATAAAAAAAAGACATTACACTAATTAAAAATGGTGGAAATATTCTATAAAAAAGACTTTGTAACTAAAAAATAATAATAATTGTACAACATTAGAAAAATTGCCTTATGATACAACAAAAGATAAGGACATATGCACAGAAATCTGAAAACTGGTCGAGACCATAAAAAGAAGAAAATAACATCAAGCAAGATTTTGTCTTGTCTGTTTTTCCTTTGGCTGGTCCTGGATCGCGAAGGATCGAGGACCATCTACGCTGAACTAATTCATCACGTGGAATGAAAATTGGAGTGTTTTACGAACATCTTTTTTTGCCATAAAGAGGTCACTTCAAAAATCTTTAGAGCCCAGCAGAACCAGGAACATCAAAATGTCAAACTAACTAAATCCATGAGCTTTTTCATCCCAAGAAAACCATGCATGGAATAATATATGATCTACATAGACCCACATACCTTTTCGGTAAGCTACTATTATTCATACCCTGATTTTTGACTAATTAAACATTTGCAAACTAATCTAAACTATAAATTTATAATATACTATCGACAGAAACATTTGCTATATTATTCAAGAAACTTTCAATTATAGCCATTTAGAAGAAACTTATAAAAGAAATGAACATTAATCATTAAATTATTTTATTTAACCTAACTATCTGGATGTGTAATTGTATGTTCTTTTCAGTTTATTAATACTTCTCTTTTAAATATTTTAATTTGTTGTAATAAAATATTTACGGTTAATGTCAACTTTTTATTGTATGTTCTTAATGTTAGTTTATTAGAATTTATTATGTATAAATTACCTTTGCCAACATATTTGTTTTAATCTACAAAAGCTGGAGAAAATTCTTAAATATTACTTGTCAAGAAAGTGAAAACACGTAAGAATTACATTTAGCTATTTACTGCGAAGATACATATGCGATGCGATGGATATCAGGTTTACAACCCTGACGCCCTTTTAAATAAATATAAAACTGATTCCGCCAGCAATGAAAATCATAATAATAAATAAAATATTAAGTCGGTTAATCAGGAAATATAACAATACTCCTGAAATATCCAAACTCATACAAGAATGGAATATTCTTTTTCTATAGTGCTTAATAGAAGACCTAAATCCAACGAGAATGTTACAATGGCTTCCCAATATAAGGCTGCAACACAACAACTGCAACCAGAGATACGTTGTAATAGCATTAAAAAAAATTACAATAGCTGTCCAAAACTTTTAACTTGATACCTATAGCCGGAAAATAATGAGAATTTTACATATAAAAAAAAAAACAATTATACAACTATTAAAAAAAACCCAAATTTATGTCTATAGAAAAAAAAAACCTACGCTCACAGCTGATCTAGGCTTTAAGTCATAGTGGTTAATCAGGTAGGAACATTCTGAAGAGGGGAAAATCATAGTCCTGACACCTTACACACCAGTAAGTACAGTAGGACCGTCCTTAAATGCCCATCGGACTAATAGTAGTGGGATTCCAGAAGAGAGAGAGGTTGGACTAGGTTGCCATGAGCTTATAAGTCTCAAAAGGATCAGCAACACTCCAATGTGCTTACACTTGGGCTTCTTACCATTAGACTTATGCATGTGCTGTAGGGATATAGGCGAATGTGGAAATACTCCTAATTTTGTCGTGTTAAATCCTAAAATTAACGCAAGCTTTAAAGTCACACACCACTAGTGAATGGTCTACATAAATATATCAGTAATATTAATACATTAAAAAAAAATACGGATTTAAGACTTATTGAGAATAAAATAAATCCAAACCCATATTTTCTTGTTTCACTGCGATGATATGTACCATTTACATATATATATATGGTCCAACTATATTGGCATTTGGTAATATCAAAAAAAGTTAACATTTAAAGATCGTTCAAATGACGCAATTTAGTTTTTTTTTTTAGTTAACATAATTTATTTTTTGATATGTGCAATGAAAGTTATTTGTGCTGATATTATCTATTTCATTTAATTAAAGTTAAAATTGGAGAGAATGTAAGTGCATACAGATTGTTTATCCAGATAAATAAAAGAAAAACATTACATTAATTAAAGATGCGGAAATATTCCATAAAAAGACTTTGTAACTAAAAAATAATAATTGTACAAGATTACAAACTTGCCTTATGATAAGACAAAAGATAAGGACATAAAAGAATTAAGTGCATACATATTGTTTATCCAGATAAATAAAACATTACATTAATTAAAGATGCGTAAATATTCTATAAAAAGACTTTGTAACTAAAAAATAATAATTGTACAAGATTACAAACTTGCTTTATGATAAGACAATAAGGACATATGCACAGAAATCTGAAAACTGGTGGAGACTATAAAAAGAAAATAGCTTCAAGCAAGGTTTTGTATCTGTTTTTCTTTTGGCTGATCCTCTATGCTGAACTAATTCATCATGTGGAGTGGAAATCTGAGCGTTTGCGGAAACTTTCTTTCGCCACAAAGAGGTCACTCCCAAAATCTTTCGAGCCCAGCCTTATTATAAACCAGGAACATCAAAATTTCGCCAAACTAAATTCAAATAGAGCCCTTTCACCCCAAGAAAACCATTCATGGAATAATATATGATCTACATAGACCCGCATATCTTACCAGTAAACTACTACTATTCATACGCTGGTTTTTCACTCATTAAATGTTTGCAAACTAATCTAAACTATAAGCTTATAATATACTACCGATAGAAACATTCGCTATATTATTCAAGGAACTTTCAGTTACAGCCTTCTAGAAGAAACTTATAAGAAAAGCGAACATTAATTGTCAAACTGTTTTAATTATTTAACTTAACTATCAGGATGAGCGAAAGTATGTTCTTTCCAGTTTATTAATAATTCTCGTTTAAATATTTTAATTTGTTGTAATAAAATATTTACCTTTAATATCAACTTTTCATTTTCTTTTCTTAATGTTAGTTTATTAGAATTTATTATGTATAAATTACCTTTGCCAACATATTCATTTTAATCTACAAATGCTGGAGAAAATTTTTAAATATTACTTGACAAGAAAGTGAAATCATGTAAAAATTACGTTTAGTTATTTACTACAGAGATACGTGATGTAATGCAATGGATATTAGTGGGTTTAGGACCCTGGCACCCTTTTAAATAAATATATGATTCTGCCAGCAATGAAAATCATAATAAAATATTAAGGCAGTTAATCAGGAAAAATAACTTATGTTCTTGAAATATCTGAACTCGTACATGAACGGAATATTTTTCTTCTATAGTTTGATTAACTTGCACTTTATAGTGTGTAAAATAAAGGTCTAAAGCCAACGTGAATGTTACAATATATTGCAATTGATTTCAGAATGTTTTAATGTGGTATATGCTATTTCATCTTTTCTTAGTAGATCACTTAATTATAAAAAAAAGGAAAACAAACAAAGCTATACACTTATCTATAGAATTGTACTTCTTTTAATAGTCTATTCAATTGGAGCAAAAATTAAAATGAATGTAACAAGATATATTTAATTTTAAAAATCTTAGTTTTATATAAAGAAAACAATATAAAAAAAGCTTTATTATTAAAATGCATACAAAGCTTATTAATCAGCAGTTGATGAAAATTGTATGTTGTCTGAAGTTACTTTCAATTTTAAATATTTTGCTATGCACAGTGGCTATTATAAATTTACTGTTCTTGGATTTATTTATAAATTTACATTGTTTGATAACTTGAAAAATCTATTTGAATAAAAGTGTATACTAATGAGAACTAAAATAGGATCAGCAATGTTTTCAAAATTGATACAGTACAGTATACACAATACTATTATTAAAAATAATAATAGTAATTGTAGCATTCTCAATTATTGATTCAAAGCAATCTCAGAATGTGTGGCGCATCATCCAGTTTCTATCCATGTGAAGTAATACAGCTTACACAATGTAATCTACAGTTGTATGAATATCAAATATTTTATAGCATTTTTTTTTTTAAAAAAGTTTAGTAAAAAAAAAAAAATTAAACATAGGTAAATGCAAACTATTATAAATTTAATAAAAATAAAATGATCACATCTCAACACTATGTCATTTGATTTTCAAAAATTACATATTAACTGAAAGCTATTTTCCGCTGAATTCTAGCATCATCTGTTGTAAGTTTGAATTGTCAATTATTACCAAAGAGTAATTCAATTTTATTTCTCTTTCTCAAACCAGTTTCTGCCTTTTGTCTTTATCAAAGAGGACTTACAATTCAAAGCTAAACCTCAATAGCTTGATAGTAAAAAGAAAGTTAAAGATGACCACCACATCCATAATTATTGCACTGATTCCAGTTTTGAATGTAAGTCCTCATTAGCAAAGATAAAAGCCAGAAACGGGCCAAGGGATAAGAATTAAAATTACAATATCATCTGAAATTCAAGGCTATAATAAACTGAGCTAGACTGGAGGAAAATAATCATGTACCAATGACACACAATCTTAATTCTATCAATAAATTAGTATTAATTATAATATAGAGTTTGCAATATACAAAAATGTTTACAATAAGTGAATATTAATATATCAAAGGCAGCACCATGTTAATAGCTACCCTGATAGATATGGAAAGACAAATGGATACCTACTTTACTCAATAAGCAATAATTAGTAAAAATGCAACAGATAACATTTCACATTCATAAACTAATTGATAAATAGACTGAAAAGTTGCAATTCCCAATTCAGGTTGTTCATTATTTTGGGGAAAAAAAAAAAGAAAAATTCAGTTAGTATAATTCTCATGTGCAGTAAACAGTGTCATAAACAAAGCTGATTAGCAACAATACATTGTTTATATATATATTTGTAAATCTGCTCAACATTACTTTTTTCAACTAAATAGCTATCAAAAAAAAAAAAAAAAAAAGGCAACAATCCCAAAATGCATTTCTGTTTAAGTAATTTCATTTGGATGGCCTAGATCAGCTAATTTCCTCAACTTCATTCGTTCACTATATTTTATTATGAATTAATCAGCAAATATAGAACTGTTATGTAGTGTTAATAAATAAGAGATGATAAATCATCATTAAGGTGATACAAGAGTTATATTTTTGGGGATTAAGTTGTAATAAGATTATTCATGTAATTTAATTATTACAAAACCTGACTACTTTTCGATCATCAGGACTGAAAACTGTTATACACTTTAAAATAAAGCACTATATATATATTTTCTAACTTAGAACATTCATTGCAAAGCAAATACTACAAAAACATTGTAACTTACCCTTTCTGTCCTCGTCTTAATGCCATTTGCACATCTTTCCTTCCCAAAAATGCATGTGTTTTGTGAGTTTTCACTTTAAAAAAATATAAAGTATTAAAATTTAATATTTTAACATTTTATTTATATAAAATTTCAATTACAATCCTCTCATTTTTCTCTAATATTCTATTTTTTTTAAATTTTAATTACACAAACATTCTTTGAATAAAAAATGACAACTATAAAATAAATTTTTAATTGTAATGAGACATCAAGCATATTGATTCTAACTATGGTAACAAATTAACAAAAATGTGTTTTTGTTAAAGAGAACTGATTCAAATTAATTTGTTACTGTTTGCCTACTATATTTCGGTGTCAGTAAACAATGATATGAGTTTTTTTGTGAACAAGATTTCATTACATTTTGAAAATGTCTCAATAAGAAACAATTATTTGAAATAAGTTTGTATTGAATATCTTCTACAATAAAGAGATTCACTATTTGTTATTATGTGCACTGTTGTCAAAGAGATTTTTATCGGTGGAATGAAACTAAAAATATTAATCCAATTCAATGGAAGTGTTACTCTTAACAATATCATGAAAATAACATAAATCTTAGGAAATGCCATTTAAAAATAGGTAACGACAGATAATTTTATGTCACAAGTAACATAAAGTTTGATAATTTGAATTCGAGTTTGTGAGTTTTATATATGCAAGGACAAACACATTACTTAAAGCAAAGAAATTGAAGACTAAAAAAAAAAAGGATCAACATTTACATGCATAAATAAAAAAATTTTTCAACTAAAAGATTGCACTTACTGTATTTATATTTATTATATATAATAAGCATACATATTCAAGCAAACTTAATTAAAATCATCTGCTTTATAACTAGTTGTTCTTTTATTCTCTTGAATCTGGTGAATTTAAATATTAATTATAATTGCAGAGTGTAAACATATTTATATGTAATATTTTATATAACTATACATTATAATTATTAAATATCAAAATTAATTTGTACCACAAAACTATGCATAGCATGAGAAAAAAGATTGTTCAGTATATCAGCTAGTAAACACATTTGAAAATTTATAATAAAAACTTTCAGTATATATTAATCTAGTCATTATTTCACATTCTATTACAAGAAAGCTTCAAAATCAAAAAATTAGTCAGTGCTACTAGAGAGTGAGGTCTACTTAGCATAGAACTACATACGAATATTGCTAAGGGAAAAGTAATTGATAAAATCCATGACAGTAAATATAATAAAACATAATTTAGAAATTAATCAACGCAAAATGAATATAAATAACTTTTTGATAACAAAGCAATATATAACTTATAGAAATTCATAAGAAACTAGTAATAGGCAAAATATATATTAATTCCATTTTCCTGTAAATGAAATATTTTTATTTATTGTCATAGATTTTTTTTTGCTAAATGAATTGTTACTTAATGAATAATATTACTATAGTATAATTTTCACTACATTACTCTCACACAAGATAAGGACTGATTTCTATCCACTTTTAATATTTTGTAAAAAGATGTAATCATAAATATGATCTCCAAGATATACTTTTCATGCGGAACCAGCATTCATCAGTTGACCCAGATCATAATCCCATTTCACATATCTTTATCATTGTTCAATATATATATAGACAGTCAATTACTAGTTTAATTGACAAGTGTCAAACTTATTGCCCTCACAACTTTGACAACACACCACAATAGATTCATAAATTTTATTAGTCACTATCCACTAAATGAATATTTCTGAAGTGTTATTTTCACTATACTAGTCTCAAGGAAGGTAGAGAATACGGGTTTGTATGCACTTTTAGCATCTTATACCAGAGTGCAACCACATACATGTGACTAAAGATATGAAAAGACGTATAATCCCCAAGATGCACATTTCGTGAACCAGTTAGCCTAGATCACAATCCCTTACACATATCTTTATCATTGTTCAATATATATAGATAGTCAAGTGCTAGTTTAATTGATGTGTCAAATTTACTGCTTTCATAACCCTGACACAAACTAATTGATGAAAATAGATTAATTTTGATTAGTCATTCATTAGACTAGAGAATATTCACACAATGAATATGTTCTGTAGTGTAATTTTCACTACATCACTCTCGCACAAGTTAGATAATCTCTAGTCGAATGAATGACTAATAAAAATTATTAATATTACTTAATGATTACTTTTTTTTTTGGTCATGCTTTAGTCGCACCAATCAATTTTTCTATTGCTTGACAATAAAGAAAATTACTTAATCACAAGCCCAATGTATAACTGCTCAATAAGATATTTAACACCACATATTTTAATATAAGTTAATGCTTTATTATTTTCAATGTAGTTTAAACTATATATATGAATGTCAATAACAGAATACTTATATACATATTGTACCGACATAGTCGTTACATGGCATTTATCATGTGTAAATTTGTTGAAAGAGATTTGTTTAAAAAAAAAAAAGGTTTAAAAGTTTGAGAAAAAGAAAAGAACAAAAAACCAAGGGATGGGGGTTTTATTGAGATAAATGATTGAAAGTAGGGGAAAAGATTTTAGAAATAAAAAATAGATAAAGGAAAGTGATTAACATTTTTTTATTATTATTAATTTATAATATAAATAGTATTACTTATTTATGGTGTAACTAGCTTCGTTCTAGTCTTATAATATTAAAGTTATGGAATGTGTGTGTATATAAAAATAAATGTTAAAAAGGAATTTTCTCAAAATAATACAATTGAAAGATAATGCTAATAAAAGAATTAAAAACTAAAAAACAAAATAAAGGAAAAGTATAATTGCAATGGCTAGTGATAAGCAACAAACAAAGGATTAATTACTACTATTTAATAAAAATATAAACCAAAGGAAAGAATCTTATACACTAAAAGAAAAGGAACAGAAACCCAATAGGAGTGCAGTAGAATGTCTGATGGATCCTAAGATAATGAAACACTGGATATATAAGGGAGAGCTCGGTAATGTTTAAATTATGATTATCATCACATTACAGTATTATATTATATTGAAAAATTTAATCAAATAAATCAAAGTTGATCCTGTTAAATAAAAAAAAATGCATTGCTGAATCCATTGAATAGTGTGGCCGCCTGAACCTTCGCTGCAATAACACCGGCAGTTAGTTCGAAGAAGAAAAATCCTCATTTAAACCTGAGAATCAGCGGAGTGTCCATGTCCAGAATAATTTATATATCATCATCAAAAAATAAAAAGCCTACAAGGAATCATCAAATGGTTGGAGCAATAGAATCAGCAAAAGCTAAGTTTCCCTATTGCGCATATTACAGTGTTCAAATCCTAGGTAAAATTTTATTTTCCTTTATCTTCAAACTTTTAATTATAGCCATTGAAAACCAGTGAGATAAAATTTTTAAACTTTATAAGAACTATTAATTTCTAGGCTATTATTACGTACATTAGCTTTCATAATCAGATGGTTAAAATCAAATCTCACTAGGGTGTGGTGTACCTTAATTAAATGTTTATTTCCAGTTTTATTTAAATGCATATGTAAATAAGCATTTATTTTATAGCACTATGTTTTATATATTGTAATACATTAAAGTGCATGCACAATAGCTTGAAAAGGCTGATCTTTAACGTATTAAATGTATTATAAAAACGTATGTATGCATTTCTATTATGGGACAAAAATGAGAAGCTAAAGAAAGAGTGGGGTATAGAAATATTTGATTATCGTTAGTGATTTGAGCCAATATTAAAAGGGAAAATTTTAGGCAATAGATTTTGAATAGCGCTGTTTTAATAATTAAATAACTATGATATTGAGAAATGGAAGTTTATACTGTGGACGGAGAATTTGGAGTAGCTAGAATCCGATGAGCTGGCTGGAAGAGCAGGTACTAAATTCGTTGCTGGTCGAGCAAACACATTAATTGCATTGTAATTGACTGGCGCCTAAAGAGTTTTTCCTTAAAATAAATAAAGTGCTTGGATGACCAGTGTTATAATTTGATAGCAGAGTGTTGGTATTATTGGTAGCTTGCTATCAATATTAGTATTTCCACTGATGGACCAGAAGCCTTCAAAGACAGTGAGTTAAAAAGGGAATAAAAAACAATTATTTTTCTTATTAAATTTAAAAAGGCTAGTGGTACAATGGGATAGCCAACGTGGGATGTAACTGACCTAGGTGACAGTTAGTGGGAAAGAATGTCAAAAAATAACTAATTTAAAGAGCCCGCTAGTATTGTTTAACAGAACATATCAAATCGGTGCAACCAATAGATGATTGAAATTTCATATGACTGTGAAAACGTGATTAAAAAAAAAAAGGACACTCCGGGAGAATTAAGATAGAAGGACAAGCAGAACAAACAATAGAACTAAGAAGGTGGGGGGTTGGTTGTACATTCGAAGAATAAAAAGAAAATAATTTTTTTTGTTTAAATAAGAGTAGATAGATCATTCAATGCGGAAATGGAAGCGTCGAGCCGGGTTATAAAAATAAAAACTTTCAGGGGGAAACATCGAATAGGCACTTAGAGACTTGGAACTGTTTTTCTCACGTAATGAATTCAGCGAATCGGTCAGTTAGCATAGCCAGTAGCTACATACAGGATAAGGCTCTAATTTGGTGGGAGTCAATCCGACAAACTTTGAGGAATACAAACAAGCGCTGTTAGCAAACTATTGGGGGGAGGGACTTCAGGAGAATGTTAAATGTCAGGGAGCACAGGACAAATGGAGAACAGGGGAGTTAATGACTGCATTTTTCGTAAAGTGGTGAAATTAAGAATGGTGACAGTGTATAAAATACCTGAACGACAGATTCTGCGTTCAGAAAGGCGGAGTTTTCCAGAAAACATTCAAGAGATAATAATGGGGAAGGATACAGTAGAACAAACCAGAGATACTCTTGACGCTAGACAGCAATAGATAGCATGAGGAAAATCAGAGTAAGGAAGGGAATGCTGAGGATACTTGCATACAAGTAGCAAACTTAGAACAAAACGAGAAAAGGGAGGACCTGAGAATGGCACCTCAGTCCTGTCCTAAAATAGCGGTAAGTATTGAAGGAACAGTGGTTATCGCACTGCTTGACTCAGGAAGTCAGATATCTGTAATGTCGCAGAAAACCTTTAACGAGATATGTTGGAGCAATGTAAAAATTAAAATTTACCGTTAACGAATGTTTACGTAATGTTGGCAAACATAAAAAGAGCTACGCTGGCATCGGAATAAGCTTGGGTGAGTGTGAGTATAGCAGAAAAGGAATACGTCATGTTAATCTTAGAGGGATTAATACATGATGCTATCCTAGGATCAGATCCTATGTGCAAAGCAGGTTGCATGTCAGATTATGAACATCGTCAGGTGAGAACAAGGCGGAAATTTCATTTGAGGTCTACAAGGCAAATGATAATATGGAGCACGATGCAGAAAATGCAGTGATAGGAATAGAGAAAAAGGCTATGGAAGGTGAATGTGGTGGGAGTAAGGTAAGGGAACAGTTGAAAGAGTTGTTGGATACATATGTGAGCATGTTTTCAGAAACCCCTGGAGTTATCGAGAATAGGATTAGGCTTGTATAAAAGATCAACCACATCAATTCAGAAGGGCAGTGGAGGAACAACTAGAGAATATGTTAAAAATGGGGAATTATTCCTAAGTGCCTCCTCCCCATTCAATAACCCCATAGTGACAGTAAAGAAAAAAGGTGGGTCTACCCGGTTATGACTAGATGCGCAATTGAATAAAATAAGTGTTAGACACTAACGCCCTGCCACCTATAAGTGAATTACTAATGAAATTCTGTAAAAAAATATTCTCGACTTGATTTAATGACCAGTTACTGGCAGATCAGACTGCATCCAGAGGACTGGAACTGCACCGCTTTCTGCTATAACGGACATATAGTTTTAACCGAATTCCCTTCGGTTTAAAAAACAGCAGGGTAGGATGCCTGGACCATGTATTATTAGAGGAAATCAAGGGCTTGATTACGATGTACGTTGATGATATCATTCTAGCCTCAGAAAGTGTGAAAGAACACTGAACATTTGAAGCAGCTGTTTTGTGAATATAAAATAAGGAAATTAAAATAAATTTGGGCAAAAGCCATTTAATGATCCCAGAGGTAAGAATCTTAGGACACATTATTAGTGAGCAAGGAATATCTCCAAATCCAGAGAAGATCTTTCCTCGGATTGTGCAATTTCTTCAATCGGTTTTATAAAATTTTTTCCTCAGACATGGAGCTTCTGTTACAACTATTAAGGAGAAAAAATGGGTGTGGGAAAAGCAACATGCATGCAGCTTTGAAAGTGTAAAAATAGGTTTCCTAAGGGAAGTCATGCTAACATACCCAGATTTTGGTAACAGACAGCAGTGGAATCGGATTACGGGTTACGTTGTCTCAGGTACAGGAAGATGGGAGGCAAGGAGTGCGTTTCTTTGTAAGCCGTTTATTGAATGGGCCAGAAAAGAATTATACAGTGAGAGGTTTTAGCGATCGTGTGGGCCTTTAATAGGAACACAGGTGATAGTGATGACCGACCACAGGAGCTTGAGTTCTCTGTTTTCTCACGAATAGTAGGCTGATTTGATGGAGTCTATTCCTACACAAGTTCGATTATAGTATACAGTACTGCAGAGGCAAAGAGAATATGGTGGCAGGAGCTTTAAGATGCTACCCAAAAGAATATAAGCAACATCTGAATTGCAACAACGCATACATATTATAACGATCCAAAAAAAAGTGAAGATCGAATCTTACCGTATCTGCACTACAAGGGCACCATCTAGGCACTTGAATCTAGAAAAATTTATAAAGTAGGCAGATATGTGCTGTTAAGATCCCACTTTATTTTATATTTAGATCATTAGCCCAAGTCACTAGCTCAGTGGAGACGCAGAGATAATTAAATAATTCTTATCTAAAAACATTTTCAAAATAAAGGAAACCACTGCCAGAAATAACACACAAACAATATTTATTTACACACATATATAATCATTTTAAATTTGAGGAATAACATTTATTATTTAGATTTTAATATTAATTTAAATTATTAAGATTTTAAATCATCCACACAGATGAATTTTAGATTTTATTTAAGATTGTCGCGTATGAATAAACTACATAGATTTGCATTTGGAAAAAAATTCTATCCCTTATTTAACCTTACGCCAAAAGTTCGCAGTCAAACCAGCATCAATCCATCTGATACATTGATGTATTCAATGTAGCATGAAACTACAACAGCACTATATACTATACTGTCAGGAATGTTACATCTGTATGGCAAGAGCAATAAAATAAAAACTCCATAGGAAGGGACTGCGGTTCTTTTTGCCGACTTACAATCCCATCCATAGGCAAAGGGGTTGTGCGGCGTATACAGCGGCACGTAGCGAACCTCATACTACATCTACGAATTACACCGATATATCCAATCCATTGACCCAATTTAACTACAAAACAAATAACCTAAGATTACCCTCCCCTAATTAACTAATATAACTTTACAAATCTATATAGCCATTCATGCCTGACTTAAATTTAACATTTAGATACATTCGCACAGATGAATTTTATAAAAGTTGTTTTATAATGTTGAGTATAGATCAGGCTGCATAGATTCCACAGTTAGAAACATTTCAAAATAAACATAACCGATCAAAATACAAAGTCATTGATAATGTCAATTGCAGAGGGAATACAAGAAACCCAATGGCATTCATCATAAGATGCCGCATTGACATCGATGACATATATTCTAATCGAATATGAAAACCACAACATAATTAACCGCTAACAAATCCATGCAACGTCCATACCCAACTTAAATTTCATGCATTTAAACAATTTATACAAATAAATATTAATAGAAATAAAAAAAATGGAAATGATTTTTTTTTTAGCAAACTCAAATATATATAATTTAAACATTAATGATCAATTTGAAAATCAAATAAGAGTTCATTTTAAAATTTAGATTAGCTGAATCTTTAAACAAAAATGACGAAAGTTCTTAATTACTTTTTTTTTTTTGTTAATTTGTAAAGTTCATAGCTCACGGTAGAAGAGTCCAGGTTCCTGTTTTTAATTCCCGCGACGTCTCCATTGGAAGATCGATCTGATGTTCTGGAGGTGGCTAATATTAGCTGGTTCCATTCCGGTATTAGTCATTTCATTTTTTTTTAAATAGAGTGTGATATGTGCGTCCTATCACACCTCTCAAACTCAAAAAAGCTGGAACTGTCTGGAACTCAATATTTTTCTTTTTATAGTAATCCTCCGGATTCAAAAAAAACAAAACATCACTGTTCCAATCATTTTCATTAAGGTCCGAAAGGCTTGGTGCTTCCATTGGTCACGCTAATTTCTTCATTTTCTTATCTATCTTTCATCAGACTTTTTAATTATACAAGAGCCCCACCAAGGGCTAGCTTGCTTTTCAATGAATTTATAAAATAATCATTTCCACTTACAAAAATATTTTATCTTTAAATCTTGTACTTTTTTATAACAAAGTATGTTCAAATACTTTTATTTATTAAAAAAAAATATTTTTAAAGATTTGCATCTGTTCAAATATATATACATTTAACAACTCTTTCATTTTTTTTAGCTTTTAGATTTTTAAATTTATTTTTATTTGCGAACTTAGTTTTTATTTTAAATTAATGTAACGGCATATTTATATATCATTACAATATCCACCACTGAAATAAGTAAAGAGGAGATAGAATACAGTTTACAGAGACTAAGGGATCTGCAAGAGGATGCGGAGTGTAAACAAATGGTATGTTATTTACTCCAGCAACCTATAAGTAGACCTATAAACAGTTCATTATAGAAAGAGAGAAAATAGTATTGTTTAAAAGCAGCGCAGAATGAGAGATAGCAAACATACGCGTAGTTCTTCCAGAAGCCATGCAGGAACAGGTGATCAAGTACATACACAAAGGATACGGACATTATGGGGCAAGCAAGACTGAAGGATGAATAGGCCATTGGTTTTATTGGCCAGGGATGTATTGGAGTATCTTAAACATCATTGAGGGATGTACCATATGCGCAAAAAACCAAACACCCTAACACGTCAAGCACGAGGGCATTGAGACCCATATACGCATATCAGCCTGACAATTTGTTAGCAATAGACTTCTACAGACCCTTACCCCAGTTTAATAGAAAAAAATATTTTGTGGCCTATGACGGTTTTTTCCAAGTTCGTGGCTGTTTACCCGGTGGCGCAGGATAATGCCAAACAGACTATAAGAGTACTTGAACATCAGCATTTTCGAGACGTGGGAATCCCAAAGCAAATAAAATTGGACCACAGAATGCCCTTTTTGTCGGAAAAATGGACAGAACGCCACAAGATAACGCATATCCTCACCTCGATTCGCAATCCAATCCCTGCGAGCGAATTGAGGCATTTATTTCACGTGTACCTCCAGAATGATCATTGAAGAAGGCAACAAAAGTCGCTAACATGATAAATTGTCAAAGAATGAATCCACAGGGTTCGAGCCCATCAGACTCCACTAGGGAAAATTATTCCATACCCATTTAAAGCCATTTTGTCAATCGGAGTGCCATACATTGAAAAAGGGATGCTGACGAAGCACGCCGCAGGCTCAGAAGGATGGGTAATATAAGACAAAAGAGGCAAGGGAAGAGTTGGATATGCATTCAAGTTGGTGGATGAAGCTATGGTGAGGGTAAATCCAGTAAGCCATCTGGAAAAGGGAATATATAATAAGTTTCAACCAATATATGAGGGGCCATATAAAATTGTACGAGAATATGGGAAAAACGCATTTGAGATCGCTCAAGGGTCAGAAAAAAGGGAAACATTCCATGCTTGATCCTTGCAATTACTAAAAGGGAAAAGATAGGGTTAAGCAAATAGCAGATCAATGTTATAATAAAATAACAGAATTTTGTTTTATTTTATTAATTTGGAAATTAGAGCTAAAATGCGCAGAATGACATTTTACTCTCAAGGGGGGACGGAGAAGATGTACCGACACAGTCGTTACATGGTATTCATCATGCGTAAATTTGTTTAAAAAAAAAAAAGGTTTAAAAAAAGAAAAAACAAAAAGACAAGGGATGGGGTTTTTATCGAGATAAACAATTGAAAATAGGGGAAAAGATTTCAGAAATAAAGAATAGATAAAGGAAAGTGATTAACATTTTTTTTATTATTAATTTATAATATAAATGGTATTATTTATTTATGGTATAAATAGCTTCATTCTTGTCTTATAATATTAAAGTAACGGAATGTGTGCGTATATAAAAATAAATGTTAAAAAGAAAGGAATTTTCTCAAAATAATACAATTGAAAGATAATGCAAATAAAAGAATTAAAAACTAAAAAACAAAGGAAAAATATAATTGCAATGGCTAGTGATAAGTAACAAAGGATTAATTACTATTTAATTAAAATATAAACCAAAGGAAAGAATCTTATATGCTAAAAGAAAAGGAATAGAAGCCCAATAGGAGTGCAGTAGAATGTCTGATGGATCCTAAGATAAGGATATATAAGGGAGAGCTTGATATTGTTTAAATTATCATTATTATCGCATTATAGTATTATATTATACTGAAAAATTTAATCAAATAAGTCAAAGTTGATCCTGTTAAATAAAAAAAAAATGTGTGGCTGAACCCATCAAATCATGCGGCCGGCCTGAACATTTGCTGCAATAACACTTGCAGTTAGTTCGAAGAAGAAAAATGCTCGTTTGAACCTGAGAATCAGCGGAGTGTCCATGTTATCACCAAAAAATAAAAAGCCTATGAGGAATTATCGTCAAAGGGTTGGAGCAACAGAATCAGCAGAAGCTATGTTTCCCTAATGCGCTTACATATTAGTGTTCAAATCCTAGGTAAAATCATTTTATTTTCCTTTATCTTCAAACTTTATAAGAATTATTAATTTCTAGGCTATTATTACGTACATCAGCTTTCATAATCAGGTGGTTAAAATCAAATCTCAGGCTGTGTGTGTACCTGTAATTAAATATCCTTTTATTTCCACTTGTATTATTTAAATGTATATGATAAAATGTATTAAATATCTAATGTATTACAAAAACGTATGTACGTATTTCTATTATGGGACAAGAATGAGAAGTTAAAGAAAGAGAGCAGGGGATAGAAATATTTAATTATCATTAGTGATTTGAGTCAATATTAAAAGAAAAGGCAAATTGTAGGCAATAGATTTTGAATAGCACCAATGTTTTAATAATTACATAACTATGGTATTGAGAAATGAAGGTTTATAATGTGGGTGGAGAATTTGGAGTAGCTAGAATCCGATGAGCTGGCTGAAAGGGCAGGTTCTAAATTTGTTGCTGGTCGAGCAAGCATGTTAATTACATTGTAATTGACTGGCGCCTAAAGGGTTTTTCCTTAAAATAAATAAAGTGCTTGGATGGCAAGTGTTATAATTTGGTAGCAGTGTTGGTATTAATCCATGTCCTATGCTTACACAAGCTGTTAAACCACAGACAAAACTTCAATGTAGTAGTATGACCCAGTGCAGACCAGAGTATTCAATGGATGCAAGAAGAGTTGTGTATAAAATCCCTATCTAGTACTTACACATCCAATACTCCCAGACTAGTTTGTAGCTTGATATTTAGTGATTTAATATTAATCCTGCTAAACGGGACAATGGTGACAAAGATACCAAAATATATAGATGAAGTGGCTTCAGATCTATACGACTATACAATTGAATGAGCTTGGATTAAAAATCTTATTGTGTTTTTATTTTGGATTCACATCTTTTTAGTTATTTAAATAGGTAAAAGGTGGCTGCTGGAGAGTTGCATTAGATCCCAAGATCTACATGCAGTGTTCTCATATCCAAAGCTCCCCATTGATGAAGGCTACAAGCTAGAAATAAATCTGGAGATATTGGATGAATAGGCACTAGATAGGGATTTTATGCACAAACCTTGCATTCACTGATTATTCTGGCTTGCACTGAGTGGCAGTAACTGTCTGGAGAGTTCTATTTGAGAGAAATGAAAAGCAATAAAGAGGGGTAGAAATATCATTAATAAGTGGCAAGCAAGTATATACATTATTGGATCTTTTATTTGCGGATGATGTCTTCTTGTGCACAGAAAAAAGGGAAGATATGAAAGTTATACTGAGGACATGCGGCAGGGTAGGCAAAGAGATGGGGATTAAATTTAATGAAGAAAAATCACAAGTAATGATGAATAATATTGAGGAAAGAGAAGACAGTATTTTTAGTAGAGGATATAAAGTTAAGTGTGGTTAATAGGTATAACTATTTGGGAATGATCTTAAGTAATGAGAGAAATTACATGGATGAATGGGAGAAAAAATTAATAAATAAAGCAAAGAAAAAAAAGAAACTGATAAAGAAATTAAGTGTTTTTATATAATAAATATGATATAGCAAGAATTGTAAAGAAGTGCCAATAGCAGGGTTAATATATGGTGACCATGCATTATGTGTTATTAAGAATTTTAAACTTCTCTCTCAATATTATAATTAAATTAAATGCGTAAGAAGCATTTGAAAAAGAAGCTATAAAGAGTGCAAAATATTTTGCACTCTTTATAACTTCTCTTTCAAGCGCTTCTTACGCTTTTAATTTTCTTTTATTATGTGGTAGTAAAGAGGTGTTAGATTACTTAGAAAAAGTAGGAAGACATGCATTAGATGCAGATGTGTGGATGGCAAAGGAAGCAATTCATGGAGAAATGGAATGGTCAAATTTTTATTCGAGAAATGCAAAAAGCATAATGAAAATGTTTGGTAGATTACAGTTTATGGATAATGAGAATAGCCAAAATAGTAATTACTGTAATTGGATTATGAGTAAAGGGCAAGCAACAAGATAGGTGAGAAAGGTGGTACAGTTTGCAGATGATTTGGATGAAAGAATTTAGATCAGTATATTTATACAAAAGGTGGGATAATTGTGTTATTGTTAAGTATTATAGTGGCAAGGAATGGGATAGAATAATAGATGCATTAATAAAGAATAGGGAATTTAAGAAATGGAGAACTAGTAAGGAGAGTAGAGTTTAAATATATATATATAGAAGTTAATTTATGATAATAGCAAGGACAGATAGTTTACTGTTTAAGCCTCACACAGGATCTTTGACAGCAAAGGTACATACACATAAAGGGAAAAATGTGGGTGATTTAGTAAGCAAGTTATGTTAGAAAGGCATCTGTTAATTGAATGTAAATAACTGCAAGCAGAAAGGGAACAAATAATGAAGTTGTGGAAGAATAAATATAAACAATGTGATTATACAGAAAGTGGGTTCTTATGCTGGGTAGGGAAAAGATAAGGAGTTTTTAGATATAAAGGTCATGGAGTTGACAAAGATTATGTTGTGGAAATGAAATGGAGCAGGATAGAAAATATGTGAAAAACTTAGGGCGGGGAATGGAAAGCTAAAGTGGCTAATAGGTGTATGTGGGCATAGGGGTTGATTCCTGACTCCGAAAAAGAAGTAACAGTGTATACCATCTGTCAAATCAAGATTACAATCACTAAACTATTAACACATTATATACAAAACATTTTGGGGTATAATGTTTAAAAAATTACTTGAAGGGAAAAAAAATTCCACCCAACTAATATTTTAGAAACCTAGCAATATAGGATTTTATCATTTTGATACTACTTGGTATAGCTTTACTTAATCAAAAACATCTTGTATTTCATAATTACTGGAATATTCTTTATTCAAAAAATAAATAATTAATTCAAAATAAGTTTATACATTATCAAATATAAGTATAAAAAAAATTATTAATGAGGAAATAAAATCGATGGGGGAGCATGTAATTGCCAAATGTGAGATATCGAATAATTTATCTTAAGTTTCATATTCAAAGAGAAATGTGATTTCAGACAGGGATATATTTATTAAAAAAATTCAAAACATAAAATGATTTGTTAATAATTTTATTCTAATACGCTTCATATAACTTATGAGATGGTCACTTACCTTTTTTCAGAAGTTTAAACAATTTCTTCGCTAATTTGCGAGAAGCCATAGGTTTAGCAATGGCACTGACATATTTCAATTTATCTTTGTAAGCTAAAGCGGCATTTGGTACTTCTGGAACTTCTTGTTTAACATTTACTTCACTCTTCATCATTCTCTTTCTATAACAACAATTTATGGCTTATTCTCAACAGTAAATTGTAAAATAACGAGAAGAGACTACGTGCTACTTCCCATAAGTCAATGTAAGCAACTAATTAAAAAAAATAAAAATACTAAAAATATCAAAATAAACATTCTTATTTAATATTTTTTGCGTAATTATGTGAACAATTTATTAAAAATTTGTCAATAGTAAAAAAAAACAATAAAAAAAGTCTCATGTGATCTTGCGTTAAAATATTAGATAAAAATGGCGACGCATTTAGGGGAGGGTGTAAGTTCATATTTACAAAATGGTGAATTTCCACAGGTAATTTATTAGATAATTAAAAAATTCATTTTGATTTAAAGTATATATTTGGGAAAGATTTATTACTAATTAACCGTTGTTTGGTTTGTTGTTGAAAACACTTTTTAAAAGACAATTTACAGATCACATTTTGTTTCTTGTTGGCTAGTCTTTATGCAAATTAATGCGTCATTGCTTGGTTTGTTGTGAGATGTCGTTTGAAAGAATTTTTTTTAAAAAATCTATCAGTACTGTATATTAAGCATCTTAATTAAATATAACCTTTATTACATTTAATTGTGTAAAACGTTGTTTTAAAAAAAAATGTTTGCCATTATTTTACAAAAATTATGGCGAATCATAAAAAAATCGATTAAATAAAAGATCTCCATTATCTTGCTAAGCAGTTGCGCCATTAACCAGCCATCATTACAACCTCATTTCGTCATTCTCAAATTTACATTTGTGTAATTACTTTAAATCATATTTTAATATATTCGGTTTTTAATGAACGACTTTTATATAAATAAATATTTTATTAATCCAGTCTTTTTTAATTTTTTTTTTTGTAATATTTTCGTAAACAATCATATACTAATTTGAATCCCCTTTGGTTTATAATGATGAGCCAATGTGCGCGGCAAAAAGTTTGCTTATTGCAAACTGTAATATGAACATGATTAATGAAAATTGGATGTGGAAATGATTTTTAGGTCTAATCATCCATATGTATTTTACATTTTAATCAAAATGATATTGCTTAGAATTTATAGCATTTTGTTTAAATGATCATGTAGCGATAAAATAATAATTTGAGACGTATTGGCGGAATTGTTTTACGGGGGCTTTTTTTTTTATGCAAGACTGGAAATATTTTCTTTCCATCCATGTAGTGTCCAATAAATAATGATTTTAGATAAAACTATAGACTCGATAAACGTAGAACTTAACATTGGTTTGGTATACTGGTTTGACTGGAGCTCAAGCTCATGTGAATCGCAGCCTGTCGCTTCTGGTGCACGAACTAATTACCAACACCCTCGCGATAAACTATTCGATCAATATTATTAATATAAATCTATATTATGCTAGCTTTATCAATTGTAATTTATTTAATATTTTCAACGACAACAAAATAAATAGTGTACCTTTAAAAATACAGCTACTAACTAATAAAAATACATGCAAAATATAAAATGCACATACGTTCTATCTTTAAAAAATTATATATTGAATTATTCGTTTCTTTCGATGTTTTGACCATCTCGTAAAATCTTGAACTGTTATATATAAAGGATAAGCATTTAAAACCTTTTTATTAATTAAAAAATCTTACTAAAATTTTTAAAAATTTAATTAAATCTTCGCAAAATACCAATTAATTTATTATGTAATATATTCAATTATAATTTGCAGGATATAAAGTGGTCTACAGAAAGAATTGATTATTAATGATTGAATGCTAAATAAAAAAGTCAGCTGGAATGTGTATTTTTATTTTATTTTCTATAGCATTGTTTCTGGATCACATTAAAATAAGAAAGATGATGAAAATACTAACATTTATATGTGTTCAAAGGTATCAGTGTTATAAGATAGAGAGGAGAATGGTGGGTCATGTGAAAGTCTGTGCTCATATACCCTATATATTACATTACATTTTTTATGTTATTTATTAGACAAAAGAGATTATCCACTAAACTAAAACGTAATTTTCATTATACCACTCTCATGCAAGGTAAGGGACTGTTTTATATCTGCTTTTAACATCTTGTGGTGGGCTGTAGTCATAAACATATGGTCAAAGATGTGAAAAAGATGCATGATCTCTTACATCAAGTGGTTTGTGTCAAAATTGTTAGGGCAGTAAGTTTGACACATCAATTAAACTACTAATGGACTATACGTATTGAACAATGATAAAGGTATGTGTAGAGATTGTAATTTGGGCCAGAGTGTTGGTTCAGCAAATGTGCATTTTGGAGATTATACATCTTTTTTACATTTCCTTGGTCATATGTTTATGATTACACTCCACAAGGTGTCAAAAGCGAGTAGAAGTCTTGCATAAGAGTGATGTAGTGAAAATTACACTACAAAAATATTCATTCAAGTGGATAATCTCTAGTCTAATGAATGATTACTAAAAATTATTAATATACTTTCATTAAGTATGGTTTATGTCAAAATTGTGAAGGCAGTAAGTTTGATACATCAATTAAACTGATTATAGTTATTGGCTATCTATATATACTGAATAATGATAAAGATGTGTAATAGTGATCTGGGCTAACTTATAAATGCTGGTTTAGCACGAAATGTATATCTTTGGGATCATACATCTTTTCCATGTCTTTGATCATATGTTTATGAATATACTCCTCCACAGTGGATAAAAACCATTGTGTGAGTCTTGTGAAAATTAAACTACAGTAGTATTATGATGGAAATATGTTTAAAAAAAAAAAGTAAAAAATGTTATAATAGTAAATGAATCTCATTTTTGTAATCGCATAAACAATAAATTAGATATTGAGAAATGTCAAAAGAAATTTAGGTATTTAATAAACTGCATGGTTCAATATAGTAAAATAAAGAAAATAATTTTTTTTAAAAATAAAACTTTAGTCAAGATTAATTTACATACTTTCTGTTGCTCTTATTAACAATTGCATATCAAAAATAAACTTGCATTTCTAATTTTCTTCCTTTATATGGTGTGAATTAATTTGGGCATACTCATCTAGTTTATGAATTTGCCTTTTGTAATACTTATCCCAAACATGTGCCATGATTGACTTGAGGGTTTATATGTGGGTTGGGTATGAATCTTAGAATTTTTTTTTTAGATAAGCCGGTTTAAGTTATTATTTTTTCACCTTAGCCATTCTTGTTAGCCATTCAGTATTATTATCTAATTATTAGCTATGAGATAACCAATTCTTGTTCAATCAATTACAAAGTATTAACTTGAAAAATTGGGACAATACCCCCCCCCCCCAGTAAATTATGAAGTTATATTTCCTTCATAATTATTCCAATACAGATATATATATATAACTAGTCTAAAAATAAATATAACTTTTTGATAGTGTGACTATAGGTGAAATTAATGTGAAAGTATTGAAAATCCCTAACCATCAGGAAAAATACGTATAGAAAAGACCATCTATATTTAAGCTTTGATCACGTATAAGCATAATATATACTGCCGTTCTCATATAGAGTGTAATTTATACTAACGTAATTTCAGATTAACTAAGCTAATTCTGAAGTCACTATAACTAATCTGAGGGAAAGGCTGAATCTCATATTTAACAATCTCTAAATATTAAATTAATCTTCAGTTAATAGTTGCTAATACAACTGATAACTCAAATATAGATGAAATTAATGAGGAAGTACTGAAAACCCCCAGCGAGCTATATGTAAACTGTCAGCAAACATAAGTATAGAATGGACCACTTATACTTAAGCTTTGATCATATATAAACATACCATTTACTGATGAATTCTAATATTTGAAAACCAGGCATTTCACAAACCTGGAGCTTAATTGTAATTATAGGGGATTTGAACACAGTATAGGGGATTTGTGAAGTGCCTGGTTTTCAAATATTTACACACCAAGCTTGTATCCTGGCCATCCATCTTCTATGTATTTAAATGGATATGGTCTTATACATGAAGGTCAGAGTGGCTTGAGGTCAACATGGGCATGGCAATAATATTGGCATCAGCATGGGATTGGGGTTTTCATCATCAGATTTTCAGTGATATGGATGACTGAAAAGTTGGAGATTGGAGTAGATTGAAGCCTATCCATTAAAGTATGACGATTTGCTATCTTAATATAAACTGAGCACTGATTACATATATGTGTGGGAGATGATAATCTGGACCAACTGATGAGTGCTAGTTTAGCACGAAATGCACATATTGGTGATTATTTATCTTTTCTACGTGTGTGATCATGTGTATCAGTTGTATGAGATAGTGTGAATAGTTGGGTGGTTGATGTATACTAATGTAATTTGTTATTCTGAAATCGCTATAACTAATCAGAGCGTTAGTTTACATATAGCTTGTTGGAGGCTTTCAATACTTCCGCAATAATTTCATCTATTCGAGCTATCAAAAAGTTATATTTACATCTATTAACTGAAAATTAATTTGATATTTAGAGGTTGTTAAATATGAGGCTTAGCAGCCTTTCCCTCTGATTAGTTATAGTGATTTCAGAATAGCTTGTACATTTAGTTGTGCATAAATCATGCTCTGCATATGAGGGTGAGAAATAGTATGGTTGTATACAATCAAAGCTAACATTTTGGTAGTCCATTCTATACTTAAGTTTGCTGACTATTAGTTTATCTCTAAGTCTCTAGGGATTTTCAGTACTTTCGTATTAATTTAATCTTAAATAAATAATTATTCATTATTTGGGCCACATCGTGGTCTAATACAGCATTTATCAACTTCTGCAAAATTAGTGTTTTGATCTTGATAATTTGGAGTTCTACCATAAAATCTTTGAGCTTTAGTGAATAATTTTAAAGTATATATCAAAAATTACTTGAGTAAAGTTTTAAGTTATTAATTTACAATAGAGAAGAGAGAGCTTTACACATTGCATTTGTGAAAAATAAAAGGTTATAATTGATAGTGGATGAATGAATCCCATTCTCCCACCATTAATTGAATCTCAATCCGTTTATGAAATTATTTATAAGATGATCACAGGAATCCATTGTAAGAGATTTAGTTTATCTCATAGATCTATGGTTTTATGAGTTTTTGCAAATTCACATTGGAAAGTCTTAATTGTATTAATATCACTTGTATTTTTTCATTTTTAAATTCCTAATGGTTTTATAAATTATAAATCCAACTATAAGATACAGAAAAATATAACTTCTGTTATCTTAAGAAGTGAAAAGTTGATAATATTACTGCAATTCATTGATTATAATAAAGAAAATCATGCTTTCATCTGAGTAAGGGATATTAACTTCTAAAAATTTCAAACTAGAAATTATCAAAAAAAAAAAAAAAATAATGAAAGAAAAGTAATCACTCATTACTTAGTTATAATTGAATCCATTATTTAGACTTAGTTAAAGAATATGAATTAGAAGCAAGATTCACAAACTTAAAGAACATTAAGAGTTGGAAGCTAGAGCTCCAAATAAGTTTTTATCATTCAGTTTTTAAATTAATATGGAAATGACAGCATTAAAGAGCTAATGGCATGACAATTATATTCAGATAGATAATTATTATATTAGCTCTAATAGTTGTTTTCCCATGATAATGTAATTGAATGATAAGAGCTTACCTTAGCCCTTGCTTCTAACTCACTGGTTTTTAGGTAAAGCTAGCAGTGGACTCAAATATTCCTAAATGATAAGCAATATATACTTTTTACCATTTTTTTTTTTAACAACTTATTAAACTGTAACTACATTCCTTTTTTTAAGAGTTGATATTTATATTTAATATTGAAGAAAATTTGATAGTATAGCATTCTATTTAGATATGTTATAGTGCAAGAGCTTACAAATAAACGTAATTTTCATATTGGTCTAAAATGATTACTATTAAAGTTGATACAATCTTTTACTTTCTAATTTTCCATTCAGCCTTTTTTTTTTCCTTTCAAAATGATCCATCCTTTAATTAATATCAAATTAGTTCTTTCATTTGCTTGGGCATAGGCCGCCATATTGAATTTTTTTAAAATACTGGCCTGAGACACAATTTTCACAATAACTTCAGTTTTAATTATGTTAGACTAAAAACAATTACATTGCTAGAAACTAGAAAGACTAAGGAAAACAATAAGCATAAAATAAATAGTGATAACTATATAAAAAATAAAGGAAAAAAAGAAATTTTCACATCCGAAATAATTATTATTTTATTGTTTGTTCATAATTTGGAAATTAAAATTAACCAAAATTCAAATTACATCTTCAGTGATAATTTCTTTGTATTCCTCACAAAATTATATTTCTAAACATGTATAACATTACCTGTGACAGTCCATAGCTTCACAATCTCCAAAAGAAGTTGGATCTGAATTCTTCATTTTTATCATGTACTCCAACAGTTAAAATGTCAAAGGCATCTATAAAGAAAAAGATTTATCCTAATAAAAGATACAAAAGAAATCATAATAGCAATTGGCTTCTTGTCTATCTAAAACTAGAAATTGTAGGCTACTGTCTATATCACTGATAAAATGAGTTTCATTTCTTCATTTTATATTTTTTTGTGTACATCAGTGATGTTTATATACTTTATGGACACCAGTGATGTTTATATTCTTTATGCATACAAGTGATGTTTATATTCTTTATGCACAGAAGTGATGCTATCTTGTTATATTTATTGTATCACATAGATATAATTTATTTGCATATAGTCCATTTGTTAGCTAAAGACTTGAAAATAATGTTATGAAACATATAGCAAAAACAGAGACTCCAAAGCATGAACAAGAATAAACAAAAACATAAACACAATCAGAATTTGATTATATGCCTGCATATGCAATCTTTCTATACATTTGATTATTCATTTTATAACTCATTACTTGTAAACATAAACATATTATATAAACATAATTATAAATAATAAATTATTTTTATAAAATAAGTGGATTAGAACTTTAGAAAATTACGGTAGATATGAATTTTATATGAGCATAACTAAAATTAATAAAAAAGATAATTTTTTCAAAAAATAAAAAAAAAATTGAAATAGTTAAAAAAAATTAAAATTTTTATACTTACGAGTCATTACGTTGAAGCTCTATTGTAGGCCTTGTTTGTGAATAACACCGGAGAAATCTTCAATAGCAGGTTGTAAAACATTTTTTTTCTTTTATTGCTTCGTGATAATTACAAAAGTTATCAAAAAGCAAAAAAAATAAATACTCTGGTCGATTAAAACTACTGCCAAAAATCCAAATTTCAACCGATTTTTTTGAGAGACATTTTTGGAATCACATGACAGAGAGCTATCAAATGCCCGTATTTTGGTTGACGTTATGCTTATAAGAAAGAAAACAACACATCATCTGACGAGCAGAAGCAGTTAAAACTATTTCATAATGAAATGGTGTTAGTAGAGAATGTTTTAAAATCATTTATGTATTTTTTTGTTTTGTGAGCATGCATTTTTTTCTAAATTTTCCATTGGTGAAATAATTTATTTTATAATTTTTCAAACCTGAATGAATTTTTTATTTTCAAAATTGTTCACCCATATTCATGTAAAATATTAAATATGGAATAGTAAAATGAAGAGAATACGGCAAATCATTTAGTAGGTGTTCAGAGACATTTATTGACACTTAACCCATAGAGACCTGAACGGCCATTTTTAATTCCCAAAAAAAATTACAGGACCTACAATTTTAAATAAAATGTCTAATTTATTACAATAAATAAATATATATATATACATTTTTATAAAGTGCAAATATGAAAGAATGTTATAAAGCTGATAAAGTAGTCATTACCACAAAAAATAATTAAAAAAAATGATATTTTTCACATTTTTAAAATCTTTATTTTTACATTGGTTCACAAACTCTCAATTTTGAAAGGTATAGCCTAAAATGACAATTTCATAGACAGCTTCATCACATTCATCATAAAATGCAGAAAAAAATAATATATAACATGACCTACCTGAGTACAGATTGTTGGTGTAATGTGGCAGAATGTGACAATTTCAGTTTCGTTTTTTTACTAACCACCCTATATGTTCAATTTTTGCAAGCAGTTGTTTTTCTAGGCCCTCTACGCGGGATATCTATTAGAAATGCAAGGTTTTGTGTGGATTAGAAATGCAAGGTTTTAGTGTGGATCAAAAAAAAAATAACAGTAATAACTTTAGTAAAGTGTAAGTTATGGGGATAAAAAATAATTACTATATTATTGAAAAATCATGGGCTAAATTATGCATTATTACATAGGAAACCATAATAGCAAAGTATGCTATCAAATGAATAAAAAGTTATCTATAATGAAACGAATAAAAATGTAGTAAATTCTAAGTTTTGCATGTAAAAAATAATTACTACATTATTGGAATATCATGAGGGTAAGGGTGAGCTAAATTATGCATTATTACATAGGAAACCATGATAGCAAAGTATGCTATAAAAGGAATAAAAAGTTATCTGCAAAGTATGCTATAAAATGAATAAAAAGTTATCTACAATGAAATGAATAAAAACGTAGTAAATTCTAAGTTATGCATGTAAAAAATAATTACTACGTTATTGGAATATCATGAGGGTAAGGGTGAGCTAAATTATGCATTATTACATAGGAAACCATAATAGCAAAGTATGCTATCAAATGAATAAAAAGTTATCTATAATGAAACGAATAAAAATGTAGTAAATTCTAAGTTATGCATGTAAAAAATAATTACTACATTATTGGAATATCATGAGGGTAAGGGTGAGCTAAATTATGCATTATTACATAGGAAACCATAATAGCAAAGTATGCTATCAAATGAATAAAAAGTTATCTATAATGAAACGAATAAAAATGTAGTAAATTCTAAGTTATGCATGTAAAAAATAATTACTACATTATTGGAATATCATGAGGGTAAGGGTGAGCTAAATTATGCATTATTACATAGGAAACCATGATAGCAAAGTATGCTATAAAATGAATAAAAAGTTATCTGCAAAGTATGCTATAAAATGAATAAAAAGTTATCTACAATGAAATGAATAAAAACATAGTAAATTCTAAGTTATGCATGTAAAAAATAATTACTACATTATTGGAATATCATGAGGGTAAGGGTGAGCTAAATTATGCATTATTACATAGCAAACCATAATAGCAAAGTATGCTATAAAATGAATAAAAACTTATCTACAATGAAATGTATAAAAACAGTAAATAAAATAAATAACCCAAAGGAATTACAAGCAATTATTATATATCAGTGGGAGATGATGATGATGAATGTTGAATACTTACGGGTAATGGGGAATACGAAACCTCAAAATCAAACACATCAACAGAAAAGTTCGTTAGAATCATAATTACGTTTAGCGGCGAAAATAATTGTTTTCTCCGTATATTTTTTTTATCCGTTGATAAAATCTAGAAAGATAAAAAAAATTTACAAAATTTTAATAATGTACTTTACAAAAATTGCTATAAAAAATCTAATTTTCATCGCACAGAAAAAAATTTTAGACGTACAAAAAGATAGAAAAATGGCGGAGAGAAAGAAAAAAAAAGCGTAACTGTGACGTATACGGTTTGCACGCTATTGCGGTCGAAATTGCAAACTTTTTAATGCGGAAAAAAGTGGTTTTCGGTCTCAAGGGGTTAAGGGAGCAATGGGACCACTACTGAAAACACTTCAGCGATAAATGCAAAAAAAAAAAACATAACTTGTGCCAGTGGTAGAAATAACTTACTTGTACAAAGCAATAATATAAAACTTGCATACTTTTAATAAATGAATAGTCTATTTTAACCCCTCCCCCTAACAATATTAACATAAAACTTACATAATTTCAATTAAAAAAGAACAAGGTCCTTTACAAATTGTTTGTGCAAATATAATATACTATAATGTTGATAAAAATAATTTTATTTTCTGATTTCATTAAAATTGCCTAATTTTTTTTAAAACCACCTGTGCATTATTTTGAAAAAAGAGCGACAAATAATTATTTTAATTTTATCTGTTTGCAAAAAAAGAAAAACTACTAACTTTGATTATCCATTTTTTTTAGATATTTTTATAGACAACAAAAATCCGCTTGTCACCAATACAATGTTTATCTATACAATCAAATATCCCTGCAGCTAACCTCAGATGCAGGTTGGCAACTACCAATGAATTCAACAAGCTTGTTGAGCTATCTAGTCATTCAAGCAATTCTTATTCTAAACAGCCTCCCCCCCCCCCCCCCAAACATTAGACTAAAAGCAAGGCCATCTTTTTGGTTTAGTGGTAATTCTCAGCAGCCATCCACATTGGATATCAACAGAATATGGGCATATCACTGGAATAATTCCAATATAAATAATTGTACTCTAAATCCTGCTCTCAGATTATCTAGTTTCTTCCAAGAAAACCGGTTGAAGATTAAGTCGGAATCAGGATAGATGTTGTTATATGTTGAATAAGGGGGGATTTATAGATTCTCCAAACTGTCTGTGGAAGATCACAAACTGGTAGATATTTACAGGAAGTGTCCCAATTTATCAGTCCCCTGTTGGCCACTTTGCTCTATGTATTAGCTGAAATGATTTTTGGCTCGATTGGTCAAGAACTCTTGATGTTGAATTTTAAAGTGCTAGCACCATATGCTATATGAATAAATTAAATCCCACACAGAAAAATATTTTCATTTTATTTTGGTCAAGAAAGAAATTGATTGTTTTTTTTTGGTTTTATTTTATCTCGCCCATTATAATTTCACAAAAATCCTACACATACCATTTGCCAATAATCATTATCTGAAAGCATCCTACATCTTCAAAAAGTAAACTTGTACAAAATAACAAAACTGATAAATTTTGTCATAAACTTATATTTAAAAAAAAAAAAAATTCTGTGCAAATCATTGAAATATTTTTTTCTTGCCTATTTAATTTTTTTTACAATTGTGTAATTTCTTTTTTCTTGTTTATTTGTAATCTTTATTTTTCTTTTAAAAAAAATTTGTAAAGTAGGCAAGTTTTATATTAATATTGTTAAGAGTTGGTGGGGGGGGGGTCTACTATTGTTCATTAAAATTCTGCAAATTTTAAATTAATATTACTTTGCATATATATTAAGTTTATATTTGTACAACTGATTCTTAGAATTTTTCTTGTTATGTATTTAATTAAATTTATAAATTTTTTTTTTAAACTTCTGTCAATTGTAGTATCATTTCTGGAAAAAAGCACACATTTTATTTTTATTTAATTTTGTTACATAACACATTACTTTCTTAATATTGTTAAGGAGGGAGGTCATAGGATTAAAACTGCTACTTTCTTACTATTATTAAGGAGGGAGGTCATAGGATTAAAACTGCAAGTTTTTTATTAATGTTGCTAAGTACAAGCAAATTTAGTATTTGTACTACTGATTCAAGTATTTTTTTTTATTTTTTATTTATCGCTTGGTGTTATTAGTGGTCTCATGGTTCCCTCAAATTTCAATATTATATAAATTTATATGATTGAATATCCCAAATTAAAATATAATATCATGAATTGTTAACTGAGAAAAGTTTAAAAAAGTATCTAGTGAAGCCATTCACGTTTGTAACAAAAGGGGATATAAATATATCACAGATGACACTAGCATTATTTGTCTAGCAAATGAATTGAGGAAAAGGAAAATATTGTTACTATTTGAAGCTTCCTAACTAGTAACAAAAATAAAACTTAAGTTGTTATTTGGATTGACAGCTACAAAAACCTCAATATCCTAGATGTGTTATGTACATTATGCAATAAAATCTTTATCAAATAGTTTGTTAGCACCAGCTACAAATTGCACCCATAGTTTGAAATAAACCAGTATACAAGAATATGAATAGCAAGTTTTTTGAGTATTAACTTGAATGGCCATAATGGGTTTAGTCATGTAAATGCTACAAGCAGTATCTCACTGCTCCTAAGAAGAGTATTTGTTAATATAAATATTTCAAATTTGATTCTTTTTTATTATAAGTATTATTGACAATATATATTAAAAATATTGTATAAAAACATTAAAAAAATTAGCCATAAAATTATTCAATGATCTCTTAGATTATAAGCAATTTAGGGGATATAAATATATCACAGATGACACTAGCATTATTTGTCTAGCAAATGAATTGAGGAAAAGGAAAATATTGTTACTATTTGAAGCTTCCTAACTAGTAACAAAAATAAAACTTAAGTTGTTATTTGGATTGACAGCTACAAAAACCTCAATATCCTAGATGTGTTATGTACATTATGCAATAAAATCTTTATCAAATAGTTTGTTAGCACCAGCTACAAATTGCACCCATAGTTTGAAATAAACCAGTATACAAGAATATGAATAGCAAGTTTTTTGAGTATTAACTTGAATGGCCATAATGGGTTTAGTCATGTAAATGCTACAAGCAGTATCTCACTGCTCCTAAGAAGAGTATTTGTTAATATAAATATTTCAAATTTGATTCTTTTTTATTATAAGTATTATTGACAATATATATTAAAAATATTGTATAAAAACATTAAAAAAATTAGCCATAAAATTATTCAATGATCTCTTAGATTATAAGCAATTTTTTGTTATATTTGGAATTGTTTTATGAGTAAAGCATAATAAAATTATTGTATGCTATGATTATCATTGAATGATAACGACTGAAAGTAAATTAACTGTTAGAAGAATTCACACATATTTATAAATATTGTGAATCAAGTTAATTGAAAAGATTAAAAAGTATGTTTTAAATAATATTACTGTGCAGGCAAAAAAAATCAGATGGTAAAATATATTATCTACTTGATAGATTGGAATAACAGAACTTTGGAAATTACAACATAATAAAATTCTTGATATATCAATGTTAATTTATCAGTTTTTTTAAAAAAAGTCATTTATTATTGCATCATTTTAGAGCTCCATTCAAAACTTATGAGCTTTGATAATTTAAACTGTTAAATAATAAAATCTTTAAATCATTATGAAAGATCTATTCTAACTTGATAAATGCATTAATAAAATTTTAGATATCCAGTATGCTATAGTATAGGATAAATGGGAAAAATAAATGTTTTATTTAAAAAAAACAAAACAATACATGACAGTTGATATTGTAATAATGGTTTGCAACTATTATGTAGTTTTTTTCTAGGGTATACATTTGCATTAAACTTTTATTGCTGTCTCAGGAGATAGTGAATATGTAAACTAAACTAAAAGTTGATTATTTATTTATTCCTGGATGTCCATATGAATATCTTATCTCTAAGAATGAAAAAGTGAGAGCACATTAGTGAACTAAATACTTTATAATAATACAAATACATTTTATAACATATTGTAAAAGAAAACAAAATAAATAATTATATTGAAGTAATATTATATTAAATTTTTCTCTATATGTTGTTACATGATTCGAAAATCTCCCAATTCCCACATTTCAAGTTTCGGAAATCAACTGCCTTTGAAGGGACTAAATGTACACCAACTTATACACCTTTCTTATTTAATTAACTATTTGACTTATAGAGCCACATTGAATTTTTTTTTTTTTTGTTAATTCTTATTTTAGATACAATTTTTATATTTCAATCTACTTAATGCTAAAGTTATCATTTTTTTTTTCAAATTTAAAACAAGGACATTTGAAATAACTTTGACAAAATAGTTGCTGTCATTGAATATAAGTTGAAAAAATATTACAGAGTATGCTTATCTTTTTGTTTTTAAGTGAAGGAATACAATAAAAAAAATCAAGTGTAGCATTAGAACAAAATGGTTTTAATAAAAAGGATACAAAAGTACTTACAATTTCCTAAATTGTATTGGTTACGTTTCACAATTAACCAGAACCAAGGGCCAGAAAATCAGTACTGTACTGGTAAAATCACTATGTAGAGTCACCTTACTTAATGCAAAAATGAAATATATGTTGTCATAAAGAATAACATATCAAAGAATATAATAAACGTTAGAAAATGTAGACTTTTAAAATAATAAAAATAAAAGATTTTAAAGATTTTTAAAATTGTTAATTTTATATTTATAAATTGCACGTTTTAAATAAATTTTAAAATTGAACTTCTTAAAATTATTTATATTTTTAAACAATTTATATTTAATATATTTATTAATTTGATTAAGAAATAAAATCCTATTGTTTACATCCTCTGTCCAATTGTTCTGAAAAAAAAAAAAGAAATGTATCCTAACAAAGTAATTACAAAATATTTAATGGCAAATTATTGCATAATATTTATTTAAAATAATTTTAATAAGTTATAGTTTTTAAGGATAAATATTCCCACATACATGCATGTGCAGATTAGCAACATGTTTGTATTTTGATTTTTTTAGATAGCAATTTTTTTTTGGGGTGTGTGTGAGTGGGCTGGCTGCATGCGGCCGGGAGTAAAGATCTATGTGATCTTTCTAGAGCTTTTGATTTTTTCCAGTGAAAAATATATTTAATTGAATGCTTATTAGAAATTTTAATTGTATTTTTACATCACTGCCTACCCACTTATTTTTGAAATATAAAATGTGTGAAAAGAAGGGTTTTGCACTATTTTGATCCATCTTGCATGTTCCGATCATCATGTATTTATTATTTTGATTGCAGCCCTCAGCTAAATTTTTTTTTTAATGTGACCCTTAGATTATATAAGATTGGATACTTACAGTATTAAATAATTGCACAATAGTAAATGTATACATATTGTAACGATCGAAAAGAAAGTGATCGAATCCAACCGCAATCTGCACTACACGGGCGCCATCTAGGCATTGAGCCTAGAAAAATTTATAAAGTAGGCAGATACGCGCTGTTAAGATTCCACTTTATTTAAATATTCAGATCGTTAGCCCAAGTCACTAGCTCAGTGGAACAGCAGAGATTACAAAATATAACTTTATATCTTAAATATAAAAAAATAAAAGCCACTGCCAGAAATTAACACAAAAATATTTATTTACGCACATATAAAATCATTCTAATTTGAGGAATAAGTTTAACATTTTAGATTTTTATATTAATCTTTAATTTTACATTTAAATAGATTGCAATTATGAGTTTAATATTTATTTAGTGAGGCGAGTATGAATAGACTACATAAATCTGCATTTGACAAGAAAAATATTCTTTTCCTTATTTAACTTTAGGTCAAAAGTTCGCAGTCAAACTGGCGCCAATCCATCTGATACATTTATGTATTCAATGTAGCATGAAAATACGACAACACAAAATAATATACTGTCAGGAATGTACATCTGAACAGTGAGTTAGATAAAACATTCTCTCCATCAACAGGAATGCTACATCTGTTGGCGAGTAGAACAATAAATAAAAAACTCCATAGGAATGGACTGTGATCCTTTGCCGACTTACAAACCCATCCATAGGCAAACAAAAGGTGTGTGGTGTATATATGCAATCCTGCTCGTAGCGGATCTCACACTACATCTACTAATTACACAAATATATCCAATCCATTGCGCCAATTCAACTACGAAACGAATAACCTAAGATTTCCCTCTTTTAAACTATATATATAACTTTACAAATCTATACAGCCATTCACGCCCGACTTAAATTTAACCTTAAGATACGTTCGCACAGATGAATTTTATACAATTTGTTTTATAATGTTGAGTATAGATCGGCTGCATAGATTCCACGGTTAAAAACATTCCAAAATAAACATAACCAATCAAAATATAGTCATCGAAAACGTCAATTGCAGAGGGAATACAAGAAACCCAATGATATTCATCATAAGATACCGCATGGACATCGGTGACCTATATATTCTAATCGAATATGAAAACCACCACATAATTAACCGCTAATGAATCTATGCAACGTCTATACCCAACTTAAATTTCATGCATTTAATAATTTAAACAATAAATATTAATACAAATAAAAAAATAATAAAATGGAAATGATTTTTTTCTTTTAGCAAGCAAATATGTAAAACTTAAACATTTATAATTAATTTGAAACATAAGTCAGATATATATATATATAATTTAAATATTGATAGTCAATTTGAAAATCAGATAAGAATTCCTTTTTTTTAAATTTAGGTTAGCTGAATTTTAAAAGTTTGAATGAAAGTTATTAATTATTTTTTTTAAATTGTAAAGTTCATAGCTCACTTTAGAAGAGTCCAGGTTCCTATTTTTACCCACGACGTCTCCATTGGAAGATGGCTCTGATGTTCTGGAGGTAGCATTTAGCTGGTTCCATTCTGGTATCACAGTCATTTTTTAAAATAAGTGAGAGAGAACGACAAGTGCGTCTTGTTGCTCGTCTCACCAAATCAAGTTCGAAAAAAAAAAACTCTCTTTTTATAGTATCCACACAGATTCAACCAACAAAACGTCACTAATCCATCCTTTTCATTCAGGTCCGGGCTGAGGCTTGGTGCTTCCATTGGTCAAACTAATTTCTCTTTATTCTCTTACCTAATTTTCATCTGACTTTTTAATTGCACAAGAGCCCAAGGCTAGCTTGCTTTTCAATTAATAATCAATCATTTCCATTTACAGATTACAGGAATTAATTAATACCTGTTTTTATTTTAACTTACGTTATTTCTTTATTAAAATATTTTTATATTTAAACCTTGTATTTTTTTTATAAAAAATACGTTCAAATACCCTTTTTTTATTTATAAAAAAAAATATTTTTAAAGTTTAGCATCTGTGCGAATATATACGTTATAAAAACATTTTAATTTTAGCATTTAGTTTTTTTTTCTTTTTAATACATTCATTTTTATTTGCGAACTGTTAAGATTTTATTTTAAATTAATGTAACGGCATATTTATATACCGTTACAATATATTTAAGTTGAAAATATGCGTTTTTTTTATGGACGACCTTTCAGATTGCTTATTTACATTTTTTTTAGATTTTTTTTTTTTTGTTTACTAAATAATTTTACAATAATAAATTAATATTGAAACAGCCTCAATATATATTATAAATACCATATTTATGCGTTTTGCCTAAGTATAAGACAAATGCATATCTACTAGCTCAGAGTAATAACATGACATTGTTTGCATATGATAAGTTTTATAAACTAATTTATTCATTAATGACTGTCATCTCTATTTTACAATAATAAAAAAAAAAACTGCCTAATTTCAACAAAATATAAATATAATGTAAAAATAATGTTACTATTTCATTGATATTTTGATAAATGCATGCTCATGAATAAAAATTTAAAATATGCATAATAAAATATTTTTTAATTTAAATCCTCAATGTTACCTTTAGAATTAGTTTCCCCTTTTTTCCTTTTACTATTAAAGAGAGCATTTGATTAAATAGAAATTAATTTTTAGTAAATATTTATAAATACACATGCATACAGTTAAATTTTAAGATTTTCCCATTCATTTCACAATAGTAAAATATTAGAGCCCATCATTGCCTAAAATGTAAATGTTTAGAATAATTGTGGAATGATTGAAAGTATGATATTGAGTCTTTGACTATTAAAGAGAGCATTTGATTAAATAGAAATTATTTTTTAATAAATATTTATAAATACACATGCATACATAGTTAAATTTTAAGATTTTCCCATTCGTTTCATAATAGTAAAATATTAAAAGTCCATTATTGCCTAAAATGTAAATGTTCAGAACGATTGTGGAATGAATGAAAGTATGATATTGAGTTACTGTAAATACAAACCCATCAGTAATTTCATACATTCATTTATTAAAAAAAAAAAAAAAGTCACAAAAAATTTATTATTGCAAAAAAAATGACATTAATCTATTATTTTATTTTAAGGTAAATAAAATGTCATTAAATATCAATCTATAAATATGTATTTGCTGTTTATGGTTATCAATTTTAGAACAAAAAGAATGTGAGACTTGTATTCATTATAATATAAAACATCAGAGTCCATGAAGATCATTTATTTTATTTTAGTGAAGAGGATTTATTATCTTCAATTAGAAATATAAAAATAAATACTGGATTAACAATCATCAAAAGATGTTTGCAGTAATTGGTAAATTATTTTTCCATTTTTAAAAGATAAAATATTCAATTGCTAGATTAAATTTATCTAATTTATTTTTTATATTGGATAAAATGGCAGACAGTTTTAAAAGAGCTTAATTTAACTAATGATGTATCACATGAATCATTTCCTGCCAGTTGGAAGATGGGGATTGGTCAGAAGAAAAACAATGGGATTGTCTAACATGTTGCAGTGGCTCAATATACACCACATCCGGTTTTTTTCATAACTCCTATTCCCCTGATGCCATCATCGTGAATTTAAAAAAAAATTATAACAAATATAATATATAACATATCTTCTGTTTGAATGCAATAAATATAAAAATATGTATATTGTTAGAGAAAAAAATAGTCATTAATTCCAAAAAAAATTAAGGCAAAAAAAAGATTTTTAATACTTTTAAAAAGTGTATTTTTACATTGGTTCACAAATTCTAAATTTTGAAAGATAAATGTTGAAATAACGTTTTTCTAAACAGCTTTATCACATTTGTCATAAATTGCTGGAAAAAATGATATATAATGTCTTACCTGAGGTAATTTTTCAGTGAAAATATTACAAAAACAATGCGATTGGTAACTTCCATTTTTACTAGCTGACCCAGATCTTGTCCTTCCATATCAGGGTAGCTGCTAGAAATGTTTGGTTGTCCTTCCATGTAGGGTATCTGCTAGAAATGTTTGGTTGTCCTTCTATGCAGGTATCTGTTAGAAATATGTTTGGTTTTTAGTGGAGAAAAAAATAACAGTAATAGTTTACAAGATATTATGCAGAGAACTTAAGTAAATTGTAATGTATTATATTATTATATATTAATTATATTAGTGAAAAATGGGGTGAGACTTAAAATGTGTATTCTTTTCAAGTAAAAAGTGTACTTAAATATCAAACAGTTAGTAAATTGTAATGTATTATATTGAAACAGTCAGATCTGTCTATCCTACTGTTTCACCAGCTATAGTACTTTTATTTACTTACCCATATACCCAAATCCTCGTATATGACTAATTTTAGAATTAATAATCATAGTTATGTGTGCTTATATTATAGCATACAATATAGAAAGCGTATGTATATGTATAATAAATCAATTTATATGCGCACATATATTACTGTTTGCTAAATGTAAATCTTGATGTACACCTTTACCCCTCTTAGCGATTGTCTACTTAGCGATATTTCGCAATAGCAATCATCATCAATTTGTACCCACTACTTCGATGTGCAATTGATTATTCGCTATAACGATCGGGAAAAATTAAAAAAAAAAAAATTTGGCAGCCATCTTGAATTTTGCGTCACTGATGACGTCAGAGATAGCTATATTATACCCAAAAACAAAAGTATATTATTGTAATATGTATACAGGTAATGACTTTGCTGTAATTCTATACACATACAATATTTTATTCATAAAACCCTTAAAATATCTATAATTACTTTATCTATAATACATCATATATAATAAATAACACAGCAAATGTTCATCCACTTTTTCTTTTAAAATACGTATATATGTTCTACAATAATATCAACAAATTAAAAATCCTTCTCCTTTTTCTTTTCAAAAACATTATTTTCTTATCTCGATACTAAACATATACAGTATATATATATTTATATAATACAAAAATACCATCATCACAAACTTTCAGGAAAACACTAAATATGAATATTAAGCTGCATGTGTGTGTTTCTGAAATACGATATATTAATTTTAGAAAACCTGGATAATTATGTAAAAATAGTTGTTGATTTTGTAACTTCGTTAATCAGAAGAAAAACATTTTAAAACGATGTCGAATTAGCATTTAATTAAAAATCTTTCTACTCGAACGGTGGGGGGGGGGGGGCGTTATTACATTACTAAAAATATACAGTAAGAAAAATAAACCTACCTGTATGTTTTAGAAAATTAGAAGTTAGATTTTTTACTTTGAAAATAAGTTGATTTTTTTTTTCTATATGTTCAATTAAATAATTAATAATTAAACATTGTTTTTTAATTTGAATAATTTCACATAAGTAATAAAATAAATGTATAGTAGTAATATATACTGTAATACAATTTTTAAAAAAAAGCACTTCAGTATAGATTTTTTTTTCATTACGATGAAAAACTTCCGCGGAAGAATATAAAAACTTTTAAATTCAAATTTAGTTTCATTGCGGTTCTGTACTTTTTAAAGTGAAAATATGCATTTTTTTTCCTAGTGATATAAAACTTTTCTTTTTAGATACTGTATTTAGTCATCATTGACATAAAAAAATCAAGAAAATCTTTGAGCTTGGAAATCAATGTGGATATTTTACGTCACTGGAACCGACCAATTTTTTTCCCATAGACCCCCATTATAATTACGTATTTTGTCTACGATATTCTTGCTTAACGATGAGTTTTGGAGGACCAATTGCCATCGCTAAGCGAGGTAAAGGTGTATTTGTAACCAAGACCTATATATATATATATGCAGAGAAGAAATAGCATGATAGACGTAAACTTTATAAGTTTTCTTTATTTAAATAATTTTATAAATGTAATATTTGAAATTATATTTCTGCATATGTAGTTAAATTGGGTTTAAACGTGTTACATATATATAATAAAGGTTTGCCAGATTTCAGATTTGCTTTTCGTAAAGAAATAATTTAATAAAATTGATCCATCTCGCTATATTTGACCTATTTAAGGGATTAAAAATAAAAACAGATTTTAAAATAAGGTGGAAGAAATTAACTTGACCAAAGCCTGTAAAAAAAATCAATAACGTAACAGGAATCACTCGGTCTGTCAATAATATAGCAAACTAATTAGAAAGGCAGATCTGAAATTAAGAACTATAAAAAACATGCGGTTTTAGCTTTCACATTATTATATGTGGTTAATGAAGAAAAACACGTGGCTAAAGTAAAAGAGAGGTGGGGGGAAAGTTCAGTATAAAGGCTTATTGCAGCCCTTTTGCAATTATTAAGTTTAAGCTATAATCAATCTTATTGCTAAAGTGGTTAATAATGAAGATGATGGGCTAGTAAGGAAAAAAGACTGGCTTTCCAAACTCCCAAAGGTGGTCTACAAGATGCGGGATCATGATGACCAATGGCCCGGTACCAGCAACAGGATGCTCAAGATCAACATTGAATAACCATGCCTGAGAAAAGAACTTAAAGCGGTAACACTCCTGCATATTTAAAATGAACATTTAAACTAAATCTCATAACTTATCAAAGCTAGCTAAAATTACTATAAATGGCAATATAATTTAAACTAATGTACTTTAAACTTTTAAATATTAGTTCTTAAATTGTAAATTTTATGTTATTATTTGATATCTTAAATCTTGCCTGATTTAATCTGATTCAAGCCGAGTTAAACTAATTTATCCTGATTTGATTTGATATTTAATCTATCTTAATTTCGTTTCTTTTCACTAAGTAAAGTAAAGCCAAATCTTAGATTTCACTTGCGTGAAATCTTATTTATAATTTTTTTTTTTAGTTAAGTTTATGCCAATATTATTTTCAATTATTTGTTTATATGTTTATGCTGTGTTTATTTCGAACGGAGTTTACTCGTATTTAAGTTAACTAGTGAGAAATGATTAGATGTTCTCATACGTAGATAATTTTGCGTTTATTAGCGCACAAACGAAACTCCCTTCTGAAATGAGTAAAATAAACTTGGTTTAGATATATAATTAAGCGATTATAAATGATTGAAAATAGATTTGCATTAAATGAAAAATATGGTTAATATTTAGCTGAAATGACTAAATGCAGCATAAAGTTAGAATTAAATCTTATAATTATCCCAAAATATGCTGTAGCCCTCCTTATATATATGTGAATGCCTATATAGATAACTTAATAAATTAGATTCATTATATTTCTTTAATAGCATAATTATAAATGCTAATTTATGAACTGATTTACGGTGGTTCTATAGAAGGAAACTAATGTTTACGTCTGAATTTTGTTATATAATGATGTAGTCAGCGGGGTGAATGTGTTCTTCGGAAACGCACACGCGCAAATACTTATTGCTGTATGTTATCTCTTGAATGGGCTTCTGGTTTTAATGGCCACCCCATCTATTTAGTTCTGACAGCTCTCTTTTCACAATGGGCTTTGGGTTTCAAGGGCCATCTCATTACCTCCGCTTAGGACTTGATCAGAAGCATCCAAATATCTTGATAAGCTTTTCGATCACCCAGACTAAAAGGTCTTTTTCACAGCAATGGGTACGGTGTTAAGGAACCGGTTACATGGTAACGAATCCTGTGAGCAAGAACGCATTCGAGACGCACAGACTCAGATTGTATATTTTACATATGCCTTAGTATCTGAAGTCTTACTACCCACCATCAGTTCATTCCTCCATAATAATTTATATTTCAGCTTTGATCTGAAACAATCTAGTTTTGTAAGCTTATAATCTATATAGAGAATTGTGTACTGATCAAATAAAATATGATTAATGAGGGTCGCTTCTGCTGATTAACTAAAGCAAATCTAGGCCACAAAACATAGCATAAAGTAGGCATAGATAATCATGAGCTAAACTTGAAATTAATCTGTAGTGCTGTAAAAATAGAATTCATAAAAATGTAACTTGGTAAATGATAAATCATCGTCACCTGCGAGTGAAATAAATCTTAAATCTGTAAATTTAAACAAAATGTAACTTGATAAATCACCACCTGTGAGTGAGACCAAATACTAAATCTGTAAATTAAACAGCCTGTAACTTATTCAATCATCATCACCGAGTGAAACAAATTTGTGTCATTAAATTGTTTTATTTTATTTTACTTTATTACTTACATTTTGGCTTTTATTAAATTTGTTTAAAATATAATAACTCTGCTTAGTGTCTAAATTTTTGCTCATTATTCATTAGTTAATTATTAACTAGTACTTAGTTATTGTTTGAATATTTATTAATCACAGTCTAAATTTAGTAATGTCTGTTGGTTGAGTCACATCTATATAGCTATACTTTAGTTATGCCAATTTACATCAGTCTCATGTTCCACCGATGTGCTACTGCCGGCACACGAATTAAAGAAATACTAGTGTAGCCTCATATATGTTATCCGTAAGGTAGTAAATCTTTGAGCGTTGGTAAAATAACTAAGGTGAGATTGGATTCGGGGTCTCTACAACCTCATTTCGATCAGCCTTGGGATGATTTGCTAAAACTGGATTTTGTTGCGCGAATGTACAAATATGACCATTACAATATTAATATATATTAATTATATTATTATGTATTAATTATTCTATTAGTGAAAAATGGGGTGTGACCTAAAATGTGTATTCTTTTCAAGTAAAAAGTGTACTCAAATATCAAAGAGTAAGAACAGCTTACGAGATATTATTCAAAGAGAACTTTAGTAAATTGTAATGTATTATATTAATTATATTATTATATATTAATTATTATATTAGTGAAAAATGGGGTGGGACCTAAAATGTGTATTCTTTTCAAGTAAAAAGAGTACTCAAATAAATATCAAACAGTAAGAACAGCTTATGAGATATTATGCAAAGAGAACTTTAGTAAATTGTAATGTATTGTTATTATACATTAATTATATTATATTAATAAGCATTTATTTTTTATAAATTGTAATATATTAAAGATCAGCCTTTTCAAGCTATTGTGCATGCGCTTTTTACGAGTGTTACATATGTTTAAGTTTCATTTGAGAGTGATGTTTAGTAAATTCTAGATAATTTCGTCGTCATTCATTCAGACATCGTAATCAGTAATTTAAAGTGAGTGGTCTATCCTCACGCTTTTGCCCATATATAAGCATTTGGGTTGGAAAGAATAAGTGGATTCATTCTATTCTTTCCTAAATACTATATCTTGTGTTGGGAGTGAAAGTATTCATTTATTATTAACACTCGTAAAAAGCACATGCACAATAGCTTGAAAAGGCTGATCTTTAATGTATTATATTATATTAATGAAAAATGGGGTGGCCTAAAATGTGTATCTTTTCAAATAAAAAGTGTTCTCAAATAAATACCAAACAAAAAAATAACAATAAGAACAAGAATAGTGCATGAGATAAGGGGTGTGTGTGACCTAATATATCTATTCTTTTCAAGTAACAAGTTATTCAAAAAAATAAATATCAAACAAATAAACATTTTTGTAAAATAAAATGAATAAAAACAAAGCAAATCAATAAACACCAAAATAAACAAATTTATTACGAGCACTGAGTATACATATGTGTGGGGATCATGATCTTGACAAAATGATGATTGCTGGTTCCGCATGAAATGTGTATTGGGGATCATTTATTATTTTCATGTGTGGTCATGTGTGTATATCGTTGAATGAGATGAAGTGGATGGATTGAGGGAGAGCCTGATTTTATAAATATATAGCATAATTTTCTATCAAAAAAAAAAAAAGGCAGATCTCACTGGTGATGAGAAAATGTAATGTAAATGTAGACATTACATATCCATAAAGGCTGAAATTAAAATTGCAATAAGCGGCAAGAGAATCCATTTCTGTGGAAAATTTTTTTTTCTGATGACTTAATCCAAGAAAATGAGGGGTAGAAATAATTAAAAATTGCATTTTTTTTAAAAAAAAAAATCCCAAAAAATTGAAATTTTATCATAGAAAAAAATAAGTACATCTTTTTGTAGGCAGTAAGATGGCGGACAGAAAGAAGTGATACTCATAGGTTTGAGATTAATCACTACTGCGCAAACTCAGTAGTTATGGTAAACTCACCCTAATTGGTTCCAGGCTAACTCTGAAGCGAAGGGGATAAGGAAGCTTGTATAAATAAACATCTAAATATCTTGGTGTAATTGCCAATTTCTTCAAAGACACTTCAAAAGGAAAATTTATGCCTGAAATGTGTGAGATTTTTTTTTTTTTCATCATTCATCAACAGAATATAGGTAGCTTATTGGAGTTTTAACTTTTTCTTTATGTATTGTTTGTTACTTGCAATTTTTGTTTTTACAAGTTTTTTTTTTTACTATATATAAAATACACTGGGGCTACTAACTACACTACCTAACTACACAATTCCAATTATATACTAGCCAAAGAAAAATTTAAAGAACTAAAATGTAAATAAACATACAATAAAACATTAAAATTCAAAAATGTTATATTAGGTAGTCATATTTCCTTTTCTGAAAGCACATCTATTTTATTCTTCTTATATTATTTAATGAATTTGGTATACTATATTTTGCGTAATAAAATATTTTCTGAGTGTAATGCTGGATGTTTTACAAAATTTTAGAACATTAAAAATTGATGCTTATTTAAAAATGCAAAATAATTAGATCTCAATTTCTTGTTAATATCACTATTACATTTCTATAAGAAGAAAAAGTTATTGCTAAAAAAAAATATTGCTTAGATTATAATTAATAACTAAAAGTCAAATATTTTGCGATTTAGTTTATTTTAAAATTAAAAATATGATAATTTTTTTTTTATTGTTTCAGTGAATGTACACTCCGTAAAATATGTAAATGTGTCTTCAATTTATTATTAATCATAAATATTTTAAAATTTTCATTTGTACTATGATCTTGATTTATATTCATACTATATATATGAAAAAGCATATGTGCATGTTGAAAATTGCTGAATATTTGTAGTTTAGTGAACATTACATATTTAATTCTAATCGTTTATCAACAATGTTAACTATATACTATATATGTTGAATGCAAGAAGGGTGGTGATAACTTGGAATAAAATTTAGCAAAGTTTATGGTTCCACTGCAATCTAATTGGTGTGAAAAAATATCAATTTTTGTGTATATTTTTAGAAATTAAAAAAATAATTTTTTAAATACTTATGAACAATAATAAAAACAAAAATTGCTAATAATATAAATTTTCCATTTAAAAAAAAATCTGGAAATTTTTTTTTTTTTAAAGTTATATTGCATGCTTTTCATCCTAGAATACATATGAAAAAAAGTAAAACATTCATATTAATAATATATTTTTCATTGAAGATATGGATTCAATAAACAAAGTTTATAAAAAAAAATAGAATTAATTTTGCAAATAAAAATTATCTCCAAAATATAAATACTTTTTGTAGATATTATAAACTATAACTTAAAATAATGAAAATTCTGTAAAATATTAAAAGTGAATTCACAAAAAAATTAAAATATTGTGTAAGATTGGTTCTAACAGTTTCCATTTTCTTTTATCTAATGTTAACTTAGAAATTTGCTGCTGAAACATCACTAAAATAAAATGTAAATTTAAATTCCATCTACTTATTTAGGAAAGAAAATAACAATTTTATAAAAAATAAATAATAAAAAGATAATATATAAATTTGCTTTTATATTGCAAGCAAAAAAAAAAAAGGCTATAACACAAACACAGTATTCTTTTTCACTTCTGTATAATATACTTTATTTTTATTTTCATTGGCTGCAAACACATTTTATATATATATTTTATGCAATTAAATGAAAAAATTTTTTTTTTTTTTTCAGAATGGTAGTGGTGATGGTGAACCTGTAATTAAGAAACTAAAGAAAGATGATATACAAGGTATTTTAATTACTTGGCTCTTGTAATTGATAATTTTTTTAAAATTTTTATTTGAGAAACAAAATCAAGCTTAGGATTTGTTTTTATTATATATAATTAGCTAATTAAAAAATAGCAAAAAATATGGGGTTGATTTTTGTCAGTATATATTTTTTCAAAGTTTTCACTTGAAACATTTTTTTTTTTTTTGCTAATCTATTATTAGAGAAGACAGATTTAGAGGTTGTTTCACCATTGTTTACTTTTAAATATAATTCCGTTTTTCGTTTTTATTTTTTCTTTTTTTTTTTATTAAGAGTTACAGGTGCAAAGAATTTGCCAGTACTAAAGCTGATCTTGAGGGCATTGGATTTTCAGCCAAAATTATACCAGGCAAAAATTGCAACTTATGTATAACCTTGAAATTAATTTTTTTAAAAAAAAAAAAAACACTACTATTTGGCACCAAATCAGTAAATGCTTTTTTTTATTTTGTGGTTTGTTTTTTTTACCCCCTTCTCTATTTCTATCTTTGGCAAACTTAATTATAAAGTGAATAAGTGCATATGTATTTTAATGAAACGCTAATTAAAACTTTTGTCATAAGTTTTTACTTTTTTTTCGCAGCACTAACATTTTTGGTTTTGTGTTTTTTTTTTTTCTTCTTTATACTTGCAGATAACAATGTAAGCTTGTGATGACCAGTTCATTAGCCAAGAATTCGAGCTACATGAAGATTATTATTTTTACTTTTGTTTTATTTTCTGGGTGTGCTGTGTGATTGTGATGAAAACTTAAAAAAAATTAGTGGTTGATTGCCTGTGACATAAAATACAGATTAATTTTAATATACATAAACTGAAAAAGAAAAAAAAGAATTAGCTGTTTTTTATATAGAATTTAATTAAAAAGTAATGTTAAAGTTGCATGTATGTAATAAATTTTTTTTTGAAGTGGATTAGGGAAAAACTTGTTTGATTTCAAAATGTTTTTTAGCAATGAATCCCGAATTAATTATAAAAGCATGCCATAAATTTTTTTAAACATGATCAAATTATATAATTATTTATTGTTTATTTAAATTGGCAATTTTGTTCGACTTGATATTTTCTAGCAAAGAATCAAATTAATTATTATGAAAGCATGCCATAAAAATTTTTAAACATGACAAAATTATTCATAGTTTATTTAAATTGGCAATTATATTTCTGTAATACTAACTATAAATTACAAATAATTAAACCGTTAATATGCTTTTTGTACTAGTGTTTATTCATACATATATATATTGGTATTCAATATATATAATGATTATAATCCAAACACTTTTCATCTATAATATACTCTGTACTTTTTATATCTGTGCATATTATTTAATGCTATATGTAGATTTATTTTATAGGTTAAATATACTTAAATATCTTCAGTAGTGTGATTTTTTTTGAAAGATGAATTACAATGCAGTATTTTTTAGTAACTTTTTAAAATCAAGAAATGACTATTCGATAAAGCAGATTACCACTGGATTTATTAGAACTGTCAAATATAGTAGTACTGTATAAACCCAGAAGTTAATGATTGTTAAAGGGCTTTTATAAAAAAATAAAGTTGCAAAATGATTTGCTAGATAGTTGTTCATTTGTACAAAGAATTAACTATTATTTGAACTTTATAAATGATAATATAAAATATAGAAATCTTTATATTACTATGGATTTCAAATTGATTTTAAGAAGTTATACAATTTTAAATAATTTTTTTTTTGGGATACTAGATCAAAAAAAGTAAAATTTATTACATACACATTAAATGGGAAAGTAAGCTAACTTTAAAAATTTATCTAAAATTAAAATATTAATCTCTTTCTAAAGGTAATTTGCTAACTTTTTATTAGCATAATAACTTATTAAATCTATGTCACTTTATGAATTCACAGCAGTTCATCTATTTTTTTTTTCAGAAATTAAATTAGTTATAGTTGAAAGTAAAATCTTAACATAAAATATATTGTTTTCATGATTAAAATATTTTGATATCTGTACTATTTTCATCTTCATCAGATCGATTCTTTTCTGCTGGATATATCTACATTCAATAAATTTATTTTTTACTGAACCAAACTAAATTTGAATACATTTTAAATTTATATTCAGTATTTTGTAAATTATGTCAATAGTATATTGATAGAATATCATTGATATTACTGTTTTAATTCAAAGATTTTATTTAAGTCATTGCTAAACAGTCTATATCTTTTTTTTTTTTTTAATCAATAATACATTTTTTAAAGTTCTTAACATAATATAATTTGTACTTTTTATTTTTTAAATATATATTAATTTTTTTAGTTCAAAAGCTCATGATATTAGTATTTTTTATTTATTTATGATTTTAACACAAGTGTTAAAACATTGGTTTAAAAATAAACTTGCCCTAATAATTTTTTTCCATTATTTTTTGTGATTATATAAAAGTAAATTTAATTGCATTTAAACAATCAACAAATCTTTACAAAGCCAATCTGTAATTTAATCATTGGGCATAAGTATCAACTTAAAATTATTGAATTGATATTTAAATCTTTACCAGTTATAAAGTTAATTTTATTCATTACCAGTTTATAATATCAAATATATAACAATTGATGCCAACATTCCAAGTGAATTTAAAAGGTTGTTTAATTGGTCAGCCTTATTTGAAAATATGTCTTGATATTCAATTTTTTACCATATATCAATTTAATTTATTTTTGAATCCATTTATTTTTAATTTCAATATTGTCATATAAAACATGAATACATAGTTTAACTAAAAAGAAAAAAATCTTCAATTATCTACTGATAATAATTGTATTTGATTTCATTTGACAATTTGTAATTGATAATAGCAATAATATGATTTATTAGGCAAACCAATTTTAAAAAGTTAACTTGATTTTCTATTTTTAAGAACTTTTGAAATTACTTTGTTTTCTTTATTGTTTCAAATTAATTAGTGAACACAATATTGTCAGTGGTCACTACTTATAGAGTTTTTTTTTTTTTTTGACATTACACAATACTATATTTATTTACTAATTTGAAAATGTTATAAATTGTGTATTTTTTTGTACAATAATTACTTGTTCGCATTTCGTTGAAAATAAAACTATGAAAACCTTGTTTTCATAATAAATCTTCATTTGTTTAGTTTATAAAACAGTCCTGCTGAAGTGTCGTTATTTTAAAATTTTATGGCATAGTTGAATAGATAAACAAAAAAGTGTAATAAAGCCAAATTTAAAATTAGTAATTGCATGTTATAGCACTGAAATGGCTTTCAACATAAGTACTCGGTCTATAGATTAACATATAGTTTTGCTAATAGTCAGTGATTGTTAAATAATTCAAAAATTTACAAGCTATGTTTGCTATAAAATTCCACATTCATAATTTATTTTGCCTGAAAATTTTTTTTTTAAAATTTTTATTTATAATTCTAACTGAATGGCCGTGATTTCTCCTCTTTTTTTTGTTATTTTATTAATAAGTGAAAGTATAGTAATAAAAAAAAAGATTACATTATCAACATTCTTTCGAAGAAAGTTACTGAAATTGTAGATTCATTTTACAATCTGCTCATTTCTGGAACTTTAGAATTAGTATTTTATTTCAATAACTTAGTGAAATAGAAATGCTAGAAAAAATTGCGCTGCTTTCCAAACATACAAAAACGTACATATCTTTTTTCATTCAAATAATAGACTGAATAATAATAATATTAATTATATATTCAAAATATTTCAACATCATATGCACACATATGAGCTTAAGACCATACTATCTATTATGTGCATGAAAAGATACTATATATATATATATATGCATACATATTTGGGCACAGTTAAATTTTTATATACATCTGGGTATATATATATATATGGTTAATATTATATACAAGTATGTATAAGTACACTTATATATTTAAACCACTGATGCATTTACTATATGCATATATAATTATTGCATTTGTATGTATAAATTTTCTATGTATATAGAAACATAAAATATTAATATTAAAACTCCAAGAAAGAGTATATCCAAACATTTATTTACATTTCAAAAAATATTTTTTTGAATAGATATTGAATATAATATTTTTTTTTATTACTGTACCTTTTTTTTTTGTAGTAAAATAAAAAGAAAATCAAAACAATTAGAATAGAAATAAAACAATAAGTTGGTTATCCTATATCTTGGTTAAAATTATTAATCTTAATGTCTACCTATTACTTGTATAATAAATTATTCTATTAATCAATTTTTTAAATTTTATTATTTAACATGTGGTTTTTATTTTTATTTATTAGACAATTGAACTTTTGTTGTTAATTTTACATAAAATATTTATCCATACAAGCTACACACATATTGCTCAATTTCCATGGCTGGTGATTTTTTTTGGAATAATTTTTGTATTTAATTTTATATTGACTGATTTTAGAATATATTCTAAATTGACTCTTCAAACTTGTTTTCCATATGCTTATCTGTTGAAAGATGATATTAGAAAGTCATACTTTTTTTTTTGTTACTTAATGTTAAATGGAAATTATTCAAGTTATAAAAAAATAATATGTCACACTAAAGTTATTGCTATGTAGTTTAATTAAATTTGTCATGATAAAAATATGACGCATTTTATATAAATTGATTTATTTAGCTTAGGATTGACTTTCATAATTGAATATGATGTTGCTATTTTAGCTTATGATATAAAATAATTATGTTTGTAAATTTATAATGATTTTTTTTGCTCTTTTATATACCAACATTTTTCTAATCCTAGGATAATGCCATTATTGTATTACTGGAATTAGAAAAATCAGTAATCTGAATATTTCAAAATTTATGCAATTCCTAATGCTGGCTTTATTAGATTTGATATTGATTTAAGTCAATCTCTAATATCCAACCCTTAGAACATTAAATGTGATGTAAAATTCATTATTTTTTTATTCAAAACTTTTTAAAAATAGTTGACCAAGCAGTCTTAAATAATTGATTATATAAATAGATATAATAAACAAATGTCAAAAAAACTCCCTACATTATTTAACAGAATGTTTTAAAAGTGAGTGATTTCTTTCAGCATATGCTTTAAAAAGTTTTTAGGCATGATTGGATAAATAGAACTTAAACCCAGTTATGGATATAATTTTGCAGCAATTTTGAACATATTGGGTGAAAAAAAATTATATAAAGTTTATGATTTGCTTATTACCATATTCATTAACAATAATAATTGCTCAAATGTAATTAATTAAGAATAACTGCCCAGATCTATTATTTAATTACCTTTTCATTTTTGAACAACAAAGGTTTTTTGATAAAATACTAGATTATATTTATATCACACTGTCTTGAAATAAATTGAAAGTAAGGAAGTAATAAAAGTACATATATTACTGTGGATCCAATTTGCTCTATAAGGCTTAGTTTGATTATAAACTCATCAAAAGTTCATTTTTTTAATGTCATCAGTGGTATAGAAAGGCAGGGTCTAAACTAAAATGATTTCTAAATATTTTTTATTTTTATACAGCACAGTATTTATTGTAATATCTTAGGAAGCAAATCAATCTCCTCATGTGCTGTTTTAACAAATTGACATGCACTCACTCATAAGCAAAGAATTAACTTAACTATATATGTCAACTTTTTGCTTACCATGCATATTCAGGGCTTGAGTCTATTATATGCCTAATTTTTTAAACAAATTGTACAAAAGTAATTCAAATATTATTGGAGAAAGAATTTATCTCATTTTTAACCACCTGCAATTACCCATATAATAATTTAGAATCTAAATATATTAATGTTAATAATTGCAGCTGGTTAAAAATTAGATAAATTCTGTAATATTTGAATTACGTTTGTACAATTTGAACATTGTTTAAAAAATCTGCATATATAGATAAGCTTGAAAAGCAAGGGGATTTGCTTGCTATTTTAAATCTTTGCTTACATGTGAGTGCACATTAATTTGCTAAAACAGCACATGTGGAAATTGTTTTGCTTCTGAAGATATTAAAATGATTTCTGTAAATTTTTTTATTTGAAATATAAATGAATTCAATAATAAAGCTGCTAAATGATAATCAACAATATATGATAGATAATTTAATAAACAATATTGTAACAGTATAATTTTTTTTTACGAATAGCCAGATTACTCTTTTCTCAAAAAATTTTTTAATTACAGCTTATTGCAAAGTTCCCTAGCTTTAAAATTTATAATAACAGAAATCTCTGACAATTAGTTATTTATTCAAAGAAATCTATAATAAAATTTAACATTTCTTTTTTAATTTGAATTAAGTCAATAGGAGTAATCAGTATTTCAAGAAAAATTACAAATGTAGCAAGAACCTGAGTTATAACAGAAATATGCTCCAACAATTAATTATTGAAAAAAATACAACCAATATAATTAAAATATGAAGAATAAAGTTTGACTTCATTTTTAACTTGTATTAAAAGATAGCAGACTTAACCATTATTTTAAGAACAAATTACAAATATAGTAATAGTCTGAATTAGGAAAATTATTTATAATCTCCACATCTTAGTTATGCTTTTTATATGGATTACTTTAAACAAAAAAAAAAACAACAAAGTATTTTTATTTTTGCATAAATAATAAAATTTGGAAAACCATTTAAGAAATTAGAAAAAAAAAAAATTGTAGGTATTAATTTGCTTATATATATATATATATTTAGTTATCACACAAATGTACTCAAGCAAACTGATAAATTGAATTTCTCATATGACTTAGAGTACCTACATTGTAATATAGTTTTTCTAATTTATTTTACTCTGCAATCTTTTTTTTGTTATTGATTTTGATAATTTTTTTAACTTGTTGGATAGTGATTTAATAGTTATCAACCAAATAATCACAGAAGTAGTTTTAAACCAATTGTTCAATTTATTATTTTTATGCTAATTCTTGAATTATTCAACATCATACTGCAAATATAAATTTAATAACTGAATCTTTGGTATGTAATTGTGTTTTGAACATAGGAGCTTCTAAAGAAAAATTGCATTGTTTTGTTGTGTATATGTATATTTTTTTTATAACATTGTATGTATATAGTGTGTGTCAAAAAATTTTTAAATTAAATTTTTTTATATATATATTTGAATTTGACATATAATAATAATTGTCACTGTGAATATAATAACTAAATATTTTTGTTTTATTATATTGTTTTATAATGTATATTGTAACTGGACCTGAACAACCTCTTTATTACCTCGGTTGTAACAATTTCCTGATAAGCATGTTGCAGGAAGGAACTATCGATTGGTATTTCCCAATGCAGATGTTATCCCCCCTTACAACAACATTTTCTGCTCATCAGAGGATGTAGCACCATAGAGACTGGAAACATCTAGAAATTTCTGTTTGGTTTTCCAAACGGCGCCACTAGAGTTCCATCTCACTACAACCTGACTTACCTAGCTCTAGTTATGCCAGACATATATAGCTCAGGAGGCATGAGTTTCTCGTGAACGAATGCAATGAATGATAAATGATGCAAAAAAAATAGAACTGAACAACTGGATAACTAAAATTAATTTTAAGTAACAACAATTAATTTGCAAGTCCTTCTAATAAAGTTTCTTCATATCCATGTGACGATTCACTTTCAGTTCGTTTATGAAAAGGTTAGAAGCACTTTATTGATCAATAGTTCATTTGCAAGTCCTTCTAATAAAGTTCATCCTTCATTTCAAATGAAGGCTCATTTTATTTTATCTTGGGTAAAGAATTCAAAGGGTCTTTTATCAAGTAGATGTTTACCAATACTGCATGAATATTTTTAACTATTTGTTTCATATTTGTATATCCTTTTTAGGTAGGTAAATAGGTAAGATGAGCAATTCCAGATTTGTGAAGCTTCTATAATTCAGTCAAGTATAAATGAACATTTGTGCGCACAAGTTTCATTATTTTATTTATATACAATCAATATGCATGTGAGCATTTGTAATTCATTATTTAGTTATTCTACTATAGCATAAACATTGTTGTTTGGTCTGCCACAGACATATGTTTCTGCATATAAGTTGATCAGTTTCATTTATAATTTAGCCAGTTATAGTTATATGTAATATTCATATACAATCAATATGCATGTAAGCATTTGTAATTTTTATTTAGTTATTCTAATATATAGCGTAAATATTGTTGTTTGGTCTGCCACAGATGTATGTTTCTAGATATAAGTTGATCAGCAGTTTCATTTATAATTTAGCCAGTTATAGTTATATGTAATATTCATATATAATCAATATGCATGTAAGCATTTGTAATCTTTATTTAGTTATTCTAATATATAGCATAAATATTGTTGTTTGGTCTGCCACAGATGTATGTTTCTAGATTTAAGTTGATCAGCAGTTTCATTTATAATTTAGCCAGTTATAGTTATATGTAATATTTATATACAATCAATATGCATGTAAGCATTTGTAATCTTTATTTAGTTATTCTAATATATAGCATAAATATTGTTGTTTGGTCTGCCATAGACGTATGTTTCTGCATATAAGTTGATCAGCAGTTTCATTTATAATTTATCACTAATAAAACGTATTTTCACATAGCTACATTTATTCATAATTTTCTTTAATTAAGAAAGGTTTTGTTTTGTCTTTTATAAACACATATAAGTATTAAATAAAATGCCTTTTGATTATAGATATCTTTAGTATTTATAATTTATCACTGATAAAACGTATTTTCACATAGCTATATTTATTCATAATTTTTTTTTTTTTTCTAAGAAAGGCGTTTTGTTTTGTCTTTTATAAACACACATAAGTATTGAATATTTTATAAAATTGTTACCTTCATTTTATCCAGTTTGTTTCTTCATATCCATGATGCTACTGCATTCAAAAAGGGGTCATTGTATTTAAGCTGAATGGCATTATTTACTTTCCATGATGTTCACCCAGGCAAATCTTGGAGAACCATGGCTTTGGACGATGAGAGGAAGCTGTTACTGATTAGCCTTCCATCGTTATGATTTCTTTATTAAGATTTTCTTTTTTCATCATCAACAGTGGCTGTAAATGTTATATTCCAAGGTGACGAAAATCAGTTCTTTAACTGCTCTTAAAATCTCTTTAAAAAAGATTTCTTTAAAATCTTTTTTAAAAAATCTTTTTAAAATCTTTTAAAAATCTGCTCTGAACTTCAAAACTCAACTATTTATACTTTGATCTCTGGATTGATTCAGCAGTACTCCCACTATATCTGATTTGTTACACAGCTCTCATTTAAGCTCGAGTGCTTTTCTCTTCTTAAGGATTGGACACTACTTTTCGCGGGACAGATAAGGAATCATGAGGATTAAGCCATGTTTTCCAATTTGATAACTTTGCCTCAAGCGAATATTATACTTTGTATGACAACATCATTGCAAAAATTAAAATGTACTATTTTAATAAATGCCAGCTTTTATTTATATCATAATTTAAAATTATAAAATCAATAATGGCTTATTTTTTTCTTTCTCAATTATAGAAAATAATGATTTTCTTTCTTAGCTTGATGAATCTTAATAAAGATTTATACCTCTTTTTTTTTTTAATTGCAGGTTTAAATGTATTTGTTTCTTTTTTAACAATAAATCATGCTAGTCTTTTTAATTGGGTGGGGGGGGATCTTTTGAATATATACGTGGAACAGTATATCTGTTTTAATATATACAAATACTTATCATGTAACTATTGACATAACAATTTTTGCACTTGTAAGTTATGTTATATCTAATTTTAACACAAATATATTGTAATGGTAGGAAAGGAGCATATAGAGATCCCCCCCCCCCCAATGGGAAGTCAAATTTTAACAATGGGTAAAATCTATTAATTGAAAATGGATTACAATCCATTTCAACTTGAGAAAATTTCTAAATTACAAGCACTATGCAAATAAAGGTTTTTTTTACCCAATGCATGTTTATGCTATCTATACTATATTAATGTTATATTTAGCACATAAAGTTAACAATGAAACAAGTAAATAAATGATAATAAAATAAAATCCTTGTTTTTTTCTTCAACTTTGAGTGGTAAGTTTTAAATAAATAAATAATACCTAATGTGTACAATATTGTACTCATTTTTACTTAAGCTAAAATTAACTATCCACAGTTCCTCAAAATTGTCCTCCTATATTTTTTTATAAAGATAAATAGATATTTATATAAATTAGAAATAAATCTATAGTCTCAATATTAAAATACAAATAAACATATGATAAATTTCAAATATTTGCAAAATAATAATGTATATTATTTTGATCACACATACAAATTATTGTCATTCTGTATGTTTGCTTAATATATATTTTATGTTGTTTTGTTAAATATTTTAATTATGAATCTGAGCAGACATTTTATATCAAATTAACAATAATGATAAAACCCCTTCTAAACTAGAGATTAATATATCTTAAATACTTTAAAATATTTGCTTTGCCATGCCATTTAATTTTATCTTTGAAGTGAAAAATGTCTTTATGTTAAAGTGAATACATATACTCATTTTGCTTTTATATAGAATATTTATATTTTCTGTTTTAATATATAAAATATTACTGTAATTTTTAGCAACATTATTGTGTTTGGTATATCATCATAAGTAAAATACCTATTTCTTTAAGCTTACCTTGTATACACAATAATACATTTGCTAAACATGTATATAAAAGCAGAAGTTTTGTCTCTAATACAAATTTATAACTTTTAAGGTCACGATAAGCAAAATTTCTTTACCAACTTATATGAAATAAAAATATCTTCTCAGTTTCACACACAATAAGTATTTTATGTAGTTCAAAACTTGATATTTATAAATATATTTTACCTCCATTTATCTATGATTATTTTAAAAGACTAAACAATATATTGAATTATAAAATTACGAATGCATACTTTTTTTTTTAATTATTTGTTTGAAAATCTTTATAAATATTCAAATATATGTATATAGATAATGAAAATATTACTATCAATATATATTAAAAATGTTTTTTAAATGGAATATTTTTTTTGAAGATTGATAACTTAAACAAAATATGGGAATTGTTATTTTTAGATTTCCTTCAATAATATTTCAAAATAAAACAAAGAAATTAATAATAATTCAATATTATCATCAAGAATTATTTCAATTTGTCCTAAATGCATTAAAAAAAAAAATTCAGTCCATTTTATCAAATAGGAAGTTTTTCTTGGGGCCCACTTTATGTTCTGACAGGGAAACTTTTAATAGAATTATTTGATGATTGAAGCCTTTGTTTTTATTGTAGAATCATTAAATGAACTATAAGATGAGAGAAAGGCATAAACTCAAGTTAATCCATTATTCCAGCTCCTTAGAAATATGACCTATGAGAGAAATAATTCTCTTTGTTTAAAACTTCATTTTTGTTTATAAGTTTCAAAATAAATAGGTCTTTGTTTTATTATAAATTCTGGAGACCAATTTGTTTCTTCCCTTTCCCATCTTCTCAACCATCAAGCTATTAAATTCAAGAAAATCTTTTATATTCCCATGTTTAATATAATGTTCTTTAAACAGAATTAATTATAATAAACAAAAATAAACATATAAATTTTAAATTAAACATAACTCAATGTATATATAAACAAGGAGTAAATCACCCTCCTCTAGGCTATGACTTGAAAGCATTCTAAATGTTGAACTAGAATGCTTTCAAATCATAGCCTGGAGAAAGAGTGATTTACTCCCTTAGTTTAAAAATAAATATAAAATTTTACTCATTAATACTTTCCTTTTAAAATAATAATTAATTAGAATGATGGGTTTGTGTAATTTCTTTTTATTTCAGGCACATATATGTATTGTGACCAACAGCTTATTTAGCCATAGTCAAAAATACAAATTAAAAATTATTTTAAGTCTTTTTTTGCTTCATAAAATTATACAAATTATCTACAAAAAAAAACCAAATAATGTCTTCTTTTTTTTTCCTTTGAAACTAACTGCTTCAGTATATAGTTTTCAGGCATAATTCTTTATATTATAATATGAAACCATACCATAAATTACATGGGTAAAAAATAAGATATTATTTATAACATTTTTTTTTTTTGAAAACTGACTTTACAATATAATGGAACTTCTTTATCCATGTCATGATTCTAAGCCTATCTGTGTATATCTGAAATCAGTAGATAATACTGAATCTTTTATATTATAGGTTTAAAGTCACATGTATACATTATTTGTTTTTAATTTATATCATCAACAAAAATAACTAATGAACTTTACAGTATGTTTTTAATGAATATGCATGTGTATATATCCCCACAAAAAAAAAAAAAAAAACACATTTGCAAACATTTTTAATATATGTATTCATAGCTATGGTTCAAGTATTTAAAAATTGGAAGAAAAAAAATGAAATAAAAATAAAATCACTGTTGTGATGGTAGAATTTTTAAATAGTTTTCAATAAGTAAATTTTAAATTCATTTGCATTTTATTAACTTATGATATAGAATCTCATACAGAGGAAAATATTAATTTTATAGATTTTTTTAGTTTACAAATTCTATCTTCCACATATATAAAATATTAGTATTTTTATAATTATATAACTATAAATATGTCTCTGCATCTTTAAATAAGACTATATATCTTACTTTTAAATGTCTATATAACTTTGTATATATTTAATGAAAATTATCTTGTAATATACATGTACTAATAGATGTGTTGAGATTATCTTGTAATATACATGTTATACAAATGGATGTCTGTTAATATAGTATCAAATGTTTATAGTATTATGAAAAAGGTTTTTGAGAATATTTTTATACATTTTTGATTTAAATCTATTTTTACAATAATTTTACTCATGTTAAAATAGTAGGATTTGCTATGATGAATATAATTGATTCCATAAAATCATTTGTTACAGCTTATAATAATATTCAGACAAGTATTTATTAATAATCTATTCTAGACACACAGTCTTGAGCAAAGTTATTATCTAGAACAATTATTTAAACAAAAAGTATAGCAAATCGTAAATGTAAAAATAACTAAAATTGAGTACATATTGTATAGTTCATTTTCAGTGAAAACTAAAATGTGAACTTTTAAGAACAAAATAAAAATGTTAACAAATTTATCCAAATAATTAATGCTTTCTTGTTTGCCAATTATTATTTTTCTTGATGCATTTTAATTTTGATTTTAATTCATAGCGGTGATTAAGCTATAACTTATAAAAGTCATTTCAGTTTTCTCATTTGGATTTTTTTTTGACATTATTATCTGTTTTCTGTTGGTAGTAAAAAGTAAAATTGATCTTTAAAAGCATAAAGTTATGCCAATATAAACTATTAATTTTTTTCTTTTACTTGGAATATATATCTATTTGATGCTTCATTTTAAACTTTTTTTGGTGTCTTAATGAAAGCTGTAATCAGAAACTTTTATAAATACAAAAGTTAATAAAAATGACACATGCTTTCTTGTTTGGAAATTTTTTGATGACAATGTTCTACCATGCTTTTCAGAAATTTTGAAACTATCTGCAAATCTGCGCAGATGTTCTATATCAACCAATAGTGCTTGTCAGCATTTGCTTTGACAACCATACATCTTTTATGCTTGGAATTTTTTTTTTATGACAAAGGGTAATCAGCTTTCTAACTGATTTTTAGGCTTACGATTAATCCTCTGGAGATTGCAGTTGATCTCGGAACTACAAGCAGATTTATTTTTATTTTTATAAGTAGTTACTTAGATAAGATGCATGCATTCAAGATTCATAACTAGCTATCCAAATATTAAAACATAAATGTTTAAGCCATCAGATTTATTATTGCACATATTTATTTAGGATTTGTGATATTTGATAAATTATATCTGAGAAATACCTCCAAAGTAGTTGATCATATAGTTGTGAAAATAATTTCGAGATTGTAATTGAAAAACAAAAAAACAAAATTATTTTATTATATGAATATAATAAAGGCAAATTTGGAGCTTTTTAATTTCTTTGGATTGCATTTCAACCATATTAAAGAATGTATCAGATAAGTACAACCTCGGGTGCAATTTTTTTTGTCTGCTATCTCTGCAGGATTAAAAATATATGTATGAAGCAGAATAATTAAAAAATTAAATACAATACATTTTCACTGCTAAAGCTACAGTAGTTCAAGCAAACAAAATTAGTAATTTAAGCCTTACAAAATGTAAAGATGTCTTCATTGTAGAAATCTTAATTTAGTGAGAAAAAGTACTTTTGTACATATTGTTTTCATTAGATCAGACCTTGCTAGTTTAAATAGGCAAACTTCATGAATGAGATAGCAAACTATTAATATAAATTGAGAGTTATTAATTTGAGCTAATTAAAAGTAAAAATAAGAATTTTATTTTCTTGGCTTCTGGATTTTTTTTTTGTATTGTTGATCTACTACATGTTTTTAATGCTTTCTATGCAATCTGTATAAAGTCTTTAACTAATGTTCAAATAAAAATGCAAATACTTCATAGGTGGTGAGAGAAAGGTTTTCAACATAAATTGATATATGAATCATTGAAAATCTTAGTATCTGTTTGGTAAAAAGATAGTAGTTAAATTTAGGTAATAAGGTCAAACACACTCCAATATTCTGCTGCTATAAGTATGAATTAAATTATAGGATATTTATTCCTACTGAAATAATTATTCAAAGCAAATTATTTTTTTAGAACTGTAAGAGAAAGTTGTCATTTAATGAATGATTTGTTGGTAAAAATAGCATATTAGAAGTCAGATTAATGAATTATATCTATACGAGTTAGAACTAAATATTACTAAGTTTAAATACAGTAATATAAATATAAAAGATATATTTAAATGATTATATAAATAAAAATTTAGTTGAGATATTTATATAGAACTATAATTTGGACTGTGTCTGTATCTAGAATTTTCTCCATCTAACTGATTATATATAAATTATGTTACCCACAGCTTTCACGTTTTTTAATGTCATCAGGAAATATTTCAATAAATTTTTATTGTGATAATATTATATATCGATATAAAATGGATAGGTCTCACATTTATCTGATTTTAAATGCTAGCTATGATAACAACTGAGTGAAATTAAATCTGCCAAGGAATTTTAAAAATTTTTTAATATAAATTGATCTTGTAAATAGATTTAGTAAGTCATTTTTACAACCTTTCAAGCTATTCTTTAATACTATATTTATAATAGTTCTAAAAGTACTAATAGTTAACTGGCCATTATATATAAATTATATCATCCACAATTCTCAGGCTTATAATGTCTCCAGTTAATCTTGATTGATTTGTGTGAAGTTTCTTTAAACTTTTTGGCAGATTTATAATGTCACTTTACTGTCATTAATAGCATTTACAGTCTATTTAAATCATAGACAAGGGTAGAAAGTGGTTATCTATTTTCTGCCTATATGTAATGTTGCCACAACAATGGTTCGCTGAAATATTTAATGGTGATAAGTGAGAACTGTGGGTCATGAAATTTTATACATGAGTGTATGTTTGCATAATTATTATATATTTATTTATGATTCTGATATTTAAAGTGTAAGCAAATACAATGTAGTACAGTCAATATATTATTAATATATATAAAAAAATGAATGAAGGAATTGAGTTTGTTAAATGGTCTTTCATGAGTATTACAATGTGAATAGTTACATATGTAATTTCAATTATATATGTATGTATATGAATAATTAGATATATGTAAACATTGGTAATTGTGTTTTGCTTTTAATATCAACTTGTAGAAGACAAATTAAATCATAATTAAAATAATAAACATTTCAACACATTTTCTAAAGCTCATAGATATAAAACACATTTAATAAACTTTATATTGTTTCTCTAATATTGGCTTGTTTTTATCTCGATGTTTCACCTATTTTAAAGCAATTATTCAGATTATCTACAAAATAAAATATACTTGGAGATACATCTAATTAGTTTATTTGTTTGTAATCTATTTTATATTTTACTACCATGCTTTTTAAATTATAAAATGTAAAATAATATATAAAAATAACTTCAGTATGTTTATTTTTTGTATATATTTTTTTCTTGATATAACATTAAAGTAAAATAATATATGTAGTTGAAATGTTTCATCATATTTTGTCTGTATTTTTTGGTTCTGAAATTAGCATCTTATGAATATTATTTTTTCTCTTATACATCATTCTTAGAACTGTCTTTTTTTTTTTTTTTGTCAATCATTGACAGAGCCCAATCTTCACCCAACATCTTTCTTGATTAATTTTAATTTGAAGTCTTAGCTCTTTATTTTTTCTTTAGATTAATTAATGACTTAGTAATTGTTTTCAAGAATAATCTTTCATCAATAGACAAGCTTTAATTTATTGCAAGCAGTTCTCTATCTAGACTTGTGCATCTTAGTTTCCTTGTTAAATTGTTTACTTTTTTTCTGATATTATTTGTAATATTGTATTATCATTGGACTATATCCTAATCCAAAAAGTGAGAATTGCATGTGCAAATGTAAATAATAGAGAAAATAAGGAATAATCTTGGAACCTTGAAAGATTATTTGAATTGAGCAGAAAGTTGCATAAAACTTAGTTTTCTGAAAGTAATTGTTTGTTTTTTTTAATTTGTAGAGTAAAATAAATCCTGTACTAGATATGATAATTAAAATTAACCAAATTTGTAATAAGCAGTTATATATGTATGTACACACACATTGTGCAAATAATATGCATGGAATGTTTTAATTAGATGAGATATATTTAAAGGCACCTTTTGATTTGCTGTTTAAATATATCTACAATTTTAAATATTTTTCCTTATATTATTGTTTTCCTGTATCTATTGTTCATATTCTCCAACTTTTTTTTAGAAATAATAGATTGAGGTTTCACTTTATATTCTTTAGTTATTTGATGATTACATGCTCTAGATATTGGAGAAGGGCTAGTATCAGTTGGAATAAAGCTCATAAAAACAAGTTTATGGTAATGGAATATTGAGAAATCTATTTATTATCGGTTTACATTATGCAGATATTTTTTTTCTTTTTAAGTTCTTGATTATTTTATTTAAATTTTTAATAAATCATTTTTATTTGATGAAAAAATTAATAATTAATGAACTATTAATGTATTAATATAGTTTTCTTAATTATTGACAAATGTGATCTATGTATAATGAAATGACAAAATTTTTACTTGCATGGAAACTTTAAATCGGGGAAAATATGTTTTTATTACAATTGTAAAAGTTAGAATCTAGATAGTATGATATTAGTTATTGCTATCAGTAGATTTTTTTTTTTTTTAGTAACATTTGCCCAATCAAAAATAAGATTCATAGTGTTACATTATAGACTAAAAACACACAATTTGTATGGTCTAATAAACTAAAACATATTGAATTGTAAAGTTAAAATAATCCATTAAGCATCACATGATCACATCTCCTATATTAGCACATTAATTGTGTTTTCAATTTCATTCTCATAGTTTTGTAGTTAAGTAGAGATAAAAGGTGGTTGCTAGAGGGTTGCATTAGATCCTAAGATCTAGATGCAGTGCTCTCAGATCCAAAGCTCCTCACTGACAAAGGCCACAAGCCAGAAACTAGTCTGGGGATAGTGGATGAGTAGGCATTAGATAGGGATTTTATGCACAAGCCTTCTGGCATCCATTGATTACTCTGTTTAGCACAGGTGGCAATACTGTATGGAGAGTTTTGCTTTGTTTAAAATAATCAATAAGTAAAAAAAGCATGAATTTAATATTATTGTATTGAAATATGCAAATAACTTTAATTACTTAAAAACAGAATTCTCAATGTTTTAAGTTTATGTCAAGCAGTCAGGCTTGATTGATGTTTTTAATAGTTCCGAAAAATAAGTTTATCTCGCAAGTGAATCAGTCCTGTCTTATTGATACTTTTAAACTGGATTTAATGATCTTTGAACCTGAAAAGAAATAAGGAAGATTGATGTAAAATTCCTATTTTTTTCAGCATGTTATAATTGTTTTTATTTTTGGTTTTCTTGCAGCTAATATAATTTACTTAGTTTATTTGTAAGAGTGTGTTTACTTTATAAAACATCAAGCATTGTAAGGGGTAAATTATAAACATTACTGGCCATTTCCTCATTTGGTCTATAATGTTAATTAAATTCTGTTATGTTTTAGTCATCATAAAAATTATCAAAGCTTAATTAATATTACCAATGTCAAATATGAATTTATCATAAAAAAGTTTCACATCAGATTGTTAGTCATAAGAAAGGATCATAATAAAGTTGATTAAATCCCAGTTTTTACATAAACGTCACCCCCTCAAATTAAAATGTCTATAGTACTAGTAGGAAGATTTGTGTAAAAATATTAAAATACTTTATCACAGTATTCTTGCTAATTAAGCTACCAGGAAATATATCTTTGGTTTTGCAAATGTAATGTGTCATTTGTTTAGTGTACTTTTTTTTTTATTTATATTTTATTTTTTACTATTTTTCATTTCTTGTTGATAATTGATATTTTTTAATGTCAGTATAATTTATCAATATAAAACCGGAAAACCATGATTTTATAATTTCCTGATGATTATTTCTTCAATCTTAATGGTTTTTTTTTATATTTTGCATGATCTCATGTGTAAATTCATTTTCAGTAAATATGGTCAACATACCTATCAATTTTTTATGCATTATTATATATCGCATATTTTTGATTTTGATCTATAGCTTTCATTGTATATTCATATAAGGATATTTCATTGAGAAAATACAGATAATTCATTCCTTTACTTTTTTAAGTTATTTAAGTCACATCTCTTGGTTTGATTTAATTTTTCAAAGATATGAGAATGTTGGAGATTTTGCTAGTCACAATGACCAGTACATATTTTTTTTATGCTTGTAGGCTTCTTTCATTAGTTGTTGATTTTTATATTTATTATTGATGTACATGGAATTGCAAAATAGTTTATGTAAATGGATATTCATTTTTAGTATGCAAAATGTAGTTTATCATTTATAAACTTTTTGTAAGCATTCACTATTAGATTTTTGACTGAGCAAACTACTTAATATAAATTAAAAACTAAAAATGTTTTTTTTTTACAATAAAATTTTTATAAATATAAAACTAATTATCCAATATTAAATAAAATACAAAAGCAAATTTATTATAAAAATGTACTACTCTTAAAATTTCAATTTTTAAAATGCCTTGGAGATATTTTTCCAGTTCTGTGTTATTTTTAAATTAGACCCATTTAAATACATTTATTAAATGTAAATTTTGCAATTTATTAAATTAAAAACAATAATGATGGGAGAAAACTAATGATAATTTATTATTAAAGTTTTTAATAAAATATAGGTAGTTTAAAATATATAGTATAAAACTTTTTTTTTTTTTAAAAAAAATCTTCTATACAGTATCATTTATAAAATAAGTTATTGACAATAAATTTAAAAATTTTTCATGTGATAGATTAACTTTTATTGTTTACAATAGAGAATTAGTTATTTGTTTTTAATAGATAGCAAAAATGTAGAATTAAATACTTTCAATAAAACCATTTGTAAATAATGTTCTTTATAGATTGGATATCTATTTTCTTTAAAAAATGTACAAATAGTGCACTACTAGAATAATTATTGCTTTAATTATTTGGATAAAAACAAAAAATTCAATTCATAAATTGTTTAATAAAATAAAATATTAAAGTAATATTAAATTAATTGTAAACAGTTATTAGGTATTTTTGATTTTAAATATATTAAAATATTTTTAAGGATATTATTTAAAGTTAAATATTATTTATTGGGTAAATTATCTAATTCTGATATTTATTATTTAGATATTAATGACTTCATTTTTGACACCCAAGTACTGACTTTCTGTCTGTACAATAACAAATATTTGTAAACAGACTTTGATATTGTATATTTGCCATGAGTTTTATATCCACATATTCTAAAAAAGATATATTTTCATAATGGAAGTTTTAAATTTAGATTATAAAATTAACATTATAATTGAATAAAGGGAAATGTCTGAAATTATTTGTTTTAAAGTTACAGATTTGTTGCAATAATATACCTGAAATGGGCAAATTAAATAGATAAATGTGATAATAATTTTAAATAAGAGGGTAAAATTTTCTTAGTAAATGAAATTGCATTTAAGTTATTGCTTATATGAGTATATACTTAAATAAGTTACTCATGAATTTCAAATAATTGTGAAGTATTTATTTCTGAAGTTAAACAAATTGATAGGTAATATTTAAAAATTTTAAGTATCTAGTATTGTTAAAAGAGGCCTGGAATTTAATGAAAGTGTTGATTATGATTAATAGGATATAACAAGGTTGACTTAATAAAAAGCAGTTTCCTACTGAAAAAATGCATAAATTCAAAGAATAATTTTGAAGTTATAGTTTTTTAAGTTAGTTAATATGTTAAATGAGACTTTTTGGTTCACTGATGAACTGCTTTAGTTTAATATTAAAATATTACTTCTATTCTAGTCTCTTCTGTTTGAGTGTTTTTTTTTAAAGAAAATTATTATTAATAAATGATAAAAAGTGTCTGCCTTTTAATTGGGAAATTATCTTTTATGCTATAAACAAACACATTAAAAAACAACTCTAAAATTGATTAGTATTGAATTTTATATATGCTGATTAACATTTATATTTAAATATCTCCTTGTGGTTATTCATCTTGCAATATTAGTGTATGGTTATCATACTCTATGTGTAGATATTTAATTTTTTATATATTTATAAAAGTTTCAGTGTTCATTAACATTTACATTTAAATACTTCCTTGTGGTTATTCATCTTTTGATTTTTGTGTATGGTTATTGTATTCTAATTGTGAATTATTTGTTTTGTAGAAGTTGGTGGAATTTTTCAGTCTTAGTAGTAATAAAAGTGTTTGCTATTTTTAATTTGATACAATATTTGCTTTTTGTTTTTTTATTAAATCTGAATAAATCTAGTATCAACTTATAAAAATCTGAAAAACAAAAATATATATTTTAATTAGTATTTAAATTTGTCGTTTGTAAGAATTTCCTATCATTTAATTTATTAATAAATAACAATTTCTCATTATAAGATTGTGTAGAATGTTCGAGAATATTTTGGATTCCGCAAAAACTAAGGACAAAGATGCAGATGAAGTGAAGAGAAATATTAAAAGATAAGTGGGGGAGGGGAATATTTGTTGAATTGATTTTGAAAAGACGTGTGGGATATATGTACAGATTGAAAGAAAAAGCATTTGTTGAAAATTTTGAATATAAATCAGATAATAAATATAGTTTAAAGGTCTTCTTACATAACAGAGATAAAAACTTGTACCGTTTTTATTTTATATTTATACATGAATGTTTAAGAATAAATTTATCATTGGGGATAGGAAGTTAATTTTATCAAATTTGTAATAATTTTGCAATATTTGAAAAGTGATACTGAACTCAATAAAGTATAGATAAAAATAAATGCTAATAAACTAAAGTAATAAAAATAGAGTGAAAAAAGATAAGGGGTAAACATTGGATAGAAAATTAGATAGCAGATTAGTGCTCTTAAATATTTGGGATGATGTAGAATTCCATGATGAAAGTAGCAATAAATTAGTGTGAGAATTGCAATAGTTTAATCTTTCGGTAAGGATATTAATCTGTGCCTTATTAATGTTAGATATGAGAAACAAACTTAAAATGTTTTGTGTGGGTTATTACTTTGTATGAAACAGAATCAAGGACAGTTAGGAAAAATAATGATAATAAATTAGAATATTTAGAGATATGAATTTGAAAAGAATAAAAAATAAATAAATTGAAAATATAATAGAATAAAAGGATTGAAAGGGATAAATGAAATTATTTTTGAAAAAAATTACAAAGCAAAAAAGAAATTTGATTGTGTATACAGTTAAAAATAGAAAAAGAAATTGATGATTTTAGAGGAAAGTAGCTGTGAGTATTTAAAGAATAGAGCATGAGATAGAAAGTTGGCAGCTAATTAATGATAATGAAGACTATATTTAACATTAGTTATAAGAGTATGTTTGATAAGCCAGAGATCTCCGTTACATATGAATTTATTGTAGTCTTATCATAAATGAACTAATATATTTTGTTAGATTTAAGTCACAATAAAATTATCTTTGAACAAATAATGACTGCTTAGATTTTGACAGATATATTAAATTTAATAAATTAATCACAAATATTTAAAAAAAAAGTTTTAAATACTTTGAATCAGCTGTATCTTCATAATAAAAATAAATGCTGGAAGCATAAAAAATAATCTGTACTTAAAACTTATTTTATGATTACAATATTTATAACATTAAATGGATGTTAATCTATAATTTTAGAATACATTTGAATTTAATTTATATTAAGTTATTGAATAGCAGTGCAAATAATTTTGTAAATGTCCAAATATGCTATTGCTTTAATGTAGTATTCTCAAATAATTCTTAAGAATCAGTGCTGCCTTTTCATATATAATATCTCTTGAATATATTTTCAATGCATGCTGTTAAAGATTTCTAAATATTATAAATTGAGTTATATGAATTTGTTATTCCTATATTGTCATTACGTTAGATGCAGTAAATTTGAATTAAAATTTTTATTATAAATATAGTTGAATCAGCTTTCAAATAAAATATTTTAAATATGTATATTTGTAATTATGAAAATTATATAATTATTTTCTATTTTGCTTAAGAAATAAATATGGCAATATTTAAAAGTTATAATTATCTAATAAAAAGATTTTGTACATTATACAAGGTTTAAAATTATCTTTTTAAACCTGTATGTGTAAGACTAAGCATATTTGAATATAACTTTATTCTTTAAACATAATTTTTATATTTAAAAACTTTTTTTTGTTTTGACAGTAGTAATTTCAGATATGTATTTCATATTCATTAAATGAATTAGAATTAAAATATATTTATTTTCTTGTGTTAATTTTGACCCCTTTGTATAAATTACTTCCATATTTGTGATGTTATATTTCAACTTTTATTTTTCTCAAAATGAAATAATTTTTTATATTATTGTCACATAAAAAAATTTTGATTCTATTCATTGATTATAAAATTCATTTTAAATGATGGCAGATATTTGATAAGCATGCAAGCGTTTTTAATTAAATAGCTTACAGTTACTACTTCTTAAACCACTCCTATCCATACTACTTTTAATAAATGTAAATTTTCTATAAAGTTTAGCTTTTATGTTCAGTTAAACTTTTCATATACTATTCACAGTTTTTATTTTGTTAAATTCATGTAGGATATAGTCTATCATTTTCAGATTAAATATGTATATTTTTATTTGTGTATACATTTTTCTTTCTTTTTTTTTTTTTTTCTTCTTTCCCATTCAGGATTTTGAAGATTGCATCTAAAATTGGTTCTTAATCAAAATAAACAGGATCATGGAAGCACTGGATATCTTCTTTAAAATAAAGTGTAATGTTCTGTCAGCTTTAAAGATTCACTAAGTGGGAATACATTTAATATTAAATATGACAGCCAATCTTATTCAGACAACATATTTTTTTCCAAAGTATTTGTAAAGTATTAATTAGTGCATAATATACATTTATATTTTAATATGAAAAATTGGCAAAAGTAATAAATATTCGATTTCAAGCCTACTATATAGTTAAAAATTTACATTGATCCCTCATTTAAATATGCAAAAAAATGCAGATTTTTTTTTTTAATATTTGAGGATATCTATGTATGTATGTATATATGTATATACATATATACACACACATATCCTTTCATATATCTAATTAATAAATTAAAATTATTTTAATGTATAAAGTTATGTTTAAAATATTTCATTTTTGAGGGATTTTTTTTGTTAGGCTTGATAATAATATTAATGTAATTTATGTTTGTGTATAAGTGTGAAATATATGTGTGCATATACTTAAAATCAATTAGTTAATGTAATTTTTATTTGAAGTGTTTATTTACTTTTATTATTATTATTATTATTATTATTTAAAAATTTCAGAAAGGAATCAAGTCATCATAAATGCCTTATTTAAATTTTTATTTATATTTTAAGTGAATTTCAGTTACATTCAATGTTTCTTCTCACTTACTATTGTTATTACAGCCAATGACGTTTGATTTTATTTTCTTTTCTTTTTCTCTTTTTTTTTCTGTGTATTTTTATGCCATGTAGTTAGATCAGCAGAATGAGCATTGGCTAAAAGCAAAGTGACAAATTTTGTGAGACATCTTGGCCTTGATTGTAGGCCTCTGCAGTCAGTTCCAATACAATGACTGATCCCCAGCATCGGTAAAGATTTTAGTTACACAGCGTCTGTTCCTTATGTATACTTATATTTAATATTGTGACAGCTGCCATATATTTATTTATTTATTATAATTATAAATCATTCATCACAGCTGTTGTTCTTTTAAGAACACAGAAAAGGAGAAAATTTTGCAAATTGTCAAATTTTGTGCCAGTATAATTCAAATTAATTTTATTGCTTAATTATCTGTATTTGTAAGTTTTTGCGTGATAAAATATTGGCACAAAATTTGTTTGATTTTTTTTTTTTAATTTTATTTTATTTATAACTGCATATTTTCATCATGATATTAAAATTGACTTTTATAAATTTTCATGATTACAAAATGTTATATATGGATTTTTTTAGAACAAAAATTGATATTAGTAAAGATTAATTATTATGCATTAGTAATGTAGAAATATTTAACAATAGATTACTGGACCCATATTATTTTTAAAAGAACATATCTGTTTCTAGATACAACTCCTAATGTTTAAAGTCATTTCAACTTCATAAAATAAATAAATTGGAAAATAAGTAAGCACAATATGGCTCTTTGTAAATATGCTAGCATATTTACAAATACTATATAAATTTAAAAAAAGAATAAGATAATTGTGAATTTGATGAAAATGATTTAGTTTGTGCTTAAGTGATCTTAACAATTGATGTTTTATATAATTCATTTGATTCAGCTCAAAATAAATAATAATGATAAAAGGACTAAAAATTAAACCATAGCGTTAAGTATTTTATTAACATTGATTATTACAACAGACTTTTGCATATATTAAATTTGTTTACTTTGGGTTAGAATACACTGGGAATTTTAAAAATACCATGTTCTATTAAATTGAACATTGTTTTAATGATGCTATATTATTTGATATAAATTTTGAGAATAGATAATATTAAATTAGTAATATAATTTTTTGAAAATATTTTTTGCATTTTTAATGCTATTTATTTTGTTTTTAAAATAAACTCATGAATTTTTAATAATATTAATAATAGACTTTTCTGCCCATTTTTGTTTGTAGTGAAATTGAGATAACTTTTGAATTTAGAAGTTTAATTTAGAAACATGTTTTTCATCTTAGCTTTAAGAAAATAAAGGAGAAAAAATTTTAAAGATGTAAATATCTATTATTGATTGTTAAATATATTTATAAATTATAAAATGATTAAATAAATTCTATATGATATAGTTGAATTGTAATAAAAACATTTTTTATTTTTTTATAAATTTACATTGAAGTTTAGAAAAATAAGTTTGCTAACTCTAAACACTAGCAACAAACTATTTATAATTCCATTATAAAATTAGATGTATACTTGAACTTGTTGACCTTATTGAATTTTTATGCATTTGGTTGAAGTTAGAAATTTTACAACTTAGTATTTACATGATGCTGAGATAATACATATATATTGTTGTAAAGATAGCATCATGAAAAGCAATAAAACAGAGAAAATAAAATCATTATAGAGTAAGAATTTAAAGATATAAATTTTTATATCTTCATAAATTGTAAATTTAAATTTTAAAATAGTCAGTAACAAATTTTTTAAAATTATAATTAAAATGGTGCATAAAAATTAGTTTTTATAATTCATGCTCTTGGTTTTCAAAAAGAAAATATTGTATATTTTATTTTTATGGGGGATCATCAATAGTCAATTAATACATATCATTTCTCCCTAATGAGAGAAATAAAATAAATATTGGACCATTACAGTAATTTGTTCTTGAATGGTTTTTTTCTATAACATTGATAAATTATAATTTGAAAATGCAAATAAATATACTAATAACTACAAGTGATTGCTTGCACAAATTGCCAATTAAATTTTTTTTTAAGATAATAGGATGTAATATCTTATGGAAAGTAATTTTGATATAATAATTTAATAGAATTTATTAAATTTTATTGTATTATATAGAAAGACAATTCTTAATAATGAAAAATAGATTTTATGATTATCAATTTCTTAGAAAGTCCATAAAAAAAAACAAAGGATAAGTTCTGCAATAATAAGTTGATATCATTTAAAACCTCAATAGATTCTGTGTAATATAATGTATTAAGCCTATATGTGATTTGTATCATTTTATGCCAATTTAGGCATAAAATGATACAAACTACATACATTTAAATGAAAGATAAAAATACTTATTTTAAATCATACTGTTTAACTAAAGCAGTTGAAATAGACCTTTTTTGTAGTTGTATTCATTTATTGACATTCAATGTATAGTGTATACTAATGCACAAACTTGTCATATATATGCAAAGTTAATGAGGAATGGTGTCATTTTGACATTATTTTTTAGAGTTTAGTTTCTCTTTATTTTAGGTTACAAGTAAAAGGAATTAAATTCATTTGAAATGATTAGTATTATAATAGAATTTTTAAATAAGAAATCCCCCCCCCCACCCCACACACACCTTAAATTAGAATGCAGAACTGGAGTTTATTAATTTACAGTAAAAGTTATGTGGATTGAATTAATAAACATTTGATTGCTTAAAACTACAAAGCAGCATATGATGCTTAGATATTCAGTAAAAGTTATGTGTATTGAATTAATAAAAAATTGGTTGCTGAAAACTACAAAGCAGCATATGATGCTTAGAAAAAAAAAAAATGAAATTAAATTAGATTTTTTGGGAATGAAAATTTTTTCACATTTGTAAATTGATGGACTAAGAAAATGTTTTATCTAATTATGATGAATAAAAATAGGATTTTCTCTTCCCAAAGCTACTAATATTAAAATATAAAGGATTTAAAAGTACTATTTAATTTTATAAAAATTGCAATTGTATGTAAATTAGAGATATTTGTTTTAGTTATTGAATATTATAAAAAGTACATCTTTCCACACATACAATGTGTGCATGTATGTATAAATGCTTCAGTTATTTTATAATTTTTATTTTATATTTCTCATTTATGATAAGTTCTCTTCGTCAAAACAAATTTCATATATTCTCTCATAAAAATCCAAATTTATTAAAGGAAATAAATTATTTTATCAATTTTTTATATTGATCTTTGTCTTAAGTTCATATAGTCAACTTTGTTTCTCAGCTTTTTATAGTCCCATCCTTTATATGCATTATAATTGATTTTATTAAGGATCCTTACTTGAATTATAATTTTTTTCATTTATCTAATAATATTTCTATCTTTTAAATCCTTTATTCAATTTATTATTATTTTTTATTAAATTATATTTTCCAAGTATTTCTTCATATCTTTAAATTTTCTGCTCTTTAAAAGCTACATCAAACATTTAAATTTAAAATTCAATATGTCTTAAATTAGCAATCTATTTAGTCATAGCATTTTTCATTATAATTTGAATGCTACTTATAGTCATTGCATTTCTCATTACAAAACAGATTGATACTTACATTACTAGTTAGTTAACTTTAAATGTTTAAAACAGTCACATTATTGCTATAACTGTCAACTATTATTCAGTCTTATTTTTTCTGTTTTTCATTATTACTTTATTTAATTCACATAAATTTCCCTATTTATTATTTTATGCGCATGTTCTCATTTCATTGTAGTAAATCCATCTCCAAGTTCTTTTATACCTTTAAAAAATCAGTTTATTTAGATGACAGCATAACATTTAAAGCAATCCACATTACTTGTAATACTTTAGTTTATATTTTTACTCATAGAATTTATAAAGAAATTTGAAGAGACTTGTTAGTTATAATTTTTTATATTTTCCAAGGCTCATGTACTTTGTAATTCATTAACAAGTTTTATTTATACCTGGGTCTTTTAATGGGCTTTGGTTGAGCTAATAACAAGACTGCATCTTCAAACCATTTTCTAAATACTTGTGTCTTTCTTTGTTGTTTAGTTCAAAGAATCCTCTGTTTTTTATTAAATTCTGATATAAAATCATTCAATAGGCAAATTAAGTTTAATTTTTTTTTTCTAAATAATCCCATTTTTTAAAATCTTTTTGTCTTCAAAATCCCAGTATGTTTAATGATAGTTATTTATGCTAATAATCTCTAGTATCAAAATTGTTTTTGAAAAGCCGGATCTTTTTTTTTTTTTTTAAATGACAATTATATTTTCTTCTTAGCTTTTTGTGATTTACAAAATTCGAAATTGTCTTTCCATTGATTCATGTTTTTATATCTTGAAATGGGTTCTTAAATTTACTCTTCAGTTATTAAATTAATATCCATAATAGGTTGGTTAGACTAAATAATTTAACTCTTGCTTATTTTCTTAAGGCGTTTTATCATTGTTTAATTGCTAGTTTCTATATTGTTTTTTTTTTTTTAATATATTCTTATCACTCTTTATGCTTTTAACATCTATAAGTTTTTTTTTTTTTTCATTATTCTTATATTGGTTCAGCTTGGCACACAGTACATCAAAATGGAACTTGCTATCTGGAAATTTTAGTTTTCTATACTCAATCCTTCAAGAATAAATAGTAACAAATATTTATTTTCTATAATAAAGTGAATTTAATCATTGTATTAATGTGTGTCGTTCATTCGTATTTATTCATTACAAATAGTTGGAAGGAAAAACAAAATTAGACACTATATAGATATCGATTACATTTTATGCTTTTAACATCTATAAGGTTTTTTTTTTCCATTATTCTTGTATTGGTTCAGCTTGGCACACAGAACATCAGAATGGAACTTAGTACCTGGAAATTTTATTCTTCTATATTCAGTCCTTCAAGACTAAATAGTAACAAATATTTCTTTTCTATTAAGTGAATTTAATTATTGTTCTAAAGTATTACTATGTGTATTGATCATTCATATTTGTTCATTATGAATAGTTGGAAGGAAAAACAAAATTAGACACTATATAGATATCTATTACATTCAGAATAAGTTATATTTACCTGTTTAACTGCTTGGATCTAAAATGCCATATTGAATTTTTTAAAAAACTAGCCTGAGACACAATTTTCATAATAACTTCAGTTTTAATTATGTTAGAGCAAAAAAAAATTGCATTAATAGAAACTAGAAAAACTAAGGAAAACAATAAATCTAAGACAAATAGTGATAACCATTTAAAAAATAAGGAAAAAAAGAAATTTTGACATCCGAAATAATTATTATTTTATTGTTTGTTTATAATTTCTAATTCATCACTAGCTAAATTTACATTATATCTTCAGTTATAATTTCTTTGTATTCTTCACAAAATTATCTTTCAAACTATATATAATACGTCTTACCTGAGATAATCTATAGCTTCAGAATCTCCAAAAGTATTCACATAAGAATTCTTCATTTTTATCTTGTACCCCAAAAGTTATCAAATGTCAAGGGCATCTATAATAAAAGATACAAAACAAATCATTTCCAGTAGATAGATATGCATTTGTCATCATAGCAATTGGCTTCTTGTCTATCTAAAACTAGAAATTGCAGGCTTCTGTCTGTATCACTGATAAAATGAGTTTCATCTCTTCATTTTATATATTTTTGCGTACACCAGTGATGCTTATATTCTTTATGCACACCAGTGATGCTTATATTCTTTATGCACACCAGTGATGTTTATTCTTCATGCACACCAGTGATGGTATCTTGTTACATTTATTGTATCACATAGATATAATTTATTTGCATATAGTCCATTTGTTAGCTATAGACTTGAAAATAATGTGATGAAACATAGCAAAACCAGAATGACTCCACAGCATGAGTATCAAGGCATTTGACTGCATATGCAATCTTTCTGTACATTTGATTATTAGTTTTGTAAATCATTACTTGTAAACACAAACATACCATATAAACATAATAATAATTTATTAAACTTTTTGAGAATCATTATTTTTATAAAATAAGTGGATTAGAACTTAGAAAATTACCGTAGATATGAATTCTATATGAGCATAAATAAATATATAATTGATATATATATACACACTACTACAAACTCAAATTAATAAAAATGAAATCATTTTTTCAAATAATTAAAAAAAAATTAAAATATTAAAAAAATTAAAATTGTATACTTACGAGCCTGATATTCTGCTTACGTTTAGACTCCATTGAATCAGAGTATTTTTATTCCGATAAAAGCATATTTGAAGGCCGATAAGTATTTTCTGTCTTTATCGATGCATGGAAATTACAAAATTGATAAAAAAAAAATGAAATGCCCCGGTTATGAAAAAAATTAATGAAAAATCCAAATTTCATCGGATTTTTTTGTTAAAATCTTTCGAAAGCTATATCAGATCTATCAAATGCCTGTATTTCTGTTGACGTCATGCTTATAATTTTTACTTCAGTAAAAAATGAAAACATTTCGATCGATCAAAAAAGACACGCGGGACACCCACTGACTAATCCTAAGCAGTTAAAGAGGATTATTTAAACTTCTTTGTATCAATAAATTCAATCTGTGTTCAAATTACAATCTTTAGTATCTATATAAATATATTAGATTATTAATAAAGGTGGGATTCCAGCTTTATTGTTAAAAGAAAGTTGCCTTGGCAACAGCTTGAAATTGTTGATTGATATTGGGATTGTCTAGGTATTGACTGGTTTTTAATGATATCTGTTTTAGTATTATTATTTTTTGTGTGTGTATAATTAATTAATTCTTCTGAATTTTATTTTTTATTAATTAGTAAGATGGTGTTATGTATTTGATATATGAGAGAATAATTGAAATTAGGAGTATTATTATTACAATTAAAATGGTAATAAATGACTAATGCTATGATGTCATAATTACAACTATACGTATCTATTTTCAGTCAAAAAAATAAATATTTACAAATTGTCATGATATATCAAAAATATATTTAAACTTTTTAAGACTGGCAGCTTATACAATTTTTAAGATATTACTTTATAATTATTATAAAAGACTTAATCTTTGTATTTTATTATTTCTGACTTGGAGAAAATATATAAATATCTTGATTTTTTTACTTGTCATTATAGGATATTTTAGTTGTTTTTATATTATTGTAAACTGCTTTCTTAGACATATCAATTATTGGTATATACAATTATTTTCAAATTCTATTTTTAAAATAATTTGTTTTCTCTTATCTATTTAACCCCCCCCCCCCCCAATATATATATATCAGGATATTGTAGAATACTTTATTTAATAGTTTCAAAAACATGTTTCTTTAGACTAGACATTGACAACAGTTAGATATTTTTATCTTAGTAAAGTGATCAGATGTTAAAATAGAACATTTTATATAAAGCAGGTAATAAATACCAATTCATTCAATGTCATTTAATTATTTAGTAGAGATCTGCAAGAGTTAATAATAATCTATAATAGTCGAATATAAGGATGCAGATAAAGCTTTTTTAATGTTTGAATTTTTAATTGCCTTGACTTTAATTTTTTTTCTCTTACGCAGTATTTGTATGTTGATAGATTAAGAATTTCTGCAATTATATTAAAAATGCAGATAATCAAAAAAAAAAAAAAATCCATATTCATGAATCTAATCTATTTTAACATAAAGGTTAGTTTATAAATCATGATGTCATTGTGCAGATTAATTTTTTTTGGGGAAAAAAAAATGTATTTATTAGTTTTTTCCAATTTGTAGATTTACCTATCAAGATGGTACGGAGTCCATCTCCAATGCCAGAAATGGAACAAACTGGTCCAGTTTTGGCTGGACCAGGTGCCAAGAAGGATCTTCCACTACTTCCAATGGGTCTCCCAAAATTATCATCAGAACAGCAGGAAATGGTGACCAAAGCCAAGAAGTATGCCATGGAACAAAGTATCAAAAGTGTTTTGATGAAGCAGACTATTGCTCATCAACAACAGGTAATGGTTACTTAATAGTTATTTCCAAAATTAGAAAAAGTTAATTGCTATAGGTTATATATACACACACTCATGTATGAATGTTGGAAAAAAAAATGCAGAAGACATATGTGAACAGATTTAATTTATAATTTTATTTTGGAATAATAATTGATATATTTATTCATAAAAATAAATGAGAAATTTGATGGAATTTCATATAAAAATGTTAATAACTAGAGATTTTAATAGTTTATTAAGTGACTGTTCATCTTTGATTGTAAACATTATATATAATAAAAGAGTTTTTATTAATCATGATCTGATGATAGAAAGCATAAAAATGAATTGTGAATACAGGGCTTGAATTAAAGGTGTATGCTATATTTATATATAAGGATCTTGTTATTCTAGTTAGAGCAACCGCCTATAATATATATCACCTGGACTTGAAAAAATGTTTGTTTCAAGGTTGAAACACAATTTTTTCTTTAAGTGGTCAGCCTATGGTTAATCTGACTAGCCATCCAGTATTTGTAAATTAGATGTAAAATTGTCAGCCTATGGTTAATCTGACTAGCCATCCAGTATTTGTAAATTAGATGTAAAATTACTACGCTCCTAACTAGCATTTGAAAAGCCTGTTGAATTATACCTTCATTGTTTTTCAGATGTGGAGGGGGCTGTTGAAAAGTTTTTCGACAGTAAGTTATTTAAAATCTATTGTTTTTTTTTAGTATTAAAAGTAGATACTGTATTATTTCAAATTTAAGAAGCATTAGGATTTAAAACTTGGAAAATTTGAAAAAAAAATTAAAAATGAATTTATTGATAAATAAGAATCATTTTTGTTTACTTGAATAGAAACTGATATAAATATAATAAGCTCATCTAATTTATTGCACATTTTTCTCGGATATACTTTCACTTCCAACATCTTCACTTTCAGAACTTGGATTCTCAAGATTATCATTTAAATAGCTAGCAATGCAACATTTTATGAAAGATTTTTTGATAATTTTTTTTAGGGATATCTTTCCAAGACTGCAAAACCCCACTGAGCTATTGTAGAATACGAAGTTTGTTTTATTTTACCAGTTGATATCAAAGAATGATCTCAATTTAACCATGCTTCATAATGGGTTCTCATTCTATCTGTAAAAGGTTTGTTAATAGACACATCAAATGGTTGGAATTTACAAGTCATATTGCTGATATTATTACCAGATCACAATTTTTTGTTTTTATTTTAAGCTTAATGTCATCCAATTATACGGTATGTTGCAACCAAACATTATTTCTTGTTCAATTTGCTTTTATGTAAAAGGAAATTCTATTAAAATTTGAATCATTTTTCTAAAACAGTATTTTCACAAATTTTCTAGGAAAAATTAAAAATGTGTTAAAGACAGACTAAATTCAAAATGAAAACGTCTGGAATTGTCAAAATTATTGGTAGATGATGCTCTAATGTGTAGAGAACAATAAACAACCAATAAGTGCCTTGGAAGGAGGTTCTTATCATATTTTTATAACTTTAAATCTTATTGATTTATTAGTTGTAAAAATTTTTTAAAGGATATTCAGTATAGTTTTCTCGATAAAATAATGGTGTAAAATTGGCAAAATAACTTTAAAAGTAGCAGTTTAATAGAGAGCTAAAGTTTTTTACGAAATTAGTTCAGAAATTATTGACATTTAATGTTAAATCTTTTTTCTTTTGATTAAAAAAGATTTAACATGGTATTGTACACAGGGATATCAATTGTAGTACTATGTGCAAATATAGCGTAAAGCAAAGAACAGCAGTAATAAGATGTTGAAAATTGTCATTTTTTTACGGGTCCAAAATTTGGGGAAAAAGTGCATCTTATATTTGAATTAATATGGTATATAGAAACTAAAAATTTAATTTTAAATAATTACTATTTTAAAAAAATAAAACAAATCTTTTATTAGAAAGTAAAGTTAAAATGTCATATACACTATTTCGTTTATAATAATGAGTTTATGATCAGTTGTTCCAGGAGGTCTGATGATGTTTGAGTGACAAAATGATAAATACAAATGCAATAATTTCATTCAATTGACTAAACTTTTTTTTTTTTTACTTCTCAATGGATCCAGGAATCTTTAGCTTTCGAGTTGATCATTTTTTATTTGTGCTAGACTGCAAAAAATATATTTCTTGATAAAATGAATCTTAAAACTTTTAAATTTCTTTAGGATATAAGGCTGAAAAAGTTCATAAGAGGGGTGGGGGGAATTATAATTTATGGTGAATAAAAAAACACTAATTAAAACTTTTATTAGGAAATGAACATCTATCTAAAGAGTCTATTTTTGATGATAAAAGGAGTCTGCGTAACACACATTTGTTTTACAAAGATTTATTGAAGTGAAAATTTTAAAACAAACCAATGATAATAAAGTATTGGCATTTTGATTTGAAAAGATATAAAGTTTTTATCAGATTACTGTTTGTATTTTCAAAAATATTTAAAAAATAGTGTAAATTCAAAAAAAATTAAAAAATTCTTTTTAATAGAAATGGTAAATGCATTTATTTAATAATATTTTAGATTTATACAAAGTTATCAAAAAAATTAGACATTAAAAAAATTTATAACTAATAAAGATTTTATTACTTCTGATCAATAATTAATGATTAGTCAGTATATTTGAATTTTATTATTTAAAAATTATATTAATAAATTTTAATAAAACATTAGTATTTTTTTAAGTATATTCATAATTATGATTTTATTGCTTATATACATATAGTATATTCAAATAGTTGGAAACTCGTTAATAGGAAACTACTCAACATTTTATTTAATTTGAAAATATTTCAATCTCATGTCATAATAAATTAACATGAAAACTTGTAATGTGTGAAATATCATTAATATGGAAAATGCTTTTGGTTTTTTTATTTTACAAAATGTCATTTTTATTAATATATAGTTAGATTACTTTCAATAACTAACATTGTTAACTTATTTTCTAGACATTATGAGAATGAATTATACTAAAATTGAAGATTTTTTAAAAAAAATGCATTGAAAAATGTTATAAGTTGTTGCAGCACCTTTTTAAGCATTGAAAGGAAATTTAAAAAAAAAATGTAAAAAAATTGCAATTGTTTTGAAATACAACTAAAATAGCAATTGTTTTGAGATACAACTGTCTTAATAAAATGGATTTGTAAAGATTTCAATCATTACTGTAAGCATTTTATGTGGATCGGGCAGGAAAATTGAACATGCTGGTGTTGCGAAGGTTTATTAAATATGTTACTCTATGAAAGTAATGATAATGCCAGTTCTTATCAAAAAAAAATTGTGAGGGAAAGAAAAAAATATTTGTTAGTTCAAGTGAGATTTGTCAAAATTTCAGTTGCATTTCTTTTTTTTTTTACTTTGTCATATATTCATTTCAAAATTTCATTAAAAATGGAAACGAAGAAAATCCATTATGCTGTTTTTTTTAAAAAAATTTCTAATTCAGTAATATATAACAACATCTCAAAAAATATATATTTATATAGAAAAGCCTTTTTCATTATATAATTTTATGCCCTTTTCAATAGTAAATGTCATCTGTTTTACCTAATAATATATTATTGTATACAGTATGGTTATTGTTTTATAATAGAAAACTAGTAATAAATAAAAAAAAAGAAAAGAATAAAATTGATATTATGATCTAGCAATCCAAATTATTAGTAAATCAATAAATACAATTTGTTATTAATGTATTAAATGTAAGATCCTTAAAGGTTACTGTAATTTTTTTAAAATTTTATAATTAATGTGAGATCTTGATCTACATGAAATTTTATATTTAGTATTCTTTTTGATTAAAGACATTTGTAATTAGATTATATTGTAACAGAATAGCGTTACATAGGGTTTGAACCCTATGAAAATTAAAGATATATTAACGACGAAATAAATGACAGGTACAAAACTTTTTAAAAAAAAAAACGATCTTGTTTTAAGAATAAACGAGAAACAGCCGTGTCTAAAGCAGATCGCAGCTATACATGAGTACCTGTCAGATTTATTGAAATAAAATTAAAAGAGTTTTTATTTTTTGAGGAATTAATTTATTATAATCATTATTTGTCAAGTTTGCTTTTTTTTGTCATTTCGTTTTAAAAGAAACAGGGAATGTTCGAGAACAAATTAGAAAATTTATTAAATCATTTTGAACAAAAGGGAAGGAAAAAAAAAAAAAAATAAGTAAATTAATTAATCTGTAATAGGTAAAAAAAATTCCAAGCGATCTAAGATATTTTGAATGGGGGGCAATTAGTAGAGTCAAATTTAGAGAAGTTGAAACAATAAGCAGGATGTATGTTGGTAAAGTCTAGATAACAATCCAAATTTAGAAGCAGAGGTGATAAAAAGTGTACACTGCTATTGTACTACTTAGACTTCTGACTCTGGCTAAAACAATATGCAAGAAAAAATGGAAAAACTAAATTAAATTCCCACGTGGTGCAAATGTCACAGAAACTATTAAATAAAGAGGATCCTTGATTAGCAAATAAGAACTAATGACTTATGAGTGCATGATAGAGATTGGAGGAAAAATTCAAGGTGTCACGGCGGGAAAGAGGAGAGAAGAAAAAGGCAAGACGGAACCGAAAAAGGACACTAAATTGAAAGTTGTTGAAGGCGAAATCAAGTTGAATTGTAGCGGAAAGTATTATTAATTTTTTGCGGAGCTTCCGATTAAGTACTTGGACTTCCTAACCTACACTTGTGTAATATCGTAGCCGAAATGCGTTGCTGAATCCAAAATTCGCGGCTTGGCCGCCGAACCTTCGCACCTGGCACTGCTGATCGTCCTAGAATGCTCTCAACCTCGGAGAAAATGAACTCAAGGACCACACACACCCTGGAAGCCTCACCCAGAACCGACAGGCGGAATTAATAAAATATCGCTCAGGATCCCATTACAGTCTTCTCGTCCCACAGGTAGTTATTTTTAACATTTGCTTACACATTCATGCACCAGATAAATACTTTAAAGTGGAGAACGATTTACCAACATTAAGTATAAAATGATTAAATTGCTAATGACCAACCGAACCACTAAAGAACTCAACCAGTATAATATGTACAATTAATACTCAGCTAAGATCTATGTAAGTTAATATTCGCTTCCGTAATTGTGTTATCTAGACTTACTAAATTATATATCTGCATAATAATTTTATTTACCCAGTTTACAAATAAATCATTCACTTAATTAATGTTTCTTTTATTGATCGCTTGGAATTTCAAATTTATTTAACCAATGTTGAATGAGTGCGGGAGTGATCTATTTTATATAATTTGAATGGGTGCATTTAATATGTTAGTTAAGCGTTAAGTATATTTATAGCATTTATAATTGTCGTACCATTCTTAGGTTAAGGTTAAGTTTTGGGAGATTTATTCTGGGGGATATAGGGCGGGCCTAACCATGATAAAGGCATGTCAATAGTGTGTTAAGAGTAATGAGCGATATAGTTCGGAAATAGTGGCTGTGTTCATTTCTTGCTGTCCGCTGGAGCGTTGCTTGGGCATGTTCTGTGATATAGTTGAGTGAGCGTGTGCACGTGCGTGGCGAGCTTGAAAGGGTTCTCCTGGCGCCTATTACTCGGATTCAATCTGAATCTAGGTATGAAACAAATAAAACGTACGTGTATATGTGTTTGAAACTATTTTCACAAAACATTATGTAACCCCGGACGACAGAACACAGCGGGTTCGTAAAAAGGGAATCGTCAATAGAAAGCCAGAAGGAGAACTAGTGTCCGCAGATATATAGACGAGGGTTCGGGTTACAATATATATATTCTCATTAAAAATGCAATTTCTTAGAAAAACTTGCTCCTATCTTAAGTATTGTGTGACATTATAAATTGATTTGATGTTGAAAGATGAATCAGTTTTTATTATTCAAATTTCTCTATATATTATAATTCATACACAGTATTTTTGTTTTCTGTTCCAACTTTTGATTTTTTTTTTCTAATATTCATTAATATATTTACTTTTTTGAGCTCTGTGTGAAAATTATGAAGCATAGTATTAAAATAAAATAAAATCAGTATTTCTTTAAACATTCACATTTTTTTAATGTTTTATGTGGATAAGAACTTTATATACTAATTTTTATTTTTTCTGTTTGATATGGAAGTAGGAAACTAAATTCAGATTGAATACAGGTACATTGTCATTAATCTGGCACTTGATTTCGAATCCAGGTATTTTCAAGCACTGATATATTGTTAAAAATTTAATAACTTAATTTTAATATCTAATTTTGTATATATATAGTCAAATACATTACATTAAGTAATAACAGTAATACAACTATTAATTTTAATATCATTAAACCCTTTTTATATTGTAATCCAAAATGTAAAACATTTTGTGCATTTGTTTTCTCACCGATCTTATTTTTTCTAAATTCTGTAAAATTTAAGAATTGGATTTAACTTTTTACAAATCTTTACTAAAAAGTTGCTAATTGTCTCGTTGAAATTTTTTAAAGAAAAAAATAATGCATGATGTTTTCCATGAATTTCATTTTCAGTTGTCTGCATACATTAATATAATTATTGAACTATGTTATTGTGTTTTTTTTTAAATATGAATCTGTCAGAATTTTAATTAAAAAAATTGCACTTGTGAACATTTAAAAAGCACTTTTGCCTATAAAGTGGAAATTGTTCAAATACAAAGAGCTGGATTAATGATATTCTATCTGTAGTACATGCATCAGAATAATATTTATTCATATTTTTAAAAATTAGAACTGTTCAGCTATTTTTTTTTTTTTTATAAAGGATTTTTTTTTTTTGTTTAGTATATGTGTGTGTATATATATATATTTAAATTAAATGATGCTTTTCTAGATTGGTGTCATTTTTTTTTTATCTATTCTATCTTATTTATTCTAATAAGAGAATGAAATGAAATGAAAAAACATTGAAATATTTAATGCTTTTTTGTGATTCCATTAGAGAAAAAAAGATTGTGCATTGTGATATCTATAAAACTTTTTTTTTCAGAGTTGTCTGATAATTTTTTATTTTTACGATGATTAATTTTGCCATTTTAAATGTATATATATGACAAATATAATTACTTATTGGCAGTCTACTGCAAGTCTACATTCATCAGGTTTGTCCAACCTATTATCTGCTTTTAGTAAAGATAAATTTATGGATCACCATGAAACATAAAAAATTGCACATTTGAGTTTAGATTTAACAATTTGGAAAAAATGTATATAAAATGAGTATTTGGTTAACATAAACATGTAGTAGTTAATTAAAAAACATTCTTAATTAACATCTTGGATTTATGTATACTACATCGAACATAATTTTTATGTGCTTCATTTTTTTTTACATAGAAAAATTGATTAGCTTAAAATTTTACTTCATTTCCTTAAGCAATTTAATAGTAATAGTAACAAGTCAGAAGTCACATGACTTATATATAGCTTGCACTTACTAATATGTAAAGTTAAGAGCGTGCTAATAGCTCTAAACAAGCTTTTTTTTTTTTTATTTATGATAAATGCTACTACAAGAGAAGGCATTCAAATCATGGTCCCCATCCCCAGACCGGTTTCGACCTATGGGTCTCTTCAGTGAGGAGTTGGGACATTGGATCTAAAAAACCAACTCAAGCAAAGCATTTATCTAAAAGATAATTGTTAGAAGAAGATCTGAAACTTTTAGACATCTACATGTCTTTAAAGTCAGCTCTCCAACTGAAAAAATCATATGGGCCTGAACTTAATTCAGATACTCCATATATTAGTAGGCTTAGCTCTTTAATTTAGCTAAAGCCACAACAGCAAAATAATAATAGTAATAGTAACAAGTCAGAAGTCACATGACTTATATATAGCTTGCACTTACTAATATGTAAAGTTAAGAGCGTGCTAATAGCTCTAAACAAGCTTTTTTTTTTATTTATGATAAATGCTACTACAAGAGAAGGCATTCAAATCATGGTCCCCATCCCCAGACCGGTTTCGACCTATGGGTCTCTTCAGTGAGGAGTTGGGACATTGGATCTAAAAAACCAACTCAAGCAAAGCATTTATCTAAAAGATAATTGTTAGAAGAAGATCTGAAACTTTTAGACATCTACATGTCTTTAAAGTCAGCTCTCCAACTGAAAAAATCATAAGAGCTGACTTTAAAGACATGTAGATGTCTAAAAGTTTCAGATCTTCTTCTAACAATTATCTTTTAGATAAATGCTTTGCTTGAGTTGGTTTTTTAGATCCAATGTCCCAACTCCTCACTGAAGAGACCCATAGGTCGAAACCGGTCTGGGGATGGGGACCATGATTTGAATGCCTTCTCTTGTAGTAGCATTTATCATAAATAAAAAAAAAAAAAAGCTTGTTTAGAGCTATTAGCACGCTCTTAACTTTACATATTAGTAAGTGCAAGCTATATATAAGTCATGTGACTTCTGACTTGTTACTATTACTATTATTATTTTGCTGTTGTGGCTTTAGCTAAATTAAAGAGCTAAGCCTACTAATATATGGAGTATCTGAATTAAGTTCAGGCCCATATGATTTTTTCAGTTGGAGAGCTGACTTTAAAGACATGTAGATGTCTAAAAGTTTCAGATCTTCTTCTAACAATTATCTTTTAGATAAATGCTTTGCTTGAGTTGGTTTTTTAGATCCAATGTCCCAACTCCTCACTGAAGAGACCCATAGGTCGAAACCGGTCTGGGGATGGGGACCATGATTTGAATGCCTTCTCTTGTAGTAGCATTTATCATAAATAAAAAAAAAAAAGCTTGTTTAGAGCTATTAGCACGCTCTTAACTTTAAGCAATTTAAATTTTACAGATTTCTAGTGAATTCTTAATTTTGAAATAAAATTCTCCTCATAATGAAAAGACAAATTTTTTTGTGTCTGCCATTGTGTTAATTCAGTCATATATTATCTAATATTATATAATAAGAGCTATCATTGGTAATAGCTTCATATTATTAAATAATTTTCGTAACTGGTTGAAAAATGATTATATCATTGAACTATACATCAAATGTATTGGTAAATCTTAGGCCGTTTGTTTTTGCATACATGTGCAATACAAATCAGATAAGTTTGCTTCCTCCATCTTATATAAAATAAACAATTGATTTACTTATCATCATTATTAGAAATCTTTTATAAATCAAAATTTGGGCAAATAAAAGAAAAATAGTTAGAAGCATATGTTCTATTTAAAAAGTTTTATAAAGGAATATATTGAAAATTCATAAGAAATTTGCTTTATAATCTAATGGCTATCCAAATAGAAATAATTATTTTTATATTTACAAAAGAGTTACTAAAAGCCCATTTTATTATATCATCATCATTCAATTTTTTTTTTGAGAATTAGAAACATTTCAAATTAGTCAGTAATTCAAATTTACTTTTTTTAAAAAAAAATTATATTAAAAATATTCCTGATAATTCTTAAGAAGTAAGAACTCCCCCTTTTTAAACCAGCACCAATGCTAATTTTTGGGAAAAAGAGACTTGCATACAAAATGTGTCAAAAACATCTGCTTTTATAATTAAATTATTGTGATTTCAGTTGTTAAAAAATATTACCTAAGTACTTTAAAAAATGTAAGAAATGTCATTTTTGACTGCATTTTAAATAATTGTAACCTTGAATTTAAAATACAAATTTCTGTATAAAAATTGTCATTGTCAATTTTTTTATGCTCTCCTTTTTTTAAAAAAAAAACGATGAGACTTATTTAAATAAATCTTTGTGAAATTATTTATTATTTGAAATGATTTTATAAAACTGGAAAGAAATTGGAACAGTTTTTTGTTAAGGTTTCATGCTAGCTAATAGAATAATTTTATAAAATTATCTAATTTTTTAAGAATCAGAATTTTTTTAGTATTTATCGAAAGCCTTTAATTTTATAATAAAACATTAATAAAATTTCATTATGTTATATTTTGTATAAATGTGTGTGTGTAAGCCTAATCACAGAACAAACAAGTCTGAATACATCACTACGCTAGATTCCAAAGAATCATTTAAATGAACTTTTTATTACAACTTAGTGTCCTCCCACCATACTGGCGCTATAATGGAACTATTAAATACTGATAATTGTATTAATAAATCTTGCTCATCAGTTCTGATAATTAATTTCGGTTTATATAGAAGACATTAGCAAAAGTATTTTTAATCAGCTTTTCAATTATGTGACTTACTAAACAAAATTTTACAGTAAATCTACCTTTTTGAGATTAATTAGTATGAGGAAAAAATTATTAGTTTGTGTAAGTTCTTTACTTTCCTCCATGATTTTTTTTTTTTTTTTAAAGTTATTTTATTAGGATATATTTGTTTTTTTTTTTTAACACCTTTTTGATTAATCATATACATAAATGTTTGTGTATTTGTCTATGCTAATTTATCTAAATAAATATTAGAAATTTTACCTTTTTACAAAATGTTAAATGTTCTATGTGTATGAATGAAACTGTAAAAGTAAACAGAAATTTCCTGGAAAAAATGAAGTCTCATAATAAGTTATGAATTGATAAAAATAACACATTGAACTTTTCTTTTTGTATTTTTGTTAGAAAATAAACAATGCATAATTAACTGAAACATTTGATATGTAAATGTGAAATTCTCTAATGGAATATATTATTTTTTTAATAATTGCTATAATATTGATGCTTATTTGTAATTTTTGTCATAAATAATTTATATCAAAAAGTTTTCAGCATAAGTCATGAATGTATTGTATTACTATTACAAATTATCAAGACTGGCCATAATGATCTGTATATTTAAAAAGAGGGGGGGGGGGGAATTGATTGGTCTGCTTGTTGGTATTTTATTTTTCAAACAGTTCTCAGAAATAAAGGTTTCATATTGCTTTTTATTTATAGCTTGCTTTTTGTTATTTATGCCTACCTGCACTTTTATTTTTATTTTTATATCTGTTGTGTCTATATAACGGGTATGGACAACCTGTAGCTGCTTATGATTTTTTTTATGGCACATTTAATTTACGATTATGTATCGGCATAATTATAATTTATATGAATCTTCAAAAAATAATTTTATTTTGATATACTTTATACAAAATAGAATCTTTGAAATTTTTTACTGGTGTGGCCTCATTTATGATGAGGAATACCTCATGAGGGCCACTGTTCAAAAAATTTGTTGCCCATACTTGCTATATACAATTTTATTTGCAATTTATTAAACAAAAATTTTGCATTTTAGTATAACTTCAGCCATCACTTTTTTTTTTTTTGAGCATGGTTTTATATCATAGCATTTTTTTTAAAAAATCTCCTACACCCTCCTAATTTGCTTCATAGTGCCCATTTTGTTATATTTAATATGAATTGAATGTTAAAATATGTCTTGTGAATATTTTATTAAAGAATTTTATTAAGTTTTTCGATTTTAATTTATATATTGTAAATAATTTTTTATTGTTAATGAGTTATTCATTTTATGTATGCTTATTTATATATATTTATTCATTTATATCTTACTATTTTTGTGTATGTGTGCTTATATAAATTCGTAAGAAAAACTTTATTTGTTGGATATTTAATTATATAGTTTTAATGAGTTATGGGTTTTGAAAACATGATGCTAAAGTGCTTCAATACAATTAATTTAACATTTCTGATTTCATAGATAACTTCAAATCTCCATAATGGGCTATTGTTTTTTTAAAGAAATGGCTTGATTCACTGAATCCTGATTTCATGCATATGAAGAATTGATCAATTTATATATTTGATTTTAAAGTTTTGAATTTTTTTCTTTTGAAAACTTGAGCAAAATGTAAATTCAATGGATATCTTAATTTATCAGCTTCATAAATAAAAGTTCATAAAGTAAAATTCTTTTAGAGTGCACATTAATACCATATAAACTTAGGAGGAAATTCTTTTAGAATGAACATTAATATCATATTAAATTAAGAGGAAATTGTAAATTTTTCAATTTAAAAATAAATTAGAAGTTAAAACAAGTACACCTGGGTTTCGTTTTATGCGGTAGATAGGTTCCTCAGAAAACACGCACAAAAGAAATCGCACAATGGGGGATATGTTCCAGTAATTTTCAGAAATCTCATAAAAGCAACGAGGAAAAATTACTTTAAAATTCGCATTAAAAAAAATAAGAAAATAAAGTATGACTAATAAAAAATTTCAAATATTTGAAAAAAATTAATACAAGACAAACTTTTTTTACTTTTTTTATTAACTACAGTATTTAATTTTACATTTTTTCATACATATTTTAATCATTACCGCTATTTGAGAATATGCGTTCATTTGTGAATCAGATTCATGATGTATGTACAACTAGCGCCACTTTTAGTCTTGTGCTTTGTTAATGGTTTTCTGTTTTTATATTAAAAAAAATGAGATCGCAATCAAAACAAACAGATTATACATTGTAATTAGAAAGATTATTTTCAGTTTAAAAAAATCAATAAAATCTTCGTTATTTATTTTAACAATCTAAAAAAAATTTTATTTGTTATATCTAACAAAATACGTTTTAAAAGTTTAAAATTTTTGAATATTTATTGCGATATTTTTATACATAAGTATAAATCTATTATTATTTACTCATTAGTATAAGTAGGTTATTTACATAAAAGCTAAGATTCTAAATACAACTTCAGGCTATATTCACGTTAGCTGCTAATATAATGTTATATTTTTTGAAAAAAAAAAAAATATTTCAAGTCAAAATAAGTTATTAATAATTTAAATTTCTTGATATCTAATAAATATAATGAAATATGAAAGATATTAAGAAGAAACATGAATCGCATAACTTCAAAATCGCATTAAAATAATCCGCATAAAATGAGACCCAAGTGTAATCATATTATAATATTGCATGCCATTAAATTAAAAAACAATAATTGATTGAAAGAAAAAGCTACTTGTAAAATTGATAAGATTTAATAAAAAATTGCAAATAAAAATTTAATGTAATTTATCCATATGATATAATCTGATTCCTATATAATTTGCATGAAGTGAGAAGAAATCAAACACAAAAAGTGTTTGTTATTATAAATATTAAAATATATATATATATTTTTGCTTCTCCTTTTTGTTCTACTTATTGTGAGAAAAATAATAGTTGTTTTTAATTTACAAAATTGAAATTTTGAAAAATGTTTTCAAATCTTTCTATCCACTATTTGGAAACTAATAAAAAAAAAATAAAGGTCCTTTTTTATCTTATTTAGAAACTATTAAAGAGAAATTCTTATTTATAGATAAAAGTGCTAATGGCAAAATTACAGGGGAATAGAAAGGCAAGATGAAATTTATTTTTATAAATTGAATGTAACCCTTTACCATTTTATGCTTATTTATTTCATATTTTTATTTTTAATAAATTTATATAAAGCGCAGTAAAATAACATTTAGTTATATATTGCCTATGTATATTATTGTCAATAATTAGAACTAAATATATTTATTGTGTTATTGTACTAAGTAATTCTTATAAAACTGACTAAACCCATACTTTTTTATCCCTAAAATTAATCTTTCATGAAGTAAAGACTATTTAACCTTAAAAAAAAAAAAAGTCATATATCACATGTCACAATTTAAGCTATCCTAGTGCCTCACTGAGGAGAGGTCTGAGGCTTGAAGTGTGGTTTCTGACAGAGATATTTTAAATGCTTTTTCTTGCTAGCATTTATTAATAATAAATCTTGTTGGGGCAATTAGCAAAGCTCTTTATTTTTATTTACAATCTTTATTTTAAATATTGTTTCTTCATTAGGAAATGCTCATTTGGCTGATAACGCTTTATTATTTGTTTTTTTTTTTTTTTTGTAGCAAAAATGTGACTAGTAATTTCTCTGCTGAATTTAACCATGAATAGAATTTTATAACATCTTTCATTTAAGTAATCCAGTTTACAGAAAATAAGTATTAATGAACTTCATTTCATAATTAATAAGTTAATAGAACATTTTAATTGTTTAAGAGTAATAGATTTAACTGTTTTGCAGTCATTACGACCTATTATTAGGGTATATTTGAATAACAAAGTAATAAATTTTAGTTTAATAATTAAGTTTGATTGATCAAATTCATTTTTTTTTACTATTCTCATCAATAATATAAGAACTATCTTTATTAGGCTAAGATGCTCTTATATAAAATATTTCTCCAAAACATTTAGAGAAATTTATTTCCTTGGAGGATTTTTTTTTTTTTGATTATCTATATATATTTGAATAATTTTCATGGATAAAAGATGTTATAATATCTTTTAGGAACAACTTATGTAAATATTTCATTATATGACTACCAATGTTTTAGCAAAATAACTTTTGCCTTTATTGGTTAAAGGTATTGGCCACTATGTGGTCATTGCAAAGATGTTGAATGTAAAAAATTAAGAATTGTAGAAAGAAATAGATAATAGAACAAATTAAAGATTGCTATTGTCTAATCAAAACAAAAACAGTAATAAAGTATAAGGATTTAAATTTGAGACAATATATAATGGTCATTTGATAGTATTTTATTATTTTTATTTCTCTATCGAAGTTTTTTTTTTTTTTTACAGAAATTAATAAAACATCATTTAAATATAAATTTAACTGATTGATCTATATACCATCTCAAGTTTGAGCTTCACTTTATTTTTGTTTTTAAAAATCTATTAAAAACTAAATTTAAATTTAATTGATTGATCCTCACCATCTCAAATTTGATTTTTATTCTTTATTATTTGTGTTTTGATTTAGTGCAGTATTTAACTTGTTCTATTTTATTTTGTGATTTAATTTCTTTATAATTATTATCACTTTTTTTAACAGCTTTGCAATAATGACATAAAAACTTTACCCAATTGAAGATTAAGGTTGTTTTACCAAAACGTTAGTAATTATATATTTTAATAGTCTACACACTTATTTCTAAAAGCTTCTATAAATTATATATGTAAATAAAGTTAACCAGCCTTAAAATAGACTGCTGCAAGGCAAAAGTCTTTTTACTATTTTTCCAAAGAAGAATAATGAATTAATCCGTAGGCTAGTTTATTGCCTATTAGTGAGGATATATTAGCAGTTTTCCTTTTTTGATATATTGTGTGTGTGTGCACATGTGGACATATCGTTTAGAAGTTAATTTTTGAAATTGGCTATTTAGTGCTTTCATTACTTAACCAATTCATATTTTAATTTATATCAAAATGGGCTTTTAGAATTAGTTGAAATTAAAATTGCTTAGCTTGTTTATTTTATTTTTATTTTCATTTATTATTGAATAACCCATTTAAGTAAAGCATGGTTGTGTTTCTTTCTACCCACTTCAAAAAAGGAAAATTGGCATTCTTTTACTTCTTTTTTTGAAGGAAAGCTTCACTTTACAATTTGGGTTCGTTGCATGTAATTGTGGGTATGAAGTTTTGTCTTATTCTTTTTTTTTCTTTTCCCATCCTTTTTTTAGCAACAGAAACACATCCAACGCCAACAAGCTTTAGCTCTAATGTGCAGGTCAGTGTCTGCCAGTCTGATGATCATAGTATGTATACAAAGCTGTGTTTTTTACATTGTAGCAAATGCTGAATCTGAAGACTCAAGTTCAGCGCCAGCAGGCTTTGGCTCTTATGTGCAGGTCAGATTACATAATCTATTAATAATATCATGTGACATTTATAGCCTTTTTTCATTTTCTTTTTTTTTTTTAATTTGAAAAACATTTGTTTTGACATTTCAAATAAATTTTTAATTTGATTAGGTGAGGAAAAAAATTTAAAATATAAAATTTTAGAAAACAATTCAAATTTGCATAATATGAAAAAGATAAGTTTAATCTTATTTTATATTTTTATATATATAAAAAAAATAGCTTTTAAATAAATTTCATATGTAATTGTTATTTAGTGTAAATATCGGACTGAAAGAACATATAATATTTTTTTTACATAGGTGTATTTTTTAAAAGTAATATTGGTATATGTATCCTTTTTTTTTTTTTTTCATTATGTTTAAAAGGTAGATTACTTCTGGCGCCATTAGAACACATCCAGTTTTTTTTTTAAATTCAATTCAACTTAACATCTAGCCTCAATAAAGAAAATTATTTTTCATCAAAAAAAAAAACTACTGAAAACATTTTTTGTTGAAATACAGTTTGCTTTTTGATATGAGGACAGTTTATGAATAATGCTTATAGGGAAGAAAAATGCCTTGTACATCTTGAATTCTGGAAAATTGTTAAGAGGTTCAATTGAATGATCTCATTGTCATTGTAATATATTTCAAATACATCTAAGTCTTAATTGATAAATATCTTTTTATCAGGAAAACTGTACATATTGTATTGCACAATAACTACCTTTCTCAGGATTTGTCAATTAAAAATAAATTCATCTTATCCAAATTTTTGTTTTACATGTTAGCATTATTTGAGGCACAATTACTTTTTATCAACTAAACTTTTGAGTTTTTTTTTATTTTTATATATATGATGGAGGGAATTATGCTAATTCAAATTATTAGAAGTATATTTTTATTATCCTTTTTTTTCTTTGCATTTCTTCATATATTCATATATATTGCTTACAGTAACTCCCCTCATATACACTTCAGTGCAAAAATTTTAATACAATTTCTTTATTTTCCTAACAGTTTTGACTTTTCTGCAGTCTTCATCAGAGCTACAAGATTGAATGATATAAACATATAACCATTACTTCATATCATATAAAAATATATATTGTAATGGATGTTTAAGACACCATTACAAAAATTATAGTTTTATAGAGGTGAAGAAAATAAAATAAATTTTTATATAAGATTTCATTTGTAAAACTTGATTAAAAGTTTTTTAATGCTTATACAAATATATATGTATGTGCGTGGGAATTATATTTTAATACCACAGTTATATTTGGTTTTTAATTTTGATTTTAAAAAAAAAGGAAAACTAAGATTACTTTTTTTGTTAAATTTATGTAAAAGTAAAGTGTACAAATAGATTGCTTTACAGATTTGGGATTTATATTGATAAGAATAATTAAAAAAGAAAGAAAACAAAAAGAAAAGAATTTTTCATTAGTTAATTCCTAGATCTGTAAAGGGCAATCTATTTCGTTAATTAGATAACTATTGTTATCTAAATAGAGAATTTTTAAATTTTAATTAAAAAGAAAAAGTTTGGTAATTGGTTTTGGTGATATGATTCAGATATAACAGGGTGAATCAGGCCATTGGATTATCTTTGACTAGCTTTCAATACTTGCATGAGCTAGAATACTGGCACCAGCGCAAAGAGACAGACACCCACTCTGACAGGAGAATTGCACAACTATTCCTGCCAAAAATACTTGGAAAGAACGATTCCTGCATATTCTGAAAGCTGATCCGGAAGTTATTCTACCTGGAATGAACATTAAACCTACAGCAAGAATATTTTCTTTACCATGATGTGCTAAGCTTCTCACCAGGACAGGTTCGGACGTCCTGTGTTTCCATTAACTGCCTACAATGCCATAAGAACCGGCTCCAAAGAAACCACTAACCAACTCGCCCAAGCCTACCGTCAGTGAATCCAGAGCAACGGACTAACCTAAGAAGTCTAGTGCACTAGCATTGAAATAAATTATTAAGGTACCTTACATTTTGCAATTTAAATAATGTTATCTTAGATTTGTTCCCTTTTTAAATATAAATGTTTTTTTTAAGTTATATCTTATGATTATAATTTGATTTCTTTGTGCTTGATTTTTTTTTCTTTTTTTTTTAACGAGTGCTAGTTTCAAACCTATTACTGTCCGTCCTATTTAAGTCTTCGTAAGTAAGATAGTAGTTTATTTATAATCTCACATTCTTTTTTTATAGAAAGCAGTCTGGATATTATAGACTATTTTAATTGGCTTCTGGCTCGTGACCCATTTTATTATTAGTTCTCCTTATGTCGTGAAACTTTATTTATAATAGATTATTAAGAAATATAATAGTTCTTAGTTTTATTTCTTCAAGCTTCCAATTCGTTTATTAGGGGCACGTACGATCGTTTTAACCCTCTCAATAGGTAGATCGTGAGCTCCTAGCCTGTCTCACTCAAGGGAGGTCAATCGATTGAAAGTACAGTAATAACTTACAACACTCTTTTTATTATTATTAATGTTTTGGAAGCTACCTTCGTATTTCTTCTGTTTCGACATAAATCTCTTTTTCTAACTATGGGTTATAAGCCGGAAGCTAACCTCTCTTGTCGGGCGTGAGATCCCTATATACTTACTAATACTTCTGCTACTGCTAGTATTTTGCACTCTTTCACGCACAGGAAATCGCTCTCAAAGCCATATAAATATTTTATTTCAATTTTGACGAATGTACGTGTAATACATATTTTAAGTGTGCTTTCAAGATTATTATTTAGATTTATGTTTATTTAATCATACGTTTAATAAAATTATTTATTTATTCATCTACTTAGTTGATTTTTTTTTCTGTTGCTACCTTTCCAACTTACTGAACAAAACATAGATCTCATTTGCTTGATTGAGCTAGTCCGGCGCATTCGATTCGCATATCCTGTAGCCCCTTAAAAATAAATGTCTAGTTCCAAATTTCGGACTAGTGGCGCCCTGGCGGTCAGTATATGCGAGTTTAAAGCTTTTGTCTGGTATAATATACATACATATATATATCAAAAATATATATATATCTTCAAAACATATGTATAGATATATATACATACACATATACAAAATCCATATATATACACACACCTTTATCCCCCTCAGCGATGGCAATTGGTTCTCCAAAACTCATCGTTAAGCAAGAATATCGTATACAGAATACATATTTATAATGGGGGTCTTTGGAAAAAAAATTAATCGGTTCCTAAAGCTAAAAAATTACACTAACTTAGGAATAAAGTACATATTAAAAAAATTATTCATTAATGCTTATTTTAAATGCAATCTGTTTTTCTTTTTAAAAAATTCAACATTCAAGTTTTAAAATGTTTTTTTTTTTGATTTGCAACCACTTGAGTATAAACAACATTTTTAACGAAGTTACAAAATCAATAACTATTTTTACATAATTACCAAGTGTTCTAAAAAATAAGTTTGTGATGATGGTATTTTAGTTGTACTCTACCATATTTATATATTGGACTATTTCATCATCTAATATAAGTGTTGAATGTCTTTAGAAAAATTAAAATTTATTTAAATAATCCAAGTACTGTACATTATATTTAAATAAAGTTTAATTTTTTTAAAGACATTCAACACTTATATGTACAGTATATAGTATTATAGATTCATTAATTATATATATTTTAAGTTTATATGTTTTAAATTTAAAAAAAAAAATCCCTGTCGTTTTAGTGAATAATCGAAATAGTGGGTACAAATTGATGATGATCGCTATTGTGAAATATCGCTAAGTAGCCAATCGCTAAGTGAGATTTAGGTGTACATCCATACACACATATATAACCTACATATAAAAATACATATGTATAAAATATATACAAAAAGACATATCAAATACACAAAAAAAGCCTTTTTAATTTTTAAAAAACTACCCTTTATTACTTCTTTATTAGTTTTACTTTATTTTCTACTTCTTATCCTTCATCTTTTCTTCCTATCTATCATTTTATATTATTGTCTAATATATTTTATTATCTTTTATTTTTTATTTTAATACCTATAAATTTAACTTTTGTCATTTTATTATTTCTAATCTTATTCTTTATTAATAATTTTTTTTATTTTTATTCTTTTTTGTAATTCCCTATTCATTTTAACTTACCATTCTTAACCTCCTCTACCTTTTAAAATAACTGACTTTTCCAAATCTTTTATGTTCTTTTTATATAGACTCCTTTAATACAATTCCCTCTTTTATCAATTTCCTTAACTTTTAATTCTATTTAAAAATTTAATCTTATAAACCTTTATTTATATATAAAATATATTTACAAGTTTTTACCTATACCCACATATTAAACTTCTTATATACTTATTTTATTATTATTATTAATAATAATCTTATAAACTAATACTATTTTAACTTTTATTTTTTATTCAAACCTCTACTCATATGCGTATATATTTCTACACACATATATACAGGCACACACATATATATATATACACACCTTTTATTACTAATAATAATCATATAAAAATAACCTCCCCTCCCCCATCTATTCAAATTTGGTTTTATCTTTTGAATAGAGATTGGGGGGGGGGGCATTATTATTATAGGATTATTATTAGTACTAAAAGATAAGTATATATATATATGTCTATATACATGTATAGGAATATATAGGCATATGAGTAGAGATTTGAATAAAAAATAAAAGTTAAAATAGTATTAGTTTATAAGATTAATAATAATAAAATAAGTATATAAAAGGTTTAATATGTGGGTATAGATAAAAACTTGTAAATATATTATATATAAAGGGTTATAAGATTGCAAAACACTAATACACTATCCAAATTAATGTTATAAGATTAAATTTTTAAATAGAATTAATATAAAAGTTAAGGATATTGATAATAGAGGGAGTTGTATTAAAGGAGTCTATATAAAAAGAAGATAAAAAATTTGAAAAAGTCAGTTATTTTAAAAAGTAGAGGAGGTTAAGAACAGTAAGTTAAAATGAATAGGGGAATTATTAAAAAGAATTAAAAAACATATTAATAAAGAATAAGATTAGAAATAATAAAATGGGCAAAAGTTAAATTTATAGGTATTAAAGTAAAAAATAAAAGATGATAAAATATATCGGATAATAATGTAAAATGATAGATAGAATAAGAAGTAGAAAATAAAGTAAAATTAATAAAGGGTAGTTTTTTAAAAATTAAAAATAAAATAGGTTTTTAAAAAAAATATAATATAAAAATTGTATGTTTGATATGTCTTTGTATATACACCTGGGTCTCCTTTTATGCGGATTATTTTAATGCGATTTTGAAGTTATGTGATTTGTGTTTCTTTTTAATATCTTTCATATTTCACTATATTTATTAGATATCAAGAAATTTAAATTATTAATAACTTATTTTGACTTGAAATACTTTTTTTTTTTTTTTCAAAAATATAAGGTATTAGCAGGTAACGTGAATATGGCCTGAAGCTGTATTTAGAATATTAGCTTCTGTGTAAAGAACCTACTTATACTAATGAGTAAATAATAATAATAATAGATTTATACTTACATATAAAAATAACGCAATAAATAGTCAAAAATTTTAAACTTTTGAAACGTATTTTATTAATTATAACAGAAATAAATAATTTTTTAGATTTTTAAAATAAATAATAACCGAAGATTTTATTGATTTTATAAACTGAAAATAATCTTTCTAATGATAATCTATAATCTTTATGTTTGGATTACAATCTCATTTTTTTAATATAGAAACAAAAAACTATTAACACAGCTCAAGACTGAAAGTGGCGCTAGTTGTATGTCACATGACGAATCTGATTTCTTAACATTTCACAAACGAAGCATATTATCAAATAGCCAAACAACCGCTAATGAGTAAAATATGTATGAAAAAATGTAAAATTAAATACTGTAGTTAATAAAAAAAAGTAAAAAAGTTTGTCTTGTATTTTTTTTTTTCAAATATTTGAAATTTTTTATTAGTCACACTTTATTTTTTTATTTTTTTAATGCGAATTTTAACGTAATTTTTCCTTCTTGCTTTGCTTTTGTGCGATTTCTGAAAATTACAACCCCCTATCCCCATTTTTAAGGTAAGTTAAGTCTATTTTTGTGCGATTTCTTTTGTGCGCGTTTTCTGAGGAACCTATCTACTGCATAAAATGAGACCCAGGTGTATTTTATATATATGTATTTTTATAGGTAGGTTATATATGTGTGTATGGATGTATATATATATGGATTTTGTATATGTGTATATATCTATATGTATGTTTTGAGGATATATATGGATGTATTTTTGATATACTTAAGTATATTTATATATATGAAGTAATGGTTATATGTTTATATCATTCAGTATTGCAGCTCTGATGAAGACTGCAAGACACTTGAAACTGTCAGGAAAACAAAGGAATTATGTTAAAATTTTTGCATTAAAGTGTATATGAGGGGAGTTATTGTAAGCAATATATATGAATTCAGATAATTATGATAATTTATTTTTTTGTTATTTGACACACTAGTTATTTGCATGAAATTTCCATGTGGTCTTTTTAGATATTTAAAGCACGACCATTGTAAATTTGTCTAAAAATGTATTTGGAGGAAAAATGAATTAGAGCTTCTAAATTCAAAACTTTTCACTAGGTATTGCTAGATAAAGTGATTTCTTTTTGTCAAATGCAATAAGTTTCATAACTTAGGCTTAGTATTATGTTTAATACTGCTGAAAAATTTATGTGACAAAAAATAAATATACATTATTTCCACCATGATTAATAACTTTAAAGTGATTTTATGAATAATTGAAAAACTGATCCTAAACAATTGGATCATTGATATCTTAATAAAATTTACCATATAAATATCAGAAAAGTCTTTTCTGATAATATATTAAATTTTTTTGCATATTTGAATTCTGTGAAAGAGACCTTGCTATTATACATATTTTACAATAGGCATATATATATATTTCATCCTGTCTTGTAAACTGTTCTTTTCATTGGAAATAGAATTCAGGCTGCAGTAATTTTTTATTAGATCATTTGATACTGTAGACATTGTTTTATTTTTATCAGAACACAATGTTTTTATGATTATTGATGAAATCATAATTAAGGAATTAATTCACTTATTTTAAAAGCATTTCTTGATCTAATAGTGTATTAATTTCCTGGAACCTAGTTTGAAATATCCATTTTAATTTTGGCCAAATTGATATCAAATTAGATGCTTTTTTTTTTTTTTAAATGAAAGGAACAAAGCAACTTTCTTAATTTGTGATAAACAAGTAGAATAATCATTGTACTTTGATAAAAATACAGAAGTAGTGATGTATCGGCAAAAGTAATCTGTTATCTTTGGGCAAAATTTAACAATGGACTAATGAACATAAATATCCAACATGATATTGTAACACTTGCACTTATTGATAGAAATTGATAATTGCTAATGATTAATTTTGTCCGCAATGAAAATGATCTATAATTCTGTAAATGGAAGGCTTTTTATGTTCATCACCTTTTTCTCTTGGATATTTTGAAATATAATCACTTGAACTGTATGTAATCTGTTTATTTATAAAACTGGTAATAATTTTAGTTTTAAGATTAGTGTTAATATGTACTTTAACTTGAAAATTGTCTCAATTGTAATATTAAACTAGCACTGAAATTTTCTATTATGATTTATTTGGAACATTCAAAATGTTGGAATGGGCTACTGAGGTTATAGTTATTTGTATGGCAATTGATATTGCTAATTATTTGAATTATCCATAGCTTTTCAGTAGTGATCTAATTTTTAATTATTATGTGTTTTAAATTAAAATATTTTTTGTTGGTATTTTATCCTTTTTTATGTGTGATTGGATTCTGTCGTGTTCAAAATGTACTAAGTATTGTAACTAATTGTGTGGCTTTTACCAACTACTTCTCTTTTCTGTTTACATGTTTGATTCCTAGTTTGTTTTGATGGAGTGGAATCATTCCTATCCAAAGTCTACTCTTTTCTCTTGCTGATTTGCATTTGATTGTTGCAAGTTAAGAAGTATCTGTTTAAGTTTTTACTCTTTCCCTAAAAATGACATTTGCTTCCTAATGTATATGAACAATCATGAATTTAAATATGCATAAAAGGGAATTGTTTTTCATAATTAAAGTTTATTGTAAAACAGCAAAATAAAAAAGATTTTGAATAAATTGACTTATCAGCTTGTGCCCATATGTCCTGCATTTTATGCATATTTTATGCTATCAATCCAATGATAATATATAGATTGGTGTACCAATGATTTTTCCAGTTTGTCTAACCTGGTTACTGATCTAATCAGTTATCTACATTTGAATTTTCTCTTTAATTGAATCTTTAAACGCTGGGATGACTAATCGAGAAATTTGTAGATTTCTTTGCTAAAATGGTGATTTTTTCTAGTGGTAATAGTTTTCTGACTAAATGTATAAATTCACTGTTTAATTTAAAACATCCTGTATAAGTAGTATTCATTGATAGGTCTTGGGTTTTTTTTGGTGAATTTTTATTTTTCTTTTCAATTTCTTACTGGATTTAAAGAAGAGAGTGGTGGAGGAGGGGTAGAGAGAGATGAGAGCATTTGGGGTGTGTGTGTGTGCGCTTGCAAAAATATGTGATTTACAATTTCAAATAACCATTTTCTTACTTGTAATTGAAAAAAATAAAATCGGTTTGGAAATTTGAATTATTCTTTTGTTTTTAGAAATTTCTTGTTTTAAAAAGTAAGAGGGGAGGGGAGACTAGTAAATATTATGACTAAATTTATAAATTCACTGTGTAATCTAGAATATTAGTTTTCAGTGACAAATCTTTTTTTTTTTTGTGGCCAACTTTTGTTTTTAAAAATTCAATGCAAATTAAAAAAAAAAAAGGAAACAACACAGTCCTGCTGCCACGTTACAAGAAATATATTTTTTTTAACTTGTTAAAAATTAGTTTCCAAATAAACTTTGTTGCTAATAATTTTTATTAATCATTCAATAGACTAGAAATTATCCAATAGTATAATTTTTAAGTTAATTTAAAATGATTCTGGAAGCAATAGTCTGTACTTATGTAGTTTGCCTGCTGGAAAGCTTGCTACCTATTTTATTTCAAATGATCTATTTTCAGGAGCTTCCAACACATGATATAAACAATATGGCTGACTCTTAAGTTATTGTATTCCATATTTACATTTTTTTTAAATTTATTAAAATGATAAAGAAACACAAAAGTCCAAAGGGTTGTAATTAAAAACTTTTTAAATGTAAATGCAGTAAAGAAAATAAAAATAAAACATGATTAAGCAAATTATAACAAAGGCGCGGACAGACATCACTTTTCGGGCAAGTATTATCCCGTAATTTTGAAAATATTCCACTGAAACACAAAAATCCAAAGTGTTGTAATTAAAAATTTTTTTAATGTAAATTCACTACATCAGCTGTAAACTTATCTCAGTGCATTCACAAATGATGTTATGGAACCTTCTAACCACATTCTTGTTCAAATAAATAGGCACTTAGAACATGTTCGCATACAACACCGCCATTGCATTTCTGCACATAAAGTATAATATCATGCCCATTATCACATACTTTTCAGGCAGGCACTATCTTGTAATTTTGAAAATATTTCACTGTATCTTGTTCTGTTGATGAAATATTCCAAAGTTTAATCATATTTTCAAAAAGGATAAGGCAAAAAAAAAGTTAAAAAAAACCACATATTAATTAATGTCAACAAAAAAATAATGTTAATGTTAACCACGTGTTATCTTTTCGCCTCGTGTTAACATTTGGACTTTATGTTGGGAATAGAATTTTTTAAAAAATGTATTCAAATTTTTTAAAATTAACCCTAAATTTAGAATACATTTGTTAATATTTTTTAAAGTTAGCAAGCTATACATGTTTGAGAAAATAATTTTGAGGAAAAAAAATGTAAACAAATACTTCAATCGTGAAAATTGTTCACATTTTTTCTTTTCGAACATGTATAGCTTGTTAATTTTAAAACATTCAAAAACATTTTTTAATAAGTATTCTTCACAATATAACATCAAAATGATAACACAAGGCAAACAGATAGCACATTAAAATTAGTGTTATTTTTTTGTTGACATTCATTAACATATGATTTTTTTAACATTTCTTTTTTGTCTTATCAATTTTGGAAATATTAAAATTTCGAATCTTTCATCGACAGAACGATGCAGTGGAATATTTTCAAAATTACAGGATAATGCATGCCTGAATAGTATCTGATAATGAACATGATATTACACTTTATGTGCAAATGGAAATGCAATGGCAGTGTCTTGTATGAACATGTTCTAAGCGGTTTATATGTTTGGAAAGGAACGTGGTTAGAAGACTAAAACATCGTTTGTGAGTGCACTGAGATAAATTTACAGCTGGTGTGGTGAATTTGAATTTAAAGAAATTTAATTGCAACCCTTTGGATTTTTGTGTGTTTCAATGGAATATTTTCAAAATTACAGGATAGTGCTCACTCGAAAAGTGATGTCTGTTCACATCTTTTTTATTATAAGTTTGCTTAATCTTGTTTATTTTTATTTTCTTTACTCCATTTACATTAGTACATCCCTTTGGACTGTGTTTTTTTTTATCATTTTAATAAATTAAAAAAACAAATATTGAATACAATAACTTACAGTTAGCCATATAATTGTTTATACCATGAGTTGGAAGCCCCATAAAACTGATAATTTAAAATAAAACAGATGGCAAGCTTTCCGGTAGGCAAACTATGTAATTTTCCAATAGTCTTAGTTTACATTTAAATGGTTGTATGTAGTATTTTTTTTTTTTGATTATTTTATAGTCAGCCAGTTTATTTTTATTTGGAGTGTTTGATTGGTATTGAATTGAAGCTGGACCAAAGTCCACAAAACAATCCCTCCCACTCTTTTTTTTACTTTTTAAAAAGCCAATAAGAGAAAAAAAAAATTTTTTTAAGAACCAAAAATCACATAAAATTTACAAATCAAATTTGTCAATTAAAACAGGTTGTTTGAATTAGGGAGTATTACAAATAGTCTTCTCTCCCCTACCCTTTCCTCACTTTCTAAAATGTAATAAGAAAGAAGAAATTTACATAATAAAATTCCAAAACAAAAGAATTTGGAAATTCTAAAGCAATCAATTTTGTAAGCAGATATTAATCTTGAAAACTTACAATTGATCTTTTTTTAGAAATTGAAAGAAAACCCAAAAATTCTATTAAAAGTTAGCCAACAGACAACAACAAACCTGTAAATAAAAAGTAATAGTAACAGGTTTTTGATTACACACTGAATTTATAAAATAATTTTTTCAGTGTCAACTCGACCCCCAAATTTTTGAATAGACTAGTGATGAATATTTTTGCTGTAACGATGAATATTTTTACTATGATGCCATGTTTGATTTTTTGGTACTTGTGTATAATTCAACCGATGACGTTTTTGACTTACTGAATTCCCTTCCAGTAGACATCGACGTTTTTTACATGACAATGTTGTCATGGTAACCAAGTGACTGGCGTGATTAATCCATCAGAGAGTCTTTTTTTTTTTTTTTTCACCCGCGAGATTTAAAATTCGTAGAGAGGTTTGGGAAATTTTTTGATTTTTCTGTCTATTGCGATTTTGCTATCCACGGCATCACAGTTACTTTTTTGAGCTGTTAATTCGGGTAAAGTGTTTTATTTATCTGTTTATTTTAAATTTACAAATTTTATTAATATTTCTACAATTATCAAACTTACATTGAATTACGTTTAATGTGTAAATAATTTATTCTCCGGTAAAGTGTTTTTTATTTATCTGTTTATTTTAAATTTACAAAAATTTTTAGTTAATATTTCTACAATTCTGAAACTTACGTTTAATGTGTAAATAATTTTCAATAATTTTTTAAAACAAATTTGGAATATACATTACCAAATGCATGTGATAACAAGGACGCCATTAATGCCAGATTCGCATTAATTCGGGTAAAGTGTTTTATTTATTTTAAATTTACAAAAACTTTTTGTTAATATTTCTACATTACGTTTTTAATGTGTAAATAATTTGAAATAATTTTTTAAATCAATTTTGCAATATGCAATACGTTTTAAAAATTACCAAATGCATGTAAAAGTGCGGCGTTTTCTGGACGCCATTAATATCAGATTTGCATTAGATCGCGTCTTTTTTATTTAGGTGTTTATTTAAAATTTACAAAAAGTTTTTGTTAATATTTCTACAATTCTCAAACTTACATTGAATTACGTTTTATTTTTAATTTCTGAATTATATCATACAGCTATGAGAGTAATACAATGTCTGATATACGTGTACGCCGGGCCTGTGGCCCGACAAAAACATCCGGAGGCCCCCCCCCGCCAATTCCAGCGCTACGCGCTGCTGTATTTTAAAATTGAGAATAATATTTTGACGCATGCATGTACATTTTTTTTTTTAGTATTTGCCTGACCTGCGTCAGATATTTTTCGTTTTTGAATATTTTTTAGCATGTGACCTGGATAATTCAACCGATGACGTATTACCCTGAAGGCATATCAGTCTAATCTTGCGATTTTTAACGTACCGTGTTCACGTGATCTGCGGACACATTTTAGCGATTACATGTGTCCGCAGATCACTTGGAGACGTTATCTTAAAAATCGCAAGATTAGAGTGATATGCCTTCAGGGTAATACGTCATCGGTTGAATTATACACAAGTACCGATTTTTTTTGTGTAATTAAATCTTTTTTACATACATTACAACATTCATTTATAGAGTATATTATAAATATTTAATCCTTTTAATAATTAAAATTCTAAAATAAGAAAAACTAATCTTTAAAAATTGTGAAAATAAGTATCTAACTGAAGGTCTTACCAATAACAAAGGAAAACATTTGTTATTGGCTTCACGATATTTATTCAAAAAAGTCAAAAGAACGAAATATTAGATATTAGACTTTTATGTTCTTAAAAAATGATATATTTGAATTATTTATTAAAGAAAACAACAAAAATTCTAAACGTTAATAAATTATTAATTGTTATTAAAATACTTCACATAGTTTTTACAAAAAGATTTTCTTTTTAGCCTCTAATGGCTTTTCTGTGGTTTTTTTTAACATACTTTATATATTTTCTAAGAGCTGTCTTTTTAAAAATAAAATGTTTTCAAAGACACCCCCCTAATGGCGTACTTTTTAATTTAATAAATCTTTCACAAAATTATTGCATCATAGTCATTAACAATTACTGAAAATCATGTTTTTTTGAGGCATTTAGCTGCAGGGGAAATGAATCTAAAGCATTAGCCAATCATAAATCCATATATTGCTGACATCTTTTGGAATTTTTTAAAAATTAATTCATTAATAATGGAAGTTTCTTAGAAAGAATCACTGCAGCTTGTCACCATAATTTAAGTTATACAACATTTTAAAGTAATGATTGCAGCGCCTTCGTCGTCAGCTAAAATGTCAAATATGCTAGCGCTATCATAGCTTTTGTGAAGTAGTTGTAAGTATTATTACTATGATAAATCATCTTTTTTTCTAAAGAAATCTTTAAATGATGAACTAGTCATCCCAATATTGTTTCATGACATCAAGACAATGCTTAAAGAGTTAATATAAAAATGGAAATGTAGATAGCCAATTAGATCAGTATCAAATTTTCTTCAGAAATGTTGACATCTTATGTTGTGTTTAATGTGAATTGTTCTATTACATGAAAGTTATTGATATTAAATACACACATTTAATTTAATATGACTGAACATAATAGTGTTTTTACGTTTTTTTTTAAATATTAACACTGAGTATAAGTGATGTTTACATAATTGACAGCTTTCTGATTGTATTCAAGTTTATTCCTTTTGAAATAAAAATAAAAAATTGCATTTTTTTTTTTTGTATGTAAGATTATTAAATAAATTCTTTTTTCTGATGATTTGATATTGTATAAATTTTACTTGTTTTGAAAATAAATAAATAATCCTGCATTTCTTATTTAAAATTAAACAAATTATAAATAATTATAACTATTGTAATCAAAACAATTTGTATATAGATATCTTTCTTAGTTTAGAAACCTTTTCAAATAAGAAATCTGATGTGGTATTTGTAAATAATATTAAGCTAATATTTATGCCATATCTTAAATGGAGGAATTATATTTCTATATTTTAGGCACCTTAAGTTTTTGATTTATGAGATTGTGGGATTGTGATCATTTTTTTTGTCTTTAAAATATTAGCCAACAAAATATCACATGACTCTATCATATCAAAATTAAATAACTTTTTTTACATTTAGGCAAATAATATTTATATACATATATATATACTAGATTTATTGATTTCACAGAATGTCATTTGTATAACGTCTTTATTATTTGATATGTATAATGCTTATACAAATAGGATTTAAAAGTGTAGTTCTCTGCAAACATGTAAGGATGTCAGATTTGGTATAACGTTGGTCTATCTATAAAATGTGTTATTGAGCAAAAGCTTTCTGGATGAGTTTCTGTTGAGGGAAGCATTTAACAGTTTGATGGATTGAGCTAGAACATGTTATATAATATCAGACTAATGCTTAGACACCATTTTATTAATGGTTTTGACTTAATTTTTAATAAGTATATAACAAAAAAAAAAGCTAAAGTTTTGATTATGTACACATTATATATTTTCATGGGATTTTGGAGATTAGTTAAATAAATTAATTGGGCTAATAAAACTTATCAAATAATTACCAACATGGAAAGAGATGAGTAGAACATGAAGACAAAATCAAGTCAAAATATTTTTTAAAACATTTACTATTCTAAATGAAAACATTTCAAGGATTTTATTTGCTTTGAAAATTTTAGGTTTTTTTATAATGATATTTTTTTAAATTTTCAAACCCTACAAATTTTTATATAATATAAAATTTGACTATCTTATTTGGGTCATTAGAATGTCATATATTTTTTTTATATATAATTTTTTCCCCAGAATTTCAAAAAATGGTTGAATTTTTTTACATGACCTTCTGAATTATTTTATATGTATAAAATGACACCCGCCATTGTTAATTAAGTTAAACAATCAAGAACGTGAACTATAGAACGTTTTATCTAGTAGAAGAGTTTTTTTTAGTTTAAAAACTTTCTTAGAGTATAACTTATAGCTGTGCATTATTTTTTGTATTAAAATTGTTAATAAACCTAGTTTTTGTTACCAAATCTGTTGGAGAATTAAATTAAGTTGACGCATACACGTCAAATTGGCGCAGTCAGACGGGATCTCCGAAGAACAGTTTGGAATAGAAAATGGCCGCCATTGATACAACTATGAATAGGAGAATTCGAGGTTGAAAATCCCAGTAATTGGCTGTTATATGTAAAACTGATTGAAAAACACTTTTTGATAAATAGTGTTAAGGAAGACGACATTAAAATTGCTACACTTCTAGGTTTTACAGGGATCAAGGTTTTAGAAATAGTTAACCATTTATGTGAATCTATTGAAACAGAAACTTTACAATACTACGATGTGGTTGAAAGATTAACTTCAATTCTGCCCACTACCGTCGAAGCATAGCGCTAGACCAGTGGTCTTCAACCATTTCCCACTTGCAGACCGGCAGAAGTTTACAGATAAAATTTTTCTTTAAGATGTAACCTGCTTATGGTGTTGTTTGCCTTCATATGCTGAACACTCTTTCTAGTGTTGCACAGTCAGATTGCTACAGAAAACAGTACCCTAACAACCATTCTCATTAATGTGCTTGCATTTCTATGTTTATTATTTTATTGTTAAAACATGCAAGAATAAAATGTTATTCACCTGAATGTTGGGAAATATCACAGCTAGTGTAACTACATGACAATGATTATGATAAATGTAATATCTGTATTTAATGTTAAATATACAAGATGAAGAGATGAAGTTATATATATATATGGAAGTTGTCTTTTGATAGTAGTAAGGGCAAACTAGAAATCGCGTAATTAAAATCACTGTACAGCCAAAAAAAAAAAGTCGCCGTATTTTGAAGCTGAAAAAATAAAACGAAATGTGTAAAAGTCTGAAGTTTTGATGTTATTGTAATTTTTTTTTTGTGCTGGTATGTTGAAAGGATCAAAAAGTGTAATCAGTAGGAAAAGTTTTTTTAAAAAATGGCAAAATAGACATTGCGAAATAGAAATAAAGCCAAAAAAAAAAAAAAAATCGCTGTCTTTTAAAAAAAAAAAAGACAACGAAAGTTGAAAAAGTCAAAAGTTTTGAGCTTATTTTAATTTTGGGGTGGTGGGGGTGGATTGAGAAATACTTTGTCTTCACTGAGAAAAAATATAGAGACCAAAGTTATTTTTTGTTTGTTTTTATTTATAAAAAAAGGTAACAGAAATTGGTTTTAAAAATAAAAGTTTTAGCAATTTAGCGGTATACAAATAAAGCCGAAAAAAATATCGCCTCATATGCCAAAAAAAAAAGTGGACGTATTTTTAAATAAAAAAATAAATAAAACGGAATTTGAAAAAGTCAAAAGTTTTGATCTTATTTTAATTTGGGGGTGGGGGGTGGTGGATTGAGAAATACTTTGTAAAAGTTAGAGACAGAAATTTTTTGGTTGTTTTTTTTTTTTAAAAAAGGTGATAAATTTGATTTCAAAAATAAAAGTTAAAGCCAAAAAAAAAATCACTGTATAGCCAAAAAAACAACAACACTAAAAATGAAATATTAAAAGGAGTAGAAAAAATTTAAGAGATCAAAAAAAGTCACGTTACATTTTATTGTTTTAACACATAAACAATGCCGACAAGCGGCCGTGATTGGCTATCAAAAGACAACCGGAGTTTGTATAATAAATTTTTTTTTTTAATTTTGAATTTTTTTAGAAAAATAATAAAAAATTTAATTCTACCCCCCCTAAACATCTGTGATAAATAGAAAAAACAAATTAATTTACGTATGATTGATTAAATTTTGTTTTTGTTATGTTTCTTTTTTTTTAATCGGGTAAAAATGCGATGAAAAAATAAATAAAAATTGTTTATATTAATTCAAAGTTTAAAATCTTATTATTTTATTATTACAAACTTTCTTGCCAGTCTAGCGCGGATTGGTAGAAAACTTCTGCGGACCGGTGGTTGAAGACCATTGCTAGATTACACTTCTGTTTACAGCATCAGACAAAAAATGAAACCTTGAAGGAATATGATTCACCCCTGAGTGATTTAGCTAAAGATTGTGTTTATGGTCAATATTTAGAAGAAGCATTCCTTGAACAGTTGCTACTCTGTATATACACCATAAAATTTCATGAACAATTACTTGCAGACTCGAAACATTACATATAAAGAGGCCATTAAAAAAGGAATAGCTCACGAATCGAGCAGGCAAAAGAATATATGAATAATGCGTCACATTGTATCCTTTATCGTCGGATTCAGAAAAATGCTGAATAAGATGAGGATTGTAGCTATAACTGCGTATGTTTCCGCTGCAAAAAAACCGGACATTTTGAATGCAATTGTAAACATCTGCATGGAACACGAGGAACCGTAGCGAGAGATTTTGGAAAAAAGCAATTCAAAAGATCGATATGAGATCAAAACACTGAAAAGTTCAGAATCTGAATTTAAGTAAACTGTGTGCATTGAAGGAAAATGTTGTAAAAATGGAAATAGATAGCGGCTCCGGGGTTTTCCTCATCTCTCTAAAGGATTGGAAATCTATTTTTAAAGATAACAAGCCTCAAAAAAATTGTGAATATCGAAGTTCGCACAACAGACGTAAATGGAAACAGTCTAAATCATCGGAAAGGTTATGGTCAAAGTCAAGTTGAACTCAAACAAAGGAGTTCTGCCATTATATATATTACATAAAAAGATAAAAACCCTTAATGCGCAGAAACTGGTTCCATCCTTGATTAATCTAATAAAGAAAATAAATAATCAGTCACGAAATACAGATTAAATTCCCATCACTATTCACTACAAATTTAGGACAAATGAAAACAAAGCCAATACAACTAGAGTTAAAAGAACACGCAATACCTGTAATTTGCAAGACTAGGAAAATACCATTTGCACAACGCATTAAATTTGAAGAAGCCCTAAATGACTTATTACAAGAAGGCATAATAAGCCCAATTTAAAATTCAGACTGGGCTACACCAATTGTGGTAGTAAAAAAACCAGATGGCAAAATACGTATTTGCAGAGACTATCATGGAACAATAAACAAAAATATCTGCAAGAGTGCATACCCAGTTACCAAATACAAGAGAAGTCCTAGCCCACACTTTGCAGAACTCGACCTCCATTCCGCATTTCATCAAATACCAGTAAGTGAAGAAACTGCGAGAATGTTAACAATAACCACTCACTTAGGATTATTCAAAATACAATCGACTTCCTTTCGGAATAACTGTTGCTCCAAACATTTTTCAAGCAAAGATGATATTGTGGTTAGGGGTTTATCAGGAGTCACCCCATATTTTGGCGACATCCTCACCACTGTAAAACAGAAGTCTTCAGGGATAGAATCACTCAAGTGTGTCGAAGATTAGAATTTTGAGCAACTCTTACTATTAACAAATGTGTATGGAATACACAGAAACTAAAATTTCTAGGGCACATTATATCCGAACAATGAAAAATCCCAGCCCCTGAGAAAACAAAAGCAGTATATAATACTCCCAAACCTACAAACGTCAAGAAATTACAAGCATTCTTAGGGCTTATTAATTATTTTGACTCTTTTACTAAAGAGGAAGGCACATGTGGCCTAACCATTATTTGACCTTTTCAAGAAGAATCAAGTCTGGAAGTGGACATCAGAGCATGAAGATGCCTTCAAGAAGGTTAAATCTCTCTTGATTCTGAGAACCTTTAGTACACTATGACCATGAAGCAGATTTATGCCTTACAATAGATGCATCAGAGTATGGAGTAGGCGTGGTGCTAAGTCACCCATCCCCAATTGGTGAGAGACCGATAGCCTATGCGTCGAGGACCCTATCTAATGCCGAGAGAAACTACACTCAGATAGAAAAGGAGGCACTGGCAATGGTTTATGGAATTAAAGTTCCACCAATATGTATATTTGCGAAAATTTACCATAACTACAGACCACAAACCTTTGTTGGGAATTCACGAAAGTGAACCCTATTCCAGAACACCTGAGTCCACGAATGATATGCTGGATATCAATACTCTCAGCCTATGACTATGATTTAAATTACAGAAGTGGGAAGTTGATCCAACATGCTGATGCGCTGTCTAGACTGCCTGATGCTTCAGAAAGTATGAGACCTACCATAGAAGTAAACTATATCGACCAGTAGAAGAATAAAACAACGAACAGTAGGAGTGTATCAGACTAGACCAATAATGAGCCGGCTTACAAAGTTCTGAAGAATTGGATAAAGGAGGGCTGGCCTAACAAGAAACCAGATAGTCTACCAATGTCTTTCTGGAATGCATATATGCAATTGTCGATCTGCAAGGGATATGTTCTCAATAGTGATAAAGTAGTAATACCTCCACAAGGACGAAAACAGGTTCTAGAACTACTTCATAGTGACCATCCAGGAATAGTGCGCAGCAAAGCATTAGCCAGAAGTTACGTTTGGTGGCCAAGGATAAATGAAGATATAGAAACTTACACAAAAGGGTGTACTCACTGCCTAACAAACAGCAGACTGAACAGAAAGGAATATAGTAAGTGGCCACCAGCTACAAGGGCCTGGGAATACATACACATTGATCACGCTGGTCCCTTTATGAAATATCTTTGTAGTTAATCGATGCCTACTCACACTGGATTGAGTGCAGAATTGTTAAAGAGACTGGAATGGATGAAACACTCAAACAATTGACCTCAATATTTGCAACACAAGGATATCCAGAGATTCTAGTTTCGGATAATGGTTCTGGTTTTTTCTTTGTCTTAAGTTCGAAAACTTCCTGATACACAGACGTATCAGACATTCATACACCACCATACCACCCAGAAAGCAATGGCCTGGCCGAAAATGAAGTGAACCAAGTTAAAAATGCACTAAGAAAGCAAAAATCCCAAGATGCTAGAAGCTTTAAATCAGGTTCTTTTACAACAATATTCTATTCGAACTGCTGCTAGCGGAAAGACTCCTGCTGAACTTTTCCTGAAAAGAAAGCTACGGACCAACCTAACTTTACTCCTACCCAAACTGACTAGAGAAACTGTTGATAGGAAGTCAGATAAGTTTCTTGTAGGTGAGAAGGTGTGATTTAGAGATTGCTTACGACATTTGGATAAAGGGCGAAGTGATTGACATAACTTCCAAGAATATAGCTACAGTACATGGAAGATAATGTTAGCTACAAGAGACACTTTAATCATATCTCCATTGCATCAATCCAAACTGGCAATTTAGATATACAACTCAAATCATTGCGAATAAATCTTCAGAAACAAGACCTGGTAACTGCTTAGAAATAATTAGTCTTGGTTATTTACATAGGAAATTTAGTTTATTAAAGTATGTTACTTTACAATTTAGGAATTGATAGGTTAATTTTTATTTTTATGTATGTGTAGCACAATTTTTGGGAAAAACTTATAACTATTTTTACTTTCTTGCTTTATTAACAAATGCAATCTTAATGTCAAAATATGCATTCCGAGGGAGAATAATTCATAGAAAATTTGGGTTAATAATATATTAATTTAATTTTGATTGGACTGTCCATGTGAAAGTATATCCATCAATTTATTATTATTAAGTGCTGCATTATTAATGGTAGTTGACAGTAATATTTAGGCATAAGAGCATATAAATTTTTTTTTACTGATAAATTTTCTACTCACTATATTTGTAAAGCATTTAAATATCAATTTATGCAATTGTTTTGATGTTGGTTCTATAAATTTTTTTTGGTACTCTTTTGATAGCCGGGCATGGCCATTTGATGACGTTGTTTCTATGCAAAAACAATCGAATGTAACGTTCCTGGGCCACGAGCGATTTTTTTCTACTAGGTCTTTAAATTTTTTTTTTACTACGTCTTTAATTTTTTTTCCTTACATACAAGCACATCTTTACTGCTGATATAGTAAAACTTATTTTTAAAACAAATTTTTATTACATTTTATTTGTATTACCTTTTTTTTTTTTTTTAATAAAATCTTGTTCTACCTTTTTTTTTTTTGGAATAAAAACAGAACAAAAATATTTTCTTTTTTTGTTATTTATTTATGTCATAGAATCACAACCTTTTTTTTTCTTTTGGAAACGGTTTTTTCTTCCTAGTAACAACTTATAATAACAAAAACAATACACAAACATATCTTTACCACTGGTATAGTAAAACTTTTATTTTTAAAACTAATTTTTATTGTATTTTATTTGTATAACTTTTTTTTTTTTTAAATAAAATCTTGTTCTATATTTTTTAAAAAAAAATAAAAACAAACCAAAAATAATGTTTGTTTCAAACTTTTGTCTCGGTGTTGACAAACTTTTTCTCAACATAAGACCAAAACTTTTGACTTTTTCAACTTTCGTTTTCTTTTTTTTATTGACAATTTGTCATAGAGTCACATCCTTTGGAAACGTGTGCGAATCGAATAGCTTCGCTTGCAGGAGTGTGATTCACATCGGAATTGCGAGGTTGTTTTGCAAATGTAGTTTCATGGACTCGCTGCGCACTACGATGTGGCAATTCTTAATGAGTCAGACTGTGATTTAAATAGAAATGAAATTACTCTGCTATAGAGATTTCAAAACTTGTGGCTACTTGAAATCCAGCCACTCTCAGACGATATGGTAGCCGACTATGAATTGTGCGAATTCGCAAAAGTGTCGTGAAGCACAAAACAGGTTGTAATATTCCTGTGCAACACCATCAAGCGGCTTGCAATGGCTAACAGAACTGTTGTATCAGCTGTAAGTCCGGCTGCGTAAACGGCATTTGTATGTGTTTCTTCACATAACAACGCCATCAAGCGGCCATGCCCGGCTATCAAAAGAGTACCTATTTTAAAATGATTTATTTGCTGAAAAATATGACTTGAATTGTCAGATTTAATTGAGATCAGTAATATATAGATAGCAGACATTAAATTTTTTACTAAACAAAAATGAAAGTCAACTTAAAGTTATTTTTCAAGATTTATCAAATTTAGAATAACTTATTCTTTAATTAATATTATAGTTCATACAATATATTTCTCAAAAAGAAAAAAAAATAATGCTAGATATAAATGTCAAATATCTATTTTTGAATATTCTCGTTTAGTTACGTAAATTTTAATATTATCTAGGAAATTTATCACAAAATTTTTATTTAAAAATTACACATTTTATTGAGAAAATAAAGTGTATAAACATATTTATGAAATTATGTTTAAAATATCAACAATTTAGATCAAATTATATTCTCTATTTCTAAAAAAATTTATGTATCTGCATTTACTTTGAAATAAAATTAAAAATTGGAATTATTTTTTACTTCTTGCAATGGAATGAGTTATAAAAACATTATAACATAATTTTTTTTTTTGTTTTAAATATTTTTAAATAATAAAATAATTTTTTTAGTTCCTATTAATACATTATTTGTAAGTGATGATTTTTTATATTTAAAAAAATTATTAATAAGAAAATAAATACATTTTTTTAAAATTGGATGTAACAGAAATGAAAAATATTTGATAATAAATATTATCTTTTTAAGTGAATTTTTGGGGTTAATTTAATAGTAAAACATTACATCAGTGTTTATAAGAGAAAAACAATCACAAACTATTTATATATATATTTTGAAAATTTAATGAATAACCTGAATGCCATATATGTGATCATCATCAGTAATTGGCATCTAATAATAAGAGCTATTTATCAGAGATATTTGATTTAATCTGTTATTAGATACACCTGGGTCTCTCTTTACGCGGACTTATTTAACACGATTTTGAAGTTATGTGATTCGTGTTTCACCGGAAGTCGATTTCCAATAATGCGCTATTACTTTAAATAATAAATTTCGTGCACTTACGTTATATTGAAAGTAATAGCACATTATTGGAATTCGACTTTCATCTTAGTAATTTTAATATTTTCAGTGCTTTATAATAGTAAGATTTTATGCAATAATGAAATTAAAATCATGATTTCCACATTTTGTGTATACACATATTAAATTTTATAAGATTATAATGTAAATTTGTTCAAACATTGTGTGTGTTAATTTTGCATTTTAAATCACATTCTGTTTTTGCTTTTTAAAAAAGAATGTAATCAATTATTATTTTCTTATTAATGACACTAATCATTAACGTGCTCTTAAATTCCAACGAGAACTAAATGGTTGTATGTCTGGATATCGCGAGCTTCGTAAACAAATAATAAAATCATCATCTCAAAGATTAATTACTAATTACGTTGTCACCAGAAAATCATAATAATTAAAACTTGTATAAAAAAATGTAAATTACTGTACTGTAAATCATGCATAAAAATATATTATTTTGAATAAAATTAAATATTATAGTTAAAAAAAGTTTGCCTTGTATCAATTTTTTTCAAATTTGAAATTTTTTATTAGTCATTTTATTTCCTTATTTTTTTTTTGCGCGAATTTTAAAGTAATTTTACGTTGGCGCTTTGCTTTTACGTGAATTGTGAAAAATCACAGACGCATCCCCCCTTTTCAATGTAAGTTACGTCTATTTTTGCGCGATTTCGTTTGCGCGTGTTTTCTGAGGAACCTATCTATCGCGTAAAACGAGACCCAGGTGTAATGGATTTTGTTCTAAATAAAGGTATTTCTTTATATTTTTATAACTGTTGCCAAGTTATACTTTTTTTTTTTTAAAGTATATATTTTATATGTCAAAAATATTTCTGTGTTTATTTCAATGATTTATATTAATGTTAAAATCAACAAGCCATGTCATAGGGCAGTTTGATGAAATTGTAGTGCTTGTATATAAATTTGCAATTTAAAAAAAAATTTGCACAAATATGAACTTATTTATTAATTCAACTATAATTATACAACTAAATTTTTTATATTATTTTTCAAGAGGACTACTAAATTCAATTGTTTATTATTTTGTGTAATGAATTATTTATACAATTCAAAACAAAGCAAAACCCTCCATATAGTAGTGCCATCTTGTGCTAACAAGAGCATCCATTGATTGCTCTTGTTAGCACAAGATGGCATTACTATATGGAGAGTTTTGCTTTGTTTTGAATTGTATAATAACAATTATGTGCTAGTATGAGATAATGATCATGTGATGTTTAATGAATTATTTATATAATAATCATAAGGGAAAAACATAAATAGACCATGTGTTCTGCAGAAGGTGAAAATAAGCTACTTATGTTATCAGGAAAGAATATGCAAATTTCTTATTTTTCAAATATTTTTAAGTCAAAACTTTTTTAATTTATTATGAAAATAAGTTGAGCTCCAATATTTCATCATGTATCTTTTGTTTCATATGTTAGTAAAATTGGATTAGTTTTCTTTTGCTATATTTCATTGAATCATAAAAATAAAAATATCAAATAGTAAAAAAAAAAAAATTGCCTTAATATTTTTTTTAATAAAATAATTTTTAAAAAAAAATCGAAATGCAATATTGATTTGGTAAATGATAATGTACACACAGAAGCAAAACTCCATACAGTAGCACCACTCAGTGCAACTGCATGGAGAGTTTTGCCTCTGAAAAACAGCTTGTGTAAGCATAAAGAATGGTGATCATGTGATGTTTGATGATTTAAATGATGATGTAGAAATATGGTAGTGTTCTGTTTTATCGTGTCAGCTGCTTGACGGTGCTATTTCTAGATAAATTGCTAGAAATATGCCATTTCCGCGGTCGCAGCCAAGCAGATAGCCTTTTTTCTATGATAAAACACAGAAAGAGTCCGTTTATTCAGCTTCCGGCTACCGCTGTGGCTTTTTTCTATGCTAAAAGCACAGAAAAAATGCCTTCATTGGCTGCCGTAGTTGCTTGTGTTACGCACTTTATCATAATGCTGGGTTGTCTATTTTCACTACAGCATCATGTGAGGGTGTGTTGACTGCATCATGTCTAAATAATTGAACTTTTCAGGTTCATCTTTTTTTTTTCATGTGAACTGATCTACTGGTATCTTCTAACAGTTTTAACAGTGTCGTCATTTTTAAATCAGGACTGTGTAACCCTCACAAACTTGAATTTAGGGTGCGGCACAGCACTATTTCGAAGATCCTGATGAAAATAACGTATCCACGAGAAATCGTCCGAGACAAGTAAGATGGCTGAAAATTGGCAATTGCCAGACACCGGAGTCTGCTTTCATTTTAATAGTTTGTTATAATTATTAACTTTAGTGGGTAACTTGCAATCTAATTTACTATTTCCCCCCAAAAAATGCAGGGTCTGATTAATTACTGTCCGAAAAAAAGGTACAATTTACTTTTATTTTTTATTACAAAAAGTACCGTAACTTTTCCGATCCACACACACACACACCCACCCAAAGAAGCCCGTCTGATTAATTACTGTCCAAATAAGTCTCCGCTATATTTACTATTGTTTGTTATTAAAAAAGTAACGTAACTTTTTATGGATACGCACACACACAAAAAAAATGCCACTGATTAATTACTGTCCTAAAAAAGTCTGCTCTCATTGTAAAATTTTGTTTGAATTTGTTAAATTTTGTGGAAGTTGTAATATAATTGACTTTGATTTCAAAACACAGTGTCTGATTAATTAAGGTCCCAAGGCTAAAATTTACTCTTGTAACTTTTTATATCCCCCCACACACACCCAAAAAAGCCAGTCTCTGATTAATTACTTTCCAAAAAAAGTAACATACTATTATTTGCTATTCGAAAGTAACATAATTTTTTATCGATATGCACACACACTAAAACAAGCCAGTTTCTGATTAATTACTGTCCAAAAAGTCTGCTTACATTTTTATATTTTGTTTGAATTTTTTTATTTTATGGAAGTCGTAATATAATTTACTTTTATTTTCTATTTCAAAAATAAAATCAATAGTGCTATAGAATCGCTGGTCCGGGAATGTTATATCTGTTTTTGCTTAGCATCAACACCATCAAGCAGCTGACACGATAGAACAGAACACTACCGAAAATTACAATCGCTTAACTCAGTATGAAATATATAATTTTATTATGCATTTTTTATCCTGTACTTTGTATATAAAAAATAAAATGTTTTATGCAAGAAAATACATAATTTGTTACTTGGAAAATTATATGACATTTGAGCAATAACAGTTCCATTTGTCTGTATTTCTCATGCTATTTTTTTTGACTTGTCATTAATTTTTTTCTCAGCCTTTTGTGCATTAATTTTACAATTCACTGCTGTGACATTCTATATTATTTTATCAAATATTTATTTTTGATACCTTTTATGACAAAGTTTGCTATTAAAATTTCAAAAACACACCCATCAGACTTTGCTATCACAATAAAGGAGGTTTTTTACAAGGAAATTTTACTCTCTCAAATGCGGTTCTTAGCACTTACAATAAATACCATTAACATTTAACAGAATAGTTATGTAATAAACTCATTGGGACAATGTATGTGATTGATTTGAAATGAACTGATATATTAATTGAATTAATGGCAGTTGAAAGTTTTTTTGTTTGAAATAATTGTTGAGAATCATTTAAAATTTTTGTGATTTACATAAGAAGTGTTTTTGTTTAATTTTGATCAAATTAGTTGATACGCAATTCAAGCAAATGTAGTATATCTGATCCTTATGAATTTGGTTTTTTACTTATCTTTGTTTGTTACTTTTGAGTACAATGAGTGTTCAAGTTATTTGGGCAGTTTGTGGTGTACAATTTTTCACTACAAAATGTCAGTCAAATATTGTATTATTAAATAGTGAGCTAGCACACAAATTTCATAAAAGATTAAAAAAGATAAATTTCAGCTATAAATATGTTTCATTTTTTTATTTATTTATAAAAATGCTTCACTTTTTCATCCAAATTATAAATACAATATAGAGCATGTGTGTAATGTAAATCCAACTATATTAAAATTTATTGTTGTTATGTAATATTTGTGATTTAGAAGTATTTTTTAAATATGCACTATAAAGTTTTGGACTTTGCCATAGTCATTTCAGGCTTTATGAGACATTAAATTTAGGAATATCTTGTTTTTCATGCTATGAAAGAGAATGTAGATGTAAAATGTTTTTTAAAAATTGTTAAAAATTTAACTGTCATTATTAAGTATTCATGTTACAAATAAAAAAATTTATAAGAATTCCAGGATGTATTTGGTTTGGCTGGATTATGGCACTAAGAAAGATGGAAATTTCTGGTCAATCTGTAACTTTTTAAATTATTAAGAATAAAATTGATCTAATAAGAAAAAAAGTAAATATAAAATACTTCTTTAACCTAAAGAGCTTTGTATTCTTTACAAATATATTAGAGGTAAGTGACAATGTAAAAAATTATGTTAAAGCAATCATTTAATCTCCATACCCACGTAATACGTCATTTGTAAAAAAAATGTTTAAAAAATTTTGACATTTAGCTATATTACTTTAATGTCTATTGTTTATCTGTTTTCGAACAGATATTCAATATAATATTATTAATATTACTGCTACAAATGCTAATGATGCAATGTATTTTGGATGCCAGAAAAGCACTAATTATTTAATATAAATTAAAATCTTATTAAACTTAATTTTCAAAAAATTTAGATAGAAATATTAGATACTTAAGAGCCATATACATTGTTTAAATATTTTTTTATACTTTACCAGATAATACTATTCCAATAGAAGAAAGCTCATTGCAGTGGATATGAGGCTTTTACAATTGCAAAATTGCTCAGGTATTTTAGGATATTGAAAGATTTATGGAGGATTTTTAATAAATTTTTTTTTATCTTATGAGTAAAGGGATTTAGAATGTGTAGAATGAAAATTGTATCAGAGTTGTAAAAAATATGACCAAGAAAGATGTTGGAAATGGGAGAAAGGTAATATTTGTTTCAGTTAGTTGAAAAAACATTTAATAACGACATCTATTTTGATAGAAATTGAAAAACATAAGGCATAGATTGAAAGGAAAGAAGATTGTTATTCAAGTTACCTGTTATGATTTACATAAAGAATAGATTTGCTAGGATGTGAAATAGTGGTTATTCACTTTATTTTATTTTTTAAATATCTGAAATGATAAATGTTTTATGAAACAATAAAATTAACATCACAGAAAAGAGCACCCAATACTACATTTCATTTGATGATTATATCACAGTTTTTATTATACAAAATATTTATGAAAAAATTTGCTCTCTACTTTAATGAATAAGTAATTTGTTGTGTACATTACATTTGGTAATTATATCACAGTTTTATTATACAATTTATTATAAAAAAATGTTTATGAAAAAATGTGGTCACTATTATATTGAATAAATAATTTGATGTAGAATCACTTTACAGCATTCAAAAATATTTAGAAAATTATTGCACAGCTTTAGTTAAGAAAAGATTAAAAGTTAGGTATATTTTAAAAATTTTTATTTTAATGATTAATGAGCATTGTTAACAATATGGAATTAAAAAGAAATGTCTATTCTAATTGACAGTAAGAGTATAACTATAAAGTGTAAATATTTGTGTTGAGTGGCAATTAAAGTAGAATTGAAAAAATATCTTTTGCTTCAGATTTCAGTGAAGAAACTTATTATGATTTGTTTGTAGATTATTACTAAGTTTGAGGTTGCAGACTATAAAAGTATCAATAAAAAATTGAGATAAGCTATAAAACTTTATTGTCTGCAATGAAATTTTGATCCATAATCTTTCATTTGGATGGAGAAAATAAGATAGATATTAGAAAATTATATTATTGGAAATCCATGGAAAAATTATAGATAAGAATAATTTAATGATCATTCATTGAAATACATGTTAGATAAGTATAATAATTATATGTAGTGAGAGTTGAGCTACACTAAAGACGTAATTACAGAGCAAAATATTGTACAATGAAACTTTTTTTTCTGACTAAATTAGGATTTGCACCGGAAATATATCCAATGAATATTTGGAAGGCTGATATCTTTCTCATTTAAGTTTAATGTAAAAGAAAAATCCAAACAGAAAATCTATCAATGCTACAATGAACACTCTTAGTTTGCGAATGTTAGGTATTTCAGTACCTTTCTGAAATGCTATATTTGAAAATTGATTAACATCATGAAAACAATTTTCATGAAAACAATTTTCAAGCAAGAGCATGAAAGTGAATTTTTAATTAGCTAAGTTATTTTTATTTTGCTTCTAAAAAATTGATTTGCATTTTTGCTATGAGGCAGAAAACAAAGATAGAATGTAATATCGAGAAAAAAAAAATTCAAACATAAGATGTAAAACTTGTGACAAATGCTCATGCATTGGATGTTTCAGGGCTTTTCTTGAAAAGTTACGTTAGGAAATTAACTATTTAAGTTTTTTTTTTTTTCATGTTTTAGTTGTGCTTTTTACAAATTTTATTTATATGGATAAAATTTAAAAAAATGAATGTAAACAAAAATAGAGTATTATGCAAATTAAAAAAAAAGAGCAATAAACAGAAATAAGTAATCAGAAAATTTTGTTTAAATCCTTCAGGCTCTAATAATGAATTTAATGAAATGAAAATTAGTCAAAAAATGTGTATAGATAATACTAATTTTGTTAAATTATAAGTTCACATAATGAAAACATTCTTTAAAATATTAAAGTTCAACTTTTGAGTATAGAAAAAAAATAATGCTTTTGACAGTAGATGTTTTCTGTTTGATGTTTATAATCATTTAATTAATTTTTTGCTAAAAAGTTAATATATTCAAATAAAATCTAAATATAAACATGAAGTATTTATTATGAAACAAAAAATAAATAATACACAAGTAAACTTAAGCATAAACTTATATTTTTGTTTTTACAATGTAAAATTGGCCTCTATTGATAAGGTGCAGAAGTGTATTCTTGCCTTTGCACAGGTGAGTATGCTACTACAGAGGGAGGTTGATCCCCGGTAGCTGCTAACATCTCTACATTGTAATTAGAATTAAAATTTTACTATTAGAATGTATAAATTGTTTAAAGATTTCTTTCAATAAAAGTTTGTTACTGTAAATTGATTGAAATGGATTTTTGCCATTGAGATAAATTTCAGATCATTCGTAGCAGTATTGGCATATAAGTAAAAGTATAAAGTGTTAACATCTTAAGAAATAGATTTAATTTCCATCATGATGTTTGGAATGTCGCATCAATTTTTAATTCAAGAAAGGAAAGCCTTAAGTTGAAATGATAAAGGTTAATCACTGTTCTGCAAATTTTTATTGGGCTAAATTTGTTTATGATTTTATTTTATAGTTTTATAAGTTTTGCATTAGCTTTGATTAAAATCTAACTCTACAGTATTTACAACAATTTTATATCTATATTTATAATGTACGATTTTATATATTCTTATCTAAAAATGGTTGCTTTGGATGGTAACTTTGATTTAAACTTTGGACCTTGAACAAATTAGCTGCAAATACATGTATTTCAATTTAGGTTGCAACTAATGAATGATTAAACAAATTACTTTCTTAAACAATTTGTTTGTTAAAGCTGACTCTTCTGTATATTTTTGTAATAAGGGGAGAGTTAATATAAATTGCAGTGATTATACATTTGCAATGAATTTCTATTTAAATTCCATAAAAATGTTGATTTTAATTTTACAAATAAAACATGAGAAAAGGATTTCAAAATATGGTTCCAAATTTTGTAAATTTTATGTTTGCACATAAAACAGTACATCTTAAAACCCTTTATTTTTTTTAATGCTTCATGAGTTACCAACAAAGTTTGGCATAATATCAAGTTTATCTTTTTCTTTTATTTAATTAAATAAAAATTATATTTTGACAGGAAGAAATTTAGTTATTTATATGTATATGAAAAGCATTTTAAAAATGAGCATTCACTCATCTTGAATACTCTTTGGCTATAGCATTTTTAAGTTTTTACATAGTAAGAAAAATTTGGAGAATAATATTTGGAGAATAATAAGCATTCCAAATTAGAAAAAAATGTGGTATAGTGCCCAAAATTATGAGAAAACTTCAATCTAAGAAATGAATAATAAAATAAAATTTATTTATGAGGGATTAATTTCAGAATCAAAAAAAAGCAGATCTGTAATATGGGAAAGCCAAATATAAAATTTAGATCTATTGGTTAAAGTTTTTTGTATTTCAACATGCTCAAATGTTTTCTCATTCCAAGTGTTCATCTTTCCCTACAGATTATAAGTATTGCTAATGTTTAACTCAAACACTTATGTTTGTCATAAGTTCATGTTTATGTTTAGTTAACAGTTTTGTAATCCTAAAAGTATGATGTAGTTTTGTAATCTCAATGTACAACGTATTATACACTTTAGTTTTTTATTATTCAGCTGTAATCATTTGATGTGTATTACCATTCGGATTTTCTGCATCAGTAATAGCAGTAAGTTATGTTTTTACCTAATTTTTTTTTTTTACTTCATGTTGTCAAGTATTCTTTATTTTTTGTAACTATTTGATGTTTTTCCATATAGTGAGCTTTGTTGCAATGAAAGCTACAAACTAATTGTAATCTTAGAAACAAAAATATATTGTGCTTTTAATTTTTTTAAAATTATTTTGCTGAGAGTAGACACAAGTATCATTGACATCATTAAAAGAAAGAGACTGAAACAGAGTTGGCTGGATATTGTTAGAAAAGATAATAGATGGACAGTTGAAATATTAAACAAAATATTGTAAAAGATCTAGAAAGAGACCACATGAGGTGGATGGATGACATAAGGAAGTATGCTGGGGTGATATGGAGAAGAGATGCTAGAGATTGAAGAAGACGGATTGAACTTGAAGAGACCAAAATTTATCCTGTAGTGAATTGATAATAGTTGAAAATGATGATGACAGCAGAGTTTGGAAGTGGAAAAAGTAAATGTATTTTAATTATCAAACTTTCTAATAATGCAAGGTGATAGCTAGATAAATGGAGAAAATTACTGAGGGAAATTTTTATTTGGTATTCATTACATCAAAAATGGAATTTAGATAACAAAACATTAAAAAATTTCTACTGCTCAAAATATATCCTTATATGTATAAATTAGAAATATATTTTAATCATTAATTGCAGTATATTCTTTAATACTTTTATTTTTATTATTTTACTAATGAAAGCAATAAAGCAATGTAATGCAGTTGATAATTAAAATATATTTAAAGAATATTTACATGAAATAATATGAGTTATCAACAACATTAAAAATAACTTACAGCATTGTTTATAAAAAAGCATTACAATAATTATTTTTCCTACTGTTGTAAGTTCAGTATTATTATCTCATGTAAATATTATTTAAATATATTTTAATGCACAACTACATTACATTTTTTTAATTTAATATGAGAAAAACAATGTGTACAGCTAGTTATATATATATATATAAATTAGATTTTGCACAGTTGGCAGTGATAATTATGGGCATTGACTACTTAAGGGTTAAAAGTTAGATTTAATTATATATGCCAGAAGGCAAGTTAAAATTTTGTGAGAATATATATTTTTTTAAACTGAAACAGAAATTCTGAATATAGTACAACAGTTAAATCAGTTACATGTGAATTTTTATTGAGATAAGTTTGTATAGGTTTTGATTTTATGCCTTTAATGATGAATTTTACTTTTCTTTAAAATCAAACTGTACAATATGTACAACAATTTTTTCTATATTTTTATTTATATTTTTGATTCTTTATGCTAACTTTGCTCCAAGCTGAATAGATTAATTTTAAATATATGTATTTCAATATGAACAATTTTCTCTAAACAATTATCTTTATAGCTGATCATTGTAGCTTTTTTTAAATCTATTTTACTTTTTATAATACTTTCTGAGTATTTAAATAATATTTATTTTATAAAGTGTAGATAGTTAGTTGAAATTAAATTGAAAGGCTGCAAACCTCTCACGCTTATAATACTTATCTGACAGCCAATCAGATGTTATGATGGCTGTCTGAATTGTGATCAAACTGTAAACATGACAGAAATTTACAAGAAAAGGGCGGTTTGCCCTTTCCTTTACTTGTCTTTCTATATATATAAGCCAGTCTTAAGCATTTAGACTCAGTGAGTTAAATGCGAAGATATTTAAAGCTTCACGCTTTCAAACCTAAATGCTTCAGACTGGCTTAGATATATAGAAAGACAAGTAAAGAAGAGGGTGGACTGCCTTTTCTTATAAAATTCTCTGTCTTGTATTTATGGTTTGATCACTATTCAGACAGCCATCATAACATCTGATTGGCTGTCAGATAAGTATTATAATAAGCACGAGAGATTTGCAGCCTTTCAGTTTAATTTCTGAGTATAGTAAACTTACAAAATAGACTGTCAGAAATATTTTATATGTGTAATCTGTTAAAAATATATATATATTTTTAGTATTTTTATATATATGTATTTTTTGCTGTCTACATTAACAAATAATCTAATAGTTGGTGTTAAATGTGATCACAATCTGTCACTTAATGGAGTGCAGTATATTAAAATAAAAATCATGATGTAATTAAAATGGTCTACATTTCAACTTTGTTTACTAATATTTTTAATATTTTATGTTTTTTTTAAAAAAGCACTTAATTAATTGTGAATTTATATTTAAAAAAATAATATTTTTTTTTAGTATTTTTTCAACATAAATAAAAATCGAAACTGGAACATTTCATTATAATCAACAATTATATCACATCCATTCATTGAACAAGGTTTTTCTTATTCTTGATTTCCGTTAATATGATTTTAAAAAGAATTAAGTAAAAAAATATAAAAATTATAATTTTTTTAAACTTTTATAGTGTACAGTATCAAACATTACAAGCAAATATTGTCTTATCATAAATTCTTTTAAATCATCAAATTGCTGAAAGTGTAAGAAAATATTTATTGTTTTATGTATATGCATAGCTACTTTCAGTTTATTTAAAAATTTATTTTATTAATAATTGCTATAATTGAAATAGGAAATTTTTATATTGCAGTAATTTTAGAATCAAAACTATATTACTGTTACTGTTAGTACACTGACTTTTTTCCATTGTGAATTTAATTTTCATACTTGTGACTTTCAGTTAAATTATTTGTTAATATTTTTCAGCATATTAAAAATATCCTGTCATGAATAATTCACTCTTCTAATTGGTTCTGAAGAATCTGCAACTTTCCATTCTGTATATCTCCTGATGGACTTGCATTACATAATATTTTGATTTGCCATTGCTTTTCTATCCTATATTCTGTCTTCAAGAACATTATGTATAAAAAATAATGTGGATTATATCCTAGTTATTTTTTGGTAGCTATCACAATACTCACTTTTATACTTTTTTTTGGGAGAATGTGCACATTTGTTCTTTCTATTCATCCATTTTATAACACGATATTTCAAATGCTTGTAGATTACCTTATTTTTCTTAAGTGTTCAAAAAACATGATTCAAAATTACCTTTCTAAAGACACCCCACATCTTCATTATTTTTTAGAAATAAATAAAATGAAAAATGTTTTTAATTTTATCAGTACAAATTTTGTCAATTCTACTTATATAAAGCATATTGTAAAATGTACTTAGTCCTCAATAGGTACAAGCACTATATTATACCATTATCAAATTTCAAATATCTTAATATTTTTTAAATTGAACAAGGTGTTCCAATTCTGTGCTAATTATGTTTTTTTTTTTAAATTTAGCTTGTAGTTTAAATTTTGTTCCTCATTTTTATGAAGAGCTGTATATCATATTGCTTGTAGTTTAAACAATTAAATTTTTTTCATCTTTTTTTAAATGATAGTACCCCCCCCCCCTTTTCACGTTTGAAAATAAATATAAAACTTGTAACTAATAAAAACAATATTAAAAAGCAAATTTAGTTCATAGTTCAGTTGAAAGTAATTTTATTTTTTTTATTTTTGTGATTTTATAGCTATATATATAAACATTTTAATACATATTGTAAATAATGCTTATAACAAAAAAATAAATAAATCAAATTTTGGAATGTTTGTATATGTGACTAAACCGCATTGTAGATGTTGAAGATTAAAAAAGCTATTGCATGTAAAAGGAATAAATAAGTAAAATCGATTTTTTATGTATAAAAAAGAAATTACATGCCTGCTATTATCAGTATAGAAAAAAAAGTTCCACCCACAATGGATTATGTAACATGCCAACTTGAGAAATTGGATTTTTTTTTTCCTAATCACAACTGTCATCCAGAAATTATAAAATATATCTTTTCATAGTTAGATCATTAACCATTCAATAGAGGAAAATAGCATTGGTGCTATTAGTTGCTGCTATGATTTCATTTGAAAACTTAAATGTAGTTGTAAACTTTTTTAAAAAAAATCAATATTGCTATAAAATAATATTTTGTTTCAGTATGTAAAGAAAAATGGATCAAGAAAGGGATAATAAGTTTGCAGTTGACAATTTTTTGTTCTTTCATAAAATTTGAAAATCATTGAGCTGAATAAAAAACTCATACTGAAATTTAATTTTTTTTAAAATTCATAGTCTTATTTGAAATTATTTAAAAATTAAAAAATCAATGTTTAATAATATCTCATTAAGTATATTATAGTGACAGTAAAGTCTTATTATTTATCAACAGTGCAAGAATAGCCAATTTATAGAACTGTTTATTATCACAACATAATCTCATAGTTAACTTTGAAAAAGTAAAAATTCTGATATATTAAAAATGTAAAAAAGTGCATCTAATGCAGTCTGTGTTTGCATATTGTAATAAATATAAAGATTTTTTTTACAATATTTACTATGCAGTTTTACATAAACAACACTTTGTATACAAGTACGCTATTTATGGTTTTTTTTATGGCATGAGATTGACATTTTATTCATCATCGGAGTTTATCTTTATAACAATCCCCCTTTTGTCAACTCAAAACATAAGAGCTTAATATAGTAATCAGTTTGTATGCATGGGCAATGTGACTATTGAGAAAATGAAGCATGACCATGAAATAATTTAGCGATTATTTATTAACATACTCTCAATTGATTTCATAAAAAAACAACTCACATAGACAATTGAATATCTTATAAATGTTAAAGGATAAAAATTAAAGAGTAATTGTCACATATAAATAATTTATAGCTATTTCCAAGACATTAAAAGGTTTGTACATGAATGATCTGACAAAATAAATAAATTTTTTAGAAGGCCAATAAAAAAAAATTATTAATGATTAATAGTGTAACAGGCACATACGCCGTTACATTATTTTTTAAAAATTCAACATGAAAAATAAAAGTTCGCAAATAAAAAACTTCTTTTTTTAAGAATTAAAAATTGAAAATTAAAAATCATCTAAACTCTAATATATAAAATCGCACAGATGAAAAATTATTTAAAGAAAACTTGATTAAAAAAAAAAAGTATTTAAAAACTAAATTTTCAGTAAAGATAAAAAAATATATCTTTAAGTTTGTACAATAGATTAATTTATTGTAAAATGGAAATGATTATTTTACTTAGTTAAAAGTAAACTAGCCCTTGGGCATTTCAAAATATATAAGTAAAGATTAGTTAAAAGTAAACTAGCCCTTGGGCATTTCAAAATATATAAGTAAAGATCAGATAGGAGAGGAAAAACAATAGGAACAGAATAGCCAATGAAAGACATCCCTCGGGGAAACGGACCTCAACGAAAAGACCATCACCATCGTCATGACGTAATGTCCACTGAATCCAAAATTCTAGTATAAAAGAAAAAGTTTGAAAATAAAGAAATTAATTAGAGAAGATAGAGATGTGAAAGCAGAGGCGTGCTAGAGTTGAAGGAGAAGGGATTGGAAAGACGCACTCTTCAGTCTCTTCAGTTTTGCTTGTTAAAAAAAAAAAAAGGAAGGAAAGAGAAATGACCAATCGTTTTCTTACACTATGGACCACAGGACATTGGGGGAATTAACGCTGGATCCCAAACTGCAAGCAACTGATAAAGATGAACTTTTTTTAAACCGTAAGAACTTTATGAACTCTAATAAGCTTTAACTATATTTCTAAAACTCCAGTATATGAAAAGAATAAGAACTTTAAATTCTAAAACTTGTTCCCTATTTTATAGAAATAGAATCCTATCTGACCAACTTAATTTATTAATAAGTAATTTTATTTGATGTATTTCTTTTTTAAAATCATTTCCATTTATTTTTTTTTGTTCTTTTAAGTTTTTATTATGATTTTTGTTTTTCGTTAAACTAAACTAAATAAATGCTAGACTTAAGTCAGGCGTGAATGGTTGTATAGATTTATAAAGTTATGTTAGTTTAAGGGAGGGTAATCTTAGGTTATTTGTTTCATAGTTAAATTGGGTTAATCGATGGGATATATTGGTGTAATTAGTAAATGTAGTATGAGGTCCGCTACGGGCAGGATCACGTGATACGCCGCACTTGGGCGAAATAAGCCTTTTTTTTTATTGACCGGAAACAGACGGTATTTCCTGCTCCGTGAATCATCCCTTTTGCCTATGGAATGGGATCGTAAGTTGGCAAAAAGGACCGCAATCCCTTTCTATGGAGTTTTTTTTTTATTCTTCTTGCCAGACAGATGTAGCATTCCTGTTTGGACGAGAGTCAATGTCTTCTAACCATGCTGTTCAGATGTACATTCCTGACAATATGGTATTTTGTGCTGTCGTATTCATACTGCATTGAATGCATCGATATATCAGATGGATTGACGTTGGTTTGGCTGCGAACCTTTGGCCTAAGGTTAAATCAGGGATAGAATATTTTCTTTTCAAATGCAATCTATATAGTTTATTCATACTCGACACTAATAAATATTAAACTCATCTGTGCAAACTTATAAAATAAAATAAAAACGGTTAAATTGTAAATTAAAATCTAAAGTAAAATAAGTTATAATGTTTTGTAAAAAATAAAATAAAAGTTAAATTAAAATAATAATGCTAAATTTTTTGTATATTAAATAAATGTTTGTGTGTGTTATTACTGGCAGTGGCATCTTTTTTTATTTTTTTATATTGAAAATATATTTAGATAAGAATTCATATTTTATAAATTTCTGCGTCTCACTGAGCTAGTGGCAATGGGCTGACGATCTGAATAAAACATGTGAAATGTGAATCTTAACTTACGTATCTGCCTACTATATAAATTTTCTAGGTTCAAGTAGCCTAGTGGCGCTCTGTAGTGTAGATACGGTAAGACTATCCTTTCGGACCGTTATAATAGATATATGTTATATTGTGATTTTATTTATAGATATATGTTGTATTGTGATTTTTTTAAGATCTTTTATATGTATATGTGCAAATAAAATATTATTCTTACCACTGGTAGATTATTTCTGATCAGATTTCTTATAATGTCTATCAGATGATTTGCAGTGTGGGAGAGCCTTCTGGGTTTTCTTCAACTTATTGCATGTCTAGGTGTTATTTAAGTGAGGGTGATTAGAAAAGCAGTTTAGTAGGTAGAGTATTGCATCTCACTATTTCAGGGTTTCATCTTGGTGATTTTCTAAAGCTAGCATAACAGAAGGCATTTAATAATTCATGGTAGGCCTTTTCTCCTTAAATAAGGTGGACATTCTAGCAGGCTGGTTGTATATAAGTACTGACAAGTACTATAATATCAATCTGGAGCGTTATAATGATCTGTCAGCTAAAACTGAATTTATATATCTCTCATGTGTCTTGAGCTTTTCACAAGCATTGTATTTTTCCTTCTCCTTTTTATATATATTTATTATAATCATTAATGCGAGCTTTCCCAGCAAATCTCTGCTTGATTTTTTTTTTTTATCTTTAAAGTTGATTATTTTTCCAAATTAAAACTGAGTATATATTCACATTTATTTTGAAATATATATATAAGAGGAAAAATTCCATGCAATAGCACCATTCAGTGCAAGCCAGAGTAATCAATGGATGCAGGAAGGTTTGTGCATAAAATCCCTATCTAGCGCCTACTCATCCAATATTCCCAGACAAGTTTCTAGCTTGTGGCTTTCATTGGTGAGGAGCCTTTGATCTGAGAACACTGCACCTTGATCTTAGCAACTTCCACCAGCCATCTTTTACTTTTTTTAGTTAACTATAAAGCTTTGAGTTCAAAATGAAAAGTCAATAATATTTTCAAGCTAAGCTCATTAGCTTGTATAGTTGTATAGATATGAACTCAGTTTAGCATTCATTCTTTTTGGCGTCTTTGGTTCTTTAATAACCACGGTTACCATAATTCTATTGGCAAGGATTGGTATTAAACCATCAAACATCACATGATCACCAATCTGATCAAGCTGTTTATTACAGAGGCAAAACTCTTCATACAGTAGTACCACTCAGTGCAGGCCAGAGTAATCAATGGATGCGGGAAGGTTTGTGCATAAAATCCCTATCTAGTGCCACAACTCTAAACTAGTCTGGTGTTATTGGATGAGTAGGCACTAGATAGGGATTTTATGCACAAATCTTCCTGCATCCATTGATTACTCTGGCTTGCACTGAGTGGCACTACTGTATGGAGAATTTTGCCTCTGAAAACAGCTTGTGTAAGCATAAAGAATGGTGATCATGTGATATTTATAGATTAAATTAAACTAAAATATTTTTTTTGTAATTTACTATCATATATATAAACATTTTTTGTATTCAATTTGGTATAATAAAATATTTATATTGGGATTGTCTAAGTGGTGATTGATTTTTAATGGTTACTTATAAACACGTTTAGCCATGAGCATCATTACACTTATTATTTTTATGTAATAATTCGGATGTGATTTGAAAATTGTAATTGCCTTTTGTAATGTTATAAGTGACTATTTACTAGTCTGCATAGGTTACATTTATCTGTTTAAGGAGGTTTATTTAAACTTCTTCCTATCAATAATTTCAATGTCTGTGGTCAAGTTGCAGTCTTTGGTGTCTATAAATATATGAGACTACTAATAGAAGTGAGATTCCATCTCTATTGCTAAAAGGAGGTTGCTTTGACAGCAGTTTAAATTCTTGATTTTTATATATATTGGGATTGTCTAAGTGCTGAATGATTTCTAATGGTTATATATATATATAAGCATTAGATACTTACGCCAAAACAAGAGTTTAATGATTTCTTAAATATTTGGAAATAGTTAGTATCATCATAAAATAAAAAAAATAAAAGTTTGATGCATATAATATGTTTAATATTGTATGAAATATAGTTTGTGTCTTTTGATATAATAACTAGTGCATTTAGCCACCATGCCCAAGACTAGAGAACAAATTCCAATGAAACATTTTTCAAGCTAACCTGTTCAATTTAAGCCTTTAATTATTAATTGGCAAACAGTTATTAAATTATTATTAGCCATAGTGTAAATTAAGCTAATGAGCAAAACCCCTCAACCTTATGGTTACTTGCTACCACTAGGATATTTTATGGCAATGCTAACATGTCTAAATGTGTTTATACAACTGAGGAAGAATGTTGGGCATGTCTAAATACTAAGCATTATATACAATTCTGAAGTTAAGCAGTCAACGCTTGACAGTTAGTCTTGCAATGTGTTTAATATATTTTATAGTAATGAAATTATTCAATTTTATATAAAATATACTGTGTAAAGAAAGGATGTTACATGCATATTTGATTAAACAATTTCAACAGAGAATATATTCAAGATGTAATTACTTCTAGAAAACATTATGTATGAAAACAAGCAATAATATATTCTAGTTTTATTTCTCTCAAAATTACTGTTCATCATGTTAAAAGAAAATAGACATGGAAGCATCCAAATGAAGGTATAACAGAATTGGATTATATTTTGACTAGCAAAATACATATTTCAAGATTTGTAATGTTCTTAATAAATTTAACAGAGGAAGTGATCATCGATTAGTAAGATGTAAGATATTTGTTAATGCAAAACTAGAGAGACAAAAATTTATTAAGAAAAACAATATTTACAGTTGAGATTTCTAATTTTCAGAAACACTCTAATGAATTTAAATTAGAGCTTACAAATCGGTTTCAAGTATTGGTAGATTTTGAATATGATTCAGATTTGAATGAAATTAATAAGAAAATAACCGATGCAGTTTTAAAAGCTGCAACAAAGATAGTTAGTAGAAAAAAGCAATTGACCAATAAAATTTCTACTGAAACTAGAGAATTTATGAAGAACAGGAGGAATATGAAGATATACAAAAATGATGCATTAAAAAGGATTGAATACCTCGAATTCTGTAAAATGGTGCTAAAAAGAGTTGAAAATGATATAAGAAAGTATAACTGCGAACTAGCAAGGAAAGCTGTAGAAGAGAATTACAGTCTCAAGAGTGTAAAACAACATTTTAGTATTGGTAGGAAATTTATATCTGCAATAAGGAAAAAAGATGGAACTATTATTAAGAAGAGAGATGACAACATAAAATGGGTACAAGACTTCTATTAAGATTTATATAATAATAAAGAACAAGTACCTTCTATATCTATTATATCTTCCTAATTGCCTAGAATTTTAAATGAAGAAATAAGACATGCAATCAAATTTATGAAAAAAGGAAAGGTTCCAGGTAATAATTGAATTATAATTGATATATTAAAAGAAGCAGGTGAAGAAATAGAACATTTTTTTTAGCAAAGTTATATACCAAATGTCTAAATGATAAAGATATACCAGATGATTGGAAGAATGCAGTATTAATACTAATAATTTAAAAGGGTGATAAAGAAGATATTAGAAATTACAGACCTATCAGCCTTTTATCAGTTTTATATAAAATTTTTACCAAGATAATTACAACTTGTCAACAGAGAACATTGGATTTCCGTCAACCAAGGGAACAAGCGGGGTTTAAAAGTGGTTTTAGTACAGTAGATCATATCCAGATATTGTGAGAAGTTATTATAGAAAGAACAAGTGAATATGAATTGCCATTATGCTTTGGATTTGTAGATTATAAAAAGGCATTTGATTCTATAAACGTTTCTTCAGTGATCAAAGCATTGGATCATCTTTATATAGATCCAGGATATTGTTATATTGTAAAGAATATTTATAAAAATGCAACAGCAACAATTAGATTACATAATGATACTAGGAAAGTCAACATTGAGAAGATTGTAAGAGTGGGTGATTCCATATCTCCAACACTTACTACAGCAGTGCTGCAAGAAGTATTTTGTGGATTAAAGTGGGAAGCTAAAGGAGTGAAAGTAAATGGCGATTATTTAAGTCATTTAGATTTTGCAGATGATGTAGTTGTTTCTGTAAATAATGCTTTAGAGCTGCAAGAAATGTTGCAGGAGTTATCAGATGAAAGTAGGATTAAAGATAAATGTTAAAAAGACTAAAGTAATGTTTAATGGATTTTCTCAAAATATGAAAATTTTAAAGATTGATTATCATGAGTTAGAATAAGTTAACAGCTAGAAATATCATGGTCAGATTATTAATACAGATTGAAACAAAGGATGAAATTAATCATAGAATTAAACTTGGTTGGAGTGTTTTCGGTAGAAATAACTTGATACTAAAAGGAAATACGCCTATGGGTTTGAAAAGAAAGGTTTTTAATAAATGTGCTTTACCAGTTCTTACTTATGGATTTGAGACTTGGGCAGTTAAGTAGAAGAGCTGTACAAAGACTTCAGACCATTCAAAGAAGTATGAAGAGATGCATGTTAAGAAGAGATCCGAAATGCAATATATAGGTAAGAGAACAAACAGGTGTTATTGACCTCATTGAAAAAATTAAAAGACTGAAGTGGAGTTGGGTTGAACATATTTCAAGAGATTGTAAAAGACCCAGAAAGAGATCACATGTGAAATGTATGGATGAAATAAGAAAGTGTGCAGGAGTGATGTGGAGACGAGAAGCTAAGGATCAGAGAATATGGTTTGAACTTGGAGAGACCATCCTGCAATGGATTGATAATGGTTGATGATGATGTAATATATTGTTACTGGAATATAAATATCAATAAATATAACCATATAAAAATTGCTGAAGATCCCCCCCTCACATACACTATATGTTACATATACTTGAATATTCAACAAAAAGAATAAGCTGTTTAGCTAGACTTTTCATATATAAAAATAAATTATAAATTCTTAAAAAAAAAAAAATCAAGCAATGTTAATGCAAAAATATATTATTTAATAGGAATTAATGATTCATCATTAATGAATAAAACTTAAATAAAAAAAATTAGGTTGCATATTTAAATGAAAAAATGGTTGTTCTTTCAGTAATTTAATAACCATATAATAATAAAGTAAAAAAAGTCTTTGACAAATAAAAATTAAATGTTTCTGAAAATGTTAGTCTATAGTTATTTTTCATCAAGTTTAAGGGCAACAGATGATGGAGCACATTGTCAATCACATTTAATTTAGAAATATACACTAATTAAAATGTGAATTAAGTAATTGAGATCTTCCATACAGCTTTTTTGATTGTACGACTATCACAATCAAGTTGAACCATATAAATGATTCATTAATAAATTTTCTAAAAATACATATATTAAAAGTATTCATTTATAAACTCCAATACAAAAGCATACTGCAAAAATTACAAAATATCTTTTAAAAAAATTTTAAGTTTTCAAGAATAGAAATCAGTCGCACATCATGATTTAAGGATTTTATTTTTAATCTAAAAATACTTTCAATAAAAAATTTGTTAATATGGACAATAAAAAAAATGTAACGATATTACAAATTGTTCAATACGATTGTTTATAACAACTTATGGTGAATTATCTAACTTTAGTATGGATAACAAATGTGATGTATATCTTTTTTAACATGGTTTCAGTGGTCAATGAACAATACCTTTAGGGATTCCAGTTACTCTAAACAATATCATACCATTGTCTTTTCAAAATTCCATTATGAGCATTATAATGCAAGAATTTCAACAAGTGTATTGCTACAAATACTTTATGCTATAACTTTGCAATCTAGATGTAATTATTTAAATTTTGCAGCAGCTCCTTTTTATACCTTCTATTTATTTGAAAAAAAAAGTATATTTTATACCTTCTATTTATTTGAAAAAAAGTATTAGAATTTGCTCTTCTTCACTTGTATTGTTAGAAAAATTTAAATATATATTAACCTTTCCATAGTTTTTTTTTTTCAAAAAAAGAGGTTCAAATTGAACATTTTTACAATTACAGATATATGCATATAAGCTATCACGTAACTCAAAACATATGAAAAAGAAATGCTAATTTTATTTATTGAAATATATATAAATCAAAATTTTTGGATCATATACATTCTAAAATGTAAATTATATTTTATATGAAAGAAAATCATATTTATATATTTTTTGTCCAAAAAACATGATGGATATAATGAGAGGTGAAAAATGAATATATATATATGCTATCACGTAACTCAAAATATATGAAAAAAAAATGCTGTTTATTTTATTTATTGAAAATACATTATTATATAAATCAAGTTTTGATTCACATACTTTCTAAAACGTAAAATATTTAGTAAAAATATATAATAGATATTCAAAATTTTATAGATAAGCAAACATCACGTGATATTGAATATTTTCAAAATGAATATATATGTATGCTATCACGTAACTCAAAATATATATAAATCAAGTTTTGATTCACATACTTTCTAAAACCTAAAATATTTAGTAAAAAAATATAATAGATATTCAAACATTTATAGATAAGAAAATATCACGTGATATTGAAAATTTTCAGTTGACAAAATGATGCTGCATGTTTTCAAAACGTACGAAGAAAATACCCTTATTATAATTTTTTGAAATATACGTATTATTTAGCTAGTAATATTTACTTGATTTCAAATAATATTTGTAAGAATAAATATCAAAAAATGCATGCAAGAATAAATATCAAAAAATGCATGCAAGAAATAAAAGGTGAAAAAGTATCACAGATTCTAGATATCTAAATAGAAAGTCAAAGAGCTTATTTTTATAGAAATATTTTTTTAAAAAAGAAAAATAAATCAAAAATAATTATTATAACTTACCAATTGAAAGAATAAATAAATTATATTTGAAATTTTTGCGCTGAAAGCAATCACGGTCTTCTCACTAGACAAGTAGGAAAAAGAGTAAATACGGGATCACTAATTATGAATCACGGAATGACGAATAAATCATTAATTATAACTGCCATCTATGTGAAACTTTACAAACTAATACCTGAGTAGTATACGCATGTGCTAGAATCGAAAAAACTAGATTTTTCGTTCAAAACTGCTTAAGGTTGTCAAAGAAAAATTGAAACGCGATATCGCGGGCCGTACAACATGTAATAGGGAGTGCTTCAAACGCAAAATAGCGATTGGACCTAGGAAAGAGTTAAAACTATTATGCTAACCTTATGATAGATTATAATAACACACTTGCTGTAAAGTTTAATATAAAAAAAAGCCAATTAACAATAACATTTCAATTATAACAAGACAATATATGAAAAAAGCCATGAAGATGAAAATAACGTATTTAGATAAACTGAACAAAAATAATTTATGATAAAATAGATACTTGAGTATTTGTTTTTCAATGTAGGGGAGATGCTATGCCTTTTCACATCTGCGATAAATATGTAATTTTGCGATCATGTCAAATTTAAACAATAAACCCTGCAATGTTATCCAATCTCGTGTAAAAACATGTACCTCTTTATCAAAATGTGGGCTTTTTTTTGGTGACATTTTCAGTTATTGTCCAGATTTCTTTTTGATAACTTTCATTTCAATTGCGTTTTTGCTTCATCCAAGTATTTGTATATTATTTCTATTTCTGAGTTACTTCATTTGATTTTAAGTGTGTAAGTATATGTAGTGTTCATTTTTGTCCTTTTGATTTTCTTTTCTTTACTTCCTAATGCCAGTTATGAACATGATGGGTTCATTTACATACTGATCGACATAAAAAAAAATTTCCACTTGGATAAAAAGTTAATAAAAATGTATTTTATATTTCTTTATTTTTGTGAATTTTTTTTTTTTTTAAAAAAAAGGCCGTTTATTATTTCTGTAGAAAATCCCGTTCAGCCGATAGAGTTTGCAGTCATGTATTCAATAAAACTTCATTTTGGGGGGAAATTTTTCAGTTGAGATGTCCATTTTGTGTCAAAAATGTAAATATTAAATTTTTTGTTTTAACGTGACAATTCCTGTTATATATTAGACAGTAAGTAGAGTATGTGTATATTTTGTTTTTTTTTTTGTAAATAATATTTAAAAAAAAATAATAATTTAGTGATTATTTTGTCTATTTAAAACATTTTGGTATTTAGAGTAATGACGTTTTGCATTTTACATATTGGACCGGGAAAATGTACTTTTTAAGATCGGCTTTTTTTTTGTGTGTGTGAAATTCATATCTTTAGTGTTGTTATAAATTTTACAGTATGAAAGTCATATATATTTCTGGATGGCAAATGAATATTTATTTTTAAAATGTTCTTTTTAATATCCATTTACTATTGTTATAAATTTTAAAATTTTTCACGTGAAAGTCATATAATATATAATTGTGATGGCAAATCAATATTTTTTTAAAAAGTTCTTTTTAATATCGATTTCTTGCTTAATTTTATGTATCTTTTAATCATATAAAGGCGTATATAATTCCTCTCCATATTTTATACTTTTACTTGTGTGAAAGTGGTATTTTTAGTCCTGCAACACAGTGCGTGTATTAGACATGCTACGCCTTTCACATATGTATTTAACCTGCCGGTAACTTTGTAAATCTTGTGAAAATATATACAAGATCCATGCATACATTACTTTTTTGCAAATGTTGTGATAGATATTGTGTACAAGATCCGTGTAGACATTATTTTGGTCAGATCACAAAATTACAAAGTTATCAGTGGATTGATGTGAATATGAAAAGGCTTAGCAGTCTAATACATGCTCCGTGTTGCAGGACTAATATTCAAGTACCATAATTTATAAATGAATTGACAAACAAATCTATGGATAAGAACCAAGTCTCAAAAACTATACATCATCTTAATATTGGAAAGAAAATTTAGCATTTTGCTATAACATAAATCTTATTTGTAATATGCTACCATAATTCAATCCAATAAGTTTATTTTATTAAAAAAAAAAGACCTAATGCAAAGTATTCTTATAATATAGAGTATCAGGAAACTTTAAACTATCATTTTATTTAGTGTTGTTTTATTTCTAGAAAAAAAAAAAAAGACAGTAATAATTATTTCTCTGGCAAATATAGTAAATAAAAATAAAAAATACTAAAAAAGTTCTTAAATAATGTTTTTATTCACATGAATGCACTAAAAGATAAAAAAAAATTTTCCTTCAGCTTTCACAAGAAAAGTTTGGGATAATTATATATAAGCATAGAATCTATTTTTCAGATCATTTGAAACTAATACCCATCTCTGCACTGATAAAAGTGAGTTAGTTGCAGGCAATCTGATAACTAGGTTGGCACTGATACAATTTCTAACCATGATCGACTCATGCTTTTAGTTCTGAAACTGATGTAAATTTACTTTTTAATTTATTTTATATTTGTAATTCACTTTTCAGTTTTAGATTGATCTAAAATTTATGAATAAAGAAACTTTAGAGACAATTTACTATCATTAGATTTCACATTTCACAAGTAAATACATGTGACACTTACGTTTAGAAATAATAATATCACTTGCAATTAATGCACATTTGATATTGCTACTGGAAAATATTTCAAAGTGATCCAATGAATAGATTGCCAGTGATACAATTCCTAAACATGACTGTGTTATAGTTTTATTTGTGAAAGCTAAAGAAACTTCATTTTTTTATTTTTTACTACATTTTATGTAAACAAAAGCATTGCTTTAAAAAGAAAGTATTTTCTACTTTTCAGTTTTATACAATTCTAAAAATTATAGGAAAAAAGTTTAGATATAATTTAACACCATAAGATGGTAAACTTTAAAAGGTAAAAAAGCAAGAATTACAAATAAATGATTTATAATTATGAGTCATTGTATCACATTAAATAATCTTGCTAAATTAAAACAATTCTTTTAATAAATGCATCAATAAAAAGGAACAATTTCATGAGCATTGGAATTTAATAAAAATCACTCTAGCAAATAAAGCAATTAAGAAATTGCAATCATTACCATAATGCTCACTTATATTTAACTGATGAGTTTCTTGTTAGATATTTGTTGTTGTTTTTTCATAAAAAAATTCACAAGTTTCACAAATTTTTTCCCCAGAATTGTTCTTCCTTTTAATACAGAAGAATGTGATGGGAGGTTCAAGTGTAACTTTATAACTGTAATCAATGCAAATAAAGTGAATTCATCTTCTGGACTGAAATGCTTCGCAAAAGAAAAAAAAATGCAAATATTTAATAGATATTTTCTTTTTCACTAAGTTAATTTTCTTTATCTTTCCTTTTAAATTTTTAGTATTTAATCTTTTAATAATATTCATTTTTTTTTATGAAACTGATGTCTCAATAAAATACAAATCTATAATTTAAAACATTTATGCAGTAAACATTTATAATTACTACAAGAATTCTTTAGCTCTTAAAAAAACTTGTTAGCAAAGAAAGAAAAATATCTTTCCCCTAAGTTTTAATGAATAAATTTTAGATTTGTTTAATGGTTGCTTAGGAAATGAAATGACCCAACATAACTACAGGTAAACTTTAGATTTATTTAACAGTTGCTTAGGAAATGAAATGACCCAACATAACTACAGTAGACACAGCATTAAATTCAAATGAATATTGAGAAAATATTGTTACATCTTATTTTTCTTAACTGGGACAGATTGCCTCATCATTTGCTATTAATAAAAAAACGTTTGAAAGAATGACACTATCATTATAATATTTTAAAAATTATTTTACAATAATAATTTTTCATCAGTAGTTCATGCACTATTTTGAAATAGCACAGCTATTTTTGTATTTTTACTGCTGAGATTTCGCCAATATAAACTTGATATAATTATTTAATTGAAGCTCTGTGTGAAATTACTACATCCTAATTATAATTTTTGTCAGTCGATATAATTCCTAACCAGTCAAAAAAACAGTTTGGTTGTAAAGACTAATATTAGGAGGGAAGGGTTGATGACCAATATTGTCCATTACTTACAAAAATTCCAAAAAGAAAAATAATTCTTTTTTTAATTCTATTGAAAACTCCATATTGACTTCTATACAATTGTTGAAGATACAATTTTCACAATAACTTAATAATGCATTAGTTAAAAGAATATTAATATGTTGTAAAACCCCAATAACCATTAGTTAAAAAAAATATTAATATGTCATAAAACCCCAATAAAGATAAGAAAACACAATTAGTATGATATATAAAAAATATTTAAACATTAACTTAGTAATTAAAATTTATTCATAAATTATACATTTTGCTTAAAAATTGAAACATTTTTGATATTCGAAACATTTTACATAAAACTAGGGGGAAAAAATGTATAGAAATGCACTTATTGGTCATTATTATTATTAAGATTTTTTTTTTCTTAAAATAAATTGTTTTATTCTGCATAATCTCAGGAAAAAATGTTCTGGGAATTCATACAAAAAAGGTAGTCTTTATAATCTAAACTTAGTTTTTTTTTAATACTTAGCAGGCTTTCAATATGTAAAATATAATTATAACATTATTTTTTTAATTTTCCCAGTTTTTAAGTACACTTAATAATTATTTTAATTTTTAACAACATTTAAATTTGTTTTATTTGATATTCAAAAACATTTAAACCTACTTAGGTAGTCCATTTATTCAAGAGGATGTTTGTGTCTTTTCTGTTTATTGAGAATAGATCTTTAATTATTGTCCAAGCCTCTTTAATCTTTCACTTTCTGACTTCTCTCTCAATGCATACAATTCCAACTCTTGATAAATCAAATATATAGCCAGATTTTTTGCGCATGATCCATAAATATTGAGGAATATTCAACACTTGTTGTGCTCTATTATATAGTTATTTATACTGGGCTAATCTTATTGAGAGATTAGCTGTTGATTCCCCATAATATGCAAACTTACACATAGGTTTGTTGTATTAGACTTTGGAAATGTTTTGGTGAGATGATTCCATAAGCAATTTATCCATTACTAGTTAAACAGTTTGTTTAGTGATGGGGTATGTATGTCCAAAGCTTATATTTTTCTGAGCATATTCTTTTTAATTTTTGACCAAGCTTTGGATATGGAAGGCTAATTCATTTTTATAGTCTCCAGAAGTTAAGGCTGTGGGTTTTTTTTTATTTTGTTGCAAAATCTATTAATAGTATGAAGAATTTGTTATGATTATATAACAGATTTTGGAAGTCTTTGAAATACACATCAATGTTATTTTGCTTGTCATTTTCAATCTTGCACAATTTATAATGCCTGCATAAAAAAACCTCTCAATCAGGAGTATTTGTATAATATAGGTGTTAAAGACTTGGGATGGATTGCTCTTCGTACATTTGTTAGTTTTAATACCATTTTATAGTTCAACTAATTAAGATGCCTTTGATAAACATACAGATCCAAAAATTTAATTCCTTGGCCTTTGTCTTCCTTTTCTATAGACTAATTTAAAGATTATGTTTGCTCTTGTTCTTGATGCATTCTTATAATTTGTGTTTTTATCAAGGAGATTAGTGTGTCATCAACATGCTTAACATATAATGTATTTATGATTGAAGACAAAAACTTTGGAATAATTGTACTTTCAATTTTAGTGAGGAATAAGCCTCAACTTATGGAGATTAAAAAATGAATTAGACTTCCATATGCTTAGAAAATTATAATGTAAACTGTCAAACTCCTCCATTACTAAACAAATTGCTTAACTATTCAAAGAATGAACTGTCTACGGAATCAGCTCACCAAATTGTATACAAAATTCAATGCAACCAACCTTTAAGTTTGCATATTATGGTAAATCACGGACTAATCTATCAATGAGATTAACTTAGCATAAATACCTATACAATAGAGCACATAAGAGTGTTGATTATTTCTCAATATTTATGGACCACAAGCAAAAATCTGGCCGTAAATTTGGTTTGTCAAGAGCTGGAATTGTATGCAGTGAGAAGGAAGACAGAAAAGATCTGGAATTGTATGCACTGAGAGGGAAGACAGAACCAGAAAGATTAAAGAGGCTTGTGCAATAACTAAAGATCGATTCTCAATAGACAGAAAAGACACGAGCATTCTCCTCTCGAAGAAGTGGAGACTATCTAAATGGATTTAAATATTTTTGAATATCAAATAAAACAAATTTAAATGTTAAATATTAAATTAATTCTCAAGTATATTTAAAAGCTCAGAACACTAAAAAAGTAATAATGCTATGATTATGCTAAGCATTAACAAAAGCTAAAGGCTATATTTTCTGTATGAATGCCCAGAATATTTAATTGAATATTACAATTATCCAGAAAAAAGAAAAAAAAAACATAGGTTTTCATTTAATAACGTTTTTAAAATGGCAAAATAAAAAAATATACACATAAAAATTTATAAACACATGCACAAATGTATACATATTTATTGTAGCTATGACCAACTCTAGCCAAGTCAGATATCACAAGCTTTTTTAAAACAAATAACTTTAGAATAGGGAATTTAAACTAATATGGCCGAAATTGAAATAACAGTAATAAAAAAAACTCAATGATTTTATATAGCTGTTTAATTTAGATTTATATGTAAATAATTATATAATTATTTAAAATAATAATGTATCAAAAGATATGTTAAGTTAAAAAAAAAAAATTCGTATTTAACAAAATTATTTAGTCAACATTACAATCTGTCTTTAGAAAAGAAAAAAACTGAAAAGAAACTACTAAGTTTCCGATAAGATTTAATCACAGTTTAATTTGATCAGCACTGTAGTTAAATTTGATAAAATGAAGACAATTATAAAAACAGGATTTCAATCCTTCATATATAAATCTGATTATTGATGTTTGTTTTAAATTTATAAATTATAAGTTTTTTGAATAATGTTACTTGTAAATAAAACTAAGCAATATTTAAAAAGACTTATAAAAGAAATGTTTAGATTTTTTTTTTCTTTTCTATTTCTTCTATAATTATTTAATATAAACATATCCAATCTTTTTAATCAAAAAAATTATAGTTCTATCAATTAACTGTTGTTAATTTTTTAGATATATAAATTTAACACATTTAATTATTGTTATTTTTTTTGGTTATAGTATTGAAATGAATAAAATATTTTCTACTTTCATTCTCTAATTTTTATCTTTTTTATTCTAGACATGAATTTTCAATAAATGAAATTCGTTTTAAAAAATAAAATATTAACTTTGCAATTAAACAAAAACTTCTAATAAAACAAGCAAATTATTAAACCCCTAAATTCTTTATTTTAGCATGGAAGCTATAATAATGTCATGGGTGAACAAATTATGATTCCAAATTTATTATTTCTTATATACATCTTGCTAAAGTATAACTTGAAATAATAGAAACTCTTTAAAAAATTAAAATTGAATTTACAGTTACAAAAAAAAAAAATATTGGAAGAATAGTTTTGACAACTTTTGACAGGAGTCATTTTTACTTTCTTTGGATTCTGATGATATTAAAATTTTATTTAATTTAATTTATTTGCTCTAAAAGATAATAAAAATTTAATGAAATCAAATATGTATTATCTGCAAATTTAAAAATCAAAATTTATTAGTTATAAAAAATAAATAAAAAGATAAATAGAACTGTTTTCAAATTATAAACAAAAACATTGCAGTTTAATCACGCTAGCATTTTTAAATTTCTGTTCGTTGATTAGACTTTATCTTTTTAATTTTTATTGGCGGAAGATACTTAATTTTATTAGATTTTTTTTTACTAAAATCTAGATATTATAGTTAGAACTAATAATTCACAAAACCTTATTTTTTAATTAAAATATTTTACTGCTAAGAGTTATAATCAGATTCCATTGGTTTATAAGCAGATATTGTGGATTTAGTCGCACGAATAGTATAGGGAAGTATTGTACAAAAGGTTAAAGAAAATTTAATATTTCATTTTTTAATTATAATTTAGCAATGGTATATGCTGCATCAATATATATGATTTCAGGTTATACACTATCCAAGAAAAATTATTAACAAATAAATAATAATAAGATTGCATTTCAAAAACTTAAATTTTATGAATCTTTGTGAATATAATATTCTTTTCTCAAAAGTGAATTTTCTTAAACCACATTTTTTTCATGATTTCAGTATAATTCAGAACTGTAAATATAAGCATGTGTAAATAAACAAAAAGAAATATTAAACACTTTCGTCTTTTAAAGGAAATCTTGTGTTAAAGATTTGCAGAGGTCCCTACTGTCGTTTTTTTAGGTGCATAGTTTTAAGATTGTAGCTTTAATATATATTACTTTAAGTAAGAGTATGCACTTTATAAATATAATTATTACTACAACAGTAGTTATATTTCCATCCCAGAACACTATATGTGACCATATTTCTCTGATGTTTTTCCACTTTATGGTTCAAAGCTTTGGTTTATTATTATTTTACAATTTAAATTACATTTCATATTTAAGAGTGAGGGTATAGTCCCTGATATTGCTGTTATGTTTCTGTAGGAAGAAAGTCATTGAACATTACTTGGAACATATTTAATTGTGATAAAGTCAGAATTCAGCTATTCATTTTACTTCTAAAAAAAAAAAAGATATGGTATTGTAAGTTTATTTTTTGTTGAATGTGAATGAATAAGCAGCTATAATGTGTTCTGAGCTTAATACTGTAATAAGTTTTACTAAAATTAAAAGCACTTGTATAGGTGAAAGAGTTAAAAATATCAAAACAACTAGAGATATAGTCCCTGAAAATGAGACTGCTATTTTGTTTCTGAAGAAAAAAAATGTCATTGAAAGAAAAAGAATATCACTTAATTGTGGTAAAATCAGAATTCTCGTATTCATTTTATTTAAAAAAAAAAAAAGATACTCTGTAGTATATTTATTTTTTGTGAATGCACACACAATACTGTAAATACATATGTAAATATACTCTTTCATTTTATCATTAATAACTATTATTTTTAATTTAGTTTACAATTTTAATTTGTATATGCATTCCATCCATATAAAAAGTGTCATATGTATATATGTGTGTGTATTGAAAAATAGAGCACACTTGCAATTCAATAAACAATAGGCAATTTTATTGTAATCAAAGCGCATTGAAAGGGGGGGGTGCATTCAAAACAAAATACAGTATATATTGTGATTTCAGTTTTAGCATTTTTTTCTTATATTTCCTTACCGTATATTTTATTAATCTATTTTATCAATTAATTACTTATTCATATATATATAATGTAATAATTATTAAATAATTTTTTTTGTATTTGAATCTTTACTCATATCAGGCTGATGTTTTTAATTATCAGTATCTCTTTAATTTTTATTATTTTTTATTAGTTAAGTCAATTTTATGTGTATACATGAAGTGTTGATGTTTACATCAAGATCACATCATCCCAGATAATGCTTAAATTAACCCAATCGCAGAAATCTGTTATCACGACAACATTCAGATAATAAATGAAAGTCATGTATTATGATCAGGGTCAAAAATCTTAAATATATCTTTAGTGACAGCAGTTGTCTTAAAACAGATCGAGATTAAAATTGCCTGGAAGTTTAAATGAATTCCATTAATTAAACAAGCCATAATTTGATATATTATTTATATTAATAAAATCAAAGCTTGATACATTAATGAATGGTAAGGGGAATATTCAAATTATTTTATGTAGCAAAACTGATAATAAAGATATATTTAATAGTTATTTATTTTGTAAAATAAATATATTTACTAAAATAGATATCTAATATTTTGTTTTGTTAATAAAATTTTACAAAGCAATATTTCAAATATTTGATGTAATCTTTGAATGTCTCCTGAGATTTGTTTTTCTTTGTGAAAGTACTTTTTTTTTTTTTGCAAATCATATCTGAAATTAGGTTTTGTGTACAGTACAGCATGCAAAGCAGCACTACATTTGTAGTCTGGCATTGTTTTAGGAGATCTGATAAGTAGCTCCTGAAACTGCTGTTGTGTGTGAGGTAGTCTGAGTATTTTTAATTGAGAAATGAATTAATAGGATCTTTCTATTGTTCCAAAACATTCTGATCATGATTTTTGATGCTTTTAAGAATTTCTGTGTATTTTTCTCAATAATTAGGATAAAGTTGATTTCACATCTCTTTTAAAATTTAATTACACCAGGACTACAACATTTTATGAAGTGTAAAGCCTTATTTGTTGGTGATGACTTTTGGTTAAGTTATATTTTAGAAGCACAAAGGTAAATCTTTAATTATAGTTTTATTAACTTGAAACTGAAATAATGAATTATGCATTCATAGAAAACAGTAGTGCATACTCTTCATTTAATTAAAGTAAATTGCTTTTTGAAATGATCTTACAAGTATTCATTAGTGAATACGTAATTGCTGATGTATAAGCTTTTATTCACTTGGCAAATTTATTTTAATATTAGACTAGTAGAATTGTTAAGAATTTCTCATGCAGTAAAAAATTATAAATATTTTTATGCTAAAACATTTATAAACAATTTTTTTTTTTTAAATGATTCTTATATGTTAAACACATTTAGGTTTTTTGTATAGCTTCAACATTTTTTTTTGATATCGTTTGATTATAACTTAGAGAATTATATTATTTGTTAATTTAATTTTATGTTAGATGCAGAAAAGTGACTTATATCCTACCAATTAGTATTGTGTTTTTTTTTAATATAAATAATTTTTAGTTCTACAGATTTTTAATACTATTTGACTTTATTTTTCTAAGATTTTGTAACAAGTAATTTACACTGGCTTCAAAAATGATATAATTCATAAATTAAACAATGTGGCACAATAAAAAGATGACTAGTTCTTCCTCCAACTTGCTTGCAGCATTTCCTTATCATGTAAAGGCAGTTTAGCTATTCACAAAAATTTTAAGGCACTAGTTTGGTTTATACTTTTATGGATCTTATTCAGTGCTCTCCCCCATCACAAAATCTTGCAGTTTTATTGAAAAAGATATTGTGATTAATGGATTTCGCTGCCATACACTGAATCATTTCTAAGATTTTTATATGAGTTTTGCCCAATTTTTAAATAAAATTTAAAGTTAATGCATTATTCTATTATTATGGATTAAGATATGAAACAGTCATATTTCATGTCGTAACTATTGATAATGGTACTCACGGTAATTTAATAAACTTGATACTACCATATGAATAAAAAAAAATTTATAAAATTGCAGAAATAAATAAATAAATCAAATACATATAAAAAAAAAAATTTACAATAAATGTTTCATGTATATTTTAAAATTGTTTTATCTTTTCAATTAATATGATACATAGGAAAAAAAAAATATTATTAGATTTTGATTTAAATTGGTATGAGAAATAGATAAAAATATTTTATACACGTTTAAAATTTGCTATATTAAAATAGTAATAAATAAATTTAAAATGAATATTTAATTCTTTTTTTTTAAGTCACATTTGATGACAAAGCATACATGTATATAAAATATGAAATTAAATCTAAATGCAATAAAGATCATAAAAAAAAAAAAATTGATGACTAAAAAATAGAGTTGTTAAGATATAAATAATTTGATTTGTAATATTGCAATTATAATTTGTAATTACAATATAATGAGTGAAAACTTTTCACATTTCTGAGATTGTCACAGATATCTTAATTAAATTTCTGTGCATTTTATTAAAAATATAATTTTTATAATAATTTCATTTCACATGATGTAAAGATAAAATGTTAGTCTCATAAATGTAACAACATATCCAGAAAGCACTAAGACTATGAAAATACAATCATTATCATAAAATAATTAGAATTTAATCCATTTACTAATCAAATTCCTCCTATTCTTTTTTTTTTTTTTAAAAAATCATTTTTGATTACATTTCAACATTTTGTTTTTACCGTTAAACTGTTCTATTTTTATAATCTTTGCATTATTTATTACAAATATGAATATAAGTTTATAAAAGATATTCTAAAAAATAATAATTGAACTTTTCAAAATGGAAAAATAAAGTATTGTGTGAATGTGTAATGATAATAAGTTATTGAACAAAATATTTATTTAAATTCCATTTTTAAAATGAAAATAATTTTAATTGAGACATCTTAAGTCAATGAAATGATGTTATAAAATTGCATTTATTATTAAAATTTCAGAAAAAAAAATTCTGCACACCAGCATTTTCTAGAAAATCATTAATTCCTGTTTTACCTTAACTATGTACAAAATTTTCAAATAAAATCTAATTGTAATCACATTTTTTGGGTTAAAATAAATATTTTATAAATATGTTGCTTAAGTAAATAAATTATTAAAAATTATAATTACTAAATTGTTTGAGGAATTATAATTATAGAAGCACTTATTTTTGAGAAAATAATTACAAGAATGTCTAAAAATATTTGATAAGATACTTGAAAATTTTAAATGTTTACTAATAATTGAAGTAAAATTTACATCCATTGTTAACGTCAAATAAAAGCATTAATATAATCAAACAAGGAAGCGAAAGCCAAAATGTCAAATTTGTGAATGATTGTCTTAAAATAAACTAATAATTGATGACTGTCATGAAATATTTGAAATATTGAATCATTCCTGAATATAAAATATAGTATAAATTAAACTGTAAATCAAGATATAAATCAGTCTGAAGATATAGTCGAAAATTATAAAAGTTAAAGCCATTTTCAAAAAATGGAAAACTAAGAAATGTTTATAAAATAAAAACTATATGATACAGTTATGCACATAAATGTAATTAAGAAAAAATGAGGCAAAGTGTATTTCATTCTAATTCAGCTATAACAGTATGAGTTTACTAGAAATTGAAAAATTCATACATAGATAGTGATTTTCTAATATCAGTATATGGGTAAAGAAGTCTTTAAATATTCATTGCTAGACAAACAGCACCTACAGAATTTTTTTTCATATTCAAAAGAATGATAGCCTGATAAAAGCAATTAAAATATCTAAACTAAAATAAACATTTTAAATGTTTGCATCTATTACTCTTATATTTTTCAATCTGACAAAATATTACCTTCTCTCCCCAATCACTTTTGATAATTTGTAGAATAATACAATTTTGAGTTAACTATTTACAGAGTCATTTGTAATACAAAAGTTCAACTTAGAATTTGATCTAGCTTATTGCTGAGGTTATTTAATTTTGAAGTTTTTTTTTTTTGCATTATCCTTATGTATCACAGTATGATTAGTAAAAATTGTCAAGAAATTATTAAAATTATTTTCATTGAATAATACATTTGATAACTATCATAAGTTGATTTATGAAATTATCAAAAGCTATTTAAAGACAGATTTTGCAGTCTGTATTAGGCTTATCTTTTTTTAACCTTGTATTTTGGTGCACTCTTTAAATGTAGTTTGTTGTCTTTTGCTTTCTTATATTTGTATTGTGTACGCTTAGTTTTGTAACTAATGTCTATAAATATTGTAAAAATTGTGCACAGGAAATTATTTAGAATTTCTGTGTATTATATTGAAAATTGCGATTTATAATAATTAATGTTGTGCCTATGATGCTAGAAATTTTAAATCAACCTGATGTTATAATGATAATTTTTTTTATTTAGAATAAATTGATTTCTTGTATGTCTGCTACAATGTATATTTATCATATCTTTTAAATATATGCTCAATTCAGTTTCTTTTTATTTGATAATTTTCTCAATTAATAGTCCTACGTAAGTACCCCCCTCTCCACACACACACTTATTTTTAATAAAGCCTATTTTTAAAACATTTTTTTTTTCTATTTGATGTAAGTTTCTATTCTATGTATGCTGCAATATCAAACAATATGTAAAGTTTTTTTAAATCTTCAATGGTTCAGAAAATAATTTTTTAATAAAGACAATTTTTTTGTATTTTGATTAATCACCCTAATTCTTATGCAAATTATTTAACGCTACTATTATCATTAAATGTTGTGCTCAATTACTATGTATATATTTATTTAAATCATTTACTCTGTATTTTTTTGTATTCACATTTTTCTATAAATATCACTATTTTTGATATTTGCTGAAGTCATTTTTATTATCTGTAAATATTGATTTGATATAGCATTTATAAATCTAATATAAAGAACTTTGCTGTTACAAAATTTATTTTGCATCTTATCTAATTAAATATTAAAATTGGTGATTGACAATAATTTGTCTTAGCTTTATTATATAGAACCCCTGAAAACAATTTACAAATATTTTTTTACTGTACAAATTATATAATAAATAGTATCTTTTAATCTAATCTTCAATACTTTCTCTTTCCTTCTTTATTTTTGCTTTTTTTTATAACATACAATGTTTAAATTTTGTCGAAACTGTAAAATTAAGAAATGTATTTTGCTTTAAAGTGGAAGAAGAGTGGGATGTTGTTGTTATATCTTTTAATCTATATATTTTGTAGATATCCACCAAAATAACTGGTTCTTTTAAAATTTTCTCTATCATTATTAGCTTTCTTATTGTGTTTTTATATTTCTCAATTGTTAATCTATTCATTTTAAATATATCTTACCCCCCCCCCTTTTTTTTTTATATCTATATTCTAAATAAAATTATATTTAATTTTTATTAGATATAAAAATGTAGATGTAAGGATAGTTACTTCTAGACTAAATTTCAGATTTACATTTTGCAGCATAATTGTTTTTTAAGTATAATTATCATTATTATGCAAATATATCCCTTTCTAAATCATAAATAGCAAACTTATTTTTTTAAATTCTTTTTACTGCTAAAACTTTATTCGGACTCTTATTAATTGTCTGTGCTTTGGAATTGTTTATATCAGCTAAATATTATATTATTGTACAATCTGTTAAATCGGCATGTATTCTGACTAAAAAATAGATGAATTGTCTCAATCTGGTATTATATGTAGGTAGCTTCACCAAAGCTGCATTAAAGTAAGTTCATAAGTGTATCACATTAAAATGATATTCACTGTTTATTTATTAAATGCTTATAAGAAATTTGAAAAATGTTAGTTTAAATATAAAAATATCTCAATGATTTTTTGTTTTAAAAAGTAGAAAACCATATATCTACTTCTAAAATAAAAACTGGATATCAAAACTGCTTTTTTAAGCAGTTCCAAAGATATAAAAACACACAAAAAAAAAACATATCAAGGAAATAAAAATTTTTGAACAGATTAGTGACTGATTAATTTATTTCATGTGTGTAAAGAAAACACCTCATTTGCAAAAAAAATATAAATGAATTTAATAACATTTTTGTTTGACAATTTTATTTAAGAGAAAAATAATATTTATTGCAATTACATATACATAATTGGAAATTACTTCATAAAACATACCACAAAAAGTTTACAGTTTGCAACGATCAAAAAACACTAGTATCATTACCATATAATATAGTAAAGCAGTCATTGCATTTTTAATAGTCTTGAATAAACTTTTTCTTCTCAGTGATTGAGGCTACACACAATTTTATAAAAAATTTTCGCAATGAATACAATAAACTTTGAACATTAACCAGATGAAATTTGTCATTAATAATTTTTAGACTAATAATCAAATAAAGGATGAAAATAGAATCTGTCTTATAATAATCGTGTTTTAAGACTCAGAACATAAATGTAAACAACGTGCAATTAATAAATCCTGATAATATATTAAGCCATGCTAATTTTATGTTTTCACAAATATGTAAAATACATAAAACCCACAGCATTGAAAAAGCAAAAATGGATATAGGTTTAACAAACTATTAGGCTTGAATTGTATAAATATTCTTCATATTTATAATTTAACTGGAATTGCACATTTCTAAATATTCAGTATAATATATATATTTATTTAGTAATTAATTAGTTAATTCTATTCATCAATTTTGAATATGTCTAAATGTTATCTACTAAGTTTAGCACCTAAAAAATTTTTTGATGGTTCATAATTCTAATTTCATAAACTGTTATTCATAATTCAATTATATAAATTGTTATACTCCAAAATGTTTTTTGAAATCATTTTTTCTGTTTATATGTAAGCTTTTTGAATATAATTTTTTTTTTAGTATGTTGATTATTATTTATTTATCTAAGGACCAGATAATCCAGCAAAATTGAGTATTTGTATTTTCTGAAACTTGTTTTGTTCTAGAGCCTGATGCCTTTTTTTTCTTCAGATTTTTTCTCTTTTCTGAATAATCAGGTCAGGAAATTACTTATTTATCTAATATGACCTGTGGAAGAAAACTATTTTTGTGGGTTATAGTTTTTTTATTTTATTTAAGTAAATTGTTTTAGCCATTTATTGTAACCCACATTTGTATATAGATATATTTATTAGTATCACTTTCCATTATATTATACTTTTTAAAATAGTTATTACTGCAAATTTTTTTTCCCCTATTTATGAAATAATATTTTCTTCATGAAAACTCAAATTTTGATGCATGACATACTATTTAATATTCTACTTGCTTTTTATATATTCTAAATTCCAAGAAATTTATTTAATTTACTAGCAATTTATTCTGATTTAATAATAGTATTGAAAAATTAAAATGGATATCTGCAGATATAATAAATTATTGCAAAGAAAAGAAAAGCTGAAAAGAAAAAAAAAAGTGAAACTTTTTAGGGGAATTAAAAGGTAATTCCAAAAAGCAACCAAGTAATGATTACAAATATTGTTCTACTTTGAAAAAATATTGAAGAGAAACAAACTTATAAGCAACCTTTTGATTTATTAAGTCAGAACGATAATCATCTTCATTGAGTTTACATCAGTGGACAAATAATATTAAAAAAACTTAAAATATATCAGAACTGTATTAAAAAGAAACACAAGAACGCATGATTTTGAAATAGTCTAGATATGTAGCTAAAGTGAAATGATTATGGACTACAATTAAAATGACTTTTTATGAATGAATATATATATATTTCAATCCACTACAGGATCCCTCGGCATTTAATCCCAATTTTCTGATGCTAGTTTTTTTTCATTGGTTCAGTCAACCTGGCTTGCTATCCATTTGAAATATCTATTTCTAGGTCTTTTACAGTTTTTTAGAATCATGTTTAAGTCATCAGTTGTTCTTTATTGTCATATTTTAAAGCTATATGGTTTCAGCCTAGCTTGATGTCAGCCTATGTATCTCTTTGTTAATTTATTTATAATCATTCATAATTTATCTCTTTGTTAATTTATTTATAATCATTCATAATTTATAAATTTTTTTCTAGCAAATTATATGTATTACAAAATGGGTTGAAATATTTGATTAGTTTGACTTATTATTTTTGTAAATATTCAAATCGTACTGACATTTTTTTCGTATGCACATTCTGTTACAGAACTTAAATCTGTTTACTAATAATACTATTGGTTTTATAGTAATATTTAAAAGCAAATCTAGTCTTGTATGGTTCTTCCAAAGTAGATGTTTGCTACAATTTATTTATATATTAATAATCATATTTTGCACTCAGATAAATGGTCATATTTTTAATTATATAAAATTAAATCTTTCATATGTTAGGGATTAATACAGTGGTATAAGAGTGAAGGTAAAGTTAAATATTACAGATTTAATTTCAAATAAAAAAAAAAAATTTATATTGTTTATAAATCTAATTTTTTAAATATTCAGATCTTTATATTATTTCATTTCTTTAAAAAAATTTGCATTTTTGTTATATATATTTCCTACAATTTTTCATTTCAATTATTAGGATATGTAATTAAAGTTTGAAAATTAAAATGCTTGTTTTTGTTAATCCATAACTGTCTGCGAAGTGATGGTGTTAGATGTCTAATATAATCAAATTATTTTATATTTTCTTTGTTATTGTCATTACTATAAATTTGGCAAACATAAAATGTAAGAAATGATTAAGTAAAAGTGCTTAAAATATATATATATTTTAAATGTAAAGTATAAACCAAAAATAGATTTTTTAAAAATAAACAGAAAAATTGATTAGGGTAAAAATAAACAGAAAAATTGATTAGGGCTAGAAGATTGAATGTTTTATTCAAAGGAAAGATAGATAAATAGAATTATAAGATAAGAAATGAATTAAAATGAAATTACGATGGCAAACACTTTTTTACACTCTTTTAAAATTAGAATTAAAAAAGTTGTGTTTTCTTTGCAATGTCAATTTTATAGCTGTCTTTTAAAAGAGAAATTTAGTAATAAAGTAAGCAGCAGCTTTGCCAGTTAGGTGTTAATAGCGCCAATAATGTTTTACTCATATAATTTCGGCACGCAAAGTTTTCGAAGCAATTTCGTATTACAACGTTAAGATGTTTTAAGATTATTGTAAGCTTTTGAAATATAAATTTGAAATAAAATGGCTTTAGATATGTTTGTTTGAAATGGTTAGGAATATTTATTTTAAGATATGAAAATTTTTTTTTATTAAATAATATAATTAAGAGGAATTTTTTAAAGAGATATATTTAAAGGAATTTTACAAAAATGCTAATCAAGTTTTATATTCTATTTCTGCAATTGTTAAAATATATACATCTTTATCGAGGACAATTGGTTACCCAAAACTCATCATAAAGCAAGATCATATAAAAAACAAGGGATTGTATGGTGTTTATGGGGCAAAATTTAGCTCGTTCCTATGGATAAAAATTATACCATAAATGTATTAACAAACAACTTAATCCAGTATATATAATAACTTGAAAAATTCTAATGTACAATATATGCATGTATAAATTGTGCTATGTGTGTATTACGCAGATATGCATTTAAAATATGTCTGTATGTAAGATAATGCAACTTAAATCTGCAAAAAGAAAAAAAAACTCCTTGTTAAAAAGTTTTTCTTATAATTTGTTCATTTACCACTCATCGCCATCCAGTTTTTTGATTCATCAGTTATTCATTTTAAGGATCTATCATTTTTAAATCTTTTGATGATCTTGAGTTTTTTTGGAGGAGGCAGTTACCAGGTGTTAATGGTTGAGAGTGTGTAGAGAAAAAGATTAAAATGAATGATTGATTTGCTTCTTTGATTTTCTTTTTGTACAACATATTATAAACTTTATTTGTTAACTTGAAGATATTTTTAGATTTGATAGAGCATTTTAGAGTCATTTTTTGAAAATGCTGTTCATGAATAAGTTCTTCTCTATAGGCTTGCTGATTTTCATATCTTCATTGTTTTGTTTTTTTCACCCAATTGCATTAATTCCTCATTAGTTAATTCTTTCATGTGTGATTATAAAAACTCTTTAATGTTGTCATCAGTTTCTTATTCATGTCTATCCAAAGTGTTGACAAAATGCTGCCTTAATTGTTGAAGTAAGTACATCTTGTGGGTTGCAATAGGTTGAAGTGATGTGGTGTTCATTGGTATTAATTACTGTTATTATTCCAGTTGAAAATTTATGTAACTGTAAATTTAAAAAAAAAATTCAATTTCACTCAGAAAAATATGTTTGGCTTCAGTGTGCAAACATAGAAATATGGACCAAGAAAGTGAGAGAAGTCTTGCAATTGACAACTTTTTGTGTTCTTCTGCAAAATTGTTAATTATTGCACTGGAAAGAAAGCCATATTGAAGTTTTTATTTTTCTTTAAATAATATCTTGACCATACTGTTGTGATCATGAAGACTTGTTATTTAATCAACAGTCTAAGGGTAGCCAATTTATAGAACTGCTCATTACTACGACCTAATCACGGAGTTAATTTTGAAAAAAATAAAACTTCCGTCATATTAAAAAAGAAAAAAATATATATCTAATACATTCTGTATTTGCATGCAGTTCTAAATAAACATCACTTTATCTACAAATACATTACCTATGATTTTTTTTTTTTATGGCATCAGATGTCATATTTCATTGTGAGTAGTAGCCATTTTCTTGAAATGACCTAGTTATTTTTCAATAATACAGAATGTTATAATGGCAGAAACATGGGCCATTTAAATACAAATTAAAGACATGAAAATGCAATACAAAGTTTATTTTTAAACACATGAAGTCATATACCTACCTTCTTTTTTTTTTAAAATGGAAAATACATTTATAATAATAAGCAGTTTTGATGTGACTGAAATTAGCATTCATAAAAATTATAATTTGAAATTGCTCAGTTAAATATTTTAGCTAATATATAACAGTACTCAAGTTGAAATTAATTGTTAATAATATATGACCAAAATTTATTTTTAGTTTGTGCTGAATTAAATTTTTATTTTCAATACTATAATTAAGCTTACTGTAATGTTGCCATTGTCTTGCGTATGTCTGAAACAAATTAATTAGATTCTGATTCAAAATCTAGCAAATAAATATTATTTTTAACTTAGATTTAATAATTTTTGATTATATAAAGTAGATTATTTATTATATAATTCATAAAGTCACCCCCCCCCTTTTAACTGAAATATTTTAGATTAATGGTAATAGCAGTTTTAATTTGACAATTTTAATTCAAAATTAGTTGTTAGGATATTTTAGCTAATGTAGTACACCATTTAAATTAATTATTAATAGTATAGTATATGACCAAAATTTATTTTATAGTTTTATGTTGAATGAAATTTGTATTTCTTTTTTTGGCACTGTATCTAAAAACTTTATGATAATGGCTTCTTTTGGTTTGGATATCTCTGAAACAAATTATGATATTATGATTTAAAATTAGGCAAATATTGTACAGCAAATGATTTTGTTTGCATAATGATGAAATTTCACAAAAACTAAATTTTACAATTACTGCATAATTATTGCCGCAAGCAAAATACCATTAATAAGAATTGTAATCTATAGAAGTGAGTGAATACATAGTTTTTAAGTTAATGTACACATTTTAAAATGTACTATTAATACATTTGGTTATTGTATTGAATGAAACTTTTTTTTTTTTTACTTTTGTGGTCATTAAACTTTAGGTTGGATGTATCATTAATAAATCTATTGATTGCCTTGTAAGGAAAATTAAATGCAGTATTGTATATTAATTGTATTATAATTCTATAATCAAATTACTGTATACTGTGGATTGTGTACAGTATTAGTATAAATGTTACATTTTTCTTTTGGATGGCATAAAGTCACTATTCTTTGATGTTATTAATCATTACATAATGTTTGGCAAAAAATTATTAAAAAATTTTTTTTTTACGATTATTATAGCGAATAATCGATTGTGGGTATAAATTTATGATCATTACTATGGTGAATCCTTGCATAAAGATCTCTTGCTATGCAGGGTATATGTGTATATACAATAAGATTTTAATATTGAGAATATTAAATATCCATATCCAATTCTTCAGTAATAAGTGGTTTCACTAATTTTATTTAGGAAAAAATAACACAAAACTTAAATTAGAAATTAGTAAGAAACATTTAAAAAAATTTTTTAAAACATTTGCGTAAGTTAATAAAAATGGGAAAAAATAAAGCTGCCTAGTTATAGTTAATTTTTCTTGTCATTTGAAAAGTAGAAAGTGATTTTCTTTCATTTGCTAGTATAAAAATCTATAATTGTAAAACTGCCAATTATAATATGTACAATTATTTTAGTTGATATTGTAGTATGTGCAATTGTTTTTAATTAATTGATAAAACTTAAATGTATGTACATACCGAGTGATGTTGAAAAATTATGTTAAAATAAGTATACTACTATTCATGAATTTCAGTATGAATACCAATACTTAGAAACAAATGATGTAGTATGATAGTCATGGTACAAAATTATGTGAAATTAATTTAATTTTTGTGTTAAAATAAATTCCTAATCTATATTATACAAAAAATGTTTCACTTTTCAGGTGTATGAGTAAGATTAATGCAATTTTTGTCATCAGTTTTGTTTTATGATAACTTTAATCCCAGGCTAGTCTATACTCCCCAAGTATTTCTACTATTTCATTATCTTAGCATTTTTTTTTTTTGTTATACAGACTTTTAATGCTGGTGTAGAAAAATACATTTGTATCTAATCTGCCACTAAATCTTAGGTTTTTTTTTTTATTATTATTATTAATCCAAATTATATACTAAACAAACCAATTATTATTTTTATATAGCTTCAGTGATTACACACAGAATTTTCCAAATTGTAATACAAACTTATTTATCTATTACAATTTTTGTTGTCAATTTTTTTATGTGGTTTTGTTAAGGCACTTTTCCAAACATTTATTAATTATTAGTACCAATTTGCTATGGTTGCCCATCTAATATTCTTAAATAAATTAATATATTTGTCAGTTAGCTTGGAGGGTATATAATGTGTTATAAAGTAGCACCAGCCCACTAGAGAGCTAATATATATATTTACCACAATCGGGATTAATCCAAAAACCTTTAATATTAGAATTTATCTGTCAGCAAGTGAAATTGCTTAGGGCACTTAATTTTGTAAGCTTTTCATAAAAGCTTATTGCTTTAGTTTTAATTGCATTTATTTTTATTAAAAATATTCTAGAAATTATATCAATCATATTTAATATTTTCATTAACTTATTACCATGCTCTGCAAATATTAGCAAATTGATTCTAATTACCTCTTTTCCTTCATGTTATCTCTATTCTTATCAAAACAATACTACCACATTTTCCTGAAAATAAAATCTAACCAAAAAAAAAAAGAAGCTCTAGCATGATTTTTCAGGATGTTCTTTATATAAGACCTAACACACACACACATATATAGAAGACAGAGTTAAGATTGTTGGCCTAATGAGCGGATTTCACACATACAGACTTATTGAATTAAAAAAGGAATGAATGTAACATTCAAAACATATATATACATTACTACTAGCATAAGAAAAGAAAAAACATTTTAAATTAATGAATGTGTAAATAAATATAAATGTTGTTTTTTGTATTTGAATAAATGTGAGTATTTTGCAAGCAGACTCGTAACTAATTATTTTAATAAACTTGAAAACACAAATTTATTTTTCACTAATCAATGCACCTTCATTCAGTGTGATATGAGAATTCCTCCTTCATCTGATTTCCAACTGTACATATTGTAAATAAATCAACCTTGATTTTCGAAAAGACTGAAACTTATTACTATCGGGCCAGTCTTAGTTCACAAATTAATCAAGCTAGCTTTACATTTCATATATTATTTTACATTAAATATTTTTAATTTCAACAACATGGAAATAACCCAATATTCTCATATATAATGAGAATGTTCTGTGATATGATTATAATCATAATCATGAAATATTCAAGCAATAAATTATTGATATGCTGTTGAAATTGGTAGTATTGAATAAATGTAGATTTTTGTATTTGAATAAATATAGATTTTTATACTTGAATAAATGTATATATTTGAACATGGAGAAAATAAGACATCCCCTGAAAATAAGCTCTGTTGGAGCAAAAATTAATATAAGACCAAGTCCTGTTTTGAGGAAACACTGTAATTAATATTACAAAAAGATAGACACTAATTTTTTCATACATCTCTATATTTTCAAGAAGTCATGGATACCTTGTTGCTACGGTTATAGTGGCAGTCTATAGAATTTAAAATTCACGAATCTCATCTTTGTCAGTTCCAACTCAATTTCTTTTCAACTCTTTAGCAATAAATAACCCATTCAATTATTTTCAGTATAATAACTATCTTTCTAGCCTTTTCAAAATATTTATCAGTATGTAAAAGTCAATTGTTGTCTGAACTCACTGAAGTTTATTAATAATTTATATATCTTTCAGGAATAATTTTTTGAGATTTCACTTCGATTATTTATTGATATCCACTAATCTTATAAATAGAAAATGTTATTTTCTTATTGTTAAGTAAAGATGATTCTGTATACAGTATGTCTATAAAATGTGTAGTTGGTTTTAATTATAACGATGTTTAATATCAGTTTATCATTTTTTACATTAGTCAACTTGCATTCATATAGCTAATTCCTGCTGGTTGCCATAGTTTTGGGTTTTATTTTATTTCTGCAGCATGTTTATGTGTATGTATTTGTATTTATTTAAATAATATTTATTACTGTTAAATTAATTATTTTTTAATTATTTTTTTTTTTCAGAGTATATGTTGGCAGTATAAGCTTTGAATTAAAAGAAGATACTATTCGGCAAGCTTTTTTACCTTTTGGGCCTATTAAAAGTATTAATATGTCTTGGGATTCTGTTACACAGAAACATAAAGGTTTTGCATTTGTTGAATATGAAATGCCTGAAGCGGCACAGCTAGCACTTGAGCAGATGAATGGAGTCATGATCGGTGGAAGGAACATCAAGGTAGTGGTATTGTGACTTCTGCCGTTGAGACCCCCTTTTTTTCTTTTTTTTTTTTATATTATTAATATATTAAGATTTTTTATAGTGAAATAATGATTGTTAATTTTTAGTTTTAATGCCATTTAATTTAGTTCATTTTTTCTCCTTCGTAAAAGTGATTAGAAATCTAAATTTATTGTTTATCAAACGATGTAGTTATTTATAATAATTTTTAATTATCTGTTAAAAAATACTTATTAAATAATTGAGCTGAAACTAATAATTATAGTAATTCATATATTTTAATTTTACATTAAGTAAATTCTGATGTCTTTTATGAATATTTGTTATAACATGTAAATGATTGAAAATTGGATCATTTGATGTATTGACTTGACTTTAACCTAATTAATATGTTATTTTTAAGAAAACAAGTTATTTAATGCAAAGTAATGATTAATATTATAGAAAAAAATATTAAATAGTAGAAAAATAACTCTAGATTTTTTTTTTTTTTAAATCTACATAATTTGGAAATATTTAAAACTGATTTTGCAAAAATTAATCTAAATACAATGTTAGTAAAAAACATAGTTTTAAACTGATCTCAATATACTATGAAATATATTTATTTATAATTTTTTTTATTGCTGGAAAAAAATGTTAAAATTTCAAGTTATAGTTAAAACAATTAATTAATTTGGTTTATGAGATTTACAATAATAAAACTATTTCCAGACAAGTTCTATTCTATAAAAATGTACATTTATTCTCTATGTATTGAAGCTTATATAATTATTATCTGATTGAACACATTTTTCGTCACCTAGACAATAGTGATTTAAAAAGGCATACATCTACATAAATCACTAACACATAGTGAGAGTTACATAAAATTAATAACTCTTATTAATGAAAATGACCATTCTCATAACAATACTTATGTTGTAATTAAAAGCACCATAAAAGAGAATGAAGACAAAGAAAACAATTTTTACAATAAACTTCTAATGCCCAAAAATTTAGTAATATTGTGTTAACCATTATCTTTAATTGGAGAATATACTGTTTTAACATCTGCTACTTCAGTTATATGCTATTCACAATACAGAAGTATTTTTAAAAAGTCAAATTAATTTGTAAAATATAAATTTTACACTAATCTATTATTTTCCAATAGACAGCAGTAATTTTCTTATTTGCAATAAGCCTTGAACAAGTATTGTTGTTTTACATAATTGTATGCACTCATTCTGTCTGAGCAGTGTCTTATTAAATTTCTTTGATTTTTTGTCTAAAAATTAAATTTTTTTATTTGAAATGGTTTTAAAATATAAAGCTAGAAAGCATAACAATTCTGCAGTGTTTTTATTTTTTAAAACCTTTATGAAGAAGATTAAATATAAGTAAGATGAAGCTTAAAATATTAGTTTTAATTTTGTTTGATATGTAGGCTTCAATTTGAATAGAGTTGGTAGAAAAATTAAATAATAACTTTTAAAAATTAATAAAAATATTAAAAACAAAATAATTTAATAAACCATGTTTAAGCTTCCAACTAATTAAAAACATTTCTCCCCTTCACAACATGGGTTAATTCTCTCTCTTTTTTTTTTTTTTAAAAAAAAAAGAAGGAATATATATAAAAATTAAGTATATTTTATTTTTTGATTAGACCTAACATTAGGAATGAAAACTAAAACATAGATTTTTTTTTGCTAAAATGAAATCATTAAACAGAACAAAAATAGACTGCACAAGTTGACTATTATGAATTAACACTATTCTTGAAGAATACAGTTGTGAACTAAATGGCACAGTCAGCACTACACTGGTTACCATGGTGAATTACATAATAAAGAGTTAATTCCTCAAATAAAAATTCTTAAGTAAAAAATTCTTAATTGTAAAAGAGAAAAAAATGTATTTTAAATTCTGCTGTTAATAGAATCTTTAAAAAATTATTGAATAAAAAGCATAAGTAAGTTTTATGATTATTATAATTTTTTTTTTAAAAAAAGGGAGTGAATTCATGGATAAATCAATTCTTCTTAGTCATGTAAATATTTTGTGTGCTTAATCCATCATTTCATTGCTTCTCATAAGTGTATTCTTTTTTTAAAAAAATTATTTTTAGTGATAATATTAATTTGTATATGTTCTGTAATCTTAAAGTTGCTTTATAGTTCTCTATAAATACATTTAAAAAAGAATCATTATAGTGTGTTTATATATGTCTGGATGTGTATGGATAAGTATTGTATTATATATAACCATCTAATAAACTATAATTTGTAACAAAGTGTGAAGTACTGTGCTAATTTCAACATCAGCTAGGGAGTTGGGAACAAAATTTAAATGATATAGTGGTCCTATATAAGTAGATCATAAGTTTTTTCCTACTTCTTAATTTATATTGAATGAATGAATGTGCATGTGAATGAAAATTTTTTTCTAATAGATATTTACAATCATGATAGACAAAAATAAATCATGGTCCCAGGAGGCTGTTAAGTCATCAGCCAAGACAGCTGTTGGTGGCTGAAGGCTGTAGTGCTAAGAATTCCTTGATTGTGGACCCAGGCTGCCATTTAAAGACGATTTTGTATTTAGGTCTTACAACTGCAGATCACTTTAAAGTGAGAGAAGATTGCAAGAACTTTCTCATATTAAATGAGACATTATTGGACTTTGTGAAGTTAGAAGAAAAGGTGAAGAGACAATTAATTTAAAAAGTGGACGTGTACTCTACTACAAAGGCACAAATATTGGAAATACAAGTGGAGTAGGATTCATTATAATAAAAAGTGGAAGAACAACATTGTGGAGATTGATGGTTTATTCGACTGAGTGACAAAATTAGTTATTCAACCTATTAGCAGATAACAAATGCAGGTAATTTAGGTTTATGCCCCAACAAGTTCTCAATAGTGATGAAGTTGTAGAAGATTTTTATATGGATGTAGAAAAGGCTTTTGATCAAACTAAACAACATTTTAAAATTATTATAGGAGTCTTTAATGCTAAAATTTGTAAACAAATGAAAGATGAAAATGTTAGGTAAATTTGGTTATGGTAATCGAAATGAGAGAGGACGTAGACTTGTGGAGTTTGCAGGAAGAAAAAAAAAATTTTATTATGAATTCTTTTTTTTTGAGAAAATTGTTAAAAGATTTAGGTATATCAGAATTGGATTATATTTTGACTAAGAGAAAATATGTATTTTAAGATTGTAATGTTCTTAATAAATTCAACACAAGAAGTGATCATTGATTAGTAAGATAATGCAAAACTAGAGAGACAAAAGTTATTACGAAAAACAATATTCACAGTTAATATTCCTAATCTTCAGAAACATTCTAATCAATTTAAATTGGAACTTGCAAATCGTTTTCAAATAATAGATTTTGAACATGATTCAGGTTTGAATGAAATTAATAGGAAAATTACTGATACACTTTTGCAAACTACAACAAAGATAGCTGGTAGAAAAAAAGCAGCAATTGGCCCAATAAAATTTCTATTGAGACTAGAGAATATATGAAGAAAAGAAAGAATATGATTAAAAATGATGCATTAAGAAGGTTTGAATATCTCAAATTTTGTACAGTGGTGTGAAAAAGAACTGATAATGATATAAAAAAGTATAATTGTGAACTAGCAAGGAAAGCTGTAGAAGAGAATAAGTCTCAAGAGTGTAAAACAATATTTTGATATTGGTAGGAAACTTATATCTGCAATAAGAAAAAGAGACCGGACTATTACTGAAAAGAGATGACATCATGAAATGGATAGAAGAGTTATATCAAGAATTATATAGTAATAAAGAACAAATATGTCCTACAACTATTCTTCATAAATTTAATTGCATTTAAGGGAAAGACTATATAATGATGGAATTATAATCGATATATTAATAGAAGCAAGTGAAGAAATAGAAAGATTTTTGGCAAAGTTATATATCAAATGTCTAAATGATAAATATGTACCAAATAATTGGAAAAATGCAGTATTAATATTAATATTTAAAAAAGGTGATAAAGAAGATATTAGAAATTACAGATTTATCAGTCTTTCATCAGTTTTATATAAAATTTTTACCAAGATAATTACAACTCGTCTACAGAAAACATTGGATTTCAACCAACCAAAAAAACGAACTGGATTTAAAAGTGGTTTTAGTCCAGTAGATCATATCCAGGTATTGAGAGAAGTTATAGAAAGGACAAATGAGTATGAGTTGCCATTATGCTTTGGATTTGTAGATTATGAAAAGGCATTTGATTTTATAAACATTTCTTCAGTGATTAAAGCATTGGATCATCAAGGTATAGACCCAGGATATTGTCATATTCTAAAGAATGCTTTTAAAAATGTATCAGTAACGATTAGATTACATAATGATACTAGGAAGGTTAACATTGAGAAGGGTGTGAGACAGGGTGACTCCATATATCCAAAACTTATTACAGCAGTGCTGCAAGAAGTATTTTGTGGATTAAAATGGGAAGCTAAAGGAGTAAAAGTAAATGGAGATTATTTAAGTCATTTAGATTTTGCAGATGACATTGATCTTTTTCAAATAATACTTCAGAACTTCATGAAATGTTGCAGGAGTTATCAGATGAAAGTTAGAAAGTAGGACTAAAGGTAAATGTTAAAAAGACTGAAGTAATGGATTTTCTCTGCTTTTGGTAGAAATAACTTAATATCAAAAAGGAAGTATGCCTATGTGTTTGAAAAGGAAGTTTTTAAGAAATGTGTTTTGCCAGTTCTTACTTATGGATCTGAGATTTGGATTCTTAAAAGAAAAACAATACAGAGACTTAGCCCACTCAAAGAATTATGGAAAGCTGCATATTAGGAATAACAAGAAGAGATCAAAAACACAATACATGGGTAAGAGAATAAACAGATGATGACATCATTGATAGAATTAAAAGACTGAAGTGTGGAGTTGGGTTGGACATATTGCTAGAAGTGATGATAATAGATGGACAATTGAAATCTTGAATTGGGTTCCAAGGGGTTATAAAAGACCCAGAAAGAGACCACATGAAAGATGAATGGATGGATGGAATAAAATAATGTGCAATGGATTGTTAATGGTTGCCAAAGATGATAATGATGATTGAATCCTCAGCAAAGAAGATATCTTTGGAATCCAAAACACAAAAATAAAGCCATATCATAAATGATATAAATTTGATATAATTGAATACAGTACTAAATTCTTGTAAAAGCTCAAAAACAGTTAAAGAAGTATAATTGTCAAGATCTTTAAAACTATGGTTTTGGTGAATCTTTGTGTTTTTCATATATTTATTATGTCATATGATGATATAATTTTTTTTTTTATAATAGTATGAATTTCTAATGAAATAATAGTTGGATAGTTTTTGGTGCATTATACTTAATTCTGAAAATTTAAATTATTTATGGCCATTGTATTGTTCATTGTTTATTATACTTAATCTTGCAAAATTGAAATATTATATGACTTATTCTTTTGGTTAAAATTCTAGTATATGCTGACATCCAAAAGTTTTTAATGGAAGGATAATATAACATCTCAGTATTCCAATAGGTATCAAGATAATTGTGAAATAGTTGTCATATATTAGTTAATAGCTTAACTCAATGTCTATGAAATCTTATTAATTTACATAATTATAGAATATAACAAAGTTACAATTAAACAATTATCTTCAGGTATCAAAAAAGAAAATCAAGCTTGATATTGAAATACCCTTTAAAACATTTTTATTTTGGTCACTTTTTAAAAAAATTTATTCAGGAAAACATGAATAACCTTGTCGTTAAATTGTAGAAAGTAATTTTAAATTGATTATTCAAGCTAGCTATGAAACATGAAATTATTTTCACTTTTAGGTATGTTATACATTATCAATGTTAATTTTGCAGTCTTACATTATTTAAAATTATTTTTCGAAAGATGAAAATATATGCAGTTTAAAACAATGATAAAATTGTCATATATATATAATAGATATAAGTATTTTCAGTGGAATGAGAGATTAGATTAAAAATAAACTATATTCAAAATTAGGATAAATAATTTCAATGATAAATTTAGAATATATATATATGAATAAACAATAATAATTAAAAATGAATTTTTTTAGATATATAATAGTAACATATATAAATGTTTAAAATTTTAACCTTTCAGCCTAGGAATTTTATTTTCTTCTAAGTGTAGAAAAAATACATATTTTTTTTAAAATCATTACTTTTTCACACATAGAAAATCAAAATATATAGAGTTAGAAACTTTATATTTAAAAAAATTAAATTTACAAAAAGTAAATATTAAATACTGTATCTTAAAGAACAATTATTTTTATTTGCCTTTTTTCAATTTCTATCATGAAAAAAAAATTGTGTAAAAACCATTTACATTTTTAATGCTTGTGCATGAAAGAACAGGAAAAAATAGAGCGTATCTATTAGAAATGTCTTATTTCTAATCAATTATCATTTATTGAAAAAAATATGCTAAATAAAAAGTAGAATTAATTATTAATATTAATCAAATCATTGCATAGTGAAAACTAGTGATCCATTATAAGCAAAATAAATATGGCAATTTTGCTGTCAATAAAAATCACTGCAACTAAGACAGTGGTTAGCATTATATGTATTTTTCAACTTATAAATTATTCTATTCTCTAGCTTTCTTATAAGTTGGATAAAATTATAAACCTATGTTGTTCTGATGTTTTAAGTCATGTTTTTGAATAATCATATTTATGCTATTATTATATAAAAACATTTTATAAAGCATTTGAAACATCTACATTTATAATAGGATTTGAAGTAATGGGTGATCTGAATTTAACATTTTTGTAATTAAAATAGTTTATCTGTTAATGAATGGACACACACATAAATGTAACCATGAATTATTATTTAGTTATGAACTTCATTCTTCTCTAAAAAAATAAAGAACCTCACCCAACCCCTCTATTTTTATTTTCCATATTTCTAAGCCATATTACTATTGAATTTGAAGGATGTACTAAAGAAGTTTGAGTTTTTTTTTCGCATTACTGATTTATTATTCAACTCTAATTATTTAAAATGTTTTCGGTAATTTTGTTTTGTGTGTGCATATGTATTTATGATAAGATAATGTTTACATGAGTATAGAATTGTATTATATTTAGAAAATACATTAGGATTTTTTTGGAGCTACTTTTAATTTGATTTAATTGGTAAACTGATTTTATTCAAACAATTATAAGATATAAAATGTAATTAAAAAAGTGATAAAATTGTTAAAACTGGTAGTTATTTAAAATAAAACTATTTTTTAAAAGATCTTTAGCAAACCTTGTATATTTTATTTGCATATTACTAATTTCAATAGCACATAAATAACCTACTACTGCCATGAATATGTAACATTTGAGATTATAAGAAGTAAAGTATATGTTTTATTAATAAATTTTTGAAATATTAAAAATGCTATCAGTCATTCTGGAAAAAATGTCTGCATAAATAAAATTGAAACTTTCACATTTCCATGAAAAAATGCTTGCAATTTACATTTTCAATTTTCCAAAAATCGTTTGACCAGTTATATAAATTTTAACAGATGTCTACTGGAATATATTGCAATCATTGACTGATTTTAGAATGAAGATTAGATTTACTTGAATTGTAATAGATTCTGGATTACTATTACAAATTTATAACAAAAAAATTATATATAAAGTAAGTAGAAAATTTAAAATGGATGTCAGAAGATTAAAGAAAAGATAAAAAAAATCAAATTTAAAAGGATAAAGGTCTTAATAATTTGAATAGAAAATTCCATTCAACACATAGGAAAGCTATGAAGAAATGTGACATTTTCACAAGCCATTAAAAAATAGAAACAGACTTGGAAAAAGAGAGACATCTGGTTTCAAAATGCCATTTCTTGTGTCATCCTTTTGTAATAGCTTAAATTGAAATACATGTACTTGGGGATAATTGTTTCCAGATTCACGGCTTAGATAAAATTGCCATTCAAAACAAATGTAGAAAAAATCAAAACATATAAAATTAATCTTTTCAAAGCATAAAATTAAAACAAAGCTATAGTGTATTAATAAAAAATCAGAAATTGTTTATTACTCACTAATCATTTATTTGAATATTCAGCTGTGGTTCAGAATTCAGTTATTTTCCTGAATTTGGTGAACCATTATTTTACTGGCAATAAATTCTTTCATACAAGCAGCAATTTTTACTAGGTGACAGGCAAAAAATTATTCAAAAATTTATTTGACTTTCATGAAGGTCTCATCTCATTAGTTCTATCATCTGCCATTTGTTTGATTATTTCACTGTAGCTAAAGAATTTCCATTATTTTCACAATTGTTGTAACTTGAACTGTTCAAGCCGCAATTTCTTTTTCTTATATATGTACTTTTTAATTTGTCATTTATTTAAAATGTTCTATATTGATTTAATAATTTTGCTGATTATTTTGCAATTGTCTTTTATAGAAATAATCTTTTTTTCTACTTAAGTTCTGAATATTTTTTTGACATTTTTTTTTTTTGTAGAAAAAAAAAATAGATGCATATAAACTCACAAAATATGCTACAGAATTATTCACAGCTGTAATACTCTGAAAAGTCTTATGCATATAGTTGTTTGTTATAAATTTCAGTTAATGGTATTCATCAATTCTGCAGATTCATGTTTAACATTTATATTTTCCTTTTTATCAGAACTTTCACTTCAAAATTTTTATTTTATTTATGTAAACATGAATCAACTTTCAAATTTTGCTTTTTTGGCTCATGGCTAAAATTATTACAATATGCAGATTTAGAATACTTTTAAAGAAAAACATGTACAAGATTTTTGTCAATAGAGACAGAAAAGATATGTGCACAAAATTGATACTTCAAATTTCAGGGAGATTCTCTTTCCTTTTGTCTACTGGCCCAAATTTTCAGTACAAATTTTGCATTCAAAATGAGGAGCCTGTTGCTTATCTTGATCTCAAAGCTTGACATCAAAATAATCTACCTATGTTCTTTTTTACAAACTCAGAAATAGGTTTTTTATTTGCTTTTAGTATGTACTATGTACTCTTCACAACCTACGTATGTTCTTTTTACAAACTCAGAAATAGGTTTTTTATTTGCTTTTAGTATGTACTCTTCACAAGTATAACAAAATACTGCTGGATGTTTCAAGTATCTCTGTCTTGAAATAGCCATAAATTTTATGGTGTTCAATTTGGAAAAATGAAATGATATGGGTGAGAATATGTACACATCATCTATATGATTATAACTACTTTCCAATTAAGTTATTTACCCCTGTTACAATCAGTGTTTTGGATATAAAACTACAGTTTGAAATATGTAAATACTCACCGTATGTACTAACTTGGATGCACAAACACAAACCAGGTAATAAATCAGGAAAAACAATTTAAAAGGTGCTGTCAAGAAACTTTTGAAATTTAAATTTATATAGTTTATGATATTTATTCACCATATAATTTTTTTGCACATAGTTATTGTAATAAAACAGAACAAAAGCAAATTTGTCCTTTGAACTTGACATTTTTATACAATATACATTAAAAATAGAAGAATGGTTGCCCAAAAAGAAAAAAAGTAAGTAATTTGAATATAAATTTTCATTCAAATAAGAAAACTGTTATGATATCCCGATTCTACAGAAATCTTTTATAAAGGGGTCTAAAATTTTATAAATTCAACCACATTGAAGAAATCTGATGAGGCCATCTGAATCATAATCCCAGAAACAGATTTAAAAACCCAAAGCACCTAGAAAATAATTTTTGTTTGTTGTTGTGCTGTGCAATAATTTTATATCATTAAATAAAATTCATTGAATTCTTTTATCATGTTATAAAATTATTATTTTAAATAATGTGATTAATAATATTTTTTTTAAAACAAAAGTATTTTTAATGACATTTAATGCTGGAAATAAAAACAGCTTTCTTTCAGAGACAACAATCATTAAATAGAAAACTTTTATTATTATTGATTTTTGCAGTATATTAAAAATTAACTTATTTTTAGTGTAGATTTCATATTGAACTTTGGGTTATTATAATATAGATACATTAAGCTACATTAATCAGTTTACAATACTTCTTTTTTTTTTTTTGTTGGTTATTTATGATTTCTATGATTGGCCAAAAAGAAATAACCAGATATCAAATATAATTTATCTTTTATTATTTATAGAAATCATTATTATACATTAAAGATCAGCCTTTTCAAGCTATTGTGCGTGTGCTTTTTACGAATGTTAATAATAAATGAATACTTTCACTCCCAACACAAGATATAGTATTTAGGAAAGAATAAAATGAATCCACTTATTCTTTCCAACCCAAATGCTTATATATGGGTAAATCTTTAGTTAGATGTAATGAATAATGTCAGACTTTTTAGTATGATAGTTTTTTTTTTTTTTTTTTTGCAGAAGTGCTAGAATAGATGATTATTGGCTAAATGAAAGTTTGTATAAACTTTGAATTAAAAATTAGAAAGTATTTTACTAATTACCAATTTTTAAAATTAAATTTAGTCTATAAATCAATTCCGTAACAAAAATTTAAAAAGTTTAAGGAATGATTATTTTGCATAAAATATTTTATTACTACTTATGATCTTCGTAAATGTTTATTTAAATATTTTTTTTATATAAATATAATTCTAGCTTCAAATTAGAATTGTTAAAAAAAAAAACCTTTGCTTTTGCACTTTACAAATGAAAAATTTGTCTGGTGTGGATGCTAAGGTTTACTTATTTTTTTACATGAAAATTTGCTAATATCTTTACTCCTTTACGACTTTTGTACTCTTTTATAATCATAGGTAGGGCGACCAAGTAATATGCCCCAAGCTCAACCAATTATTGAACAGATTGCTGAAGAAGCTAAAGGTTACAACAGAATTTATGTTGCTTCAGTTCATCAAGACCTTTCTGAGCAAGATATTCAAAGGTAATTGTTTCAATTATTAAATTACATGTTCAAAAAATGTTGCTACAAGTAATACTATTTAAAAAACACAAATTACTATTTGAACTTACACCAAAAAAGACCCTCTTGTCAATAAAAATTAAAAAAAACACAACTATTATTATCCCATTGTCAAAAATATTATTTGGGAAAAATAATTTAGAAATGAAAGAAAGTAAAATTTGTAAACACAAAAAAAAAGTCAATATTAATATAGAATCGCTAGCCCGGGAACATTATATTAATGTGTTTTTGGTTAGAAATAGCGCCATCCCGTGGCTGACACGAAGAATCAGATCACAACCAAACAATTAGCGTTTTTCAACAGCACATAAAGTCTTTTATTTTTTTTAAAAAAAGAAAAACTGTTCAACGTTTAAAAAGGAAAGAAAACAGTAAGAATATGTATTTTAAAATTTAATGCCGATATTTTAAAATTAATACAAAAGCTTTATAATTTGGATAGAAGGAAATTGGAAATTTAATCTTAGCTGATAAAGTGATAAACTTCAGTATATAATTAGCAGGAATGAACTAATGATTTGATTTATTCTGCAAGCTTGGACTTGTTATTATGGGAATAATGGAAAAGAAATGTGAAACTACTAGAAATTGACTTTTTTTTTTTTTGAAAGCTTTAAGCCACAATAAATAATGGTCAATAATAAAGAAATCATTACCGGCGGAGTTCCAACGCTAGCGTCGATGTCATTATAAAATTATCCATCAAAATGCCTATTTTACAAAACGTTGGTGAACATCAATCTTCAATGGATTTATGCTATATGTACAGAAGAGATAATTGGTATGTGTTTGTTTTTAATCAAGTAGCATGAAATATATAAATATCAACAGAGTTGGTGAACAAGAATGTTATGCATGGAGAATGACATTTAAGTTTATAAACTCTTAACTGTGGACGCCATTTAAGTTTATAAACTCTTAACTGTGGACATAATGCTTGCTTTTCTCAGGATATATATAGATATTTTCTTTTTAAATTTATGTGATTTTTTTTTTTATTATTATTATTTCTACGTGAAATTTCTTGTATTGAGATTTTTTTTTTGTTTTTATTGTGTATTCAAGATTCATTTTCAAATTCGATCATCTGCATTTTAAAAGTGGGAGGAGTGAATAGATATGTATCATATGTTGATGTATTTTAAAAATGGGATCATAGTCAATATATGTATAGTTATTAATAAAAGTAAATTTACAGATCCCTCTGGAAATTTAGCACTGATCCATCAAGGCGACCTCAAGTAAAGTTTTTTTTTATAATTAACAGTAAGTGCAAACTTTAGGACAAACAAAACTATATTAATTACTAATAAGTTTTTAATAATAGTTACTTGTTATTGTTTATTTCTGAGTGCACAATTAATTCACTTGAGTAAATGGTCTTTTTCTTATCTTTGATTAATTTTTACTATGACTTGCATACACTAGATGGGAGTGGGACTATATATTTTTTTTTAAAAAAAAAATAGTTATAAATATATTTACCCCAAACCTATAAACATCATTCTAGTAATTATATTAATGGGGTAGATTTAAAATTACTGAATTCCGATTTTCCTCTTCTTTTTTTTTGTTTTATGTATATATTTAGTGAATTATTTAATATCATTTTGTCTATACATCTGGGTCTCGTTTTATGCGGATTATTTTAATGGATTTTGAAGTTATGCGATTCATATTTCTTCTTAATATCTTTCATATTTCACTATATTTATTAGATATCAAGAAATTTAAATTATTAATAATTTATTTTGACTTGAAATACTTTTTTTTTCTTTTCAAAAATATAATGTGAATATGGCCTGAAGCTGTATTTAGAACTTAGCTTCTATGTAAATAACCTATTTATACTAATGAGTAAATAATAATAATAGATTTATACTTACATATAAAAATATCGCAATAAATATTCAAAAAATTTAAACTTTTAAAACGTATTATGTTATATATAACAGAAATAAATAATCTTTTAGATTTTTAAAATAAAAATCGAAGATTTTATAAACTGAAAATAATCTTTTTAATGATAATGTTTTGATTGCGATCTCATTTTTTTAATATAGAAACAGGAAACCATTAACACAGCACAAGACTGAAAATGGCGTTAGTTGTACATCACATCACGAATAAAAATAAAGTGGCTTAACAGGTTTCTCTGTGCATAATTGCTGAGAGATTCTTGACTTTGTTTAAGGAGAAGCCACAATACATCACATTGAATCTGATTTCTTACAGTTTACAAACGAATGCTAGCGGTAATGATTAAAATATGTATGAAAAATGTAAAATTAAATACTGTAGTAATAAAAAAAGTAAAAAAAAATTGTCTTGTATTAATATTTTTTAAATATTTGAAATTTTTTATTAGTCATACTTTAGTTGCTTATTTTTTTAATGCGAATTTTAAAGTAATTTTTCTTTGTTGCTTCGCTTTTATGCAAATTCTGAAAATTACAGCATCTACCCCCTATTTTTCAAGGTAAATTAAGTCTATTTGCGATTTTTTTTAATGCGGGTTTTCTGTGGAACCTAACCACCGCATAAAACGAGACCCAGGTGCACTATACTTTGAATTATTTTGTTTCTCTAGTGTAAATAAGATTGATTGAGAACAGACTTCTATCATGAAATCTGAATCAAAGAAATTTATTGGGATAAGCCATCCAATGATAGAAGATCATTCTTGTTAACTGAATATTTATTTATTTTTTATTTGTAATGTATTGAGTTGTTTAAACCAATCTGATCTCAGATTATCATCATTATGCATTTATACCATTAAAAGTTTCATCATCACTATCATGAATTTACGCCATTTAAGGTTTGATGATCATCATCATTATGTATTGCTCTCCTAAATGGTTGATCAGCATCAATATTTATTTATATCTATGCTTATACATAGGCATATTTGGTCAACAATTAAGTAAGTCCATCCCTGAAGAGAGCTGACTGCAAGAACTCCCTGAGTTCGAATTCTGTGGGGTAATGGGGTCTAAAAAGGAGATGTAATGAATATGCACTAATCTAAATTACATTGAAATGTTGTAAGTAAATTATAAGTTATACTAAAAGTAGATGTGATTTGGAACTAGGCATTTCATTGTGACATCTTTAGCATCCTATTCAAAGACCTAGGTCCTTTGTTATATGCCATTTCTGATTCAGTAATATCTGGCGCACCCAAATGGGACATCGAAGCATGGATTTAGGATATGACTTGTAGGTTGTTTGATATTTGTATTCAAATCATCCAACTACTTAATCGTATTTACGTCATCTTGTGGTATACCCCTTGGTTCATTATACTATTATATTAAACACAATACATATGCATTAAATATATCATATGAATACCCAATATATATCCTCAGAATCTAATATTTGTATCATAAAAAATCGAAAGGCCATAAATTCTTGACTTTTTTTTATTATAAAATGTCTTTTTTTATATTAATTAATTTTACCAAATTATAAAAAATATTAATTTTCTATTGTTAATCATAAACTTTAAATTTAAGTTTTTAATATTTATTATTAAACTTATTTATTTTTATAAATATTTTTTGAATAAATTTAATAAGTATGCATTAATATTTAGATAAATAATAAAAGATTATACATTTTTAAAGTTAGCTATATTTTTTATAATTTGATAAAATTTATTAATATATAAAAAATATTTTATAAAATGTTTAAGAACTTGGTGCCTTTGACTTTTTATGATACAAATGTAATATAGATTTTGAAGATATATATTTGGTATGTATATATGATGTATTTAATGTATATACAATGTATATGTATTGTGTATATGTATATGTGTTATGTTTGATTTATATATTATGTATGCAATGGCATATAAAAAGGAGTCAATTTATAAAGGGATGTAATGGTTTGGTTGCATTGTTTAAACTATTTTATGTATTTATATATATTTTAACTTTGGAGAAGACTGCTGGTCAGTTGAAACTGTCGGGAGTGATTAAGTTAAACAAACATTCTTGTAGTGATAAAGAGAAGTGAATTTGTTTAATTATTGTCTTACCTGTTTTTTTTTTTAATTAGAGATTATAAGTTATTAAACAGTATATTACTGTCAGTTTTTTTTGTAATGCTTACCAAAAATTAAATTTGAAAGAGATAATAACTATTATCTAAAAGTTTTACATATTTGACATGTATCTGTTAATTGGGGTGTGTGTTAATTAAATGTATTGGCAGACTGAAAATATTCAATTTTAAATAAAATAAAAAAAGTATTTGTTTAATATATCTAATATTCTTTAATCAATAAACAAAGATTTTAAATAATTTTTTTGGGTTGTGTTGGATGTAAACAATCATTTTAAATTACATATTGTAAGTTGAGAAGTTTTTTTTTTTTATTAATTTTATCTCTGGCATATTTGTCATTAAAGTTTTATATAATTTAAGTTTTGTTTTATGGTTTTATTTTTTTATTTCTTTGTTTATTATACTTTTAGTGTATTTGAAGCATTTGGTAAAATAAAGTCTTGTAAACTTTCAGCAAGTACTATTCCAGGAAAGCACAAGTAAGTATAAAATACAATGATTGTATTTTGTATTACATATATATGCTTTTTATGAAAATTCAACTAGATGATTACCAATTTATTTTGAAATCATTAATCAAACACTCAATAAATCTTTTTTTTAAATCATAAGACAATTATCTGCTTAGCAGAGATCTTTGGAATATTTCAAAATAATGAATGTGTTACTGAGGAGTTGAGAGATTGCAAAAAAAAAAATTCAAAGAATTAAGATACAAATTATGAGCTTTTTAAAAATCTATTCATGTTGGGCAAAAGTTTTTTTTATAAAAACTATAATAAAATTTTTTATAAAAATAAATGTAGATAATTTTTATAGGCACTTATCAATGTATTTGTATTATAAGATGTGATATGTTGGACTATTTCCATCATCTATGAGTAAATGTTGAATATATAGAAAATTTTATTTAAACTTTTCAAATACAAACAACTTGTTAGTAATAACACACAAATAGACAACACAGGTTAATAATTTACACATTTCGTGTAGTGTTATTCTTCACTCATTATCAGGTGTTGCTGGCCTATATGCACAGTGACAATATTTGCTTAGAGGTTGAACTCGTACCTTTAGATTCTTGAATATTGGATTTAAGGCAAACTCTAACCAACTAAGCTATTGCTATTCTGTCAAAGGCAACATGTAATAGAAATTTGATATATTTATATATGAGGGTTGGTTCAAATCCTTCCGAGTCCTTCAATTTTTTTATTTTTATTATTATTGTTTAGTATTGTTCCTAAGAGCAAGATTAATTAGAGGTTTCCATACATTGTGTATTTCTACACTGTGTTGACTTATAGGATTATTTACCATTATCATCTGAGCAGCTTTCTTGAATTTTCTTATATGCATTTTTTCCTCTTTATCCAATATTTTGGTATTTTCCCAATTAAACATATGGTCATTATTAGTACATACATGATTTGCTATGGTAGACACATCTGTTTTTTCTCTTTTAATCATTACTTTGTGTTCTTTCAATCACTGTTCAACAGGGTGACAGGTTTCACCAATGTATTTCCTTTCATGGTATTTCATAGATGCAGGTTTTGTTTTTCAGCATTTCCAATTTAGGCTTAGTAGAAGTAAGAATTCCTCAAAGTTTTAGTAAGGCTTTGGAAAGCTGTTCTTATGTTATATTGGCTGCAGATTTTCTTTAATTTGTCTGCCATTCCTGTTATGTGTGGATACACTACCATACCAATAATTGTTTTCTCTTTGGTGTCTCTTTGTGTTGTCTATTGAAGGTTTTCTTGATGATCGCTGATGGAGAACCATTCTTCATAAGCATTTGTTCTATGTTAATTTTTTTCTTTTTCCAAATCGCTGGTTTCTGAACAAATCTTTGCTCTGTTCCATAGTAATAGTACAATTCAATTTCATGTTTAGTGCTTCTCGTATGATTGGATGTATATGCCAAGTACTTGCCAGTGTGTGTTGGTTTCGTATCTGCAGTCAATATAACATTAGAACAACTTTCCAAAGCCATACTATACTTCGAGGAATTCTCACTTCTACTAAGCCTAAACTGGAAATGCTGAAGAACAAAAACTGCATCTATGAAGTACCATGTGAATGAGGAAGGAAATACATTGGCGAGACCTGTCATTCTGTTGAACAGCGATTGAAAGAACACAAACTAATGATTAAAAGAAAGAAAAAAAACAGGTGTGTCTACCACAGCAATCATGTATGTACTAATAACCATGTGTTTAATTGGGAAAATACAAAGATATTGGATAAAGAGGAAAAAAAAAATGCACAGAAGAAAATTCAAGGAAGCTGCTCATATGACAATGGTAAATAATCTTATAAGGCAACCCAGTGTGGTAATACGCAATGTATGGAAACCTCTAATTTATCTTGCTCTTAGGAAAAATATTAAACAATAATAATGATAAAAAAAAATTGAAGGACTCTGAAGGATTTGAACCAACCCTCATATATAAATATATCAAATTTCTACTATATGTTGCCTTTGACAGAATAACTCAGTTGGTTAGAGCGTTTGCCTTAAATTTAATATTCAAGAATCTAAAGGTGCAAGTTCAACTTCTAAGCGAATATTGTCACATAGGCTAAGTGGAGAATAATACCACTCGAAACATTATGTAATTACTAACCTGTATTGTCTATTTGTGTGTTATTACTAACAAGTTGTTTGTATTTGAAAAGTTTAAAGTTTAAAATTTTCTATACATTCAACATTCTCTCATAGATGATGGAAATAGTCCAACATATCACATCTAATAATATGCATACCATCATCACAAACCTTCAGACAAATGTTTGTATTATAGTTTGGCATGCCCAACAAATCGACTTAAAAAGATTTATTCATGTTGCATATAAAACATCTTGATTAATTTTTAAGATTACTGAACTATTATTAACACATGTATTGTAATTTGGTGTGCAAAATAAACTGTTTTAAAAAAGATTTATCCTACAAAATATAAAATATCTTAATTTTTGAGCATATATGCAAATTTGCATCTGTTTTTTTGTATTAAAAAAAAATGTTGGTAATCTCAACACAATTATATTAAGTTAATACAAATACCAGAATGCGATAGTAGTGAATTATTGTTATACTCAGTATTTTAGAAAATATTTTTTGTACAATTGGAAAACTGAAAGTCTTATTTTTGCAGAATGATAGATACAAAGTAGTTTTAGTTCAGAAGCAGTATTTTAATTACAAAAGTTAAATAACTAATTTATATAATCATGTTTTAAATCAAAACAAATAATAATAAACACTTTATATGTCTATGATTTTTTTTATAGTAATAATATGTAATTAAAAATGATTGAAAGTTTTAATTCATCTATTATATGATAGACCTAAACATATAATATTAATAATATAAAAATAATTTTGCAGATATAAATTGTCTTACTTAAGTTAATATATGTTAAATACTTATAAAATAAGTCTTACAGCTTTATGATGCCAATGATTTGAGTGAGAAATTCTTAGAAAATATTGAATATATTATCTTTTATATGCAATCATTTCAAAACAATTCAGTGAACTCTTAATTCATTATTTAGACATGCACCCATCTCCAAAAATCAGCACCATGATATTTTTACAGAGAGTATTGTTTTTCCATGTGGTAATGACAAAGTGCAGTTTTACCATCATTTTCCAGCATGGATAGTTTTTATTTATTTCAAATAATATTTTTATTGCTTTCGTTAAAAATATAATCATATTGTTTTTACCTCCAATCCTGTTTCATTTTGCTATTCATACTTTAAAAGAGAGAGGTCTTTATGTTTTTATTTATATTGTAATGGTCAGAATTGTATATTCACTCAACAAAACTCCAAGCCAAATATATTAAACCTGATTGAGATGGGACCAAGCTTTGAACTATGTGCCTGTGCTCAATGATTTAATATCCTATGAACAAAGCTTCCTATGATATATGTAAATTCTATTTAACCTGGGTCCCGATGAACAGGAAGAAGCATGAAATTCTATTAAAGTTAATTTCACTGTAAGGATCATGAATGAACTTGAGAAATGAATAACAAAATAATTTTAATAAATAAACTGGTAAAGTAAATGTCATAAATATCACACATGATAAATTTCATTTTAACTAATGGGTTTGATTGAATTGGAATACAGTAAGAAAGATAATGGAGCGAGGTAAAGTTAAACAAGTTTATTTTAATTACTAATAGTTAACGCCAGATATTACAGATTATATTAAGTTGATGATCAAAGTATTGTTAGTTTGACGTCATCAGACGTACCATTACACAAGTTTAATCGATTATTACATACAGTATCAAGGATTCAATTCATGTAAATCTAATAATCTTCGTGCTTTATGAAGGATTTATATCTAGGACAATGTAATGTGCCAAATGATTTTCAATTCTTTTACTGTGGTTTGCTAAAAGACCAAGATTTATGTGTAATAACCAGAGACATATATTACATATTACAGCGTTGATATTGTTGACTATCTAAGACAAGTGATTAATATTTGGACATAATCATTAATTCTAAAATATATGTAAATCATGATTTGTTCCACACAACTCCTGATGTTCTTGGGTAAATTCATGACTATAATACCAAGGATGGAATCGGTCAAGTTAGCATTACATATGATTCGCCATATGCAAATTAAACTAAATTTATTACGGGTTTGGCAGGGCCAATGAGAACCTACATCTACATATAAGATGTGCGGTTCATTTGAACCGATAATCTTGCTAACAAAATAATTTATCTGGAGTATACACGGAAGTTCGAAAGTCAAATAGGCTACTCCAACACACTAGGACCTTACCCCAGTTACTTATTTGATGCTCATACCTGAAAAATTCGGCCCCTAAGTGTGACTACTGACTACTGTTACATGGGCAGCCAATGGAATTGGGCCGGTCTTTTCCATTTACCCATAGAGAATAGCAAGGTAAGAATATATGCATCAGCTACGCACAAACATAATATGAGTTCCAACGTAACTAATTATGTTTGCATTTGAAACAATCAGCAAATATCTGTTGCCAACACAAGTTAATCTTCCATAACAAGCATTGGGAAGCTAATGCAATAACAAAATGAACTGATTTAATGAGATGCTAACTCCGGTCCAACAAATAGTTTGATCATCGTTAATCATTATTTAGTAATGGCTACATGCATTTCAAGGAATATTAAGTTAATTGCTAATTATAAAGTGCATGTTATACTATATATCTACAGTTAGAATTACATTTATTTCTTAAGATAATCTTCATAGATGATACTTTATAACATAAGATTGGCCTATAACCAGAAGGCACAAATTGAACTTCGAATCATATAACAATACAAACATTATAACGATTGCAGGATAATTAAAGATTATAACCAAGCAGTATAATTTCGTAATAGTGAGTAGGATTTGAATAACTAAACGTTATTCTATAATTATTAGATCAAGCATAGAATTAGTAATATCTCCAACCCTAAACTTAAAATATTTAATACGTTCACTATTTCGAGTGGCATTTGGCATATTATAACAGTTTAAGAGGATGACCACAAGTTAACAATTTCAGAGTTTAAATAAAATTAAAGGTTTTACAGAGATGAAAATTTAATTTAAACCTTCACGAGGGTTTATAGAATAGTTATAGCTCTAGACTTAGATCCCCTAAAGTTCATTTTAGCACTATTGCTGTGACAGTAGGAATTTTACTTTTGATTAGTCTGTGGGAGCACAACAATTGGTTTCATCAATTCTTGGCTGCAGGTAGAGTAGCAATCATTCTCCATAGGATAGGCTGTATATCTTTCTACATGGGTGATATCAGCATGCTGGATTCTTTATGGAACTTTTTTTCCATGATTGTAGTTGCTTGATGTTTTCAGGACGAAAATGGAGATCACCATTCCCAGACTTGGAGAACAGCAACTCCCGTCTCTCCTACTCAGACATTTTACAGATCAAACTTGCGTGGATTTTGTTAGACAGTATTTAAAAAATTTAGAAGTTGTCTTTTATATAAAAAAGATGAGCTACATATGCCTGCCTTCAATTAACTTGTACATTTTTAGGATAATTTTGTCTTACAGCAAAATAAGCCATTAGCATACCATGTCATATGATTTTAGAAATAAAATAACTTGTCTTTTGTCTAATTTTCAGCAGGATGTTAACAAGAATCTATTCTTTGTTTTTACAAGGTTTTAGGAATATGTACTATGGCAATTCCTCCTTTATCTCAGTATTCAATCTATACATTTTTAAAAATAATTTTGTTAAAACCCATCCTTTTACTTTTTGAATTTGATAAGCATCTTTTTTTTTAAAAACATACGATTTTAGTAAAATAATTTACAAAGTTGATTGTTTATTTTTGAGATGGAATATGTTTTAACAAATAACTATTGTTTTAATACCCTTTTAAACATCAATTAACAAGCTATCACAAACTAGATATGAATCGCATGATTTCTTTTACAAACTATTTTAAAAATCAATTTTACAAACTATAACAAATAACAAAATATGTCCTATATATATATCACTGTGATATGTATGACTCACATATATACGATTTTAACATTTTTTTTTTTAGTTATTAAATTGAGTTAATTTAAATTAAATTTACAAAGTTATTACTTTAATCTATACATAATAATTAAATATCTGAAGTTAATATACACATATATGTCATTATACAGGCACCTCAATAGACATTTCTTGGGACACTTGTAAAGTTTGAATTTGGGTGCAGAGACTTCAATGTGACCCAGAATTGATCCCCAGAGGTAATCCCGATGAAACAAATATGGCACAACAAATATTCCGTTTCAATATGTGATTAAACTCTTGATTTTCTTAGTCTTATAAATAAGTCCATCATTTCAGATAACATTTGAAAGTATAATATTTATCTAAAGCAAATAAATGACAAATTTTTATTTTTAGTAAATTATAATTATGTAGTGTATGCGTGTGTATATATACATGCATTTTGAAAGTAATAGGTAGGGAATGTTTTAAATTATACTTGATGGTTTTCTTAACCTTGAAAATAAATTTTTCATTTTAGAAGTCACGTGAAATGTAATATATCTACCCTTCTTGTAAATGAAGAAGACTGTATAAAAAGCAAGGGTTTATAATGGTTTTTCTACGGGGATAAATTTACTTCCTATGAATAAAAATTATATCATAAGTGTATTAACATACAACTTAACCAAGTATATATAGTAATTCAAAAATATCCTGAAGTACATGTACAATATATGCATATATAAACTGTTATTATGTATTATGCAGGTATACACTTAAAATACGTATGTATGTAAGAGAATGCAACTTAAATATTTATAAAAAGAAAAAAAAAAACCACTTGGCTTAAAAGTTTTTTTTTTTTATAATCGACCCATTCAGCACTCACACTCGTTTTTCAGTTATCTGAGTATCAGTACTTCATTCTAAAGATCTAGAATTGTCTTTTAATTCTTTTGATGATTTAGGATTTTTTTAGATTTCAGTAAAACTGATGTAATGCAGTTTTTTTAATATGATTTTGTTAGGCTGTCTGCTCATGACTATTATTTTAAATAAGAGATGTATTTAAAAAGTAGTTGAATTAAATACAATTCATTTATATTTTGTATTATTTTATATAATCTTTTATTTTTTTATAGGGGATATGGATTTATAGAATATGAAACAACTCAGGCAGCTCAAGATGCTATTGCATCCATGAATTTGTTTGATTTAGGAGGACAGTATCTCAGAGTAGGCAAGGTAATAATTTTTTTATAATATTTGTATATAGGTGTAAACAATCATTTTTTTCCTTTTAGTACCATAACTAATTTTTTTTTTTTGAAAATTCTTTGATAATAGTTATTATAAATTTGTTTATTAAATTATTAGTTTTCTTTGTTTTTTTATTTGTTATAATGCTTTAATTGAATTAGAACTTTATCCACCAAGTTAAACTTTTAGTTTTTCAACAATATTTTAATCTTTTTAATCACACTAATATAAATGTAGATAAATAATATATTATTACAATGCCAAATGTTTGCATTTACAAAATTTGCAACATTGTCTTTATTATTTATTCCTGTATTTATCGTAATAAGAATTATATGTATTACTTTAAGTTTAGGATTTATATATCTAAGCTAAAAATGTTATGACAATCTCTAATCTAACAAATGATTAGTAATAGTCATTAATTTATCTAAAAGACGATGTTATCAAATGGGTAAGAGCAAAAAATTTACTTACAGATTACAGTAAAAGTAAGTTGAGACACATGAAAGTTAATAGTGAAGTCATTTATTGTTTTCTGATATATTCATGTGTTTAAGATGTATATGTGATAAAGATGAAGTATACAATACTTTTAAAAATATGTAAAAAAATCGAAAAATAGTTTATTTGAAAATAAGCATTTCTAGAAAGAAAAATGTCATATTTTTCTAGTAATTTAACAAATATTTTAATATTTGACAATAGGTTCATTCATTATAGAGGTTCATTATTTTTTCAGATGCTTTTTATTCATATGTTTAAAGAGTATATGATAAAATTAAAGTATTGATTATATATAAGAAAATTATATATACATATTAAAACAATGAAAAATAGATGTTTATTTAAAAATAAATTAATTTGAAAGAAAAATGTCTATAATTTTACATTGATTTAATATGAATTCTTAAAAGTTTGGCAATACATATTCATTCTCCATAGACTCATAAAAGTATAAAATGGTTTTTTTTTTAAAAAAAATTTATTATTGGGTTAATATAATATTGTTATTGCATTTTCAAGTTTTCCACACAGGTTTACTAAATGCTTAAAAATAAATTCCTTTACGAGTTTTTTTTTAAAAAATTTATTAATTTATGATTAGTATTTTAAATTTTATGTTCTATTTACATTTTTAAAAAAATATTAATTATTATTATAAATAAATGAGTTGTAACAAGTAGATATCTCTGTTTTAATGTGCTGATATTACAGTTAAATATTCCATTTGAAGAAGATTTGCTATTAGCACTCTTTTACTTGTTATGCAAAATTGATGTTAAATATAAAGTAAAAAAATAGTGGATGGAAAATAGGTAAATCTGTGTTTACATGGGGGGAGGGGATGTCCGTTTTCCATCTTGCTTATTATGTTGTATATCTATTGGAAGTAAATAATGGTCTCAGTATATCATTTAATTTTATTTGAATATTTGTAGTGTCTTTTAACATTTCCATTGTCATATGTTAAACGGGATATAAACATTAGTAGATTTGGAAATTCAATTAAATGTCATTACATGTCCATAATTTCTTATACATATATATGTCATTTTTTCACACTTTTGTCTACTTTCTTTATCCCAAAATCTGAAAGACAAAAAATATTGTAAGGTATGTCATTTTTATAATTTTTTTTTCCAATTTCTTTAAAATGTATTAAATTTCACTGTATTAGTATTTTTTAGTTTCAAAAGGTTTATTGAACTATCGGTTTACAAAGCAGTGTTTTGTATCACATACGTAGGACAAAATAGGAAAAGATTACGATATTTTAAACAAAGGAAGATATCAGGTTTACATTGTATACTCTGTACTTTTATCCCATACTAGAGTTGAGAAAATTACAAATCTATTTGTAACAAAAAAAAAAAATACAATCTTGAAAGCAGTTTAGCATTTTCTGACTACTGCATAAGATTTACATCTTTCTATGTACATCATTGCATTAATATCGTTTTTGCTTTTAATTATTTACATTGATCATTTTATAATAGCGAGTCATGTCATAAATTCGAGTGAAGTTGCATTAGTGACCATGTGTCTGAATGAATGTTAGTTGGTGAAATTTTTTCATCCCTTACACATATAGTATCCATTTTGCTCCTAAATATATTAGGGTATCTTCTTGTGTTTGAATTGCGCATAAATGTGTCTGGTATATCATAATGAAAATAGTATAAATGTGCTGCAATGTATGTCATTTTTATGACTTTTTCCTCCCAATTTCTTTAAAATGTAATAAGTTTTAATGTATTAGTTTTCTTTTTTCATCACACAAATGTGTTACAATATCTGTCAGAAATATTTCTTACTAAAGTTTATGTAAATAGCTGATTTAAATGTTATGTATACTATTACAAAAATAAATAGCAGAATTAAATTATTTAGAAGAGTTGTTCATATCCAATAGCAGAACTTAGTCATATAAAAATAAAATTTAATATAATTGCATAAGAAGTAATAACTATAAATGAGACATTTTATGTGTGTATATAATATTTGCATAAAGTCCTGACATCAAAGATTTCAGTATAGATTTCTGAAGCTCACCCATAATGTCTTAATATGTAACATCTGCAATGAAAATTAATCAGAATCACAAAATGTGTACCTAAAAAATCTACAAGTATTCTCAGGATAATTTCAATAACTTAATACTGGAATTAAATGCAGCTTTGTTTAATATAATAATTATCATAGAAAATTTTAAAAATAATGGACTTGAATTCCTATATAAATGATTTTAGGAGTCAATATTTTAAAGTCGTAAAGCCCATGGTAATTTTTGCTTTTGTATTTTCTCGTCATACTATTTTTGTGCAAAATTTAATGCATACTTGGAGTTAAGAATTTTATTCTGCCCTTGAACAAAAAAAAAAAAAGGTATACTATTTTTTGTAATTGTCTAATAATTTAGAATGTAATTAGTCATAGATAGGGTCTGTATTATTTGAGAAAATGTTGGAAAATATAAAATTGTAAATTAAGTATGACTGTTTGCATGACTCACAGAATATAAAATTTCAAATGAGTAAAAATTTAAATTACTAGGAAGAATTGATAAAGTAATGTTTATAATATTATAAATAGAATCATATGAAACTCATACTTCATTTGGCATATGCTTTTTGAAAAGTTGTCAATCAATAAAATGTGTAACCTTTTTGCATTAGAGTAATTTTAATTACATGAGGTTTAACCTATGAAATTAATCTGTTTTTGACAAAGGAAAATTAATTTTTAAAATATTTATAACTAAAAATGACTACAGATAACTGAAATTATAAAACTGTTTTAAAACTCAATGAAATTATATGAAAAGATAGAGAAAAAAAAGATTACATTTTAATTAAAATCTAAATATATATATATTTAACTTTAAATACTTAAAATCTATATATTTTTGATATTACACATAAAATATATTTCGTTTTATAATTATGTTTCAAATTAACAAAATTGTTTTTAGAAATATAAAAAATAGGTATAGAAAATAAAAAAAAAAAGACAATAATGCCTGTTAAAATTCACAAGTTTGCATTTGCATATCCGTAAGAAATAAAAATGTATATATTATTGAAATTTACTAAGCAATCTTTTAGCAAGTTAAGCAATACAAAATCATATTCGTAAGAAATTAATTGAAGTCACTAGTGTAAATAAAAGCAATAAAAAAAGTAATAGATTATAGTTAATGTACATATTTGTTATTGATTTTATTATGTCTTTTAGTAAACAAAGCAATACAAAAAATAATGCATAAGAAAGTAATTGACAGTAATAAATGAACTAAAATAAAAGTAATAAAAAAAGGGCTTCTATAAAACATTAAATGCACTTATATATTTGGTTTTTTTTAAAAAAAATTAACAGTTGAGTGATAAAATCTTTTTACATTTGATTTTATGTAAATCAACTATTTGTGTATGACTTCATTACATACTTCCTTTCAACAGTAGGAAATATTGACCATTTCATCATTATAAATAGAAATAGCTAAAACCTTAGTTTAAATCAAAATTTGTAGTTTGCCTTACTCTAGTTTAGCTTCATGATTCCAGTTCTTGCTTGATTGACATTGATGTTGTGATGAAGGCAACATATCATCTGTCAAAATCCTTCTTGAATGTACTTCTGATCTCTTTTAACAAAGCTGTGGTTGAGGAAATTTTGTTGAACCAGTGTATACACAGAACATTAGGAGACTTGCTGTTTTAGTTTTGACACTTTTTATAAAAAAAAAGTAGTGTCTTAATTCCAGTTATTTCATATATTTGTTTTTATTTAAATATATAGCTGTATTTAGAAGGACTTGACCGAAGACTTTCAAGCATTCCATGGCCATTCACTTAATCTTATACAACTGATACACATGGCCACACTCGTGAAAAAGCTAAATGATCTCCACTATACTTATTTTATGCTGAACCAGCTCTCATCAGTTGGTCCAGATCACCATCTCCCACACATATATACAATCAGTGCCCAGCTTATAGTATGATAGCAAATTTTCAAACTTTAATGTACAAGCTTCAATTTTTGCCATCCACATTATTGAAAATCTGAGGATGTGGTCATGTGTATCAGTTGTATAAGATAGAGTGGATAGTTGTGGGGAACTTGCAATTATGAGTTCAAGTCCTTCTAATTAAGTTAAGTTTAGTATAGATAATATACATATATTTAAATATTACATATTTAGTTTGTATTCTGCCCATCCCTCTTCTGTTAGAGTTCAGAGTGACTTAATTAGAGCTCAGAGCTGACTTAAGTTTAACATGGATGTAACAATAATAATGGCATCAACAAGGCCTTTGGGTGTTGTATCCTCAGATTTTCAATATGGATAACTGAAGATTTAGCGGTGGAGAAGATTAAAGATTTGCTACCTTAAAATAAACTGAGCAATGATTATATGTATATGTGTGCAGATCATGATCTGAACCAAGCTGATGGTTCTGGTTCATCATGAAGTGCATATATTGATCTTTTATCTTTTTCACATGTATGTGGTCATGTGAATCAGTTGTGTAAGATGAATGGATAGCTGTTGGGGAGCTTGAAAGTCAGCTTAAGTTTTTCAATGGTTCTGGTTCGTCATGAAGTGCATATATTCGCACTTGCCCACACACCAGATATAACAGCTGGGAAAATAACTTGCGGACTGTGATACTATGCAAATGTAGCACTCTGGAGACTATGACTTAATGTGCCCTAATTTATTGCCCCTGATAACACAGTCTGCAGAGACCTACCAGGCTTGGAAAGGGAAAAGGTTGCATCTAATTACGGTCAGACTTTGGGTCTTCAAGTAAAATGCTAATGAAAACCTGATATTGCATGCACTTTAATTGACTAGCTCTATCCCTATTTAATAATATCAAATGCAATTTAGGTTAGTTCATCCACTTTCACCCCTTTCCGATTCCATTACGCCCTAATATTCAAGCCCAGAGAGAATATTGCTTTTGACTCCCTTAACAGGTATGAATGGATACACACAGCAACTCCTGCACCTATATATAGGTTACAACTAGCATTTATTATATTTGTTTTACTTTACAACTTTTATATGACAAGAAAAATAGAGGTGTGTGCATGCATAATTGTTTATAAACTGTGGAATGTCAGCACAACTCAATAAACCAGAGACCGGAATAATATAAACTCTTAAACATTTATTAAAAATGATAAATAACATAAAGTATAACAACAATAGTAGTGATAAAAAATAGTAATAATATATACATGCGTCACATGTGAACTTCTACCATTTTATTAACTAATAATTCTCCAGATCCAACCCTTATACCCCATGGTAGAAATCCATCTATGTCACTCATTCTTTACAAATCATAATTATATAGAAAAATAAACTTTAGTAATTTAAGATGATTGAGATGCTGGCTAGCTAAATTATATATTTACTGATTTTAAAAATCTATTTAAATTAAGTTCCCCCCAATTTATACATATGATAGATATAGAAATTAATACTAGTTGATTAGTCAATCATACTGGGAAAATATATATACAGGGTTAATCAACAAAATAAACGTATAATATATATTCTGTATCAAGTGTTGTAATTTAATCTTATAAAAATAAAGGTACTTTAACCCGACCTGCTATGTGGCCGCTAGAGGCGCTGTTTCTGTATTTTCACACAGAATATACAGGGTAGGGGCCTCGAAAGCAGACGACGCTTATTTCTACCGCTAGGTGGCGCTGTTCACCATGCGTACGCACAGGAACCTTCCACAAGCTAGCTGGCAGCTTACATCGTCTGCTACCAAGAACCTCGAATGCAGACGACGCTTATTTCTGCCGCTAGGTGGCGCTGTTCACCATGCGTACGCACAGGAACCTTCCACAAGCTAGCTGGCAGCTTACATCGTCTGCTACCAAGAACCTAGGTGGCGCTGATTGCCGTAAACACATCTAGCTTATGTGTCGTCTGCTATCAGAAACTACCAAGATTCTAGCCCACTACGCGGCGCTGTTTCTCCACGTTACACACGGTAAAAACAGCAACCTCTAAATGCCTCATTGCTAACGTTTATGAACATAGTACTTAAAACATTCAGGGCCTATAATGTACAGGGGTGAAAAATTTATAAAGTCATAACTATTTAAATATACGGTCAAACGTAATAATTTTACATTCTATTTCACCATTTCATGAATCGATGTATTTTTAAAGTATGACTTTGTAAAAAGCGATCTGTTTTTTTAATTATTTACTCTAAAAGTGGGGTTTTTTTTTTTTGTAAATAAAACAAAACGTAAGTCTGTGGTTTTTTTTTTTTTTTTAAAAAAGCTAATTTTTTTCCTACGGCAGTATATCGTTCAAAAATGTATTATTTTAAAAGATTATTGTTTGTAAAACTTTTTTTTTTACACTTTCAATTAATATTTTCAATAAATTTTAAAGTAATATAAATTATATTTCGGTTTATAGATTACTATTTCGAAAAATAAAGTGTTATTTGCGTGCTGGGTATACCGTGTGCTTGTTACTCGCAAGCAAAATAATTCGAAGATCTTTTTATCAAAACTTCCTCTCACAATAATATTAAAGGCATAAATATTTATTGAAATTGTATTTAAAATTTTAGAATCATTTTAATAACTAAAAATGTCATATACTCACAACATAATTTCAAAATAATAGGTTTAATAAGTACCGTATGAGAAAAGTAAGAGTCAGAAAAAAAAAAAAGATTTAGAGCAAAATATATATACATTTAATATCTTTATTGATGGTTGGAATTTAAAAAGTTTCTTTCAAAACTGATGCTCGTGTTAGGCTTGTATACTGTTAAAATTAAAACTATTAGTCCTCATAAATAATTTGGAAGACATTGCCTGTCAAAATTGGATGATCATTGAAAATTATATATGATCTTAATAGCCTAAAATTCAGAAGCCTGATAGTACTGTCTTTGCCAGTGCACTGTTTCTTTCTTTCATTATTGATACATAAGTAAGAACAGGTAAAACACATTTATTAAAAATCTTCCTTTACAGACACGTAGATATATTTCCTTTTAGTATCAAGTTATTTCTACCAAAAGCACTCCAACCAAGTTTAATTCTATGATTAATTTCATCCATTAAGTTTCCATCTGTATTAATAATCTGACCAAGGTGTTTGTAACTGTTAACTTCTTCTAACTCATCATAATCAATCTTTATTTTCATATTTTGAGAAAATCCATTAAACATTACTTTAGTCTTTTAACTTTTATCTTTAGTCCTACTTTCATCTGATAACTCCTGCAACATTTCCTGCAGCTCTGAAGCATAAGTTGCAAAAACAACTACATCATCTGCAAAATCTAAATGACTTAAATAATCTCCATTTACTTTCACTCCTTTAGCTTCCCATTTTAATCCACAAAATATTTCTTGCAGCACTGCTGTAAAAAGTTTTGGAGATATGGAGTCACCTTGTCTTACACCCTTCTCAATGTTGACTTTAATAATCTTTGTTAAAAAATAAATTTACTGATAAAGACTTCATAAGAGTTTTCCAATCAGCTTCTAAAAGCTTATAACTAAATCCTCTAATTCATTCCCAGACAGAATTATTTAGACTGCAAGTGAGACTTTGTTAAGAGAAAGCAAAATTACGCTGGAAAATGAGACACCAACAATACAAATCTATTATCACTTTTGTTGAGAGAAAAATCTATTAAATCTTAAACTAGACAAATCTATAAGCATTCTTCCTGCTAGCTAGAGCAATGTAACATTTGTAAATGGATAATAGTAATTATGATACAATAAGAGCTTCTCCCAACAGACTAAAAATCCCATACTAGCTATGAATCACAACTGTAAATATTATTCAGAAAGCATCCCTGATCACAGCTATTTCAATGATTCAGAAAAAATTAGATTGACTTATTTTGGCAAAAATTCCACATCTTTGTGGTCATCTAAAATCAATAAAGGCCAGGTTCCATTAAGATCTATTGTTAATTCTGAAAACTCACTATATCAAAAATTCTAATGTTCTTAGTCCTTTGGCATACAAGAGACAGTTCTGTGTTAGAGATTCTAAGAAAATTGTAGAATTAATCAACATGAAAAGTGAAAGAACTAACATATTGGTAAATTTTGATGTGAAAAACTTAATCACAAAAGTACTCTGCGATGAAGCATTATCTAATGTAAAAAAAAAGATTAAATAACAATAGTAGTGTACAAACCAGAATAATTCTTCCAATTGATAGTTTATTACACTTAACATTCTGCACAGCATACTATTATTATATACTATAGAATTCTTCCAACAAAATCAAAAGATGCTTTTTGATTCCTTATTGCTATCTCTGATCAGCAATATTTACATGGAAGAACTTGAAACTACAACCATAAATAAAATTCTATCTACAATTAAAGTCTGGCTTTTCTATGGCCATATGGTAAAGCATTACTACAAACATTCTGGATACTATCAATAATTATGTTCTTTTAATTAAATTCACAATAGAATTAAAACAAGAACAGACACTACAGTTCTTAATTTTCTTTTGACAAGATTCCCTCATAGCAAAATCAAAATTACAATCAACAGAAAACTCACACACTCTAATCAGAATAAAAATTCTTATTCAGAAACCAATAACTTGGAAAAAGAAAAATCATATAGCATAAACTCTCATGAAAAATACTTATCCATCAGCTATCATTATGAAATAGCCAATTAAAAGAAACACCATAAGAAAAACAATTATAGGTATTAAAGCGTATCCATAGATATTAGTAATTGCAGCTAAACTAAAGAAAATCTGTGATCAGTATATTAAGATTCCTTTCCAAAGTCATAAGTGCCCTATGAAAAAGTCTAACTTCTATAAAACACAAACTGCAAATATTGAAAAACAAAAACTGCATCTATGAAATACCATGTGAATATGGAAGAACATATATGGCTGAAATCATCTGACTCATTTCAAAATACGTAATTAAAAGAGCAAAAAGTAATGATTAAAAAGAAAAACCAAATGCACCTAAAATACATTGGACAAGAAAAATAACGGGCAGAAAGTAAAAAGTAAAATTTGTATAAACCATTCACATTTATAGTAGATAACTTTATAAATCAGTCTAATGTAAATAATTCATAATATTTCAAAACTACTCATTAACCTTGCCCTTAAAAAAACTGGAGAAACCAAGAGAATCTTCATAGATAAATATATAAAATTTCTAGTGACTTGATTTTTCAGAATAGCCTAATTAGTAAGAGCAAGCATTATCTTAAATTCACAAAACTAAAAATCGAAGGTTCAATTTCCATGCTAGTACTGTCACTGGTAAGGCCAGCAACATTTGAAGAAGAGATGAGAGAAAAACAGCACTCAAAATGTTGTAATAAATTAATCTGTATACTTTGCTAACAGTTGAATGTATTTAAAAGTTTAAATAAAGTTTGATATCTTTTAAAAATATTTCATAATTAATAACAGATGATGGAAATAGTTCAATATATAATTACAGGTAAAATCCCTATCATCACAAATTTTCAGATAAACATTTCCTGTTTTCAAGTCAATATGTGTAATGCTTGGGACTGTTTTTGTTTCTCCAGAATAGTCTAAAGACTTATTTGAATTGAAACACCTATTGTAGTAAGGAATTTGACTGCAATGGTATGTTGACTAGATATTTTGAGGTTTTATTAATCAACTATCTGGCTGGGGGATTTAACTATTAATGGGATGTTGTTTATACACGTATATCATATTTTGAAATTCTGAAAAAGCTAAAATCAGTAACTTTTCCTAAATTCATTTATTTTTGTTTTTATAGAATATTTGCTTATCAATAGTTGTTCTTTATTAAAATTAAAATTGCAAAATTTTTATATGTTCATTCATCACCTGTGTTATTCATCTCCAAATCATAAGTCTTTGACTTAGTAAATGAACTTATGCAAAGCATTACAATCAGAATGACATTGCTTTGGGTGAGATGAAAATCTATCAGAAGATAAGTCTGTTTTATAGCAGTCAAGATAATTTCAGGTCTAATGATGTATATTAAAATCACTGTTATTAAAAAGCTAGTAATTGTATTTGAGTTGACTGAATGCCAGACCATTGATTCTCCCTCCCCCAACACACACACAAACATTGATTTCTAGAATATTTAGCACTGCACATCGTGCTCTTGATTGAATGCCTCCAGCAGTTAAGTGACCAAATTTATACTTAAATAAAATTGGAGTGAATAAGGCATGGGCATTCACTATTTCATCCTAGCTCAGATTAATAAAAAATGATCAATGGTCAAAGATTTTCTTTGTCTGTTTTCTTTTTTTCTCCTGAAAATTTTTTAAAATTATTTGTTCCCTAATTGTTTTTAATTAAGATATGAGCATTGAAAGTCAGAAATCCAATGCACACAGTAATTGTTTTTACTATAAAGTGCTATTAAAATGGTTTAGTATCTTTGGACTTCTCCATAGAATTTCATTTATAACTTGTACTGCAGCTACACCTTAATTTTGTGACTGGGCAATTATGTAGCCTACAACTATTGTAACTATCCAATTTTTGTATTCTTGAACCTAAATATTTAAATTATTTGACTAATCTCATAAAAATAAAAATTACAAACATTCTCAAATTGCATTAGGGAAGGGGGAAGCATAATTTGTGATTCATTTTAAAGATAATAATATACAAAATAAAACTCTAATTTCATTCATATCTAATTATGTACCAATAAAAGCTAAATACCTAAACATTTAATAACCTCTTAATTCTTATGATATTTAAGATAATTTAGAGTTGAACCTAACAATGTGAAAAATTAGGTAAAAATATTATTCATTAGTAACTCTTTTGTCTTACTTTCAAATAATTCAAATTAATGATATGAAAAAAGATATAGAAAGTATCTTTCATATTAGGAACAAAGAAATTATAATTCTTTAACATACCACTCAAAAGAAAATTACTTCTTATATTTATTTATATTCATTAATTATAAAATTGTTAATTATAAAGCACCCATTACATTAAATATTAGAAATATACTTCAAATAATATATATAAACATGCTTTATAAAAATGTTTTCAATTTAATACTTCAAGGAAATTACTTTAATATGTTGACTTTCCCAGTATCATTATCTAATCTAATTGTTGCTGTTGCATTTTTATAAATATTCTTTAAAATATGACAATATCTTGGATCTATACCTGAATGATATCTCTAGAATTGTCATTATGATGTATTATAGCATTTTCCGGTAGATTTCAACAATTATTAACTTATGGGGTTGTGATCAAACAGAAAACAGTGGCAAACTTAAAGGAGATAATAAATATACTTGAATTTATTTACTGGTTAGAATCTCTACAGATTTTCTAATATAATGTTTGTGAGTAATTAGGTGTTTTAATGAATCTATAAATGAATTTCTAAATAGACAAATTTTAATATATATCACCCAACAGAGACACTTAAATATTTACCAATTTCACAATATCAACTAATAAACTATAATTTACTTTGATTAATCATTAAGATTTGATTTAATGCAAGAAATTGTCTTCACTCAGGAGGTTACAAATTTCTTGTCATCCTATTAATTGAAAGAAAACCCTTTGATTCCTCTTGGAGGCCTTAAAGAAACTGAGCAAGGCAAATTCTTAATGTCCACTCCATACGTTCTTGTCATTGCAGCTGTTATTACTATGTGATTATTCATATAGTATATAAACATGGATGGGCTGCTCACCAACACGCATTAGCCAGCACGACGAGGTTATTGGATTTTTACCTCTGAATTTAAGATCAAAAAACTCCATGGACTTCTTCTTAGTTGCCTGATAAGGCAGAATGAATGCTTGTGTAAATGATAATATTTTTCCAATATATATACAATTATGACAGACAAAGATAAAACATGGCCCTTATTCCCAGGAGACTGTAAAGTCACCAACCAAGGCAGCAGTTGGTGGCCGAATGTAGAGGCTGCTCAGAACTCCTGATTGTGGACACAGGCTGCCATTTGATGATGCCTTTTTTTATTTAGGTACTTACAACAGCAGATCACTTTCAAGTGAAGAAAGATTGCAAGAGTTAGAAGAAAAACTGTCTTATATTAAATGGCTTTGTGAAGTTAGAAGAAAAGGCGAAGAGACATTTGTTTTAAAAAGTGAACATGTACTCTATTATAAAGGCACAAATATTAGAAATACAAGTGGAGTAGTATTCATTATAAATAAAAAGTTAAAGAACAACATTGTGGAGATTGATGGTGTATCGGACAGAGTGGCAAGATTAGTTATACAACTTAATAGCAGATACCAAATGCAGATAATTCAGGTTTATGCCCCAACAAGTTCTCAAAGTGATGAAGTAGTAGAAGATTTTTATATGGATGCACAAAAGGCTTTTGATCAGAGTTAACAATATTTTAAAATTGTTATGGGAGACTTTAATGCTAGAATTGGTAAACAAATGAAAGATGAAAGTGCTGGTGGTAATTTTGGTCATGGTAATAGAAATGAGAGAGGACAGAGACTTGTGGAGTTTGCAGGAAAAGGTAAACTTTATATTATGAATTATTTTGAGAAAAATGTTAAAAGGAAATGGACATGGAAGCATCCAAATGAAAGTACAGCAGAATTGGATTATATTTTGACTAACAGAAAATACATATTTCAAGATTGTAATGTTCTTAATAAATTTAACAGAGGAAGTGATCATCGGTTAGTAAGATGTGAAATACATGTTAATGCAAAACTAGAGAGACAAAAATTATTAAGAAAAACAATATTTACAGTTGATATTTCTAATTTTCAGAAACATTCTAATGAATTTAAAATAGAACTTACAAATAGGTTTCAAGTATTAGTAGATTTTGAACATGATTCAGATTTGAATGAAATTAATATGAAAACAACTGATATACTTTTAAAACTGCAACAGCACTTGATCAATAAAATTTCTACTGAGACTAGAGAATTTATGAAGAAAAGAAGGAATATGAAGATATACAAAAATGATGCGTTAAAAAGAATTGAATATCTCAAATTTTGTAAAATGATGCAGAAAAGATTTGAAAATGATATAAGAAAGTATAACTGTGAACTAGCAAGGAAAGCAGCAGTAGGGAATGAAAGTCTCAAAAGTGTAAAACAACATTTTGGTGTTGGTAGGAAATTCATATCTGCAATAAAATAAAAGCTGAAATTATTACTAAAAAGAAAGATGACATCATGAAATGGATAGAAGACTTTTATAAAGAATTATATTTGTAATAAAGAACAAATACCTCCTATATCTATGACATCTTCTGAATTACCCAGAATTTTAAATGAAGAAGTGAGACATGCAATTAAATATATGAAGAAAGAAAAGATTCCAGGTAATAGTAGAATTAGAATTGATATATTTAAAGAAGCAGGGGAAAAAATAGATTTTTTTTAGCAATGTTATATATCAAATGTCTAAATGATAAAGATGTACCAGATGATTGGAAGAATGCAGTATTAATATTAATATTTAAAAAAGGTGATAAAGACGATATTAGAAATTACAGACCTATCAGCCTTTTATCAGTTACATACAAATTTTTTACCAAAATAGTTACAACTCGTCTGCAGAGAACATGGGATTTCCCCCAACCAAGAGAACAAGCTGGATTTAAAAGTGGTTTTAGTACAGGAGATCGTATCCAGGTATTGAGAGAAGTTATAGAAAGGACAAATGAATATGAGTTGCCATTATGTTTTGGATTTGTAGACTATGAAAAGGCATTTGAATCTATAAACGTTTCTTCAGTGATTAAAGCGTTGAATCATTAAGGTATAGACCCAAGATATTGTCAAATTTTAAAGAATATTTCTAAAATGCAACAGCAACAATTAGATTAGATAATGATACTGGGAAAGTCAACATTGAGAAGAGTGTAAGACAAGGTGACTCCATATCTCCAAAACTTTTTACAGCAGTGCTGCAAGAAATATTTTGTGGATTAAAATGGGAAGCTAAAGGAGTGAAAGTAAATGGAGATTATTTAAGTCATTTAGATTTTGCAGATGATGTAGTTGTTTTTGCAACTTATGCTTCTGAGCTGCAGAAAATGTTGCAGGAGTTATCAGATGAAAGTAGGACTAAAGATAAAAGTTAAAAGACTAAAGTAATGTTTAATGGATTTTCTCAAAATATGAAAATAAAGATTGATTATGATGAGTTAGAAGAAGTTAACAGTTACAAACACCTTGGTCAGATTATTAATACAGATGGAAACATAATGGATGAAATTAATCATAGAATTAAACTTGGTTGGAGTGCTTTTGGTAGAAATAACTTGATACTAAAAGGAAATATATCTACGTGTCTGTAAAGGAAGATTTTTAATAAATGTGTTTTATCTGTTCTTACTTATGTATCAATAATGAAAGAAAGAAACAGTGCACTGGCAAAGACAGTACTATCAGGCTTCTGAATTTTAGGCTATTAAGATCATATATAATTTTCAATGATCATCCAATTTTGACAGACAATGTCTTCCAAGTTATTTATGAGGACTAATAGTTTTAATTTTAACAGTATACAAGCCTAACACGAGCATCAGTTTTGAAAGAAACTTTTTAAATTCCAACCATCAATAAAGATATTAAATGTATATATATTTTGCTCTAAATCTTTTTTTTTTCTGACTCTTACTTTTCTCATACGGTACTTATTAAACCTATTATTTTGAAATTATGTTGTGAGTATATGACATTTTTAGTTATTAAAATGATTCTAAAATTTTAAATACAATTTCAATAAATATTTATGCCTTTAATATTATTGTGAGAGGAAGTTTTGATAAAAAGATCTTCGAATTATTTTGCTTGCGAGTAACAAGCACACAGTATACCCAGCACGCAAATAACACTTTATTTTTCGAAATAGTAATCTATAAACCGAAATATAATTTATATTACTTTAAAATTTATTGAAAATATTAATTGAAAGTGTAAAAAAAAAGTTTTACAAACAATAATCTTTTAAAATAATACATTTTTGAACGATATACTGCCGTAGGAAAAAAATTAGCTTTTTTAAAAAAAAAAAAAAAACCACAGACTTACGTTTTGTTTTATTTACAAAAAAAAAAAACCCCACTTTTAGAGTAAATAATTAAAAAAACAGATCGCTTTTTACAAAGTCATACTTTAAAAATACATCGATTCATGAAATGGTGAAATAGAATGTAAAATTATTACGTTTGACCGTATGTTTGAATAGTTATGACTTTATAAATTTTTCACCCCTGTACATTATAGGCCCTGAATGTTTTAAGTACTATGTTCATAAACGTTAGCAATGAGGCATTTAGAGGTTGCTGTTTTTACCGTGTGTAACGTGGAGAAACAGCGCCGCGTAGTGGGCTAGAATCTTGGTAGTTTCTGATAGCAGACGACACATAGGCTAGATGTGTTTACGGCAATCAGCGCCACCTAGGTTCTTGGTAGCAGACGACGTAAGCTGCCAGCTAGCTTGTGGAAGGTTCCTGTGCGTACGCATGGTGAACAGCGCCACCTAGCGGCAGAAATAAGCGTCGTCTGCATTCGAGGTTCTTGGTAGCAGACGATGTAAGCTGCCAGCTAGCTTGTGGAAGGTTCCTGTGCGTACGCATGGTGAACAGCGCCACCTAGCGGTAGAAATAAGCGTCGTCTGCTTTCGAGGCCCCTACCCTGTATATTCTGTGTGAAAACACAGAAACAGCGCCTCTAGCGGCCACATAGCAGGTCGGGTTAAAGTACCAAAATAAATATAGAAAATCTTACCTTACTATTTACGTGGATAACCTGATGTGAAGCAGGTGGGTTAACCTAAATTTTATTTACAATAAAAAATCGAAAAGACCCCCCATTTCTTCTTTCTTAATTCTGAAAAATGAGGCTTCTAGCATCAGAATGTGAAAATATATAGATAACAAAAATAAAAAAATCAAACAAAAATTTACAATATTAATTTCTTGATTAAAAATTGTTTTTGAAATAAAGTTCATTAAAAATCATCCTAATAGAAGTAGTAGTTGATAGTTAGGCATGTTGTTCTCCAAGAGCAGTTTGACTCATCGAATCATTTTCCTAGGCAAGGATAGATGGGTACAATGGTGTCTCCTGTAGTTGTCTATGGTAAACACATTGATCCTTAACTGATTCACCTTTAAATATTCCAATGCTTGTTTACTTTGGACTGCAGGCATCCTCTTGTGTGTTTTACAGTAAAGTAGAAAAATAAATAAATAGAGGTTTAATGCAACTGTTAGGAAATAACATGATGCACAATAACATGTTTTGCTTTAGCCCATATTCATCTTAAAGTACAATTCAATAATTATCTGTAATCATAAATTTATGTTATATAATATAGAAGGACTTTACGTATATATGTATTAAAAGAATTATTTCATTTTTTTTCATATTCATCTTAAAGTACAATTCAATAATTATCTGTAATCATAAATTTATGTTATATAATATAGAAGGACTTTACGTATATATGTATTAAAAGAATTATTTCATTTTTTTTTCTTCCTACTTTTACCAGACTTAATTTTCATTTTTTTTTTTTTGAAAACATTTAAAATATTAAAAATTACTCCAACTTTCTAAACATTATTTAATTATTTCAAAATTTATAAATTATTCTTACTTTTATTTCTCACTTTCTTTTTTCTGAATTTGGCAAAATTTAAGTTACAGTATTTGACTTTTAAAAATTTCTATGATTCAAATAAAAGAAAAAACATAACTCCATTAAGTTTTAATTTAACTGCTGTATATTGTTATAGCTGGAATATTATTGACAAGAAGAACGATTTGTAAAAATTTTCTGTTTTTATACAGTTCCAGTGTGTAGATCTCCTGAAACGCTGAGATTTTTAACTGCCTATTGTTTAAATCCATTTCATTTATTACAGATAAAAAATAAAATAATAAAATCAGTTTTATTTTCACACCACAGCCACCTAACTTGACCTCAGAGTATCTCTAAATCATTTGACTATAAATTAATATTCAATTTTAAATTTAAAAAAAAATATATATATATACACATTACAGCCTATTGATCAAATAGTTTATATATATATACAATATTACCTTCTAAAATATTGGTCGTATCAGAATTATTATAAAATAATAATTTATTGTGCATTTCCTAATTCACTCTAATAATAAATATGTATGTGTTGTACATGTATATATGTAATAATAATAAACAAATGATCTTCCCATTATTAATACGAGTTCCAAATGGATTGGGTTCAATAAGTAGGCCGATTTTTGTTAGGAATATTTGTGTTGCAAGCTACCCTTTACAACCCCTTCTCCTTACAGGGTTAGAAATTTAATCTATAATGAAAATTTTAACACTTATCACAAGGTTTGCATTTGAAGTTTGATGGCTTTTTTGTTATTCAAATATAAGAAGGGTAGTGAAACCTCTTTCTATTGTTTGCTAAACTCAACTACGCAAATTGCTTTCTATTCTCTACTCGCAAGGTGGGGTTCAAATAGATTTTTTTTTTAAACTACTGATGGTTATGTTTTGAGCACATTAATAAAAATGTGTTTCTGTTTCAGGTAGCACATATTTTTTTCTTGTTATCCTCTATCCTGCTCCTATTGAGTCTTATTGGATTTCCTTTGAGGACTAACAGAAGATTGGAGCCACCATCACTTGGCGTGGTTGTAGGGGAAAGAGAGATAGTATTAATAGATGATGAGGGAATAGAATATAGCTCTAGAGGCGAGCTAGAGAAAATCTTAAATAGATATGTAATGGATATAGAAAAGATGTTAGTGTGAAGGAATTAGTGATAGAAAACATGAAAGCAGGTTAGTAATGGGAATATTAGGGTTCACAGAGTTAGTAATGGGAATATTAGGTTCACAAAAAATGAACTGAATGAGGCAGGGAAGAGATTGAAAAGTGAAAAGGCGAGAGGTTTAGATGGATGGGCAGCAGAGATGGTAATGAATTTAGGGCATAGAGCAAAAGCAAAGTTATTATCATGTTTTAATAAGATGGCACAGAAGAGAGTTTTTTCGGGTAGTTGGAGTAATACAAGAATAAGATTATTATTTAAAGGAAAGGGTAAAGATCATAGAAAGTTAAATAATTATAGGCCAATAGCGGTAACATCAGTTTTATATAAAGTTTTCTCATATATGGTAGCTGGAAGAGTTGTAAAATGGATGGAAGAGAATAATTAGTGGGGGAAATGCAAGGAGGTTTTAGGACAGATAGGCGTGTAGGAGATAGTTTGTTTGTAGTTACACAACTTATGGAGATGAGTAGGAATTCAGATAGATCGTTATATATGAGTTTTATAGATATAGAGAAGCATATGAAAGAGTAAATAGAAATAGATTATGGGTAAAATTAGCAAATTTGGGAATGGATGAAGCTCTAGTAAATATTATTAAGAAATTATATGAAAATAAATTATTATACTTACCAATTAGGGGATATAGAATCAGTTAAAGTTAAAAATGGGGTGGGATTAAGGCAAGGATGCCCTATGTCACCTATTTTGTTTTTGTTGTTTTTGAGTGAAATGGAGAAAGCAATAAAAAGACTAGGAAGAGGGGTAGAGATACCGTTAATAGGGGGCAAGGGAGTATATACTTTGTCGGATCTTTTTTTTTTGCAGATGATATCTTTTTATGTGCAGAAAGAAGAGAAGATATGGATATTATGTTGAGGACATGTGCAAGGGTGGATAAAGAGATGGGGATTAAATTTAGTGAAGAAAAATCATATATAATGATGGTTAATACTGGGGAAAGAGAAGATGTAGAATTTTTGTTGGGGGATATATAAAGTTAAGTGTGGTGGATAGTTATAGGTATTTGGGAATCATCATATGTAATCAGGAAAATTGCTTGGATGGATGGGAGAAAAAATTGGTAAATGAAGCAAAGAAAAGAAAGGGTTTGGTAAAGAAACTAACAGTATTTTCATATAATAAATATGATGTAGCTAGAATTGTATGGAAGGGAGTTGCAGTAGCAGGGTTAACATATGGTAATGATGCATTATGTGTTAGTAAAAGGGTTTTAGATTATTTAGAGAAAGTACATAGGGAAGTAGGAAGACATGCAGAGATGTGGACAGCAAAGGAGGCAATTCAAGGAGAAATGGGATGGTCAAGTTTTTATATGAGAGATGCAAAAAGTAAAAATGTTTGGTAGGTTGTAGTTTATGGATAGTAAAAGAATAGCTAAAATAGTGTTTAATTGGGTTATGAGTAAAGGGCAGGTAACAAGATGGGTGAGAAAGGTAATGCGGTATGCAAAAGATTTGGATAAAGAATTTATATCGGTATTCTTGTATAAAAGGTGGGATGATTGTGTTAGGAAGATTGTTGAGTGTTATAGTGGTAAGGAGTGGGATAAAAGAATAGAAGCATTAATAAAAAATAGGGAGTTGGAGAGAACTGGTATGGAGGGTAAGAAGAGTTTTAAGTATATATAGAAGTAAACGGAGTATTGGAAGCGAGTTAATTTATGATAATAGTAAGGAAAGTAGTTTATTGTTTATTAAGGCTTGAACGGGATCTTTAGCAACAAGAGAATATACATGTAAATGGAAACTATGGGTGATTTAGTGTGCAAATTGCGTAAGGAAGGTATAGAAAATATTAGGCATCTGTTGATTGAATGTAAATGCTTGAAAGCAGAAAGGGTACAGATAATGAAGCTATGAGAGAATAGGTATGAACAAAGTGACTATACAGAAAATGAGTTATTAGTTTTTATGCTGGGTTTGTGAAAAGATAAGGGGGATTTAGATTTAAAGACCATAGAGTTGACAAAGATTATGCTGTGGAAATGGGAGGGGGCAGAATATGGGAAGACTTAGAGTGGGGAATGGAAAATAAAGTGGCTAACAGGTTTATCTGGGCATAGTTGCTGAGAGATATTCTTGACTTCGTTTAAGAAGCCAAATACATCACATTACATTAACTCTTTTAAATAAAGTGGCCCTAAAGTATCCTAATATCTGCTTTGGCATCCATTAAGGAATACTCTCATCATAATTTTTAACCTAACTTCATAATATCTATTTTTTTTTATACTTATCAGCATTCATCTCTCTTTTTTTTTTTCTACATATCAGTTGAGTATGACAAATCTATAATTACTAAGATTGTCCATAATATGGTTTCATAATTCAGGCATTATATGTGCCCCTAACTTGTCCTTCCATATCCAACCAAAATGCATTAGGACTCGATTGTTTAACTATTGTGTAAGGTCCTTCATATTGATGGTAAAACTTACTGTATTTATTATCGATTTGCTTACTAGCATGAGGGTTTTTTATTAAAACTTTATCTCCTACTTTGAAAGTATGTGGAGTTCCAGTCTTATATTAGCCTTGCTTATTAACCGAAGATTTGCTTTCTGCACATTTTCCTCCACACAACTTTGTTTATATCTAGTCATAGGTTGATATTTAGTGAACAACATGGGAATTGATTGATTCAAGTTTAGTTCGATGGTGTGAATCCAGTGGATTCATTCACACTCCAGTTGATATAATTAACTACCTGGTCTAACTGTCTTTCCCACCCTTTATGATCATCTCTTAGATAAGTCCTGAACAAACGACCGAGCTCCCGCATTACACGTTAGCAAGTGTTTGACTGTAGATTCTTAATGGACGCGAGCACATGCTTTATTTGTGATCTTTCCACCCATTTTTTCCATTCTTTGCATAGGAAAGGGGTAGGGGTATCATGGTCTGTTAAAATGGTTTTGGGTTTTCCTATCCTCATAAATTGGAGGGTGTCTACTACCTTGATGGCATAAATGGTATTAGCTTGAGGTATTCCTTGATGGCATAAATGGTATTAGCTTGAGGTATTGGGTAAGCAGAAACATACTTAGTAAAGAGATCATAGGCGACCAATAGATATTTTTTGTTTATTAAATGGGGGGTAAGGGCCCATAATAATCGATCGCCAAGATCTCATTTGGTGTTTTATGTAATATTGATTTTGCAGCATTATAATAATTTTGATTTACTGGCTTGGCTCAAAGGCACACTAGACAATCTTGAAGTGACCTTAATATGTCTTATACATGCCAGGCCAGCAAAACCAATTTCTTAAAGTATGCTCTGTTTTATGGGCACTGTAGTGTCCATATAAACAGTGATTATATTTTATGAGTGGGATGTGCTGATGGTTCTGGTTCATCACGAAGTGCACATATTGATCATTTATCTTTTTTACATATATGTGGTCATGTGAATCAGTTGTATAAGATGAATGGATATATGTTGGGGAGCTTGAAAGTCAGCTTAAGTTTCTCGATGGTTCTGGTTCATCATGAAGTGCATATATTTATCATTTATCTTTTTCACATATATGTGGTCATGTGAATCAGTTGTATAAGATGAATTGATAGATGTTGGGGAGCTTGGAAGTCAGTGTTAAGTTTTTCTAATTACATTAAGTTTAGTATAGATAATATACATGTATTTAAATATTATATATCTATTTGTGTATAATTTTTTTTTTAAGGCTATTACACCACCAAATGCATTATCTGCTCCGTCAGGTCCTGGAAGTATGCCCACTGCTGCAGCTGTTGCTGCAGCAGCAGCAACTGCAAAAATTCAAGCAATGGATGCTGTTGCAAGCAATGCTTTGGTACAAATTCTCTAATAAATATTTTGTTATCTTTTTTAAAAATGAAATATATTTTATTAATTATTTAATTTTTTTAAAATATAAAACAGGCTTTTGGTATTACTGCTGCAACTACGACGGTAGCTACTTCTGGTATTGCTATGCCAGTGCCAATAACAGTTCCAACAATTCCTGGTGGAATACCTCCTCCAGGTATAGCTATTCCAGGGTTAGCTGCGTCTGGTATTATTCAGCCTCAAGTTCTGCCACAACCTGTACTTGCAGCTAATGCAGCAGGAGTCATTACAGGTATGTTCTAAGGGTTTTTTTTAAAATAAAAAATAGTAAACAGTTTATAATTTTAATATTTATACATATTATATATTATTTAGGTGTAACACCTGGAAGGACAGCTCCTGTAGTTCCTTCACCTCCAGTAGTAACCACAATACCTTTACCAACAGTAGTTCCTCAAACAGCAGTTCAGGTACTTGCACAAGCTCAGGCACAAGCCTTAGCACAAGTTCAAGCTCAAGGTAGTACACCAAACGCATTAACAGAAGCACAGTTAAAAGCTTTAGAAGAAGAAATTCCTCAAACTTTACAGCAACAGGAGAATATGATGATTAAAGGCAATAATGCAAGGCATATGGTTATGCAGAAACTCATGAGAAAACAAGAGGTAATTAAAATAATTTTGTTTTTTATTTTGCATTAGTGTTTAAATATTTATTTTTAAAATAAATTATTTATAAATATCATTTTTGATTATGATATGAAGCAATATTTTTTAAAGTTGTGAATTATTAAGTTGCCATAAATTACTATAAATTAAAGAAATATATGGAAAAAATTTTTTTAGTTGTGAATTGAAAGAGTTTTTGAATCAAATTAAATAATTTTACGTTTTTAGAATTAATTTTTCAAAAGTATTGCGTCTTTGCTTCTGTCTGTCCATATGTCCAATATGTCTGCAGAGGAATTATAATATATATCAATCATGAATATTATATAGATATTTGTAAGAAATCCATAGTGAATGAGCATATGTCCAATATGTCTGCAGAGTAATTATAATATATATCAATCATGAATATTATATAGATATTTGTAATAAATCCATAGTGAATGAGCAGTTAATCTAGAAACTATCTAATAGAGATGAAAGCTTTTTTTATGAAAATTATATATAAATAATATGCAAAGTAATATCACAAATATAATGAATTTAAACAATATCTTGTTTTTCAGAATATCCTATTTGTTTGATTTTTCAGGCTTTTTGATGGCACATTGATTATTATATAAATAATCTGTTTCGTCAGCAGTTTCCCTCAGATACTATTTACCTATGAAAAAAATGATAATCTTATATGAGTAAAATAAAAGTATTCCTTTCTGATCAATTGTGATTCAAGCAAAACAATGGTCAACTTTTCACGGCCATAAAGAAATACCAAGATGTGTAGATTTTGCTTTTAAAAATAAGGCACTTCTCAGTAAATTTTTTTGTAAATGTTTTGATATAATTTATCCAGTGTTACTATGTAATAAAACTTTAAATAGCCGGATTTTTTTTTTTTTTTATTGTTGAATTAGTCCAAAGCAAATATATAGACTTTTTTTTTTTGTTCTTTCTTGATTTTTAGCCATCATTCCACTTTTATATTCTGTCTTTTAAAGTTCCTTGTTAAGTATTTTTAGTGATATTTTTTTTTATATATATTTTAACTAAAAGTACGATGTCATCAACATTTTTAACATGTTAATTTTTTCCATCAACCTCGATCCTGAATTGCTATTTGTCTAAATGTCATTATTTTATTTTCATATACATATTCAATTCATAAATAGAATAAATAGAGTGATATTAGATAGTTCTCTAATTCTTTTGTCAGTGAAATCAAATGATTTTTATTACAGTCTATTTTAACTTGTTCAAAGGAAAAATCCATATTGAATTTTTAAAGAATTGATTTGAGACACTGCTATATATTGACAGAAAACAGAAAAATTAAGGAAAAAAAAAAATAAGGGCTAAGATAAATAGTGATTATCATTAAAAAAACTAAGGGGGAAAAAAAAATTAATATCCGAAAAAATTATCACTTTACTGAATGTTGTTAATTTCTAACTTTAAAATTACATTTTCATTGATAATTTTATTGTATTCCTGACAAAATTCTGAGTCAAAATACATAATACTTATTTGATAATCAATAACTTCACTACTTACAAAAATAGTACTATAAGAATTCATTTTTTTTTACAACCCAGAAGTTAAAAAGGTACCATTTACATTCCAAACAGCCAAACACGTTATGCATTGGAATGTTATCATTACGGAGATCTACATAGTTTTTTTCCATGTGATCACTGTTCCAGATGTGAAAATACGTGGGGTATTTGGGCAAAATTTTCTCTTTAAAGAATATCCTTTGATTAATATAAGAAACAAGGGTCTCTGAAATTGGGAATGAGATATAGCATTTAAATTGTTTAGATGCTATATAAATGGAATATAAAATGTGTTAGAAACCACTTTGTCAAAATGTTGCCAGAATGCAAGGATCATTGCTTGGATTTTCTATCCCAACAATATTGGGTTTGCTTTTGATTGGGCAAATCAACACCGCCCATATACTTGTTACACATTTTTATTGCAGATGGACATGGAAATGTTTGTCATAATCCATTTTTATTTTGTTAATTGATAGTATCATTTCCAGAAGATGCATATGCTTCTTGTCCATCCAAACTGGAAATTGAATGCCAATATCTTTATCAATGACAAAATGAGGGTCTTCTCTTTTCATTTTACTTTTTTATGCATTTCAGTGATTCTATTTGGAATACCTTTTCTTTTTAAATTTATTGTTCCACAGAGATATAATTTATGTGCATAAAGTTCATTTGCTAGCTCTGTCACAGAAAATGTGATGCTGTTTTGCTAGATGTGGTCTTCACAGCAGAAGTTCCAAGTCATAGGCAAGAATCTGAAATTAATTCTTTGTCTGCATACATTTCCATATGCACACACACCACTTGAAATATTTATTGATTTTGAGGAATCATATTGTTGCATGGTACTACCCCTAGTAAAATTTTGTGATTGCTTTGTGAGCTGTAACCTCTTTATGCGTCTGATATATAGTCTTAAAATTCACATTACATTGCTAATTTTATAGGCACGGTCAAAATCATTACTTTCCTTATTCAGCATTGTTTTATTATCATTGAAATGCAGATATAATATATTATCAAATCTTTTGCAAGTCATGTCTATAAAATAAAATTGCCTCAAACTTGGATTAGAATTCCAAATATCCTTCAATTGAATGTCACAGGTCTTATATGATATCCCCACTGTCATACCAAAAAAGGCAAATAACTCTTCATCGTTTACATTTTTCCAGTCGGCCTTTTTTTTTTTTTTTTTTTTTAGCAGCATATTTATTCACCAATTATTTTAGCACATTTTAAAAATCAATTAATAAGTGAAAAAAATCTAAAATTGAAAACTGACCTGTGATGGAGAACTTCAGACTTGGGGTTTTGAAGGGTTAATGCTTAGACCAGATAAGTCTGAGAACTGATCTAAAATATTGTACAACTGTGCTAAATATTTAGGTGATGGCAGAAATATGAGGACATCATCCATGTAAACTACCGTTTTTATTTGCTTGCCTAATCTTAGAACATGAACTCCAGGTAGTTTCTGAATATACTTTTTCAAACTTTTTTTTAATATCTTGTTTTTTCCATACAATCTAATAAATTGAGTACAAAAAAAAAATTAAATGAACTTATTAATAAAAAAAATCTAGTTTTTGTCAGAGAAAGACATCGCGTATACCTCTCAAAAGAGGAGAAAAACTAGAAAATGATAGTATTGGCACATGCATAGTCCCATAATTTTAAAACTAAGACAAATTATAAGCTCAAAAAGTGAGCAATGTTTATGTTATAATATATGAAATAGTCAGCTATAGTTTTTAGAAAGGTTTTTCAAAAAGAATCTGATACACACATTTTTTTAAAGAATTTTTTATAATATGATCATCTGAATTAAATGCTTTGTCATAATATCAAACAATTAATAATTATCTGCTAATTGTTAAGGCTTTTTACCTGGTATACATCAGCAATGATAGCTGTTATTTCTAGAATCCATTCTAATACATTTGAAACTATCTTTCAGTAAAAGTCTAAATTAAGTAAATAATCTTAAAAATAATTGTTTTTGATTATTTTTTCATCCAGTCGGTATCCTGCTAAAAGATTTTTCCAAATTAAATATTACAATTTTATTGATTACATTGTTATCAGAAATTGTTTGAATATATATTTACATGATTTTTTTTTTATCCAATAAAGTATAAAATAAAATATGAAAATGAATCAATATTTTTACTATGTGAATAATTTATTTTATCTCTTTATTATATAACGATCGAAATGAAAGTGAAGATCGAATCTAACTGCAAACCCAATATCTGCTCTACAAGGGCGCCATCTAGGCATTTGAGCCTAGAAAAATTTATAGAGTAGGCGGATACGCGCTGTTAAGATTCCACTTTATTTAAATATTCAGATCGTTAGCCCCAGTCACTAGCTCAGTGGAGCAGCAGAGATAATAAAATATAAATTTTATAACTTAAATATAAAAGAATAAAAGTCACTGCCAGAAATTAACATAAAAAAATATTTATTTACGCACATATAAAATAACATTTAAATTTTGAGGAATAAGTTTAACCTTTTAGATTTTTATATTAACTTGTAAATTTACATTTTTAAAAGATTTCAATAAGTTTAATTTTTATTTAGATAGCCAAGTATGAATAGACTACATAGATCTGCATTTGAAAAAAAAAAAAATTCTTCCCTGATTTAACCTTAGGCAACAAATTTCGCAATCAACTGGCGCCAATCCATCTGATATATTCATGTATTCAATGTAGCATGATACGACAACACAAAATACTATACTGCCAGGAAAGTACATCTGAACAGTAAGTAGAATTAGAGAAGATATTGACTCTCCACCAACAGGAATGTGACATCTGTTGGCAAGTAGAACAATTAACAAAAAAACTCCATAGGAATGGACTGCGGTCTTCTGCCGACTTACAAACCCATCCATAGGCAAACAGAGGGAGTGTGGCGTATATCTATAATCCTGCCCGTAGCGGACCCTCATACTACATCTACTAATTACACAAATATATCCAATCCATTGAACCAATTCAACTACGAAATGAATAACCTAAGATTACCCTCCCTTAATATAACTTTACAAACTATATAGCCATTCACGCCCGACTTAATTTTAACATTTAAATACGTTCGCACAGATTTGTTTAAAAATGTTGGGTATAGATCGATTACATAGATTCCACGGTCAAAAACATTTCAAAATAAACATAAACGATCAAAATACAAAATTATTGATACCGACAATCGCAGAGGGAAACTTATAAGTAACCCAATAGTATTCACCATAAGATACTTGCGTTGTCATCAATAACTTAAAAGACATCCGAATAAATACATTTTAGATACTCACCGTAAGGTATCATTATTTATCGAATGTCTATATATTTTGATCAAATATGAAAACCAAAATATAATTAACCACAAACGAATCCATGCAAGCGTCTATAAACAACTTAAATTTCATACATTTAAATACCTTTTTTTATTTATTAAAAAAAATATTTTTAAAGTTTAGCATCTGTGCGAATGTATATACGTATAACAAACATTTTTAATTTTAGCGTTTAGTTTTTTTTTACTTTTATTTGCGAACTTTTAAGTTTTTATTTTAAATTAATGTAACGACATATTTATATATCGTTACATATCAGTAAACTTCCTCAAAAAACAAAAACCATTAAAAAAAAAAAAGAATTTACTTAGTGTTAGTAATTACGTTACACAAATTGATTATATATGAAAATTTCAACAGGACAAAACTTTTTTTTTTTTTTTTTTTTACAAGACAAAACAGTAATTACACACAAATATAATGATTAAAAAAAAATGTTGACTGTTGATTCCTTATTACCAGCTAAATTTCTGCCCCCTCCCTTCCAAGTTTCTTTTCTTCTACCTTTAACTATTACTTAGGCAAGTTTAAACGATTAGATTTTAATTTAACAAGACTTTTTTTTTTTAAAAAAAATATGATTTAGATTTATTATTACGTTTTATTTATTAGTTTTTATTCCTCGAATTTATCTCTACATATGCGTAATTTTTCTTACTGGCAGTACCTTTAAGACCAAAAATTCAAACTGTAACTCCACGTCAATACAACAAATATATTTATACTAATTTCAGGAAAAATATTACGAGCATGATTCACTTTTAAAATTTTCAGGGCACTCGTGATTTATTAAAGATAGGAAATTTCATCATCATCAATTCCCTTTCTCAGGGTCAATCTCTGAGGTAAGGCCACACTTGGGACGCCAATTATAACGATCGAAATGAAAGTGAAGATCGAATCTAACCGCAAACCCAATATCTGCTCTACAAGGGCGCCATCTAGGCATTTGAGCCTAGAAAAATTTATAGAGTAGGCGGATACGCGCTGTTAAGATTCCACTTTATTTAAATATTCAGATCGTTAGCCCCAGTCACTAGCTCAGTGGAGCAGCAGAGATAATAAAATATAAATTTTATAACTTAAATATAAAAGAATAAAAGTCACTGCCAGAAATTAACATAAAAAAATATTTATTTACGCACATATAAAATAACATTTAAATTTTGAGGAATAAGTTTAACCTTTTAGATTTTTATATTAACTTGTAAATTTACATTTTTAAAAGATTTCAATAAGTTTAATTTTTATTTAGATAGTCAAGTATGAATAGACTACATAGATCTGCATTTGAAAAAAAAAAAAATTCTTCCCTGATTTAACCTTAGGCAACAAATTTCGCAATCAACTGGCGCCAATCCATCTGATATATTCATGTATTCAATGTAGCATGATACGACAACACAAAATACTATACTGCCAGGAAAGTACATCTGAACAGTAAGTAGAATTAGAGAAGATATTGACTCTCCACCAACAGGAATGTGACATCTGTTGGCAAGTAGAACAATTAACAAAAAAACTCCATAGGAATGGACTGCGGTCTTCTGCCGACTTACAAACCCATCCATAGGCAAACAGAGGGAGTGTGGCGTATATCTATAATCCTGCCCGTAGCGGACCTCATACTACATCTACTAATTACACAAATATATCCAATCCATTGAACCAATTCAACTACGAAATGAATAACCTAAGATTACCCTCCTTTAATACAACTTTACAAACTATATAGCCATTCACGCCCGACTTAATTTTAACATTTAAATACGTTCGCACAGATTTGTTTAAAAATGTTGGGTATAGATCGATTACATAGATTCCACGGTCAAAAACATTTCAAAATAAACATAAACGATCAAAATACAAAATTATTGATACCGACAATCGCAGAGGGAAACTTATAAGTAACCCAATAGTATTCACCATAAGATACTTGCGTTGTCATCAATAACTTAAAAGACATCCGAATAAATACATTTTAGATACTCACCGTAAGGTATCATTATTTATCGAATGTCTATATATTTTGATCAAATATGAAAACCAAAATATAATTAACCACAAACGAATCCATGCAAGCGTCTATAAACAACTTAAATTTCATACATTTAAATACCTTTTTTTATTTATTAAAAAAAATATTTTTAAAGTTTAGCATCTGTGCGAATGTATATACGTATAACAAACATTTTTAATTTTAGCGTTTAGTTTTTTTTTACTTTTATTTGCGAACTTTTAAGTTTTTATTTTAAATTAATGTAACGACATATTTATATATCGTTACAATTAGAACCAAGTTTTTGCGATTAAATAGCTTATTTTTTATTTCTTTATCTCTTAATGATGTAGCCATTCATTAAACTTTATGATGTAGCTTTAAAATTGAGATATTGGAATAAATTGTGTTAAGTAATAAGCTAGCCATAGCAAATGCTCACGTCACGACATGGTCATAAAATTTTTGCCTAGTTATTCCACTTACCTTCAGGCAGGGAATTTAACATATGTATAGAAATTTTTTTAATATTTAAAATAAAGGAAAAAATATTATTTTATTAATAAAATTTTCAATTATTTAAAAATACTGACTATATAAATAGCATCTCTGTGGGCCATTTTTTATTTTAAAAAATAATTATAACATTTAGGCATTTAAAAAATAACTATTTTTTAATATTTCTGTAATTCATTCCAACATAGTAAAATAAATTCAATTTTTAGTAACATCAGAAAATGATTAATGTATGTGATGAGTCATTCTGAACTTTGATGATTTTTACATTTTAACAAACATTTTAATGTGGCAAGAAATTAAAAAAAATAAAAATAAATTGTTTACTTATTAATAATATTCTTTTCTTAGTATTATAGCTTATGAAAATATAGGTCTAATTTAATGCAATTATAAAAAGAATATACATATTATATAAATATTTGATAATTACATTTATTAATTACAGTAATAGTTATTTTTTTAAATGTATAGAAAAATAATGCTACATAAATTACTTATATTTAATGTTTACATTTCTTCTGCAAAATGTTATAGGTTTATATTTAATATAAAATTGATATTTGTAAAGAAAAATTTAATTGTCCATATTATTTATTGACTACCATATATACTTCTTTTTTTAAAAAAAAACATCTTTCTTCAGATGATTCTCTCTTTACTTTTGCTTAATTTGATTTTTGCATTAGATTTACATGTTAACTATATTTAAAACATTTTGTAAAATAAGTACATCTTGACTGGAATATATTGTAACAGTATTAAAGTAATGGATGTCTTAAAATTAACAATTACCTAATTTTTATTCTGCTGCTAAAGAATAAGTGGAAGATATCCTTCACTCCCCCCATTCATACTTTCAACTTTGATCTGTAAAATGAAATAAAGCCTAGCTAGCTCCTAGTGAATGAAGGAAATGTATTTCTTCTCTATTTTTTTATTTATAAATTTTTATTTAATTATGATCTTGTAATAAAGAAATAAAATTGATTTTATTGCTAATGATTAAAAGATATTTTTCTATCCCTTTTTTTCCCCTCTTATTGTGGAATTGTTTTTTTTTTATTCACTTTTGAACCTGTGTTTTGACTATTTTGGATATTTTTATATGTAAGTATGTGAATTTTTATTTGATATGTTTATATAAATAGGAAGCCATTTATATGTTTAGGATATGTGTTTTCATTTTATCCAAAGAATTAACATATTTTACTATTTGAAAGTGTATTGTGCCAGGTATTATCAAATGGCCTTCCACAAAGTCTGTATTAAGCACAACAAATGTAAAAATGTGCTAGATTAATAATGGAGGTTGAGTCTGAGCATTAAAATACCCACACACACCAATTTAAATAATAAGAAATTGACATAGAAAATATTGTAAAGTAAACTCGTGTATTTTTTTGTTTTATATTTCCTTTTTGTATATGTTTTATGATATGTTATTTTATGTATTTGGCTTTTCTCTGAAAAATTCAAATAGAGAAAAGCAATTGTTCCAATGTAATTGTACATATTTTTTTTTTTAATTACTTTTCTAAAAACTAATTTTATTCTGTAAACTAAGAATGTTAATTGCTTTTGCAAAAATCTGATCAAAAGCAAAATGTTTGATAATGCTATAATTAAACTGTTATCTTGTTAAAAATTCTTTTGAATTGATTTTGTAAGCAAGTGGTCTGAGTTATTTAAGATGGAAACCATTATATCAAACTTAAAATGTAGAATTTAATCGGAAAAATTGTAAGGAATGTTATAATCTAAATGATAAGATAAATTGAAAGGATTGGCTGATTCATACTTCTCAGAGGGCTAGTGGGATTGATATAGTTTAGTCAGTGCGGTGAGATTCATTCTTTCTTTGGCATTCAAGTCGCTCACTACTTTGGCTCCAGAGATTTTCAATCATCTAGCAACTTAGAGATAAATTTATGGACTAGACCGCTGCTGACATCTTCTAAGAAATCCATTATATAGTTCTTTTAAGAACTCTTGATTTCATAAGAATTTAATAAACTAGTCAAGATAGAAAATGAACATTTGATAAAAATTATTATCATATACAAACAGAGGAAAATATGAAGCAATCTACCAGTGAGTCCAGTAAAATGACTGTGGGGTAGACAACTAGCCAGCGCACCGCCCTTTCTCGGTCCCAAGCCGCCAAGATGTGACCACGCCAGTTCCAGCCTCCCACGATGATGACAACGCCGCCTTGCTAAATAGATGAAATCCTCACTACACAGCCAATTGACTTGAAGCCCAGAGGAGAAGAATGAAGATGCAGACATAAGTTTATTTTAAGATGTTTTACTAATATTGAGATAATTAACTTTGATATTTCCGATTAAATATATTATTATTTCTTTATTATTATTATTAATCATTTAAAAAAGAGAGAGTTGTCTCTCGCATATGTATATTGAATTTACAGTTATTACGGGCATAAATGATAAAGCTTTTACATAAGTCTTTTAAGTCAATTTTTCTATTTCAAATTCTAGTATTTTCAACAAAGGTTGCAATGAGATTCTTTTTTTTTTGTTGCTATTCGTTTTGCTCTTGTTGTTATTACTGAAATTCGTCATATATAAATATGCATATATATATATATATATGCGTACATACGCTTATAATATTCGGTAAATACGATATCTCATGCTGAATATCTAAAAATGTATTTAACCATATATCCTTTTTAAGTTTTTTTTTTGTCACTGCAGCACCTCATGATGCGTGTAAGAAGGGATTGATCTATTATAGATTCCCTGTAAGCAAGTACTCTAATAACTTTATATTTAAAATAATAATAAGTGTATAATTGTGCTGCATGTATATACATGTATAGAAATTTATCCATGGCAAAAGGGAAATAGATACAGTACCTTATGGTGAGTACAATATAGTATCTGAGCCAATGCAACCTATTGACTTGTTGAAAATATGAAATTAGTGAAATATTTCATAGTGCAAATATGTGCATAGTTTTTATTATTATATTTGCTATCAATAAAAAGGTTTTAAAGTCATCAGTAAAAGTATATGCCTGTATAACCGAAGATCTCTAATCTGATATATATATATATATCAAATCACACAAAGTATAACTTATTTCTACAGGGTCAAAAAAAAAGCTCAGACCACTTTCATTCTTTATAAAACATTGTAAATAGCTTTAGGGATTTATTATTTTCTTATATAAATTATATTTTATCGATTTCAATGCCTCGTATATATATATAGGGGTTTGTGATAATTAATTATTTAGTATTTTTTTTTTATTATATCATTAGTATGAAACGGTGGTGGGTATTCGGGATTAAATAAATATTTAATCATAATATTAAATTTGTTTCGTTTTCATATTATTCTTTATATTGATAAAAAATATGTCATTTCCTTATCAACCACGTACCTATACTAATCTTTTAACTTACCCATTTGAAGACCCTAGATATAGAGTGACCGAGCTAGCCACAAGGGATATCGCTCTACCGGAGTGTTAAATCTTATTCTTATGCTCCGCTGAACATATGGTATTGCACATCCTTCTAGGAGGGTGAAAAATTCATTTTTTCGAATCTTTTCTAGAAGTGGCGCGCAAAAGTCTATTTTGTAAATAGATTTTTCAAAGGTGTGTACTTGCGATTGTTCTAAATATTCGGGCATTAAAATAAGATATCAACTAAAGGGTGTTTTTAACGGGAAGAGTCCTGTCAATCGACTCTTTTTATCAATTTAGCTGGAAGTACCATTATACATGAGTACAGACAATCGGCTAAATTGGTATCCATTTCTTTACCTGTTGAATCTTGGTCACTTCATGCTTAGTGCAAGATTAGGAAAAGAATTCCGCAGGGAGAATGGTCTGGTACAGTATGGAAATTTTTATTCAGAAGTTTATAATCAAATCTATTTTCTTGTCTTTAAATTTTAACTGATATTATTTTTCAAATAAACAATACTTAATGCATGTATATTTATTAAATCCTTTTATTTAAGTTAGAATCGTTTCATTTGCTTCAATCTCTGGTAGTCATTAATTTTAAAATTGAGATTTGTTTATATTTTGTACATTTGTTATAAATCACCAGCAATGCAATATGATATTAAAAGGTTTTTAGGTATGGTCTGCAATTTGGTTAAATACATGAGAATATATCACTTCAATAAGTTTTTAATAATATGTGCTTGAGGGCAATATATATATATTTAAAAAAAAATTACATTAACAGTAAAAAATATCTTTTAAAATTGAAATAAAAAAAAAATCCTGATTATAAAACTATATTGCAAACAAACTTTAACATATATGATTTTACATTCAACTGTGATGCTAAAATCAGAAAAATAATATATATAAATTTTTTTTTTTTATATAATGAATGCTTTTATTTATTTACTTTGGACTAAAAACTCACAAAATAATTGTTTATCTAACTACATTTGGTTTTTTTATATTTAAAACAGACAAAACTCTCCATGCAGTAGTGCCACTCAGTGCAAGCTGGAGAGTTTTTGTTTTAATAACAGTTATGAGCAAGCATAAGAAAAGGTGATCATGTGACTTTATATTTAACTTGAACTGGGGGGGGGGGCTGGGAACAAATTAAGTTTATCCCATTTTTTCTAACAAGAGATTGACCTGCCTCACCCCACACTTTTATTTCAAATCAAATATAAAACACAAAATGGTTGAATAAACAATTTTGTGTGATTTTAATCCAAAGTAAATAAATAAAGACATTTATTATGGAATATTTTTTTATATTTATTGTATTTGTTTCAGTTTACTATAATAATAGACTTCAAAGATGAAATTATGATTATGAATTTGATTATCAATAATTTGTCTCATGAATTTGCATGATGTTGAAAATAGCCGTATCCAAAGAAGGTGCATATTCATAAATTGCATTGAGTAGTAATTGTTAAAGATGTTATATTTTTCATCTCAACTTGGAAATGTATTGTAAAATAGAAAATTACACTTAATTGTGTAAATTATATTATTCATACAGGAACACATTCACCATAGTAATAAAATATGTGGGTAGTTTTTTTTAATCATTATTTCAGAATATTTATTTAGAAAGACACAGGTGTTTTGTGTGTTTTTAACTATTCCTGCAACTTTAGTGCTAAATAATTGAAAAATTACAAATAGTGCAAAATTTTACACCAATGGAAAAATAGTACTCAAGTTTACACAAAATTTATTATCAAAATGTAAGAAAAATAAATTCTACATGTTGCACATTATCTTAGAGTCAGCAATTCTAATTTGAAGCAAAGCACATATTTGACATATTCTCATGTTAATTAAATGATAATGTAATGTTAAGGCAATTAGTTATTTAGATAAAATGTTTATACACTTGTAAGCTTGCTTTGTACAGGAAAAAGTTTGTATCCATGTGGATATTTGCAAAATTCTTAATGTCTCTTGTAAAGTAAATGAGTTTATAATGCAATTATGAATATATTACAGTTTATATTCTACTAATTTGTCTTATTGTAGAAGGAAAATGCAGTTCAAAACACATTTTTAACACTAGATGGGGCTGCAATTGAAAATGAAAATTAGTATTTTTTTAAATTGTATTTCCAAAATTCATATACCTTGCTTGTTGGTGATAATATTAGTAGTGGTAAAAAATTGAAGTGTTAAAAGTGTATAAAAGATGGATTTATGAAACATTAAATGCTTTTTTAGATTTTAAAGAAACTAATTTTGAACAATAATGTGATTCATAATTTATATCTTAAGCTAAATGTTTAATATTTTGTCATTTTATATTTAATCTATTTTTAAAGCACTTCATGAACTAAGATATTATTTAGTCTTTTGGAAACTTGTATATTTTGCTTTTAAAAAATTAACATAAAACTAAATATTATGTAGGAATTTTGTATTTTAGTATTAAATTTTTGATTAAAACACTTATTTAGTATGATTACTGTAGAAAATTATATTCTGCTGTCCATTTTTTTGAAAACATTAGTCTCAGGAGAAAGAAAAATAATTAATTCCTTAAGAAATCACTATGAGAATGATTATGAACCTCAACCTTGCTTTTATTTTTTTTCAGATTTATTTTGTTTTTAATATTATTACAGTAGCACTTCATGTTAATAGTGGACTAAGATTGGACCCCCCACCATTAAACAATTATCATTGTTAAGCAAATTATAATCATTTTTTACTCATAAATGTATAATACCATATATGCATACTAGCTAATCACCTCAACCAATGCATAGAATGAGCCATTAGTATATCAGCAATTTAGTGTCTAATTAGCAAATATTAATCTATTTGTTATCAAGGTTTAAGATTTTAAATAGGCCATGAGTAACAATGACAATTGACTAAAATAGATTGAGATTAAAACTCCCTAAAAATTTTAAACTATAATAAACAGATCAGAATAAACTTTAAAAATAGTTTAATAAATAATCATTTTTTTAAAAAAAATACTACTTAATGTTTTCAATATAATAAACTGTAAGAGCACAACTTATTGGTTACTATATGTAAATCATATCACCCCAGCAAATATTTAAAATAAATCAATGGAATATCAGCAATCTGTTGTCAAGGCAACTCTCAGATAATAAATATTAATGCATTTGGTTTCAGGGTCTAAGATCTTAAATAGGCCATGGATTAAACAGATTAAGATTAAAATTGATTAGGAGTTTTAAATAAACTCCCAATAAACATGTCGGGATAAGTTGTTTGAAGGTAGATAATAAATAATCATTTTTACAATTGTTCAAACAAACTTATTTAGCAGCTTTAGTCTCAATCTATTTTAATCAATTGTTATATCCTGATAATAAATAGCTCTTCACCCATTATTTGAATGTTGCTTTCACAACAGATAGCTGATATTCTATTGATTTGGTTTAAATATTGGCTGAAGTGATATGGTTTTTAAAGCATTAAGTGGTAATTTGTTTATAAGATTGATGATTATTTATCAATCTACCTTCAAACAATTTGTCCTAAATTGTTTTGGTAGTCTTAGTGGATTTTTGGAAACATTGGTTAATAGATATTTTTTATTATAACTTCACTTTTCATTTATACAAAAATCAAGTGGTGTATGTTATCAGAAAAGTAATGTGCCACAGAATGTAATAAAGCTGAAAAATTGTAGATATTACATATTCAAAATAGTAAAAAAAAAAAAAGATTTTTATACTTTTATAACTATTATTTTTATATATCATTCTAATTTTTACAGATAAAATTTAAAATTATATTTTTATTAACAAGTTCATTACATTCCTTACGAAATTGCACAAGACAATTCATTATTTCAAAATATTTGATATCTTTAATTTTTCATAGAAACTCAGCTATTTTTTCCTTATAGGTGTCTATAATCAGTAAAGAGAAAGTAGTAGAGAAAAGTAAATGTAAAATAATCCTTGGATGGTTAATGGCTCTGATACATACATATAACTAAACAGAATAAAAAAGGTTTAGATTTAATACAAAAATGCTACTTTTATTATCTGTCCTTTCATCTAGTAAAAAGATCCTTACTGTTAATTAGAATCCATCTAAAATATCAAATCAAATGACTACTCCAAAATAATCGTTTACAAGTAATTAAATGTTGTTGTAACCATGTACCCATTAGAACTATTCACGATTCCTTGTCTAATTATAAAGTCAAAGTATCAACACAGGAAAATGTGAGAACTGTCATATCAGTCAGCACTTCTGAATGAGATGAAGTTTGTAGAGGTGCGTTGTCTATTTCAGTTTCATTTGATTGCAATAAAAAGGAACTCTGAATACTTGTGTGTCCAATCATCACTCCACAGTCCAAAAAACTTTGTTGCTTTTTTTTTTTTTTTGTTTGTTTGGGTAGACTACACAGCACTTTCTTTTTGAATATTATGAAACGATTACGAGTACAGCTTGAGTAACCAGACTACACAGCACTTTTTTTTTTTAATATTATGAAACTATTAAGAGTACAGCTTGAGTAACTAGATATGTATGAAAACTCTGCATGGCACACATATCCATTATGGCTATTTTTGCACAGATCCATAATTTGAAATCTGTAATGGCTATCTGCACAGAGCCATCATTTGAAATCTCACTTTACTGGTTTTGATGATCATATGTATCTGTTATGTAGTTCTAAAGTTTACATTACAGTGATCAATATATGTATATAATGATGGTCTTGTGTGTGTGTGATTGTGTATATATATATATAATTGCCTAAATTTTATTGAAATTTTCGCTTTTAATATTGGGCATTTTTTTTATCATTATTAAAATTTAAATAAGAAAATATATGAAAAGAATCATAACTTCTGAAAAATAAACATGTCTTTGTTTTGTTTCTGATCAAAATTCCAAATATCATTTATCTCTATATACACAGGTCATTCTACAATAACTACCTATTATCACTAATTCATGATATAAATTTTTCAGCCTGGAACTTTTCTTGTATTTGTTAATATCACAAACGATTTTTTGTCATCTATTTTTCTATAAAATAATAATTGATGAAAATAAAAAATACTCAAGATATTGAAAATTTTTAAGTCTTGATAATAATATTCAACAGTAAAAAATTGTTCCAATCATTTCATTTGTGGACAAAGATGACTTGTTAATTCTTTTTTTCTAAGGAACTATAATTACTACTACTTGTGAGAAATCATTAGCAAGAAATTGTTGGATCTCTTAGTTTCACATGGGGTATTGCTGTTGATGCTTGTACATTAAAACAAAAATGGGGGTGGGGGGTGGTATAAATATGCTATTTGGAAAAAAATCACAAAATAATTTTTTATTGTAGAGAAATGAAAATTACATTGTCTGAAAGGAAAGTGAAGGCTGAATTGACAGAAGGTGCACATGCGTAGTGTGTGTTTTTCATATTATCTTAAGCAGAAGCCAATGATCACAAATTTCAAGTAGTAATAATGCTCTATGCATTGATTAGATATTGGACTTTAATTAAAACTTCCTATTTTAATCAATTGCAGTCAAGCATGGTCCATTTAAATTATAGACTCTTGTTTTTTTTTAAGCTTTGACTGGGTGATGTGATTTACAATTATACCAGTTTGCAATAGTGCTAAACTTGTATACAATGATACAAAGATAAAGTAAATAAATTTTGTACTCTTAAAATATATATATTCTTTAATTTTTAATGACTGTCTAATATAAATTTAAATACATTGTGTAATTAAAAATGGTGTAATTTTAGCAAATTGTCATTAACATTTTTTTAAATGTAATAAAAGAAAGGTGTAAGGTAGAAACCTCAAAATGGAATATAGCAAATACATAATAATTTTAGGAAGGAAAAAATGTAAATATGACATTGATATCTTTGAAGAGAGTTTATGTTAATACTGTTGTGGATTTTGTTTACTTGCACTTGAGTTTTATTTGTGGCATCCACAGTTGGTGTTAATGACATAATCACAATTCATAAAACAGATTCATTAAGTCTTTTAATTATTTGATTTTTTTTTTATTAAATATTGTGTGCTTAAGTTAGTTTGATTCGTTTATTATCTATTAGTATTACACATTTAAATTTATAATATTGTAAAAAGTTGAAGAAATCTTATTAATAGTTCTTTTTCATAAAATAATAAAACATCTGATAAAAATTGTGAATATATATTAGCTTTTAATTTATTTTTAATTTATGGATTATAAATTTAATTTTTTAGTCTTGTGTGGTGATTTTGAGGAATATGGTTGGTGTAGAAGATTTGGATGATGAATTAGAATCTGAAGTAACAGATGAATGTGGACGTTTTGGTGCTGTAAATAGGGTTATTATTTATCAAGAAAGACAGAGTGAAGAAGAAGATGCAGAAATTATTGTTAAAATCTTTGTTGAATTTTCATCAGCAGCAGGTAAGTTAAAATATTTAAATTTTTAAATGTAAAAAATAAAAGAAATAAAATGATCTTTAATTATTTCACTATAAAGTGAAGACTTTTACAGTAGACTTCAAAGAGGATAGTGCAGAGAAAAGGCATTATTGATCAACTTTGTGTATTGCTGGTGATGAAAGTTTTCATGGTTTTCCAACCCTATTTTTAATTACCTTTATTCTATCCAATAATTGAACAGCTAGTTGTGTTGATTATCTGACAGAAATTTTGGGGGGAAAAAAATTAAACTTAAAAGTTATAACTTGACACAAAATATATTAAGTCTGTATTTCTATGATAGGCATTTTATCCGCCCGTAAAGAAAAGATTATTTTGGTTTGAACTTTCAATGTTGAGTTGTTGAAAACAAATCTTTTCTTTACAACCAGGTAAAATGCTTATGGTAGAATTACAAGTTAGTAGAAAAAAAGAAGTAAAATAATTGTAAAATTAAGTCTATATTTGAATTCCAATTATTGGCTATAGTAATCACTATATCGCAAATGCCTTTTATTTAAAAATTAATTGAAACTATTTTCTAATTTAAAATAAGTGAATGTGTAATAATTCCTTACCTGCTTACTAAACGTAGATAATCATTGGATATCAAATAATGGTAGTTATTCTCCATAATGATGACTTCTGTTATAAAATAATTGCAGACATTTGTTTTTTCTTTTGCAAAAAGATATATGTCAAATCTACATAGATGTATAGGCAAGAGTGCTTCCTATTGAAAATAGCCAATAATTAAAAACTAATGTATCCTATTTCTTTTTTTGACATGATTATCCGATAGCCATTGAGTATTCAAGGGCTCAAAGCAGCATGATATAGAATTAAATACTTTTTGCGGCAAGTGAAAACCAGGAGTTTATAATGTTATATTGATAAATTATTTGGGAATTTGTTTTTGGCAATATTGTATATTCAATTACCAAATAATCAGTTAAAAAAACATATTAGTGGTTTCCAGATTGAGTCCAGCTGAGGAAAGTCAACAAGATCTGTCAGATAAATTAATTGGAATTGTATTCCAACATCACATGACTCTAGACTAACTATATGATTATTTATTTGCCTGAAATTGTTCTATATTACATAAAAGATGAAAATAAATGTAATGAATAAATGTATTATATACTTTTTATTAGCCATTTCCATATACTAGCAATACATGTTTGTTGCTATACATGCATTTGATTTTATATGCTAGGAAAAACGTGACCAGATTCCCATATCCACACAGAGTCCAGGCTTTGCATAGATATCAAAATTTACAGATAATAGTCAACAGCTATATGATACATTTTAATTGTAATTCTATACAATACAGACATTTTTAACACATGTACATGCACACACCTATAATATAATTTAATTTAAAAACTATATATATTAAGACATAAATAATTAAAAAACAATCAAACAATGTAATTAATAATACTGAGAGCACTTATATGTACACACACAACTGTCTGAAAAATACTTATATCTAGATGTGTATGTATGTATTCATTTAATTATTTTTTTGTTTTGCAATGGAAATTGATAATGATGAAGTGAATAAGACACAATGTCAAAGTAATGTGAAATTCATGATTTTCAAATATGCTTGCTTATACAGATAGTAACAACCATTATCTCATGACATGCATGATCATATCAGCAGTATGAATTAGAAAATGAAAAACTGATTTTTTTTAAAAAAAAACAAATTTCACATTTGTACTACTACAATTAAATAGCAGGTTTTAAGATACAGGAATTTAAAATCTGACCATCTTCAATTTTACAAATTTAAATCACCAGTGATAGTAAAAAAAATGGAAATATTACAACTTTTTTGAAGTTATAATTATCTTGCACTTATATGCAATTATGTAAGAAATGATGATTATTCAAGCTGGACGGAGTCAAGATGGAGAGCCACAAAAAGTACCAAATTCTTTTTTTTTTTTTTTTTTTAAAAAGGCTTTTGTGTGGTATGTAACAACATTCTTAGTGTTTTTTGTTTTGATTTCAAAGTCATTTATTAAAATTTTTAAAAATTGAATTATTTTCATTTTAAATTATAATTGCCCCCCCCCCCCCCCATCAAAAACGTATTTTGGTATCTTTTGTGGAAAGTTTTATTGTGGGATCATAATGATATCATATTTTTAATATATTTGAAAAATATACCAATAGAAAAACCAAATATTTAAATAATTGTAGTTTTAATGAAACAAAAAGCTGTCATGATATATTGTTATGACAAAGTAAACTAAATAAGTTTAACTGAGAGATAGGGACTAATTGTATAGATTTATGCATGCTAGTTATTGTTGCTGTATACTTATTATTTTTTGGAAAGGTAATAGGTGTGATGAGTGGGGCATGGTGGGAATCACCAAGATAAGAGTTTGGGACATGGGCAAATCAAATTTGTTCATGTAAAAATTCCATAAATTTCTCTTGATTGGTGAATGTTTCAGATATAAAGTTAGTAGGTAATGATAATAGTTTTTTTTTTTTGAACTTCGTATTTAATTTTGGTTTAAAATATTATATACCGAATATGAAGCACATTCTTTGAGATGGATGTTGTATCTGATTCATTTATATGTTATCTGGGCTAAAGATTTACAATCAATCATTATTTTACCATCACTCCTAATACTCTAATATGGCACATCTATATGTATTATGAAAACATAGATTGAGTACCATTTTCTCTGGCTAAGATACAGTGTTGAAATTATAATTGAGCAAATTTCCTATATCCTTTTTCATTTTCAGAAAGATATTTTGTCTTGATGTGCATCTTAAAATTTTCAAATGCAATATTTTTTTTTTTTTCATATATACTTAGCTATGTCATTTGTTTTCATTAAAATAGTCTTTGTACCAAGACATAAGATAGTATTGTTACTACTGTTGTTTTTTGATCTATATAATAGTTTTAAAAAAATAAAAAATTGATTTCTTTATGATTCCATAATGAAACTTTCTCAAATGATACCAAGATAGAAATGTTTTTTTTTTAAATATATGTTTAAAATTTAGGTCTGTGAGAAATTAAAGGTCAAAATTTTTATCAAGTGATTTTAAAATTAAAAATCTAATGATATTAAATATCACTTGAAAATTTAAAAAACTACAATCAATTTTTAAATGTAACTAATTGTTCTTTGTTATATTTTGGAAATAGTTTTAACATGAATGATATTTATATATTAATCTTTATGAACTTTTAAAAACTGAGGGTGCTGGTTGAAAATTAATGTTAGTTCTTATTTGTTATGTTTAATAATTTGTATTTAGTATATTTAAATAAAAGAAATGTGTTAAGTAATTTTGAGTCAAAATTGCTATGAGTATAGGTACAATTTTAAATTCTTACTAATAATCATAAATATATTTAATGACAATAAAAAATATTTTTCAGATTAAATGGCTACTTATCGAATTTATTAAATACAATGCAAAGAGAAACATTATATTGAAAATTATCCTATAAAGCTCAAATTTCGTAGTAATACAAAAACTGTTTACGTATATAAAATTAAAATAGTCATTGAGAAACATAATGTTGAAATATCAATAATGGAGAGAATTTTTTCTTCTTGGAACAAGCATATCAGGGTGTTGCAAGTCTTTAAAGCATTCTGATCTAAAAATGTAGAAAAATTTTTCATAAAAGTGAGCAGTTGATATTTTGATGAAGTTTCATTCAGTTTTGTCATAGCTAAAAGTATCCTTTAATACTGTTGTAATTTCTAAGAATGTGGGCTTTCTTCAATAAATTTTTATCAAAATTATGATCAGTTAATAGATTTAAAAAGTTGAAAAGAAATTTTATATCTTATTCAGAAAAATTTGTAAATAATTTAATCCATTGTATTATATAAGCTGAAAAATTCTTTCCATTATCAAAGCCTTTTATATATGTAAAGCAGTTTTAATTTTATGTTTATTATACACAAATATAAATATGTGTATAAAGTATGTTAATGTATTTATTATTTTTTTATTTCATAGCATTCACTATTTAAATAATACGTTTGTCTTTTTGTGAGTTGCATGAAAAAGAAAAATGTACTGCATGTCTTGTATTATTTGTGTATTATAAATGGTTTTTTTATTTTTTATTTGTAGAAGTAGAAAAAGCCAAAGAAGCTCTAAATGGTCGATTTTTTGGAGGTCGACAAATTATAGCAGAGATCTATGATCAAGCACTCTATGATGCCAATGATTTATCAGGATGAAAAATGTTTGGATTAAATTATTGAATATTATTAAGAAACAGAAGAGATTTTACAAAAATTTCTTATACTGTTTTCCTACACTCTATGGAGTGAAATGAGATCTGTGAGGTTCCCTCGCAAATTGGCTTAGGCATGGTGTGCATGAGCTCAAATGTTTTTAGATGACACTGGACACTGGTGTTAAACTGCAGATGCTTTTATCAAATATAAACAAAAAAACGACAAGCTTTTATAATATTATTCAGAAAACTCAGGGTGTTTCATCTTACTTTTTTTTTCATTTTGATAGCCAAGAAATATTGTTTTTTTTTTTCATTTTCACTTAGAATATATTATAAAAACAGTTTAAAATCTGTTATACAGATTTATTTTTAATGGGAGGAAAACTTTTTTTATTTAAAAAATAAAAAAATAAATTTGTAAAAAGTCTTATTTCATATTAATTTGTGTTTGGATGAAACTTGATATCTTGCTTGCAAAAGTATATTGAGTCACTGCAGTTTTTTTTTTTAAAAAATAAATGCCATCACTAAATGTCTCCCACTCCCAATATTTGTATGAGCTTGTTGTACAAAGGTGTTGTATATTGGTCACTTCTATTATGATTGTGATCTAGCTGAGCTATTTTCAGTATTAAATTTTGCACCAATGCCTTCCAAGAGTTGCTGTCAACTGTTGTATATATTTCTCTTTAATTAAATGGTCCTCTTTTTTTTTTTGTAATAAAGTGTACATGATTTTTATATAAAAAATTGTCTGTTTTATTGTTTACATTCATTTTTGAGAATTGAAATTTAATAGGATTATAATAATATATAAATTATAGTTATTTCTTGATTTTAAAAAAAATATTTATTGCACTTAGTCAAACTTAAACATTAAGAACTACAAATTCTAAAAAAAAAAAAAAAATTAAAGCAGACTTTGCACATATGTATTAAAGTATTTCAAATAGAAAAAATGAAATGACTTCATAATATCTAATATTACCATCAGAACTTCATCAATTTCTTAAGATATTGATTACAAGATTCTACAGTAAAGATAATCAATAAATCTATCACTTTTTAAAAAATGTGAAAATTGTTTCTTGTATACCTTTAGCAACTGCAATATTTTTCTCAATTTGGAAATCCCTTTGGATTTTAATTTTTTGTTTTTACTGATAATAATGTTGGTAATAAGTTTTCCATGTCATCAATATTGTCATGTTGTCTTTTAATATTAGAATTGAAAATGATTGAATATGGAGATGAAAGTGAAAGAGGTACATGTGATAATCATTGATTAATGAGATATAATATTTATGCTAATGTGAAACTAGGGATACAAATTATCAACAGTTGCTATCGAGATTTCCAATATACTCCAGTAGTTTTAAACTTAATTTACAAACAACATAATAGATTTAACTAATTTTTCACTACAATAATCATTTTAAAAAAAATTCAAACTTTTTACTTAATTGCTTGCTTACGATCTATCTCGAAAGGGTTCCTTTTCTAGAATTTTCGGTAATCCTAGATTTTAAATTGTGCAAAGCCTGCAATGGCAGGGACTACACATATACAATACGCTATTCTTTTTTCCTTATTCCGTTAGTTTTAGCTAACATAAGAATTTTTTCTCTATAATAAAATTTTGAATTTTTTTTCTAAAAAGACTTAATTAAAAAATTTTTTTTTAGTTCTAAGCAAAGTTTTAAGCGTAAATTATTTTAACAGCAGAAAATGGATTCTGATTCGGATTGCATTTCTGAATATGATTTTCCTGTAGTCGACCCTTATGATTCTGAGGTCTCATTTTTTGGCAGCTCATCTGATGAGTACTGTCTTGACTCAGATGATGATGATGCTGTGATTCTTATGGAAAAAAGAGTGGTGAACGAGTCATCTGTACTAACAAATGCAGCGGCTGTGTCTGTACCAGGACTATCATCATGACCATACTTGGAAACGCTTTCTGATGGTAACTTTCAATAGTCACATGTATCAACAGAAAACTTTAGAAAAATAAACAGTAAAGATCTTGATAAAATTTATAAAATTAGGCCTATTGTTATTTTTTTTTTTGTTATTGTTATTATTCTAAGTAAATTTTTATTTTGTTGGTTATTAATTTATTTTGTCTTTATTTAATTATAGACTAACTTAGATGTTTGAATTTTTGAACAAACTTTTATTTGAATAATTTTTAAAAAAATTTCCCCTCATATTTGAATAATATATTAATGAATTTATTTTTTGATAAATTATAATTTATGAATGTTCTTGCATAATATATGATTTTCAATACACCTGGGTCTCATTTTATGCGGTAGATAGGTTCCTCAGAAAATGCGCACAAAAAAAAAAATCGCACAAAAATAGACTTACCTTGAAAAATGGGGGATAGGTTACTGTAATTTTCAAAAATCGTATAAAAGCAATGCAACAACATTAACATTCGCACAAAAAAAAAAATAAGGAAATAAAATATGACTAATAAAAAATTTCAAATTTGAAAAAAATTGATACAAGACAAACTTTTTTTACTTATTTATTAACTACAATATTTTATTCAAAACAATATATTTTTATGCATAATTTATAGTATTTTTCATACATGTACATTATTTTAATTATCGCTATTTGACGATAAGTAAGTTCGTTTGTAAACTAGTAAGAAATCGGATTCGTCACAAGAAATACAACTAGCGTCAACTTCATTTTTTTAATTGCTCTTATCGTGGACTCGCCTAAACTAAATGTTTTCTAATCGCTGTTGATTCCGATTGCACTAAACGATCTAAAATTGAAATTTTTGTTTCCAGAGAAATTCATTTTCTTGGGTGTTTTTTCTTCTCCGTTAGAGTAAACTAAAAGTTTAAAATAAAAATAAGAACTTAGACTTACGATAATAAAAAGACACTGACTCACCACTGTCGGACAAAGTTTAATTAAAACTAACAATTAAAAATTAAATTCTTATTTTTGTTTTTAATTTTCAATTCCATTTAAAAATCAAATTTCATTGTTTTGCATCACATTAATTTCAGATCATGTTACGTAATTTTTAAATTGTTAATTATAATTAAAAATCAGATTTTAATTGTCAAATTTCATTGTGACCATCGCTATAACTCACCTTTTAAAAATAAACTTGCCACTAAATGATTAATTGATTACGTACTCTTTCTTTAAAAAGCAAAAATAAAATATGATTTAAAATGCAAAAAAAAAAACCAACATGCATAATATAGGCATGTATAATGTTTGAACAGATTTACATTATAATCTTGTAAAATTTAATGTGTCTATATAAAATAAGGAAATCCTGATTTTAAGTGAATTTTGAACTTCGTTATTGCATAAAATCTATTATAGTACTATTATAAAGCGCTGAAAATATTAAAATTATTAGAGAGAAATCGAACTCCAATAATGCGCTATTACTTTAAATATGACGTGTGAGTGCGCGAAATTTATAATATTTAAAGTAATAGCGCATTATTGGAGCTTGACTTCTGTTCTAATAATTTTTATCGCATAAAAGAAAACCGCATATAAAGTTATTAAAAAGAAACATGAACCGCATAACATCGCATTCAATAAATCCGCATAAAATGAGACCCGGGGGTATTTGTTAAAAATATATCTACTAGAAACATTTCCCGAAGACACTTGCAAATGAGGATAGAGGTAGGTCAGCAAGCAAAAATGAAACTCTCCAGCATGTCTTAAGTCATGTTATATTTTTTTTAAAAAAAATTTCATAAGGAATGTGACTAAGCTGTCGACTAAAGTGTCTGATTAAAATTTAACCCAAAAAAATTTTGAATTTGTGAACCTATAAAAAAAAGTATCCTTTTGTAAAAGTGTTAATATCTTGTTTTTATACTTTTTTAAAAAAGTACTGACTATTTTCTCAGTATTTATTTCTAAATATGTACTCTTTCTAACAACATATTACTTCATACCTAGAATATTCAAACTGAAGATATTGTTCAAAATGGGTCTCAAAAATGTTGATTAAAAATTCAGTACGGTGTCCGCTGGTAATCAAAAATTAAAAATATTTTTTTCAAAATGGCCGTTTGTAAGAGTGGTGACATAGGATTGTGACTTTGTTAAAGCCATGTTGTTGAAAATAAATTGGTGGCATAGTTGTTAAATATATATAGTACAGAGTAAATTTATTCATTATACTGAAAAAATAAAGCTGCGAACTATGCTATGTTTTTTTTGTATACAAACATAAATAGTATAAAATAGTTCATAGTTTATTGATAAACATTGATTAGAATAGAATACATATTGTTTATTGACATGCAAGGGTTTATAAGTACTTTTCAATATGCACACATATAACATGTATAATAAGCATAGTAAGATTTTAGTATAAACCAAGAAAATTGTAAAAATAATAATGTATTTATTAATAATAAATTGAGGGGGACACATTTGCATGTATTTTACTTTCAAAAAAAAAAATATTTTATTCAATTATAGAGCAAGGTACATAATTGTGTATACAGGTAATAGAGCTGCTGTTAACAAGCATTTACTGTAATGGGTTTACAGGAATACAGTTCAAATAGGATAGTTAGGAGCTAGGTCATACCATCCCTGTCATCACAGCAATAGGGGGAGAATACGTCCTGACAAGGTCAGAGGCATCGTCCATAGAATGAAACGTAATGTCTTGAAATTTAAATTTTTAGTTGATCCCAGGTCTGAATCACCAACTGTTCTAGGCAAGTCCTTTTGTCAATCTCCCTAGCCTTCCATATGAAATTTATAAGGAGGTGCTTGGGACTATGGTCAATCCCACTTTCAAACAATAGTTTGCAACGTATAGTCCAAATCCCGAAGTTGACAAATGAAGCCAGCCGAATTCTGGCAAAAAGCCCCTTTTCAAAGGCCAGAGGAATCATTACATAAATCAGGTCAGGTGCAGACTTTTTCCCCAGAATCATGCCTCGGAGACGAATCACGATGGAACAGAATGTGGTCCACGGTCTCTTCCTGCACATTGGACATAAGGTATCGATGTTATAGCCTCTATGATGGAATAAAAGAGACCCTGTGGGAAGGGCCTTAAGGTTGACCTTGAGCAGGAAGTTACATACTTGGGCTGAAGTCTGAGGAATTGTGTCCATTTGGAAAGTCTGGAGATAGAAATTGAAAGCAAGATGGGGGTACGTTTTCTCCTCTAACATTAGTCGGTATGTGTCCCAGTAAGTAAGTTTTGACTGGAATAGGGAGCTGGAGGTCTTGATTCATGAAAGGACATCCGTCACCTGCTGTTGGATCCAAAGTCTCAATCTGGGTGGGGGTCTATCGGTAGGTTCGACTCTTTCTATGGGAACTGGGCACTCAATGTCAGAATGAGAATTCAATAGCCTAACCAGAATATTGTATGTCCTTTGAATTTGGAAGACTAATGGCATGTAAGGCCAGTCCGTTTAGGGGTTTAGGCTTCTGCAAAATGTTTAAGCTGATGACCGGGGCCCCCTTCCCCCAGCATAGTTTCCTACAAAGCGTTTTGATCCTTTTAATGAAGTTGCTTGTGGGTGAAAAGCCGGCCAGGTAGTATGTGATTTTGGGAAGTACTGCTGAATTCAGCAGGACGACCTTGCCCAAAAGGGAAAGGTAAATTTTTGATAGTGAGTTAACTTTTCTCGATTTTGGTGAATAGCCTCCTCTCCATGTCTCTCCTCATGACAGGGGGGGAGCGAGATGGAATCCTAGGAAGTTCTGGGGGGCTGCTTTGAATCTGCCTTGGATTTGCTTCCCCGTCAGGATGAACCACATTGCTGATTTGCATTCATTGACCTCAAGACCAAATATGCGAGCAAACTGGTCTAGGAGCTCTTCAAGTCTTGCAAGCCCCCTGCCAGAGGAGAGAAACACCACCACATTGTCCATATAGGTAATGTGGCATATGCACTCTAAGCACAGGAATGGCTATCCCTGGGAGAGCAGCCTCGATGCTTAGAAGCAGGGGGTTCACATAGGCTGTGAGAGGACGCTCAATGGCGAGCCCTGTAGGATGGAAACAGCCTAAATCCTGGAGATAATCTGCCATCCAATGGGAGAAAAACCTCCCTATTTTGTAAGAGGTTCTCTATAATCTGAATGTATGCCTTGGGCACTTTGAGCCTCTCCAGTATACCAAGCAATATGTCAATTCTGACACAGTCAAAAGCTCCAGCAAAGTCAAGCTGAACCATGACTGTCTGGAATTTTCTTTTGCGAACATGGTCAACGATGAGGCAAAATCGGCTGACCGCGTCAGCAGTCGAGCAACCTTTGCGAATTGATAAGGAGAAAGGTATCCTATGATGTTATCTTGGATGTCTTCTTTTATAAGGCCCGCAATAACCTCTTATCATAAGCGGCACCATGGAAATAGGTCGAAGGTTCTCGAGAACTAGTGGACCCTCAGGGTTCTATATGAGGGGAACCATAGTGATTGGACATATGTCCAAGGCTTCCCGACTTCTTAGCAAGGAAATTTATGATGTTTAGTATAAATTGGTACCGTAAATGTGCGCAGATGGAATAAAAGAAATTTTGGAATTCCATGTAGGCCAGGATGGACCTTAGTCTCTGTAGAATTTGCCCTTCCGTAATCTTGTGGGGAGCAGCATCGACCGAAGCAAATTTTTTCCGGGCACTAGTTATCCCCAATGGCTGAAATTTTAGGGAATAAAAGTCCCTGATTCTGGCCAACATGGAAGGGCCAGAGTAGCAGTTTCCTTGTACCTCAATAGATGTGGGGGCTCGGGATCTTTTGCCTGAGCCAAGGGCCCAGCGAAAGTACCCTCTGGTCCAGCAATGCTGATGTAGGTATTGATGAGCCCTCTTAATTGCAAGGTACTCTGCAAGGGAAGACTGCTGATTTATATTTTGCCTTCAAGTGAATTATGTGCGGGATATTCTGCTCCCCAAGAGACAGTTTGTGCAGAACTCTGGCAATCCCGTCCAGCTCAGCCAATAGTCGGATGGAACCCTTGGTTTTAAGGGTGCATTGATTTATTAGATAGCCTAGCGTTTTAACAAAGGCCACCCATGCCTCCACAGGAGGAAGAGACATGATCTCTAGATGGCGGAATGCAATATAGGGCTCGGAGACCAGTTGGGTCGTAATATTCGATCTAGTCAGCATCTTCATAGTGCAGGGATAATTGATTGTTGGAATTATGGTATTTTGATACCTGAGTCGGATTTCCATTGCCAAATGGTCTGAGAAGACATTGGGCCAGAGATTGGCTTTAATCGATCCCACCATCACAGGAGAAAAAAAACCCAGTTCTATTAGGGAACGTGTATGCCTTGTATAAAATGAGAATGCCCCTTCAGGAAAAAGGCTTTCTCCACTTATCATGGACAGATTAAGGAATTTTATGTACTTGTTATTGAAGGAAAGGTAGAATTGATTGAAATCACCTGTAATTAATGTGGGAAGCGGGCTTGTTCTGAGAGTTGCATTAATGGAGTGGATAACTTTGATTATGATGTCCGGGTTTTTGGGTAGGTATAGATTTATTAGATTGAAAGACCACCCATGAAATTGGAAGATTGCTATCAGGCAGTGAGTCTATGTATAACAGTTTGAATAGGGCTATTGGTGACTTTATTAATTATGAGAGCCACGCCTCCTGATGTGACAGAAGAAAATGAAGTGGAAGAAGCCGAATTCTTCGATTAGTTGAATCACACGATGGTCTGTTCGGAGATGTAACTTCGTTTCTGATAAGCACAGAATATCTGGGGCCTGTCTATGGAACCAATGTGACAAGGCATATGCCCTATCCCGTGAGTTCAGGCGCCTTACATTGACAGAGTATCTTGAGCATGGTTATTTGGTTGGTCGATCAAGTGGTGCCAGTGGATCAGCCAGACTTTGGGACACGGGGTGCCATTGGATTCTGTAAAGGATCGTCAGGCACCGGTATAGTTTCTAACCGTATTGAGTCATAGTCTGGACCAGGGCTGTCATCACAATCACTGTTGGTAGATGAGGAGGGGAAAAAACCCTCAACCCGGAGGGCGAACTCATCGCATATTTCCAGGGTGAGAGAAATAGGTACCTCAGTCTCACTAATTGTTTTAGGGGGGTCCGCCAGTGGAGGCCCAGCCATCAGTGGGGTGGAGCACCGTACCTTTTTTTCTTGAGGGAAAAGTTGAGTTGCTACCTGGATTACAAGGATCAAAAACGCCCAGAAGGTCATCTACCGTTAGGGATTCCGAATCCAATGATGACCGGTCAGGAGAGTTTAATGGTGTTTTTGGTTTTCTTCTCTTTTCTTTAAGACTGCTGTAATGAATCTTTCCTCCTCTGGTGAGTTGGTCATCGGTAGTCAGGAATCTACCATTGATACATTTACAGGCAGGTTAGCAGATTGGCTCTCCATTGATTCTACAACCAAATTGCATGAAGAACCCTCTCCAAAACCTCCCGCAGCATATATGGGGTCAGGAGAATGGTGAGTCCTGTCAGATTGCCAGTCAGGAAGCCCAGGGGCTGATCCCCAGAAAGCCCCTGAGGGGTGGGGCCCAAGGTGGGCTGGACTGATGTACTATATTTAGAGTGACATTGATGTGGTCCCTGGCCAATTAGTCCACATTGTCTGCAGCTTCGATCTCTGCAGTCCTTCATGAGGTGTCCCCTAACCCTGCAATGGAAGCACTGGGGGGGGACACCCTGGAGGATGATGGAAAGTGGAACATCAATGAACTCAATAAGCCCAGGAAAATTGAGTGGAGAAATCCCTGTATTCAAAGCAATGCGGGGTCTGCTATATTGGAGAGTGACTCGGCCCCACCATACCGGATTGTCCGATATTTAAATGCTATAAATTTGCATGTGTTTTATTGAGTGTGGTTGATCAATCAGGTCTGCAATGAAGTAATAAGAATTTTAAAAAAATGTATTTTTAAAATAAAGTAAATAGCTAAATGTTAACATATTTGCATATATTATACTGAGTAAATGATCACTCATGTATATCACTGAAGTAATAATAAAAAAAATACCATATTTTTATTTTTAAAATTAAATAAATAGCTAAATGCATGACTTATATTGTTAATAAATATACTCTGAAAGTGATTTTTTTTACCTCCAATAACTTTTGTCTCTTAAAATTATAGTCCAATTCTTTTAGTGTTTTTAAATCAGTATCAACTTTTTGCAAGTTCTAAAATTTTATGCAAAATACTATCACATTCAGAAAGGATTATTTTAAATGAAGAATGAAATGTATGCTTTCAATATGAACAGAAAAAATTGTATTAATATGTTTAGTCAATTTCAGCACTCGCAGATGGAGTTTACTAGTATATTGTAAAACTTGTTTACTAATTTACATTTTTTAAAAAAAAAATATGGTGTACATTTTTGCAATTATTTATTTACATTTTTGTTTGTTTACTATGTAGGCCACGGTTCTATTGTATACATTACGTTTTGACTATAGAATTAAAATATTAATTTTATTTGATATTGATCCCGTTTTCTTGCTTTCATTTATGACATCCCAAGCAAAGATTTATGAACATAAATTTTGCTTGCAATAAAAAATACACTAATTGTTATTGTAAATTATTTTTGGGGCGGGGGGAGATTTTATTCATTATGCAGTTAATAATCAACTTTATATAATCAAAAGTTACTAAACAAATCAAAAACCTTGTAATTTGTTTTTGATAATAGTCTTTATTCTAAACAAAAATACATGTTTAAAAAATCAGCAAAAATAATTAATAATAAAACTTCAATCAACTGTATATTACATTTTTAACGTAACTTCAATTAGAATCATGCTTAAATCATATAGTTTATGTTATCAGAAAGATAAAATATCAAGGAAGGTAATAAAAGTAAAAAATAAAATAAAATTTTAACATATAAAATTATTTTTGCGTTTTTTCATAGATAAATTTTAATTTTTTTAATTAACAAGTTCATTACATTTTTTTATAAAATTTCCAATAAAGTAATACAATGGACCCATGACAATCCATTAGTTCATAACATCAAAAGATAAGAGTCATTGGTACCTTCATTTTCCAAGAAATCCTACAAGAGATTTTTTCTTCTAGCAATCTGTATCTCTAATAAAAGGAAGTAAAAGAATAAGTTGTAAGGCAGTAAATGATTTAGATTCTACATATGGTGTTGGTAAATTTAGTGCAATATAGAATAATAATGCCTTTTTTATAATCTGTAGTAAACTTTCATATAGTGAAAAAGATTACATTTATTTAGATACAGTCCATCTAAAATGTAAAATCAAATGACTACTTCAAAATAATTTTTTTATAAAATAAATGCTATTGAAATCATGCAAAATAAAAAATTTAGCCAGCAGAACTTTATGAATGATTCACTTCTGATAACAATCGAAGCATGTACATGAAAAGTTGAGTGGAGCTAGCATATCTATCAACATTCCTGAAGAAGCAAAGAGGAGAGGCATTGCCTATTTTACTTGATAATCAATAAAGGCTTTTTTCCAACTATTTTAGGCAGACAATGATTGAATTTAAAAGCTAAAAAATATTGTATTTGTGCCCAAATATTGGCTGGCTTAAGTATTTTTACCTATGTACAACTCTATATGTTGTACATATCCACTATGGTTATGGCACAAACCAATTGTTCAAACCATTTTATTAGTTTTGAGTGATCAGATTGTATTAAAACTAATAATTCAAAGATTACTCGATCAAACTTCTCTACGCATCTTTGAATTTTGTTATCCTGGTCTATATATAGATCTAATTTCATGAATAAGATCAGTATTTACTATTTGCATTTTTTCATTATAAATTATGAAACCTGTTGCACAATGTGATAGTAAATTATGAAAACCTAAGGTACGATTTGACATGTTTTTATGGGTCTATTACAATAATTTTATAAGTAAATAAAATTATTTCATGTTACTGAAGAAACTTCAGGTCTGCAAACATTGCAAAAAGCCTACACTCACTACTTGATTTTTTATGCTCAGTGGCATTTTCAGAAATCTGATTGAAGAATCTGGTATATGTTGCTAGTTTCTGTAATTATGGATTAATTATCCTTTGTTTTTTTTTACTCCCTGCTACATAAATTAAGTTTATCTTCCAAAAATAAATTTTGAAATTGCTAGATGGTAAAGTATCTTCAAAGTATAACAGCTAGAAATTAGAAAAGGATTGTTGACCTCATTTACAAATATAAATAGTTTTATTTTTTCTCATGTGTTATAGCATCAGCTGAAATGCAAACCTGCTAACCCGGGACAACTTGTAATGCAGCCGTCTCTGACCTCGACCACCAATGCTTGACTAGTTTTTTTTTAAACTAGGTTTGTTGGATTATTACATCTTTTAAACCGATATTTTAATCAGCCCTGGTAATTTGTACTGACTACCCACCCCTTTTAATGACCCTATTCTCTGGCATCATCACAATCATTAATTTTTTGAAGACCATCAAAATTTGGTGGAATACTTCAACTAAGTTCATGGAGCACCAATAGTCCACAGAGCACTTGTTAAGCACTGCTCTAATCTTAATAAATGTTTATTTTTTTTTGATGTGAGGGAATTTTCTGAAAGAAAAATGTAATTTACTTATGACGGCAGGATACACCTGCCACTACCATAGGCCTTTAATCTAAAAATTGCAGGAAAAAAAGTTAGTGATGAAATATTGAAGTGGCAAGGAGGAAAAATTATTTCAGCAATAAGAAAAATGATACAAAGAATGTGAAAGATAACAAGGGGGCAAAATAATAGCCATATTTTTTTGTTTAAATGCCATATTTTAATTGGAAATATTAACTGAAAAATTATGCCTATGAAAAAGTGTTAGAAAATGGTGAATTAGAAATAAGGATGTAATCAAGAAATGGTTAAAAACTATATGTCAAATGTTTTTTCAAAGATGATTTAAAGCTTGCAATAGTGATATTGATAATTAAGAGAGGTAAAAATGGAAGATATTAGAAGTATATTTATTCTTACAGTTCATTAAATTTTGATTTGAACTAATTAAGAGAAAAAAGCAATAGGATCAATGAGTATTTTGGTTTTGTAGATTATGCATTTCTGGTACAAGTTTAAAAGCTTTGGAACATTTTAAATAGCAAAATGCTACAGCAGTAATTCAATTACATTATTGCCCTAAAAAGCTTAACATTGGCATGGGTATATAAGGATAATTTTCCGTTATAAAACAATTATGGAATTATTTTATAGATTAAAATGGAAACCAGAGAGTAAAAAATGATTGGAGAGATTAGATATTTTTGCAAATGTTTTTCAAAAAGAATAAAGGAATAGTAATGTAATATAAATATTTTGATAAAATTATCAATATATAATCAAACTGGATGAAATTAATCATATAACTAAACATAGATTTTTTTTGTTGAAAGAGTGTGTGCTATTGCGACTAATTTATGAGATTTTTTTTACATTCAGTAGAAGCACCGAGTAAAAATCTTGATCTATGATAAAAAGAACATATATCATCGGTTTTAATAGATATAAAATGGTTTGATATCAAAATCCTAAATTGAAATTAAAGAACTTGTAAGAGGTTATGAGAAATAGAAAAATTTTGCTGGAGTGATGTTAAAAACTATAAGTAAAAATGGGATTGAATGAAACCATCCTGAAATGGATTAATGAAAAATGTGTAAATGAGAATAAATAAATTGCAGCAATTTTTTTTAAGTTTGAAAGCAAAAAATTTATAAATAATATGGGTATTGAAGATCTGAGCCTTTAAATTAGAGAAAAATTAGTAGAAAATAAAATATTGCGGAATTTTTTGAAATAATTTTAAGAATTAGCATAGAATTTTATAAAGAAAAATGATAAATCTTTTGAATGAGATTTTTTGCAGATGTTAAATATATTAGAATCATATTTTATTATTTTTAATAGTATACCAAACTGGATTCATAAGTCTTACTATTTCTGAATCTAGTTTTAAAAAACATCTGAAAATAATGATTCACATGCATAAATAGAAACAAATGATACAGCTGTGCCAGTGTTTAAATAACTGAAAATTCCAGGAATGGCAATCAAGTTTTTAACATTTCCTCTTCAGCAGTTTTTAAAATTGAACAGTACTATTTCCAAGTCATTTCTCAACAAACTTGTTACCATATAATAGGGATGGCTGAGGATGACTTTTTCAGGGCTTTGAATGAGAATTAGAAAAAAGACCCTGTTATTTTTGCGGGAATGAAAAAAATATTGTTTGAAGCCCTGTTTTTTTTAGAATATACTGAGGAATTGGTGTTTTTTTATAAGGGCTTTTTAGATACAAATATTGATCTTTTTACAAGATATGAATAGTCTTAAGACATTTTACTATGACTATTAAATTATCTCGGCTCCCTCTAGTATTTCAATTTGTTATTGTTGCTTTATAAATTTTTATTAACCCATAGCTGCGAGTCAATCACTCCCTTCAGCTGATTGGTTGAAATTTTTTTTATTTATATTACGCAAAAACTATGTTGATAGAAATCCTAGCATATTTGTTGCATTTTTCGATTAGCTTTTGAATAACCTATCTCACATTGATGTCGGATAAAATTTGAATTTTTTATAATTATTTTTAAAAGTAGCTGAATTTATTTTTATAATTTTCTGGTCAATGTACTAGTTTCAGAGGCAATAAAAGGCAAAATCTTTATCGGCCTTATAACCCTAATGTAATGGATTAAAAATATGCTGATAATTCAAATATAAAGGCCTTCAACGCAATAAACAATCATGGAATATCATAAGTTATTAATTTTAATTTGTAATTTTTTTTTAATTTTTTGGTAAATGGTATATTAATTTGTTTGTGTTTGTATTGGTGTGTGTGTATTATATAAATTAAATTATTTATGCTCTTTATTATACAAATATTTGAAATACAGGCACTTTTCACATAACTAGAGCCTAATTGTAAATATACAGTATACAAATTCAAATGCAATAAAAGTTGTTTTGCGGAATATTGTTAAGTTATTTTAATTTTTATTATTTTAAATTATTTGATAAATGGTATATTAAATTGTATTGGTGTGTATATACTATATAAAATATGAAATCATTTATGCTCTTATTATACAGTATATAAATTCAAATATAGCAAAAATTGTTTTTGTAGTGTAATTTTGAATATAGACAATGATTCTCAAAAGGTATATGTTTATATTTGTATTAGTATGTTTGTTCTTGCATCATATTTGTATAATAAGTAATGATTTACATATATAGAGTAGTGCAATGTAAATTTTAAAAACTGATAATGTACAGAAAGATTGCAGTTCATAAAGCAATCACAAAATTCACTGGGCATAGTATTATGTGAAAATATAAACACATAAAACCAATAGAGAGAGATTTCAAATGGTATGTGTACAGTGGTAGCCACAGTGATTATGCATATACCACATGGAATTGTATGCAGGCAAAGGATCAAATTCTGATTCTTGCCTATGCCTTGATACTCGTACTGTGGAGTCGGTAGTTTTGCCACTTCTTGCATCACATTATTTTCAAGTCTAGCTAGCAAAATGATATGCAAATAAATTATATCTGTGGGACAATAAATATAACAAGATAGCGTTACTGGTTTGATAAAGAATATAAACATCACTGATGTACATAAAAAATATAAAATGACAGCCTACAATTTCTAGTTTTAGATAAACCAAGCTATGATGACATGCATATCCACGTGGAAATGATTTGTTTTGTATCTTTTATTAGGATGAATCTTTCTTATAAATGCCTTTGAGATTTGTCATCTTTTGGGGTACCAGATAAAAATGAATACTTTTGGAGATTCTGAAGCTATGGATTATCTCGGGTAAGAAGCATATATGGTTTCAAAGATAATTTTGTGAGGAATACAAAGAAATTATCACTGAAAATGTAATTTAAACTTAGTTAATGATAAATTATAAATAAACACTAAAGTAATAATTATGTTGGATGTTGACATTTCTTTTTTTTTATTTTTTAAATGGTAATCATTATTTGACTTAGTCTTATTGTTTTCCTTAGTTTTTCTAGTTTCTATGAGTGTAGTTTTTTGCTCTAGCATTATTAAAACAAGTTATTGTGAAAATTGTCTCAGGTCAGTTTTTTAAAAAATTCAATATGGTGTCTGCAGGCTCAACCAGTTAAATTACCTATAAATAATTATTTTCTAGCGCTGGTCATGAATTTTAAAAAAAATTCAAGAAAAAAAAAATTGTTTTAGAATTTTATTGAAATAATTTAGATGCAAATTTTACAAAAAAATTATGAAGTGAAAATAATTTTTTATTTTGATGACACTTGGCATTGCATAGTATCAGCAAGTTTGTCAAAATTTTCCTCACATGAACTTGTGATTCCAAATATAGATTGATAATTGTGACCTAATGTTTAGTTTTTATCACATTCATGCAGGAAAATGCTGATTTGTACAAATATGTTGAACAAAAAAATGCACTGAAATATGCAGCAACTATTCCACATATTTGGATATTTATCCCTGCTTATTTATGTCCAGAAGCTCTCATTTGAAGACATTAATTTTAAATGTATATCACATTTAATATTTACTATTTCTTCGAGACCCGCTAAATTTGTATGTACAAATTCATTTAATTTCATAGCGATATTTTCGATATTGATGTTAACATTAAATGAATACAATAAAAAAACTAGTGATATCTTCAAGTTTGTCAAATTCCACGAATCTTCACTTCAAATTCCTTTATGCAGAATATATTTTCAATACATTTGTTGTAAATTAGATTTTTACTATAGAGTCTCTTCAACCATATTTTTGAAATGCTTTAATTTATGATGCTTCAGTTGTATTACAAGCATATTTAATTTTTCCTTGAATGACTTCAAAGTTCTTTTAACTATTATAATTTTATCCTTTCTTTGCAGTTTCTACATTTAAGTTTAAATTTTTTATATCACAGAAAAAGGCAAGGTCAAGAAGCCATTTGTCATTCAGTTGTGAATATGAATCACCTTTAGTTTTAAAAATGATCTTATTTGAGGTAGTTCTCTGATGAATCTGATAAAATTTTTTGTTGATTTAACCATCTTACATCAGTATATAATAACAATTCACTATGTCACTCGAATTGCTTTAGTAACCACATAACAAGGTTTTGATCTTATTTTATTAACAATTTTGAAGGCAACACTCGTAGCATGATTAAATTTTAATACTTTTAAACACAAGACATGCTGATGTAGATATAATACAATGATAGTCCATAAAACTATGTATATCAGTATCGTAACAAAATTTTACTGCCAATCATTGCAGGAGTTTCATCTGTAGTTATTGCTATTAATTTGTGAATTGGAAAATTTGTTTGTACTATATAACCATTCGAATAAAAATACAATTGTGCAGTACCCATACAATCAGATTTGTCAAACTAGTGATAAAGTTACAATTAATGTTTTTATGTAAAAACTCTTCCAAGATGTCAACTATTTTTTCCCTACACATGATTGTGATTTGTGATAATGACATTGTTGATAGAAGCCATTTCAGATTTATTTTTAATTTTTTCAAATAATACTTCAGCTTTAATGAAGGCTTCTTTCCATATTTGTCCATCTTGAAAGGTCTTATTGTGTTTAATTAAAGTTTCAGCAACTTTGAATGATGCAGTCAGCAGTTTTTGAGCTTTTATTGTACTTGACAAAAAAATTTTGTTGCATAGTGAGTTTTGTCTTTTAGCTTTTCTTAATGCAGTGCCTCATGGATAATCTTCATAATTTTTATGAACAGTGCAAAAATGTCTTTCTACATTGGCTTTCTTCAGTAAAGCCACATGCACATTGCAAATAATGCACATTTGTTTTTCATCACAATAAAATCCCATTCTTTATGATAAGTATTTATTTTTTTCACACTTGTACTTTATTCTAATCCTGTTGTATATTCACTTGCTAACAAATAAAAATAATATAGGTCTAAAGAAAATTATCATTAATAAAGATGAAAAAATATTTAAGTTAGATAGCTGGATTTAAAGACATTTTCATGTCCGAAAATTTCAGTTTCTACTTAAATGTACGTATAAAATAAGTGCTGGTTTTTGAGTTGATATTTTAGGTCTAGATAACTGGATTTAAAGACATTTTCATGTCTGAAAATTTCAGAGTTTCTACTTAAATATACGAATAAAATAAGTGCTGGTTTTCGAGTTGATATTTTAGGTCTAGTGTCCGACTATTCTAGCTCTCCACTGACGTGAGCCATAAGCTCGAAACCAGTTGGTCTGGAGATGGGAGTGTTCTGGATAGAGATTTTAAATATTTTCTTATACACGCTTATTAAGATGATGATGATGTGATGTATTATGGCTTCTCCTTCAACGAAGTCAAGAATATCTCGGCAGTTATGCCCAGATATACCTGTTAGCCACTTTATTTTACATTCCCCACTAAATTTACCCATAATCTGCTCATCTTATTTCCACAACATAATCTTTGTCAACTCTATAACCTTTATATCTAAATCCCCTTTATCTTTTCCCAAACCCAGCATAAAAACCAATAATTCACTTTCTGTATAATCACTCTTTTCATATTTATTTTTCCACAACTTTATTATATGTACCCTTTCTGTTTTCAAGCATTTACATTCAATTAACAAATGGCTAATATTTTCTATTCCTTCCTTACATTTAGCTTGTTTGAGCTATTGGTACACTCTCTGTATTGCATTTTTGTAACTACAAGCTTATTAAAAGTAATGTCACGTTATATATGACTTGCTTTTTTAATTATTACATATCTAAAAGTTCGGCATTTACAAACCTGATCAATAAGTCTTTGATTCTAATGACTATTTTTCATAAATAAATATTTGCTGATAATAGACTAACATCAGTCATCACTATTACTGAGTTAAAGTAATTACAAGTTATTTATACTCCACTGGAGCCTGTCAGAATTACACACAAAAAAGATCTGTTTTTGCCCTGTCGACTATTGGTACCTACAGAGGCACGCTCTCTGGGAGCAATTGCTATAGCTTTATGGAGAGCTTTCACTCTGGATTCTTTGTCAAAAGAACTATATGCGACAGCAGCATTCAATAAATACACCCCTCTTCTGCACACTATATCAGTGTTTCATATTCCATATTAATATTATAATTGATCACTTTTTCTTGGGATTTCCATGATAGAAAAGTCTTTTACCAAAAATATCCATCAAGCTGTAATTGCATACTGCACATTCTTTTCACCACAGTTAGTCTTTTTGATATTAATTGTATTAACAATTATTTACTCTTGTTTAATTAGTTTTAAATATTGCTTTCTGCTCTAATTTAAATAATGCTAGCTTTTTTTTTTACAATTAACATACATTTACTGAATTACCATTCCCATTTTATTTTATCCTTAAGTAATTTTTTTTCATTGCTCCTTATTTAAAATATCTTTCTATATTTAATTTTTCTCGGTTCTTTTTTCAGGAGTAATTAAATGCAGATTTATGACTTATACAAAATTAAAGTTAATCAATATTTTTACCGAAATATAATAAATCCTGAATTTATTTTTTGTTTTTTATAAAATTCTTGTATTTTTTGATTCATTTGTATAATTGATAAGTAAATGCGAGTAAGGAAATTTACCCCCCAGTGTGAGCTCAAAAATTTGCTAGAGAAAAAAAATAAAGTCGTTTCTTGCTTTGACATATTTTCTATCATAGTTTGAAAAAGTCCTGTTTTCTTTTTAAATCTTTGGGATTATTTGCTAGTTAGATGAAGTGTTTTAAAAGGTTCACAATTTCTTTGTTTTAAAATCAGTTCATTAAAATCCTTGTTTCTCCAAGACAAGTTATTTTCATTTCACCTCTGGGAAAATGGCAATTAAATATTTCTAAGAACTTTTTTATCTCTAGCATTACAGAAAAATAATTCTTTCCATCCTCCAGGGACCTGTGTTTACTTTTGAGATCCACAATAACAGGTGTTATTTTAAATTTAACTTTTTAAATTAGAATAATTTTGAATTTTTACTTTTTTATATTCAAATCAACTGAATTTATCACTAATTTGTCAATGTTCACATTGGCTTCGCAGTTGATTTCCAGAGACCTTGTGGATAAAACTGGTCAACAACTTGGCCACCCGTGCCATGCAGCATTCTGGATTGAAAATAATTGCAATTGTATATCCAAATTCAAACTAAAATTTTCAAATTACCTAAATCGTTTAAATCTTAATAAATTGATTTATCAACTGAATTACAATAAAAATTTGCACCAATTTATCTTCATTTGGTTTATTGTAAGTTTCTGCATAGTGATTTTTTATTTATATTTGGAAAATATAAATATTTGAAATAATGTCATGATTAAATATTTTTAATTTATCTTCAAATGTTTTGATTAAATTAAAAATGACTTGACCATTTAAGTGAAAACACAAAACAGTAAAAAAAAAAAGTCATTTGATGACTTGATTATTTCAGTAATACTATGTAAAAAAAATAATTTTTTTTTAAAAAATTCAACAAATGTGAATTCCATGACTTAATCATTGTGCATAAGTAAATCATTATATGATCAGTTTACTTTATTTAATACAGAAATTTTTTATTTTAACCATGTGCAGGTGTAAAATAGACTTTGTTACAAATCTCATCTTCCAATATCTTGAAACTAGCCTAGCACATAGAATTTGCTAGATGTATAATGTAGTGAAAACCCAGAGCTGCACATCTATGTTTGATAAATGAATTGACAAAACTTTATCTGATCAAATAGTGAATACTGTTGTTACTGAGTATAATTTTGGAAAGGTTTATTTCTTATTCAGCGAATGCATCTTGACTGCATTACAGATATCTAATGTTTTTGTTGTTGCAAATGATATACTGATTAATTCTTTCTTGATATTTTTTTTCAACATAAATGAAAAAAGCCAAAATAAGCTGATCCAATTATGTCAGTAGTTTCATCAAGACAAATAAAACTGGAAGAGTTCATACTTTTTTTGTTGATGAATTAGATTCTATTTCCAAAATTCTATTTATTGTACTTCCAGATCAGCGATACTCAACCTGCTGCAGCCTGCCAAGCTTTTATGTGTTGTTCAGCAATAGACTGATGGTCAACAGATGTGACAACACATTTCTTAATTAACGAATAACCATGTGCGATTGATATTTTTTATTGACACTATTTTTTTTTAATGTCACAGATTTGGAGAACCTGCCAAATCTGCACTAGAAATGCCCAAGTATCTTCATATATAACTTGTATTCACTCTCAACCTGCTATCTTTAGCATTTTTTCTCTGATTTTAGCACCTTCACTATTTTTTTTTGCAAGGGAAAAAATCAGTAAATATTTAAATTTAATGGTATAATAATGACGTAAATCCATCTTTTCAAGCTTGTGATTGATTGTTTTTTTTCTCTGCAAGGGAACACCAATCCATGACTTTGACAGTTGTATTTCTACATTTTGAATTTGAAAACAAAAACAATTTACTAAGTTTTTTTTTTTTTTACACCACTTGTTTGTTTCTCAGATTTTAGTTAAAAATTTTACTTTTATATTAAAAGATTGATAAGGAATTCAATGAATTACTTCTGGAATTTATAATTGGATAATAGGCATTCATTATAATTTGACAGTGTTAGATTATTATCATCAATTATAAATAAATTTATCAGACAAATTATAAATTTCCATTTTAGATACTAAACTAAAACAAATATAATTGTAAAAAGACAAATATATTTACTGTAGATTGTATAATTGACCAATCAGAAGTTTGAAACTAATTCAATCAATAGTCCGTGTTTTTGAAAGCAAAGTGAAACATTTTAGTTTTATATGTGAATTAGTATACACAGACGCATAGTATTTTATATCAAGCTGTAATTTAAACATCATAATGATGTTGTCTTCAAGAAACAAATGAAAATTATCAGATGAAAATGGAATGTTTCAAAACAACTGGGAAGAGAAATATTGTGTTGAATAACAAAGGTTCAGCAATGTGTTTGATTTGTTGAGAAAGTGTCATTAAAAAATATAACATTGATCATCATTACACCATGAAACATAAATTGTTTAATGACACTTTTGCTCATGGGTCTTTAATAAGTGAGAAATTAGCTTTCTTCAAGAAATCATTGCAACAGCAACAAAATGTTATGTCAGTGGCAATCTCACAAGAAGCAGTGGTGACACTAGCATCATATGAAATTTGTTATATACCTGGCAAAAATATGAAACCATTTAAGGATGCTGAAGTTGTGAAAGAATGTTTCCTAAGTGCTTCAAATATATTATTTGATAAATTTAATAATAAAAGTCAAATATTACAAATTAAAAAATTACAACTGTCAGATTCTTCCTGCATTAGACGTATTGAAGATATTGCAAAACATATTTTTGATAATATAATAGATTTGAAAAACTGCAAATATTTTAGTTTGGCTGTTGATTCTAGTACTGACATTTCAGCAACATCACAATGTGCTATTTTTGTCAGATACTGTATGGACAGAATTAAATTTGTGAAGATTTTTTGAAATTTCTTCCTATGAAGAATCAAACTAGAGGTAGTCATTTTCTGAATAATATTTGTACTTTTCTGGAGAATAATAGATTGACAATGATTCGATCTGAAAAGGGATTTGTTTCCCTATTAAAAAAGAAATATAATCTAACAAATCATCATTTCGTTGTTTAATTCACCAAGAAAACTTGGGGGCACATATATCCATTAAAGAAGTAGATGCTGTAATGAAAACCGTCATAAACATTGTGAATTATATTCGAGCTCGAGAATTAAACCACAAAAAATTTAAAAATCTTTTGGAAGAAATAAATAGTAATTATGATGATGTACTTTTGCATACTTCAGTGCGATGGCAGTTTTGAATCGCTTTTTTTTATTACGTCATGAAATTATTTCATTTTTACAAGAAAACAATAAAACTTATAATGAGCTTGACAGTGTTGGATGGTGGTGTCTTTTAGCTGTTTTATGTGACATCACAGAAAAACTTTGTGATCTTAATATTAGTTTGCAAGGTGAAAATAAAATTATTTCACAAATGACAAAGTATTTACTTTTGAAGAAAAACTAAATATTTATTACCAAGATATACAAAACCAAATACTACATCATTTTCCAACATTAAGCAAGAAAGTATTGATATTTCTTCAGAAACCTATATAATTATTTTAAATTATTTAGATATCTTATTGAAAGAATTTAAAAGTAGATTTCAAGATTTAAGAAATATTAAGAATTCTCTTTTGCTTATAGAAAATCTCTGGCACTTAGAAATAGCAACTATTACACAATTAGCTGCATTTGGACATGATTGTGTTAAGCTATTTAACGAATTTGTTGAATTTAAAAATGACACAAATTTGGAAGCCATTTTTAAAGAGAAAAGGAAGGGAAAAGAGTATATGGAATTTTGGAAATTAGTGCCTGAAAAATATAAAACTCAAAAAGTGTGCACAAATGTTGCTCACATTGTTTACATCAATATTTTGTGAATCATCTTATTCGAAAATAAAATATGTGAAGAATGTGCATAGAAACAGACTTACTGATTTACATCTTGATATATTAGGAGTAGCATGTAGCACATATAAACCAGATTTATCTAAAATTGTTAAAAGTTTATCTCAATATCAAAAATCACACTGATATTTAAATGTTTATATCAAATATTAATGTTTGTGTTATGTTAATTCTAAAATATAATAAAGTGATCCACAAGCTGTGGCATGCATGAATTGAGAAGTCAGACACTTTTTTTACATGACACCAATTGATTGCCACAGCCCGCTTGATGTAGCACAGAAATATATGTGGCCCAGGAAAGAAAAAGGTTGAGTATCCCTGTTCTAGATAAAGATTTTCAAAATCTTCAAAAAAATCTGCACATTTTAGCTTTTTTTTAAATATTCACTGCCAAAACATTTCTCATGTATATTTAAAGCAATATAGCAAGCAACATTTATATTGACAGATTGCTGATATATTTAATATCTGAACATTTCTACTTTTAATGACCATTTGTTTAGTCTTTTAGAAGAGATTTAAAGTTTATGCCATTTTACTGACCAGGTTCAGCTTACTATTGTACCAGAATAAAAAACTCCACTTTTTATCACCCCTACTAATCATGCCAAATATTCCGATCCACCTACTTTGGAATTCCCTGCTTCTTGACTTTGATAATTTTTTTTTTTACTTGCATTGGCCATGTTAAATAGAACAACAACAAAAAAGGTTTTAAAAAAATATTACCATAAATCTCTTTGAAAAAATAATTTTTAAAATTCCTCATACAAATATAATTTAAAATGCATCCACACTACTTGCTTCTGTACTATATTTAGTACACTTACATACAAATGCATTTGTTACTTTTTTTGCACACTGCTAGTAGCATCAGCACAAATGCTTGTCTGATTAGAAATCTATGTATTGAAACAGTAAGATCTGCTTTGCAGATCTTCGTTTCACCTTTTCTCACCTCTTTCCTACCCTCATACCTTAGTTTGAACCCCAATGTATCATAGTGTGACTGCAATGCGCTTATATACTGAAAATCCCACCCAATTTTAAACCACAAGTACAATGCTCGTGTTATATATAAGTATAACTCATGCCCAAATAAATAAAATGTTATGGACTATGTGTGTGTTCATTGTGATATGTATTTTAAAACTTATGTTAAGATTATAAATTGTCATTTAAAATTATTTTGTTTGAATCTGTTTACAAAATATATTACAGTCGTAATATATTTTTTGATTGAAAATAAAATTCATATTCGTTTAGTAAACAGATTCAAATATTGAAATGTAAACAGTAAAATAATTTTCTTTTAGATTTAATAAAAGTCACGCCATATATTTCTGTTAAAATAAATGAGGGCTGGTAGGAACAATAGTCTTAATTATTTAATGTTATAGAAGCTTATTTAAAATATACAGCAGATGTCCACTTAAGGTTTTTTTTCAATTAGTAAAAGTTATTTTAATTAAATCAAATTTGTAATTTGAATGTTGACAAGGAAATTAACAATAAAAATTAATTAAAATTTTGTTGAATTCCTTTAGACATTTGGATAGGATTGATTACAGCTGATAAGTAAGCAAAGTCCGAAATATTTTGTAATGCTCCAGGGCAGTTGTATTGTGCAATTTGACTATAAAGAGGAGGGTTTTCTTTTGTTCTTCATTCTAGTGATATTTCAGCAAATGTTTCTATTAATATTCCAGTACATTTTCTAGTGATTCTAATATCATTCCACAATTATTCTAGCAAGATTTCTAAAATATATTGTCCTGAGATTTTCCAGCGACGTGCCTGCAAATTTAAATTTGAAGCCGAGTTTCATCTTCAAATCGATTTACTGTGTCTACAGTCTCACCTATGAACCACCAAACCTTCAAAATTGCTAACCTTGAAATAATGGAGTAGAGCCGGCAAGAAGGCTGTTTTCCCCTCGGGAATGGCCGGCCACTGCTCTATACCATCGAAAGCTATCACATAAGGAACCCCAAAACTGCTGCTGCCGAAATATGAACAAAACTAGATTTTGCTGCTGAATTGTATAAAACCTGCCGACCATCAATCTACCTGCAAACGCTTCTCCAGAGGTAACTCAACATTAACCCAAGAGCTCTTGTGATTCCTAACTAACATGCTATAGCTATTTTAAATTGTTTTTCCATTTTACTTGACTTTATTATGTATTCCTTTAAAATGTTCTAATAATCAATAATTTTGCTCTCTATTCTTGGGTTAATATTTTCTATTTATTAATTTTTTATTTTATTATGATAGTGTGTCAGAATAGTCTTTGATCGAGTGAGTTATTCTCTTGTTGAAAGCAAGACGCCGATATTAAGGCATCTTAAATTTATAATAGTTCCCATTTTTATTACCTTGTGAATCACTCGTTCGAGGGCTATTCTAATCTTTAATATGTATAATAATTATATAGTTTAAAATCTACATTTTATTGATTTTAACCTATTATGAGAGTATGTGCGAGGTCAATGATTAAACGTGTCCAAATGCATGATTGCATAAGTAAATCTATGCTTTCTTTTCAAACCCGCAAGCATGCATTTTTCTATTTAAAATATTTTGTTTTAATTTCAAGTTCAAATTGATGTCGAGAATGGGCAGACCCTTTTAAATAAATTTCTGGGGATTTGATTGGGAATTTTCTCAATCCAAGTAAACCCATTTTGTATGTTTTATGTACATTAGTCGAGTATTGCTGGTAAATTAATTGGTTGTCAAGACCGCTTTGTTTCTTTCCAAGGATTTTAAATGGCCAAGTCCGTTTCCCTTTCGCTTCCTGTGGTTCAGGCAGAGTGTGTACTCGAATGTCACACCTGGGAATTAGACGCAGCAGTCACCCAGTCGCTAAGTTTTGGATGAGTCCAGACTTCGACTGTCTGTGACAACACATTCCTATGGGTCAGCAGCGAGATGCCCTCCATAGTCATTTCAAATATTCAACATTATTTATCTATTTTACAAAGCATCCGTGATTTAAAGGTATCACACCCTCCATCCTTTAATAAATTCATTATTAGCAATATCGACCTCCCAATATAAATTTAATTATAATTATAAATAATGCCTTGATCACATCTTCTACTTTTAGTAAGCTTTGGTCCATGCTATTCTCGAAATCAAGAAATATTCTATAAACCTTAATATTCCAATGTTTTATTAAACTTCAAAGTTACTCAAAGCACCTCGCACATGTTCCCATCTCTTTTAAGCACATTATCATAATACTATTAACCCGAGGAATAGAATATTTTCATAACAACCTTTTTTGTAATTTTATGGAAGGTAATGCTAACAATTATTTAGTAAGCATCCCTGTCTCATATAAGCAGACAGTGGCATTATATATATATTTCTGTCTAAATAAATCTTTTAAAAACTAATTTTGATCTTTTATTTTACTGATCCCTATCACTGTCTTGGTCTATCTATCTATTTTATACATTTCTTTTGTACTATCCATAGACGTTAATTAGCAACCCAAACTTATCAGTATAGAGTCTCTTTGTTTCTCCCTGACCACCAGGCACTGGTAAAAGGTTATACTAGTAGTAGCATCAGATGCATTATCATGTAGGTGGCGCTGTGGAATTTGGGCTTTAGATTTGAACTTAGTATATCTAGAAGGCAACCCCTCCTAGAATGTTCAGTTTCATGTTTGGGGTTTGAATTCTGCAGTGTGTTAACGAGATAGACGATTCTGACCTTTACATAGTATCTACTAGTGAACACTTTTAAGGCAAAAAGATGTATTTACTACTGAACACTTTTAAGGCAAAGAAAGTCAATTTTTCTTAATTATACAAATTTTTTTAATAAAGTATAGGGTAATAATATTTATACCAAAATTTTCTTATATGCTATCCATGGAAACCATGTCAAGTTTGTTGTAATGAATCTAAATCTTGCCCATCTCACAATGATACAAATCAGGATCATGGGTAAGAGGTGTTTTTGTGCATGCTAAATTCTAGCATCTCTAGTCCCATGCACAAAACTATGCAGTGCAATGGCACAAGACCACATTTATCAAGGCCCCAAGTCTGCATCATCTACGATTTTTGTGAAAATAAAACATTTTATCATATGCTAAGTGAAACTTTTTGGCAATTTATGGGCCTTACAACGAATATTACATGTGAAGTAATGCAATTGTAGCACTATTTGTATTGCAGACCTATCAGTTATGTACAATGTGTATACCTAAATGTTTTTCAATGTTCTGGTCATGTTGTGAAATCGGCATAAGTCAAGAACTATTAAATAAAGAATTTGTAAAAAAAAAGGCAGTGTTATTAATGGATCACAATAAAACATTGCAGAAAATAAAATATATCTTGCATTATATTTATTTTGTCAAATATTGATTCAAAGTCATTTATAATAAATAAGTAATTAGTTGTACATTATAAGTAAAAATCTGCAATTTTAACATTTATAATGTCAACTCCATCTTCAAATTTTTGAATAGAGTAACAAGTATTATTTTTAATATTCCATATTTGATTTTTTGTGTGCAATTAAATCATTTTTACATATATAATTTGTTTATATGTTATAAAATATTTAAACCAGCTAATAATTAAAATTAATATTTTAAAATTGTGAAAATATTTAACTGAAGATCTTACTGATTGATAACAAAGGAATACATTATTTTTGGATTCATGATACATATTCAAAAAGTTAGAACAAAATATTAGATATTAGAATTTTGTTAATAAAAAATGATACATTTAGAATTAGTTATTAAAGAAACAAAAAAAAATTCTAAAAGTTAACAAATTATTGTTATTAAAATATTTCACGTTTTTACAAAATTGATTTTCTATTAGCCTGTAATGGCGTTTCCAGTTCTCAAGCAGTCTTTAAAAAACATTTTCAAAGACCATTCCCCCAGTGATGTAGTTTTTGGCTTAAAAATGAGTTATAAAAATAATGCATTATAGTCATTAACAGTTACTGAAAATCACATTTCTGTGTTATTTAGCACCAGGGCAAAACAATCTTAAGCTTCAGCCAATCACAAATCTCCATCTTCATAGTTTTGTCAGAACATTAGAAGGTGCTGTCAATCGCACACAATGTCCATATAATGCTGACATCTCTTGGATTTTTTTAAAAATTAATACATTAAAAATGGAAGCTTCATAGAAAGAATCGCTGCAGCCTGTTGCACATCATAATATAAGATACAGTGCTTTAAAACAACTTAGAAAAACTGATAGCAGTGCCATTGTGCCACCTAAAATGTCAATTGTAACTATTGCAGCTCACTTTTGTGAAATAAATATATCTTTTCAAGTAACTATATTTAAATATCTAAATGTTTTTTATCCCATGAAAAAGACTCCCCCTCCCCTGCTTAACAACTTTGCACTGGGACCCACATTTTCTCAGACGCTATCCATAAAATAAAATTAGTTAATTAAAACAAAATGCTATATAATTTTGTTTAGCAAAAGACAGACACAATCAAATATTAAATTATAATTATTTTCATTTGAATATTAGCTCATGATAAATAAATAATGATTAGTTTTAACTAGGTTGATTAACTAATATTTAATTAGTTGAAAATAATTCCTGTTTTTTACTTTATTTCATTGGAAACTCTTGTGCATAACTTATGTTTTCTATTAATCTTTGGTTTTAATTATGAAACTTTCTCAGGCCAGAAGTCAAGAAATTGTATTTGTGTTTTTCATCCTCTGCTGAGAAATTTTGGGAAACTTTTTTTTTTATTGCTTTAAAATTCATATACATTTTTTTCTAATATTTTAATTTCAAAAAATGTCATGATAACCACATAAGCAGATCTTCAAAGTATATGTTGATGAGTGCCTACTATTTGGGGTGATCTCAAACTTTGCAAGATTAATTTGAAAATATATTACATGGTCTAAAAATGTGATGTTTTGGAAGGTTTATGATCATTTTTGTAAATTAATTGGGTAATAATTATTGGAAATTAAAAATATATATTACATATTTTTTATAGAAATGTTTTATTTTTAAATATAAATGAATATATTCTGAATATTGTGAGCATAGAGATTACGCTTGAGGGAAATACAACTGTCTAGAAATGATGTCACTTAACAGTCTGTTATAACATTTGGCAATATTGTAAAAATACAAAACAATTTAAACTTTTTTTTCTCATGTGTCATAGCATCAGCCGGGAAGCGAACCTGCTAACCTGGGACAACTGCTTGTAAAGCAACCATCGCTGACCTTTCGACCACCAATGCTTGACTGAAACAATTTAAACTTTTAAAACATAAATTGATTGATTTACTAGATATTAAAAGTAATTCATTCAGATTTTTAAAACATCAAAGATTTTGTTTATTTTGCAAATTAAATCTGCATCTGAATTTGATGATGAAACAGTGCTTTATTTGATTAATTATTTTAAGAGATTTGGTGCTATATTGAATTGTTAAAAAATTGATTTGAAGCCAATTTTCAGAATAACATCAGTTTTAATAATGTTAGAGCAAAAAGCTTTACATTGATAGAAACTAGAAAAACTAAGGGGGGGGGGATTCAATATCTGAAAAAAATATTACTTTATTGTTTGAGTATAATTTCTAATTTATCATTACGTTTAAAATTACATTTTCATTGATAATTTCTTTGTATTCCTCACAAAATTCTCATTCAAGCCATATATACCTCTTACCTGAGATAATCCATACCTTCAAAACTTACAAATATAGTAGCATAAGGATTCTTCATTTTATCTTGTATTCCAAAGTTAATAAATCTCAAGGTGACTACAAGAAAAAGATTCATCGTAATGAAAGATACAAAATAAATCATTTCCAGAAGGTGGATATGCATTTGTAATCATAGCAATTGGCTTCTTGTCTATCTAAAACTACAAATTAAAGGCTACTGTCTGTATCAATGATAAAATGAGTCTTTTCAATTTATATTTTTTGTGCACACCCATGTTACTATCTTGTTATATTTATTGTCCCACAGATATAAGTTATTTGCATAGTTCATTTGCTAGCTATAGACTTGAAAATAATATGATGCAAGATATAGTGAAATTACTGACTCCAAAGCATAAGTACCAAGGCATAAGTAGGAATCAGGATTTGATTCTTTGCCTTTTGACAATTCTATGTGGTATACATAACCATCATCACACACACCACTTGAATCCTCTTGGTCTTAAGAGTATATTTTTACATGGTACTATGTCCTGTAAATTTTGTGATTGCTTTAACTGCAACCTTTCTTTGTATCTGATAATCAGTCTTAAAATTTACATTGTAGTGCTCTATAATTGCCTAATTATATATATAAAAAAACATTACTTGTTATACAAACACACATGCTAGTACAAATACACTAATATAAATATAGAAACACTAATAAATTATTAAATCTTTTGAGAATCAATATGTCTATAAAATAAGGTCTCAAACCTGGATCAGAGCCCCAAAATTACATTGTACTACACACACTAGTACAAACACAATAAATTATATATTTATCAAATAATAAACTTTAAAATAGTAATATTCAAATAAAATTAAAATTGAATATTTACATTACGTTTATTTTTGGAATGTAGAGCTTGAAATTGCAAAATCGTCAAAGCACATTGATTCTATTTTATTGATCGCTCTGGCTGATGAAAAATTCACGCCTTTGTCTTCTCTGTGCAATCTAATAAACAAAAAAAAAAAAATTAAATGAACTTGTTAATAAAAACATTGATAAAAAATTGGTATTTTGTCTGATTTTAATATGTCATACGTCATTATAAAAAGGAACTCTAGCTGGAGAGAATGATATTGGCACATGCATAGTATATTTGGTTTTCGTGCAATTTAAATTTTCAACTGAATTAGTGGCCGCGACGCTAACTTTTATGAAATAGTTAAAATCTAATTTTTAAAATTCCGAAAATCAAATGTGATTTTTTAAAATTTATTTAATTTCTAAACAAAAATATCTATTAAGAAGTGAAAGTAGAAAGCTAGCATAGTGCAAAGGAGTTAAAGTTAGTTTCTCAAATATTCTTTCAATAATAGAATATTTATACTACATGATTTAATTTTTTATATGCTTGTTATTTAGATTAACAGAAAATAAGTATTTCAAGATTGTAATGTTCTTAATAAATTTAACACAGGAAGTGATCATCGATTAGTAAGATGTAAGATACGTGTTAATGCAAAACTAGAGAGACAAAATTTAAGAAAGGCAATATTTACAGTTGATATTCCTAATCTTCAGAAACATTCTAATGAATTTAAATTAAAACTTACAAATAAGGTTTCAAGTATTAGTAGATTTTGAACATGATTCAGATTTGAATGAAATTAATATGAAAATAACTGATACACTTTTAAAAGCTTCAACAAAGAAAGCTGGTAGAAAAAAGCAGCAATTGACCAATACAATTTCTACTGAGACTAGAGAATTTATGAAGAAAAGAAGGAATATGAAAATACACAAAAATGATGTATGAAAAAGGATTGAATATCTTGAATTTTGTAAAATGGTGCGGAAAACAATTGAAAATGGTATAAGAAAGTATAACTGTGAACTAGCAAGGAAAGCTGTAGAAGAGAAGAAAAATCTCAAGAGTGTAAAACAACATTTTGGTATTGGTAGGAAATTTATATCTGCAATAAGGAAAAAAGATGGAACTATTACTAAAAAGAGAGATGACATCATGAAATGGATAGAAGACTTCTATCAAGAATTATACAGTTATAAAGAACAAGTACCTTCTATATCTATTATATCTTCTGAATTGCCCAGAATTTTAAATGAAGAAATGAGACATGCAATTAAATTTATGATGAAAGGAAAGGCTCCAGTTAATGATGGAATATATAATTGATATAGTAAAAGATGCAGGTGAAGAAATATAATTTTTTTTAGCAAAGTTATATATCAAATGTCTATATGATTAAAGATGTATCAGATGACTGGAATAATGCAGTATTAATATTTAAAAAAGGTGATAAAGAAGATATTGGAAATTACAGATCTATCAGTCTTTTATCAGTTTTATACAAAATTTTTACCAAGATAATTACAACTCGTCTACAGAGAACATTGGATTTCCACCAACCAAGAGAGGGTTGATTTAAAAGTGGTTTTAGTACAGTAGATCATATCCAGGTATCAAGAGAAGTTATAGAAAGGACAAATGAATATGAGTTGCCATTATACTTTGGATTTGTAGATTATTAAAAGGCATTTGATTCTATAAATATTTCTTCAGTGATTAAAGCAATGGATCATCAAGGTATAGGTGCAGGATATTGTCATGTTTTAAAGAATATTTACAAAAATACAACAGCAACAATTAGATTACATAATGATACTGGGAAAGTCAACATTGAGAAGGGTGATTCCATATCTCCAAAACTTCTTACAGCAGTGCTGCAAGAAGTATTTTGTAAATTGAAATGGGAAGTTTAAGGAGTGAAAATAAATGGAGATGACTTATTTAGATTTTTGCAGATGATGTAGTTATTTTTGCAAATATGCTTTAGAGCTGCAGGAGTTATCTATCAGATTAAAGTAGGACTAAAGATAAATGTTAAAAAGGCTAAAGTAATGTTTAATGGATTTTTTCAAAATATGAAAATAAGATTGATTATGATGAGTTAGAAGTTAACAGCTACAAATATCTTGGTTAGATTATTAATACAGATTGAACATAATGGATGAAATTAATCAGAATTAATCTTGGAGTGCTTTTGGTAGAAATAACTTGATACTAAAAGGAAATATTCCTATGTGTTTGAAAAGGAAGGTTTTTAATAGATATGTTTTACCAGTTCTTACTTATGGGTCTGATACTTGGACCCTTAATAGAAGAGCAATACAGAGACTTCAGACCATTCAAAGAAGTATGGAGAGATTCATGTTGGGTGTAACAAGAAGAGCTTGAAAACGCAATATATGGGTAAGAGAATAGACAAGTGTTACTGCCCCTCATTGGAAAAATTAAAAGACGGTTGGGCTGGACATATTTCCAGAAGAGGCGATAATAGATGGACAATTGAAGTCTTAAACTGGATTCCAAAAGATTGAAAAAGACCCAGAAAGAGACCACATGTGAGATGGATGGATGAAATAAAGAGTGCCAGGGTGATGTGGAGAAGTTAAAGATTGGAGAAGAGGGATTGAACTTGTGGAGACCCTCATCCTGCAGTGTATTGATAATGATTGTTGTTGATGATCTAGGAATGCTAGGGATTTACATTACATTAACTTAAGGGAAGAAATTTTTACATTATTTGATACATTTTTAGAAGCCATTACCACATACCTTACTTCCTTTTGTTTAATGTTATAGTAACAAAAAAAAACAATTGTGTTTTTTCACTAGAATAGATAAATAATTTTGTAGGCACTTTGCTAGTCAAGCAGTTAAAAATAATGTATGGATGTTACAGTCAACAGTGGCATTTATTAAACAATATTGTTTTAATGAAATGTGTGCTATATCTTTTTAACATTTTTTTTAATTCTAATTCTGTTTTCCTTGGATTTAGACCATATATTTGGGTAATATTATGGATGAATTACAAATTTAAACTAAATAAATTCTACAACAGTCCATATCCGAGTAAAAACATACAAAAAATTATATCGGTATTAAAAAATATGTATATAATAGCGGTATTAAAAAACATGAAATTGTACCAGAATCAACTCCCAGTTTGCATGTTTCAGCATCTGGTACTCTAATGCAAGAATGGAAATCTCTGCCTGTGGGGCAATTCAAGCCATCAAAAACTCTCAATCCTCCCTATTGACATTTTCAAAAACAAAATGGCCTTGTATAAGACTTTAAGCACAATGCATATACTGAATTAGATAAAATTTTATTTTCTCAACTACATTTTTTTCTCCAACTTTTGTAATAGTTCTGATTCATTCTATTAGAGCTTCAATATTCCAACAATTTATATTTTAAGCCAACAAACATCACACAATCACCATTTTTTATGCTTGCTCCTAACTTATTAAAACAGGCAAAACCTCTATACGTATTGTCACTCGGTGCAAGACAGAGTAATCAATGGATGCCAGAAGGTTTGTGCATAAAATCCACATTGAGTGCCTACTCATCCAATATCAGACTAGTTTCTGGCTTGTGGCCTTCATTGGTGAGGACCCTTGGATCTAGGTGCAGTGGCTCTCAGATCCAAGGCTCTTTACCGATGAAGGCCACAAGTCAGAAACTAGTCTGTGGATAGTGGATGAGTAGGCACTAGATGGGAATTTTATGCCCAATATTTCTGGCATCCATTGATTACTCTGGTTTTCACTGAGTGGCAATACATAAAGAGTGTTTTGCCTGTTTTAATTTATATTTTATGATTCATCTGACAACAAATTTAATCTGTGAGCTGGGAGAATTTTGTTTATTTTTGTAACAAATTTTGCAGACAAACATATACCTACAAAAACAAAACTAATTTTTCTTTCATTTTATTATTTTACATTTTTTTTTTTTTTATAAGATGATATTCTGAATAAGATAAGAAAAATTGACACAGAAAAGTGAGCATTTCAAAAGAAATAGACCAATGCATTCTTTTTTTTTCATTTTTTTATAGAAGTAGTGAATCAATGTGCATGATATATTTGTAAAGTGTTTCAATTAATAAAGAACAATATTAAGAAGCAGTATTTTACATTCTGATTATAACAAAATTGGTGAAGAAAAAATATTAAAATAGAAAACTTGAAAAGGAGTCTTATCAAGTGGCTGACATGTTTATAAAAAGTACAAAAATCCGAAAATTCTGTGAAAACAAGTTACATTATTTCAAAAAAAAAAAAAAAAAATTGAAAACATTTTTTGAAGGGGAGTTTTTAAAAGACTGCATCCTAGCTTCCATAGAATTAGATGTGAATATATATATATATATAAATTGAGAATATGAATGTCACGAAGAATAGTCAAAAGATGAATTGAAAAAATTATTATTAAATGTGAAACAATCAGCAATAATGATGTTATTTTATTTTTAGTTTGCACAAAAAAATGGTGGCCCTCATTTAAAAATGAAAGTTGAAATTGGCCTCCTAGTTGATCAAATGTAGCAGGCTAATTTTTAAGGTGATAATTTTGTATAGTCAGCAAATGATATTATAAATATCCAAATGGCCCTTGCCAGAATAAAAGGTTCACCACTCCTATTTTAACACTATAGTTATACCAAACACGTGGTAGAACAGCTAATAAACTATATCATATGTACTATGCATAATTATTATGAGGCAGGATTTTTAAATAAATTTATTTTTAAATAAATCTTAATAGTAATATATCATTTTTTATATAAATTAGAATGTTTAAATAAAAGTAATTTGCAAATCGAAACATTTTCATAATACACCTGGGTCTCATTTTACGTGATAGATAGGTTCCTCAGAAAACACGCGCAAATGAAATCTCGCAAAAATAGACGTAACTTACCTTGAAAAAGGGGGGATGTGGACTGTGATTTTTTAAAAATCGCATAAAAGCAAAGCACCAATGTAAAATTACTTTAAAATTCGCGCAAAAAAAAATATAAGGAAATAAAATATGACTAATAAAAAATTTCAAATTTGAAAAAAATTGATACAAGACAAACTTTTTTTAACTATAATATTTAATTTTATTCAAAACAATATATTTTTATGCATAATTTACAGTAATTTACATTTTTTATACACGTTTTAATTATTATCATTTTTTTGCCGTTAAACAGGTTTGTTTGCAAACTGGTAAAAAATCAGATTCTGCACAAGAGGAAATACAACTCGCGCCAACATCACTCTCATGTTGTGTTAATGGTTTTCTGGTGACAACGTAATTAGTAATTAATTTAACAACTAAAAATTAAATTCTTATTTTTGTCTTTAATTTTTTAATTTTCAATTTTAATTGTGCCCACTGTTATTACTTACCTTTTAAAAATAAACTTGCAGACACTAAATGATTAATAATTGATTACATTCTTTTTTAAAACACAAAAACAGAATGTGATTTAAAATGCAAAATTAACACGCACAATGTTTGAACAAATTTACATTATAATCTTGTAAAATTTAATGTGTGTATACATAAAATGTGGAAATCATGATTTTAATTTCATTATTGCATAAAATCTTACTATTATAAAGCACTGAAAATATTGAAATTACTATGATGAAAGTCAAATTCCAATAATGTGCTATTACTTTCAATATGACATAAGTGCGCAAAATTTATTATTTAAAGTAATAGCGCATTATCGAAGTTCAACTTCCTGAGAAACGTGAATCGCGTAACTTCAAAATCGCGTTAAATAAATCCATGTAAAAAGAGACCCAGGTGTATTTAGTATATTTTGAACAATTATCACAAGACTGAATAAAAAAGTGATCTTATATTTAAAAAAAAACAATGGAGTGGGTCAGAAATCTAAACAAATTCATTTACATATGTTGCTCATCTGTTTGTTATACAAAGCTAAGCAAAAAAGTAATCTTATAATTAAATAAAAAATATTTGCAGTTGGAACATGATTCTACCAATGGATTTATTTGTGAATCTAAACATTTTCATTTACATATAAATTTTATCAGTTATCATGGCAATTTGGCACTCCCATTGATGAAACACCTTTGTGTCTGTACAACCTCCACATGCCTGTAAGCTCCTACACATTAAAATCTTCCAAAAAAAAATCGCATGATCGCAGATTATATGCTTTACAGGTGCAGTTATTCAGTCTATTTAATGCTGTCATCTATTATAAATGTGAGGCATCAATAAATAATTGTAGTGCTGCTATTCATACTCCTAGAATAGTTCCTAGGAATATGTCTTCGTCAGAAGCTTAGTTCTCAATATAGTATACTTGAATTTAATTAAACCTAATGTGTCTTATTTCATCTTTTATTTTTTATTATTGATATCTTTCAATTTCAAATTAAAAACATTTTTTAAAATTTAAACCAACTTGATCATTATACAGATTGGACATTATTAAAGTAATAATTTTTTTATTATCTTAAATTCCATATCAATTGCAAGTATTTTTATCCTTAAGTCAGGATTGAAATAAAAACAACTTGCTTAAATTCATAACATTAAGATGTTTTTGAATTTGAAGTAGGTAACTTGATAATAAAAAAAAATAAAATGTTGCTACTATGTTGAAAGTGCATTAGGTCTAAAAAAACATTTAGATCAGATGTATTTGATTCAAACGTCATAGTGGGTTGTAATAAGCATTGTAAAAGTAATAAAGAACGTAAATGATATTAATATTTATGCGGATGAAGACCAGAAATTAAAAATATGAATTAATGTCTAATATGTTAGTTACTCAAGTTTATAATAGATAATAGCACTGGAGTAGAATGGAATTGTTGCTTGAAAAAATATTTTACAAAAAGTATATTAAAAATTTGCATGTTGCAATTCTCTTTTTAAAAGTAAGATCTTAATTATAAATAACTGAATAATTTGTAAAAGTTCTCAACATTGATTTTCTTTGCGATATATATATATATATTTAAAAAAAGGAAGGGAGTGGGCGGAACATTACCTTATTTTTGATAAATTTATACTTTTAATAATATATATATATATTTAGAAGAATTAATACATTCATAATAAATTCTTGTATATTAAAAAAAAACCCCCAGCAGACTTGGAAAGTGTTCATTAGTTATCGAATGCTTTATTGTTCCGAAGTGTTTCAGTTGATGTTTAAAACACTGGGAATGGTAATCTGAGCTTCAGTAAAAGCTTCTGAGTCTGTAATTATTATTTAACTAAACTATTAGTGCTGCATACATTAAATACATGTTTCTAAAATACTATAAACTCTTACTAATGAAGAAATACAAGGCTTAATGTCATTTTAAATCAAATTTCACGTAATAGAAGTTTGTTTATAAAAGTATCTGGTGTTTATATATTATGGACTAAATATTCCAAATTGTTTGGTACACGTCTATTGCCAAAATGCGAATGTAACAATAATTAGTGCAAGAAGGAGTCCAGTTCTGATTATAACATCACTTGATTTTTTTAATGGTACCAATTCAATTGGATTGGCTATGAAATAGCTACATAAAAATTTAAGCCTATTTGGTATTTTCATCCCGAATAAATTTGAACTCACTGTCATGGGCATGTTGGTTAGATAGATTAATTACCACACCGAGCAGCAAATACTTTAAATTCAAATCACTCGATATATTTCATAGACGCCATTTGTAAATAGTTTTTGTTTGTAAATTTGGCTACCCCCCATGATGAAAAGTCTAAGTTTAGCAGATGAAATATTAAATTAAAAACATCAATACTTTTTGCTTGAAAGCAGAATTTGATAAGACCGAGTTAATTAAGAATCTAAAACTTCTTTTGCTAACTTGTACTGAAGCGAAACTTTACCAATTATTTTTTTTTCTTCAGTTTTACTGATTGGTATTCAGCTATTTTATATTATAAAATATTTATTATTTAAATGAGAATCATTAATATGGAATAAATTAAAAAAAAATATATTTCTATGCAATATGCATTTTATTACAAATTTGTGCCATAAATCTTAAGAATGAAATACTCTCTAGTAGAGTTATGAGTTAGTTTCTACAGTTTTAACGATTAAATTATTAAGCAAGTTTAAAATTATTTTACATATTTATAAAATTATATGATAGTATTTAATATTAAACAAGTAATTTGTAAATAAATTCATTATATATTTTTTAAATAGCATACAATCATCGATTCTGCTTTTCAGTAAAATACAAACGATTGTTTATATGACTAATAGGAAAACAAATTTAGTGCTTGAATATATTAAAAGTTAAGGTTGTATATATATACTCACCATCATTTTTTACTTTAACAATTATCGATTTTCTGTAGGTTAAAAATATTCAAATTTAATTCAGTTTCTCTAATGTATAGTTTCTCTTTGTCATAGCAGCAAACTTCTTTATTTTATCTATCCATCTCGCACATAGTTTCTTTCTAAATCTTTTTCAACTTTTTGTGATCCAATTTAAGAATCTAATGGTTTGTCTTTTCTAGCAAAATGTCCAGCTCATCTACATTTGAGCCTTTTAATTTTTCTGATGATGTCAATACATCGGGTTTTTTTTAGTCTTAAATACAAATCGATTTTAGTAGGCTAGGTAAATATCTCAAAGCTAAGATAAATCTGTTTTACGGCCATTTAATATATCAATTCAATATTGCCTCAGTTAATTAAAACCATACTAAACAATTTTATTGTTACTATAATTTCATCTCTGTGCGAATAAAAGTTGAAATTATATATATATGTTTAAAACAGTCATTGATGGAAAATTAAATACAGTTTTAGTTTCACATATTCTGATATTCTTCAAATGTAAAAGTTTTAAGTTATGTAGTTTACATTTTATACAGATTTGAACACAAACACATAATTATTTTTATTGTACAGTTCAATCCCTTTCCAACTACATATAATCAGGCAGTTTCTAATTTATGTAAGTAAATTTATAACATTTTCTAAAACTACTCGTACTTTAGTCATTGGTGTGAAATTTTAGAGCATTTCTTTTTTGAATAATTATATTTACAGAGCATTATCATATTGAAAATATTATTTATAAAGCTTATATTATTATTTTTTAATTTAAAAAATGCATATATTTGAAACATTAATTTTCCAATAACATTTTTAAAAAAATGGAACCCTTTAACTAATAGTTTTCAATTATCTCTAATTCAAAAAGTTTGTAAACACTAGACATAATAAAAATTTCCGAGTACACTTTATATTAATATATAGCTCCCCTTGTCAGATTGCCTATCAAACTTAAAATGACCATTTACATTTGCTATGTTGATTTTTAAAAAGATGATAAATCTGATAAGTGATAATAATAAGATCAGATGTTTATTTGATGTTTGGTTTTTTTAATTCACAAATGTTTTAAAATAACTAAAAATTCTATTTTGTGAAGTTTAATGATTATATGGATTGAATGCATGTGCTAATTTAAAGTTTTATTAATATCATTACTTACCATCTTTACAAGAACCAAGATAGTAGAAGTAAATGATCATTTATTGTGAGGATGATATTGATCAATTCCAGAGTTTTGAAAGTATTGTATTTATTAGTAATTATATATATGTAAATAATAAACAACCTGATAGATTTAAATACAAGTGTACTTATATATATATACACTTGAGCTAGATATAATTAGAGGGAATTTGAACCCAGACTTTCAAGCTTCCTTCAGTCATTCACTCTATTTTAAATATTCAAAGGAACAAACAGCTTTAGTTTAAACAACCTCTAAAAATGAAATGAAAACATTTTAATATCTGTAAACAATAAATAACTCAGATTATATGTAACTGAACAGGAAATAACTGAAGCTTTCAATGAGTTATATAATGTTTGAAAACATTTTTTAGTAAGGCCTCTCATATTACCAATGCTAAAATCACTATAAGATCATTCCACACATTGCCAACACAAAATTCTATAATAATTTGGTAAATAAGTCATGTTGGGGAAAATCATCCTATGTATTCCTCACATTGAGAATTTTATGTATATAATCATATGTGATAAAGTATAAACATAAAAAATTTGTATATTGATCATCTTATTTCACATAATATAGAACAGTGATATCCAACTTGTAGCCCAAGAGCTACATGAGACCAATCATCATTTTTTTTGTACTTACATGCTGTAATGTGATCAAAATATGTGTATACTCAAATACAATGTCACATATCCAACTATTTTTGTTTCTCACTTTTACTTTTATAATAAAAAATATAATAAAACATCAACTATGATTTATTACTTAGATATGTACATTTTCTATATTGGTGAACACAAACTTGGAACCTGCTGATTGATTTTAAAAGACTTTCTGAATGAATCATGCATAATTAAGACTATTAATTAAGGACTTTTTTTGCCTATCTGTAGTGATAGCTATCATGCTTAACAGCTTTTAATAACATTTGTATATACATTGTGTGGCCCAAGACAACTCTTATTTTTAACAATATGGCTCAGAGAATGCCAAAAGGATGGACACCCCTCCTATAAAGGGTGGATAATATAATATTTAATCTACAAATCAAAGTTCATTTATCTAGTCTAACAAATATTTCTATTTTATGAATGCCTTGTAAATCAGGATATTTATCTAATGTGCCCTTGCTAAATCTCCCTACCTTCATTACATTAATTCATTGTGGTAAGCAACACAAGGAATACAAATCATGAGCCAAATACCACTTATTATATGAAAATAATAAATAGAGCACAATGAATTGTGTTGTTTGATAAAATGTTTATTTAAGTAATTTAAAAGAATTCATACTTTTTTTTAATAACTACTAAAGTGAAAATGACTTATTTGTAATGAAAGAAAAGAATCATGTTCATAGATGATTCATATATTTAAAATTAATGAATCATCTATTAGAAAAATTATAAATAGAGAAAAGTATGTTTATGCCACAATTATTTAAATGCCTGAAATGACTAAAGTTACAACCATGTTAACAGAACATTTTTACGATAAGGCAAAATAATTTATTGATAGAAGATATTGTATTGCATCAGAAAGAGTATGTAACAATAGTCTTAAGCCTGAAACTTGTCTGAGGATGTACTAATAATAATATGCCCATTTAATGTCTATTAATTATTTAAGTGTTTACATATTGAAACAAGAACACTGTTTCACATGTATATTTATTTTAAGAGCTAGTTACCCTCCCACCTTAAAAAACAGCAGATATATAAAAAAGTTTAGTTTATGATGTTACAAGAAAATCATTATTTTCTATAATTGAGAAAAGAAAATAATAAAGATAAATCATTATTGATTTTATAGTTTTAAATTACAATATAATTTAAATATATCACTCGTATTTATTTAAAGCTGGCATTTGTTAAAAAGATTACATTTTTAATTTTTGGAATGATTTTTCGAATAAAGTGTGATAACAGCTTGAGGCAGCCTTAATAAATTGAAGAACACGGCTTAATCTTCATGCTTTCTTATCTATCCCGCTAAAAAGTAGATTATCCAATCATTATGAAGAGAAAGGCAATCGGACTTAAATGAGAGCTGTGGGATGACTAGGATATGTGGGCTGAACTGTTTAATCAGTCCAAGAATCAGATATATATATAGTCAAGTTGCAAGTTCAGAGCAGATTTTTAAAAAGTTTTTTCAAAGAGATTTTTAGGAGATCAAATAGTTATTTTTTTTTCAAAGAGATATTTTTCAAGTAGATGTTAAAGAAGAATTTAAAAAAAAAAATTTCAATTTTAAAAAGATATTAAGAGCAGTTAAAAAACCTCTATTAATGATGGAAAAAGAAAACATTATTAAGGAAAACATAATGATGGAAGGGTAAACAGTAACAGCTTTTCTCTTCATTCTAAGCCATGATTTTCCAAGATTTGCGTGGGTGATCATCATGAAAGGGAATAACACCATTCAGCTTAAATAAAATGATCTCTTTTTGATGGAACAGACTGGATATAAACAAGAAAAAAAGAACAAAGGTAACAATTTTATAAATATTTAATACTTATACATGTTTATAAAAATACAAAACAAAACAAACATCTTTCTTAAAATGAATTACATAAAAATACATTTATGGATAATAAATTATAAATGTTAGATGTCTTAAATGTCAACAGTCAAAAGGTATTTTATTCAATACTTATACATGTTTATAAAAATAGAAAATAAAACAAACATCTTTCTTAAAATGAATTATGTAAAAATACGTTTATGGATAATAAATTATAAATGCTAGATGTCTTAAATGTCAATAGTCAAAAGGTATTTTATTCAATACTTATACATGTTTATAAAAATAGAAAACAAAACAAACATCTTTCTTAAAATGAATTATGTAAAAATATGTTTATGGATAATAATTTGTAATTGTGCAGATTCAGTTACACAATGGACTGTAAATAAAATATTTGTAATTGTGCAGATTCAGTTACACAATGGACTGTAAATAAAATATTTGTAATTGTGCAGATTCAGTTACACAATGGATTGTAAATAAAATATTTGTAATTGTGCAGATTCAGTTACACAATGGACTGTAAATAAAATATTTGTAATTGAGCAAATTCAGTTACACAATGGATTGTAAATAAAATATTTGTAATTGTGCAGATTCAGTTACACAATAGACTGTAAATGAAGTATTTGTAATTGTGCAAATTCAGATACACAATGGACTATGAATAAAATATTCGTGGAATTAACTATATGTGGAATTAAGTGGAACTCTGAATTAAATGCTATCAGTTATCTTCATATATTGCATTCCTCTCTGTGAATTAATTATATAACTAAAGATGTAAGTTGTTAAAAGAACTATGAAAGAAGAACTTTATTATACAACAAATTATATTCTTTAAGTGCTATTACTGGAAGTATACGAAAAAAAACCCACAATGGACTAGAAATGAATAAAACAATGAATCTTCACATGGATATGAAGGAACTTTATTAGAAGAATTTGCAAATTAATTGTTAAATAAAACTATTGTTACTTAAAATTAATTTTAGTTATCCAGTTGTTCAATTCTATTTTTTTTTGTATGTTATTGCATCACTCATCATTCAGTGCACTTGTTCATGAGAATCTCATGCCTCCTGAGCTATGTCTGGCATAACTAGACCTAGGTAAGTCAGTTGTAGTGAGATGGAACTCTAGTGGCACCATTTGGAAAACCAAACATAGAAATGTCTAGATGCTTCCAGCCTCTATGGTGCTACATCCTCTGATGAGCAGGAAATATTGTTGTAGGGGGGGGGGTTAACATCTGCATTGGGGAATGCCAATTGATAGTTTCTTCCTGAAACATGCTCATCAGGAAATTGTTACAACTGAAGTAAGAAAAAGGGTTGTGTATGGGTCCGGTTACAATATAGAGGTTTGAATTCAGTCTTTCACATGACCCTCAACTATCCATGCTAGCTCATACTGCCAACACAAATGATCACATACATGTTGAAAAGATAAATAATCACCAATATACATATTTCATGCTAAACCAGCACTCCTCAGTTGGTCCAGGTTATCATCTCCACATATATATACAATCAAGCCAATCTTCATACTTTAATGGACAGGCTTCAATCCACTCCATCCCACAACTCTTCAGCCATCCATTTCATTGAAAATCTGATGATGGAACACTCAAATGCCTCATTGGTGCCAACCTTCTTATCCTACCCATGTTGATCATAAGTCACTCTGATCCCTCATGTACAGGACCTAATCCATTTACATACATATATGAGGGATGGGCAGATCTTAGAGCACTATATTTTTAATGTACATTTCCCCCCCCTACAGTACAGGCTTTTTTATACCTGCCCTACAATATATAAATGTGGATAGTTGCGAGTCATGTAAACGTCTGAGTTCAAACCCCCTACATATTACATACTGAAGTGCAGGTATAAAAAAGCCTGTACTGTAGGGTGGGGGAAGAAAAAATTATATATTAAAAATATAGTGCTGTAAGGTCTGCCCATCCCTCGTATATGTATGTAAATGGATTATGTCCTATACATGAGGGATCAGAGTGACTTACTGTCAACATGGGTAGAATGAGAAGGTTGGCACCAATGACGTTTCTGAGCTCCGTCATCAGATTTTCAATGAAATGGATGGCTGAAAAGTTGTGGGGTGGAATGGATTGAAGCCTATCCATTAAAGAATAAATATTGGCTAACTTGATATAAGCTGAGCATTGATTGTATATATGTGTGGAGATAATAATCTGGACTAACTGACGAGTTCTGGTTTAGCACGAAATATGTATATTTGTGATTATTTATCTTTTCAACATGTGTGTGATCAAATGTGTTGGCAGTATGAGATAGCGTGGAGAGTTGAGGGTCGTGTGAAAGTCTGAGTTCAAACCCCTATATATTACATATTGAAGTGCAGGTATGAAAAAGCCTGTGCTGTAGGGAAAAAAAGAAATATATATATATATTAAGTGTTTACAGTAAATAGTTCTAGAATAATGTGAAAAAAAAAACCAACAACTGAAAATTTGATGACTGTAGGCAGAAAACGTCAGGTTTCCTTCGTAACAATTATTACTTTAATTTTTTTATAACTGTGATTTTTATTTCGCAAAATTTACCTTATCTTTTACCACAGATTTCATTGATCAAGTTGCTTTTTAATACCCAACATGTAAAAAAATTTAAAAGATATTGCGTCCCCTCCCTTTTCCCTATTAAAAACCACTTTTAAATTTAAAACTATAGTTTATTTTCCCTCTTTGCCACAGCTAAAACTGCTCAAAAAAAATTCTTAAGTGGATTATTGTTTATATTTTCCATTTCAATATTTTGTATAGTACTTGTATAACTTTAATCTTATTTTTAATAAATTTATTAAACAATGTTTTTTACAATTTTCAGACACAGCTATGAGTATATATATGTTTACCATATTTTCGCGCATTTTCGAATAATTTGAATTTGTTTCATAAAAAAAAAAAAAGCCAAAAAATGGTAGTTGTAATAAAAAAAATATACATCCCCTTCCCCAGTTTTAATTTTATAAAGACATTTTTCAAAAAATGAAAGTGAGAATAAAAAAAAATGTTTAAAGAAATGAAGAATAATTGCGCTTGTTAAGAACAATCAATAGGAACAATTTTTAATGATCTAAATTTTTTTTTATCTTAAATATCAATCGATTTTCAATTACCGCAAGTTATATGAAAAGTTATTTCTGGAATCACACACACACGTATATATATATGTGCAGTTTTTTAGTTGCATATCCTAAATGTAATAAGCTGTTATATAGCATTTGGAGAAAGGATTTTTACCAAATTTTTTGATTTAAAAGATTCATGTATATCTTTTTTCTGTCCATACATTCATCTTATTTGTGTCTAATAACTTTATATATATATATAGTGTGTTAACTTTTCATTTGGAGCAACAATATATATATATATAACAATTAATAAAAAAAGTCATAAATTTCGTAACTTGCTTTTAAGCTTGCATTTAAATGATCACTAGATGGAGCTTACCAATAGCTCTAATCAAGCTTTATTTTATAATTGCCGAAAGAGTAAGAATTCAAAAACTCTATCGGAAGTCCCTATCTCCAAACCAATTGGTTTCGAGCTTGTGACTCACCTCAGTGGAGCGCTGGGACTCTAGAAACTAGATCTAAAATACTAACTCAAAAATCAGCACTTATAAAACATGTTTCTATCAGTTTAAAAGCCTGAACTTTTCTGACATGTAAATGGCTTCAAATCCAGCACAATTTTAATGTGTTTAAGTTTCATTTGGGTTTGCTATAGGACTATATTTACCATTATACCATAATATTTTATAGATGATCTGGATGGATTTTGAATACTTTTTAATGATCATAAGCAGATTGATATTTCTTTTAGATGTTTAGGCCATAGGCCAACCCTACTAATTATTATAATATTGTTGGTAAATGGATATCTTACAATTATTCCCAGATTCATTTGGATTTTGGTCAGATGATTGTAGATGTTGTCATGATAAAAACAAAATATATAATTATGAAATGACTCAGCCTTCACTCCAGAGTCAGAGACTTACCATTACCTTTTAATTTTAAAAACATTTTGTTAAAATGAACTTTCCTGTGTATCTTGAGAAAACAGAAGCTAATCATAACTATATTATTTTACTTGAACTTTAAAAAATCACTTAGAAAATTTAAAATTTATTATGACCATAAATTTACCAGACTGTAGCATTTGACAATAATTCTTATGAGTCAATATATTTATGATTGTTTTTTTTTCTTCTGATCATTACTTTGTTCATTATTTTAGATACAGATTTCAGTAATATTGTATCAATTTATTCAATCATACCACATTTTAATTTTATCAGAGATCTATACTATAGATAAAGCTTCCAACATAGCATTAAAAAACCCCTAATTTTTTAAATGGATTTTTTGTTTTATCTTTCATTGATGCTTTAAATTGATATGATTTTATACTTTCACTTATAATAGATGAAACTGCTGGAGCTGAAGTTTACACACTTATGATTTTTTTTCTTTTTATTTGTGATTGACATTTTCAAAAAAGTAGCAAATGACTTAAAATCTTTCATTATATTTATTAGTATCCTGACTTGTTTCTCGCACAACCATTTTTATTTAGTTCTTTTTCCCCTCTTTCTTTGGTGATGTCATGCTTTTAACAAATTGTTCGTATTTAATTTTTTAAGGATTAGAAAAGAAAAATATAGATAGTACGTATATTTTAATATTAATAAGTAATACTTATGATATATTATTATTCAACAAAATGCTGAACTCTACTGGTTAGAAAAATATACTGGAGATGATTACTAAGTCTGTTTTATCTCCTCAGAGTTTTCTAGTACATTGTGCCTCATTTTCTTCATTTTTAATGCGATAGTAGCAACTATCAACACTACCTATTGATTAAGGACAAGGACAAAAAGACACATTCTTTATGAACCATTCATCTATTCACTAGAGTATGCGCATGATACTTTAAAAGTGACATATACCTTAAATAGTGTAACATTCAGGTCAATATCAAATATTTAGAAAGAAGAGACACAACATTTCAATTTTTACTTTACAGTTTACTGCCACATTTAGATAATTTCCATTGTACTTATGGATTATTTTTCATTGTAACATACATTTCAAGAGTCTTATAAATGATTGATGCTATTTTTCTTTACATGGGCATTCAATTATCAAGTTTTTATATTTAGACCAACAAAAGTACCACTGATTCTTCTAGCTTATATTAATCTGTCAAGTCAAATGTTTTGGAGTAATGCAGACAATAACAAGAAACTCATCCGGGGAATTTGTTGAAATTACCACCTAATGTCCATTTATTATTTAAGTTAACAATAAATGATTTTGAAGCACAGCAAATTAGAGTGAACTGCTGCTCCTAATTTAGGTGTTTGGTTTGAAATGTGAGACAATATGAAAATCAACGTTTGAATTTTAAACTAAATGTTCATTGAGATGGGAGCATTTCGTCAATGCTCCACTCTAATAATGACCTACTAAAATCAGAGGCAATCAAATGAATATATATATATAATTGTAATAATGGCAATAAGAAATTCAAAGCCTTAAGGTCAAGCAAATATTCATCATCATCATCATTTTCAACCAGTATTGATCTACTGCAGGATGCTCTCTTCAACTTTAGTAAAGTTTCTGCATTCTTCTGTCTGTCATTCACATTACCTCAACAGATGTATTTATTTAACTCATACATTTTGTATGTCTTCTACAATTTCTTTGGATCCAATTTAAAATTTCAACTGTAATCTATTATCATGTCTTCTAACAATATGTCCAGCTCAGCTCCACTTCAGTTTTTTAATTCTTTGAATGATATCAGTGATACCTGTTTGTACTCTCACTCAAATATTTCATTTAATACACATCCCCATACTTTATTGAGTGGACTGAAATTTCTGTATTGCTTTTCTGTTAAGTGTTTAAGTCTCATATCTATAAATAAGAAATGATAAAAATATTTATTGCAAACCTTTTTCAATCACATAGGCATATTTCCTTTTAATATTAAGTTATTTCTACCAAAAGCAATTTATCCAAGTTTTAATTCTATAATAATAATTTGACAAAGGTATTTGTAGAAATTAACTTCTCTCCCAATTCATCATCTTTACTTTCTTCTTTTGGAAAAATACATTGAACATTACTTTAATCTTTTTGGTATTTATCTTTAGTCATACTTTCTTACTTTCATTTGATAACTCTTGCAATATTTCCTGAAGCTCTGAAACATTACTTTCAAAAACAACTACACCATCTTCAAAATCTAGAATGACTTAAATAATCTGAATTTACTTTTACTCTCTTAGCTTTCTGTTTTAATCTACAAAATATTTCTTTTAAACTGCTGTAAAAAGTTTAGGGGGATATGGAATTATTCTTCATATCATACACCTTTCTCGATATTAATCTTTTTAGTATCATTATGTATGTAATTGAATTATTGCTGTTGCATTTTGATAAATATTCTTCAGAATAAGACAATATTCTAGATCTATATTTTGATGATCCAATCCATTAACCATTGTAGGAATGCTTATATAATCAAAGTTTTTTTTTATAATTTACAAATTGAAAAATTAGTGGGAACTCAAATTTATTGGTCCTTTCTATAGAATCTCCCAATACTTGGATGTAATACATTATGCCAGGGATGGGCAATTGTTTTGGCTTGGGGGCCACTTTGTGGAAGCAGAGAACTGCACCTTTTTTCATGACACAATAAACACACTGCTTTATTCCCTAAATTATCAAAGAAATATTTGTTTGTCTATTCTTTATTAAACACATAACTTTCATCACCAATTTACATTTTTTCATAGGGTTCATGGTTTCACTAAAATTGGAAATTTATACATTTACTATTGCAAAGACAAAATTGAAATTAATCAGATCAACCAGAAAATTACTGTACACATGCATATTGATGTGGCCTCCTAGTGTAAAATATGAGTTGAATCTTCGGTCACACAACAGGGAGGAAATCTTAATTCAAAATGGAATTTTCTGACTGTCCTGGTGAGCTGCAAAAAATTTTTTAGCAGGCCACTATTTGCCCACCCTTGCACTATGTTAAAACTATTTTTAAATCCAGCTTATTCTTTTGTTGGCTAAATAAAATTTCCTTTAGTCAAATTGAAATAATTTTGGTAATTTTTATTTTATAGAATTGATAAAAGATTGATAGGTATGTAATTTGTAATAACTTTTTTTTTTATCCATTTTTAAATATTAATATTAATACTGCATTCTTCCAGTCATCTGGTAAGTCTTTATCATTTACACATTTAGTATATAACTTTGCCAACAAATTTTTCTATTTCTTCATCTGTTTCTTTTAAGATATCAATTATAATTCCATCATTACCTGCAGCTTTTCCCTTTTTCATAGATTTAATTGCAAGTCTCACTTCTTCATTTAAAATACTGGACAATTCACAAAATGTAGTAATTGTAAGAGATACTTAGTTTATTTGGTTCTTATCATTATATAATTCTTTATAAAACTTATTCACATTTTATGATGTCATTTCTAGTAATAGTTCCTTTTTTATAGTAGAAGTGATTTACAATTGCTTTACAATTTTGATATTTTTATTCTCTTCTATAGTTTCCTTTCTTATATTATTAATTTTTTTTGTATCACTTTACAAAATTTTAGATATTCAATTCTTTTTACTGGATCATTTTTATATATTTCCATATTCTTTCTTTTCTTCATACATTGTATTGTTTCAATAAAAAATTTATTAGTCAATAGCTCTTTTTTTGTACCAGCTATCGGTATTGCAGTTTTTAAAAATGTATCAGTTATCTTTTTATTGATTTTGTTCAAATCTGAACCATATTTAACACCTGTTAATATTATAAAACGATTTTCCAGTTCTAATTTAAATTTATTGAAATGTTTCTGAAGATTAAGAATCAACTGTGAATACTAAAAATAATATAGATCCAAATACAGATTTCTGTGACATTTCACTGAATTTAAAATCACAACACTATATATTTTGGTCATCTGTTTTTTTCTTCTTGAGATAACCTTTGAATCAAGAGCATTTGCAAACAGTATTGAAAAAAATTTTTACAATGGAAATAGATCCAAAATAAAAATCAAATGATAAAACATCAATATAATTTTTTTTTGATGTTTTAATTTTATTCTTTCCACTGTCCCGTGTGATTTGCAGCAATGGTGGATTATGGACCTCAAGGTTTATAGATCATAGTCTAAATCTGTGACTTTCAAGATCCCTAATTTTTTACCATCTTTCAAGCAAGAGTCATTTGAATATTTTCTTACTAATTATGTGTTGGATTATTTCCCCATACAATATTAAATGTTGAATGCCTTTAAAAAAATTCAAACTTTATTGAAACTTTTCAAATACATTCAACTGTTAGAAAGTTAGTTTCTAACACAATGTTTTGAGATGTTTCTGGCTTGACCAGTGCCAGTACTAGCATAGAATATTGAATTTAAGGTAATGATCTAACCAATTGAGCTATTCTGCCAAAAGAAATGGTCAATACAAATTTCCTATATTTATCTATAATAGTCTCCTGATTTCTATACTTTTTCCCTAAGAGTGAGATTAATTATTGGCTTCCAGACATTATGTAATATCACACTTTATTGACTTATGAGGTTATTTGCCATTGCCACATGAGTGGCTTCTTTAAAATTTCTTCTTTGTATTTTTCCCTCTCTAGCCAATATTTTTGTATTTTCCTAATTGAACATATGTGCAGTGGTACAAACATGGCCTACTACTTTAGACGTTTGTTCTCTTTTCTAATCATCAGTTTGGCTCTTTCAATCTCTTTTCAACGGGCAATTAATCTAATCAATTGTGCATATTTATAGATTGACATGATAGTTAATAGATGCAATTTTTATTTTTCAGCATTTCAAGCTTAGATCTTGTGTTAAAATTCTTCATAGTGTGATGTGGCTTTAAAAATCTGTTCTGATTTTATAGTGATTGCATATTTTCTTTAATTTGTCTGCTGTTTCTAGTATTTATGGATACATTACAATACCAATATTATTTTTTCATTTGATGTTTCTTTTTATTATATATTTAAGGGTTTTCTTAATGACAGTTGACAAATAAGTATTCTCTATGAGAGTGTTTTTTATACATATCTTTTTTTTTTTCAAAATCACTGATTTCTGAACAATCTTCTTTTGCTCTGTTACATAGTGATATTACCATTTTATGTTTATGTTTCTGGTGTGATAGTGCTTTCACATCTTTAACTCATCCTCAGAAAGGAAGTTTGAGCAAAAATTACTGTAAATCATTTTATTTTAGTTTTTACAAGTTTGTGTAAAAATGTTCACAATAAACTACAACTTAAAACTGAAAAAACTTATAAATATTGTATTAAACATAAACAAAAATTAATAGGAATAAAAGATAATAGAAATATCTGCAATGAATTAAGACTTAAAAGTGATCTGACCAAGCTTAAAGCTTAATAAGAGTGTTTCCATTTCTTTATCTAGACTAGGGGAAAAAAGGATAATGAAGCATTACTTTTAAGAACATTGTCATCAAATTTCTATTGAACCAAAAAAGAAAGCAAGAAAAATATACTGCATATCATTTTAATTTGAAAAAATCTTTCTATATATGAAAATATTGTGTCCAGACAATAATTTGTCAGTTGCAAATGTGACAAAGTGGCAGTTTGAGAAATAATGGCACAAATATGTATTATTTATTTATAATCCTGATTCTGAGACATGGAAGAACATGGAAATGGGATCAATGTAGCAACTAAAATTCATTTACTGAAATTGATTATAGATCTGACGAAGTACTCATAAAAGTCAAGCTTTACCCCACTTTTTTGCATTTTAAATTTTAGTAAACAGAAATACTTTATAAAACTATTTTAGCACATATTTATTTTAATTTGCCTAAATAATATAATAGAATATATACAATTATAAAAATACTCTTTACATGGAGAAGACAGAAAAAATATTAAATATATAGTCTTAATTTATTTTCAATGCAGAACATATCTTTCAAAGGCAAATGTTATTCTGTCAAGCACATTATACAAAATAAAGACTTCTAATTTTAAATGTATGTTCCAAAATGCACTTGTATGAATGCTATTACACTTTTTAATTGATATTTATACAAGTCTGTCATTGGTGTTGCAAATGGCTTTTACTGACCCAATTGCAAAAATCTGCTTCCACTAATTATCATACAAATTTTAATTAAAAAAAGTTTAACATAATTTTAATAATAGTATTTTAATTCTATGTACTTAGATTTCAGTAATTATTGGAAATAAAAAAAAAACAGACAGTAGATTGTATTCACAGAGTTAAAAGATAAAGTTAGCACATTGCCCTTGTATAGCATAGATCTTTATTTATTATAAAAACAAAAAAAAGTTTATATTTAATATGCTTATCTTTTTATTATTAATTTTTTTAATAAAATTATTAAATATTTGTTTCTTAATGAGTAAATGGCAATTATAAGTGAGTGACATTTAGATTTTATTTGAATATATTAGCTTTTTCATAAAAAACTAGTGTGTTGAAAACTTATTGGCATAAAAAATACTCCCTATCAATAACATTATTTTTTTATTGTTTTTATATTTTTAAAGTGAAATTTAATAGTTTTCATTATTTGAAATCATGATTTAATGAAATATGTCTTAAATATATAGATTTATTAGAGATTAATTTTTCATTGAAAAATCTTTTGTTTTGATTATTTATTTATGTTTATTTCAATTATTGGATTTATATTTTTAATGATATTTGTAAAAAATATAGAAAATAATATTTTTGTTAAAAAAATACAACCAAAGTAAAATGTAAATATAAAAGGCAAAATGGATTCTGAGTTTACTGAGTAAAGCATCACTTAAAGAATTATCGAACAATGTTTTTTTTTTATTTTTCACTTACTTTCATGACATTCTCTGTCAAATACATAAATGTGATCAAATATTAATAAAGATATAAATGTTATTTTATCCTTACAATTATGTTAACTTTGTTTTACCATAGAAAATATAAAAGCAATTTAGTTCTTGGCACTTGATCACATAAATAATTCATGGAGGTTGTATTATTAATTATATGAATCAGGTAGCCTATGAATAGAAACCCACATTATAACTTGTAGTATAAGGTAAGTATTTTAAAAAATACCTGGAAATCTGAAATATAAAAGCTAAATGATTTTTTTTTTTCATTTTTTGGCCAATCTACTGAACACATTTTTAACATTAAACAGAAAATTTAAAATATAAAGAGAAAGACAAAATAATGTATCAATACTACTTTTATTATTTATTTCTTAAGTTTTATTAGCAATATTCTTAAAAGAACATACTACTATATATATATATAAACGTAAGAGTTATATTAAACAACAACAACAACAACAACAACAACAACAACAATAATAATAATAATAATAATAATAATAGAATGCACCAACACATTATATATATACGTAATTAATGGAGTAAATCACTCTATTCTTCAGGCTAATAACAAATAACACTGTTGATTAAGGATCAAAAGTAGAATGTATTCACCTAGTCTTTACATTTTTGATAGTTATAGATTTATCCTTGCTAACATTAATAAAAATATGGAATGAATTTAATATATCAGCCAGTTATAAACCTGGCATTAATAATTATTAAATTAACTGTCATTTATCAAAGAGAAATTAGACAAAATAAAGTATTATTAATACTTTTAATATTTTATTTCTTAATAAATTCTTAATAAAAGTATTATCATTACATTTATTTATGTTGTGTGTATATAAAGTAGTTTGTGACAAAGTTATAAAAGTTTGACACTTATAATCGAGCTATAGTAAATTGCTATATATACAATTTTAAACAAATGATGGAAATACGTATAAGAGATTTTGTTCCATGCCCACTGATGATTGCTGGTGCAGCATGAAATACATATCTTGGGGATCATATATATTTTTTCATGCATCTTTGGTCATATGTTTCAAGAAATTGTGATGAAATAGAAGTTTAAAATATATATTAAAAACAGACAGACAGACAGACAGAGAGAGAGAGAGACACTTTAGGGGGGGGGGGGGGGGGGGGGGGGGGGGGGGGGGGGGGGGGGGGGGGGGGGGGGGGGGGGGGGGGGGGGGGGGGGGGGGGGGGGGGGGGGGGGGGGGGGGGGGGGGGGGGGGGGGGGGGGGGGGGGGGGGGGGGGGGGGGGGGGGGGGGGGGGGGGGGGGGGGGGGGGGGGGGGGGGGGGGGGGGGGGGGGGGGGGGGGGGGGGGGGGGGGGGGGGGGGGGGGGGGGGGGGGGGGGGGGGGGGGGGGGGGGGGGGGGGGGGGGGGGGGGGGGGGGGGGGGGGGGGGGGGGGGGGGGAGAGAGAGAGAGAGTTGAGATTCCAAAGAGAGAAAGTGCATTTACACCATATCAATTTTTTACATGAACTATAATTATTCTAGATTAATAATCATTCACAAATATTTAATTGAATACTAGATTTGAATTTCTAAGGGTTTTATAATAATAATCTGTGTACGCTTTCTTTTATTTTCTTCAATCGGAAAACTCTTTACAACTATTGTTTTTTATTTCAAGCTTTAAGTAAAAGTCTGTGTTTTCTAAATCTAAGGCGAGCAAAATTAAATACATGTTGAATAATGATTTATCTCGGGATTAATCTAATAAATGCATGGATATCAGATATCATTATGCATTCCAGGATACGACAGCGTAAAAGGGGTTTATGTACATCATCTTATCCAATAATTAGTTTATATTTCAGATAGCATTAATACAATAATGTATATTCAATCCATGTAAGTTTTATGCATAAGTTTATATTTCAAATATGACCTTTAATATCACGAAAGTGAAATGAAATGATAATGTTTATTTAAGTATGACAAAGAGAAATATTAAAATTAACAAATAATTTATTGAATAATATAAAAACCAATAACAAGAATAAATAATAATAAAAAAATCATATAGTGCATTTAATAAATATTAGTGATTGTTCCCCAACCTAATTTAAATTCGATATAACAAGTGTTTTGTCTACCGTGTTGTGAATACATTTACATTTAATAGGAATAGATTGTATTATTATTTCATAAAATAATCATCAATTTAATACTGGAGGATAATTATTATAATGAAAAAAAAAAAGATCAATCCCTTATGAATGTTTTTAATTGATTTAATTTACCAACCAATCAATTATTCAGCAACTTCATTTACAAATACTGGAGATATTGTCACTTTTTTATGGTAAGCAAATATAAATCATTGCGTAGCTGGTCTAGATAATAATTTTCCACCTTGGGCTCATTTATTTTTATCCGAGATTCTTTACTGGATCAATTACAGGCTTGAACATCAGGAGGATGCTACTTTGTCTTCACAAAGTACAATTACATCATTAGGCTGCTTTATTATACAATCAGATAACAGTGGAAAATTAATATTAGCGAGTATGACTGATATATAAAATATTTTTTGCAGATTTTACTAATTTACATAAAGGTAATTAACTCCACTTAACTTTGCGGTCAAAAATTAAGAAAACATAAATATTAATATTTGGCCCTAGCCGTTTAATATACGTTTGTTAAATACTTACATTTGTACAACCCGATCTTAAAATAAATTACATTTAATCCTTATCAATCTTAACACTAATCATAATATTAAATAAAATATTACCTTTTACCTAAATACAGTAATATCTAAGAAAAGTTTTATTACAATAACAAACACTAGTGTTTGAATTAACTAAGAAAGTAGAAAGCGTATTAAAATAATCCATTTGATTTATTGACAATTTATTTTACTCTTATAATATCATTCATCCTGGAAACAACATAAAATATTAAATTCCATTTAGTACGCTTATTAATCCAAGATAATACATTCTTAAGATTACTCATAACTTGGTCATTTATTATATTTAATATATATATATTTCCATATATCAAAGCATCGGCCGGAAACGAACCCGCAACAACCGTCTCTCGGCTACCAACGTTTGACAAATATATTTCTAGAAAATCAACAATTCTGGAATAGCATTTAAATATTGCTTTATAATCTATTATCCTTTGAATATTATACACATATTTAGCATGGATAATCCTTAATCCAATTATTTAGATATTAAATACACATTCCCACTTTGCTATAAGTAGCAAATTTAATTCCTTTAAATAGATATTCATTTTATCCAAAATTTTAGCGTTCAATGCTTCATTAATACGAAATATAAAATTAATTAATTCATTTTCGGCTTTTAATTCATTAGGTCAGTAATTCTGATCATATCGCTGAGAAAGTAAAGTTTATTATCCATAACAAGAAAATGATTTATATCAATTTTAAATTTAAATTCATTTCTTTAGTAACAAATTTATAATTGGATACTAGAGCTTAAAAACTACTGCTATTTTAAAACAGCTTTCCTTTTATAACTGAAGACCAAACCAAATTTCACATCCTTGAGACTTATAAATATCCTGTATTGTAGTGAAGAAATAATTATTTTATAATAGTTTATAGAAAATACTTTAGCAAACTTGTTTAAAATTAAGAAATACAAATTTTCCAAAAATATACAAGCTATTTATCATTATCTTTCAATTGAAGAAAATTCAGCAATTTGTTAAATATTGAGATAGCAATTCCATAAGTCATTTTGTCTATTTTCAGCTAACAGTTGACTATAACAAATGAGATTTCTTGAATGATGATCTATTTCTGGCGATTTTGTTGTGATCCATCTGTTTCCAGGATGATGAGAAGTCAGATGCTTAGCCAAGGCATCTGCCAGGCACTTAGCCTGCCATCATATAGATGAAAACAAAATGCTATCTAAAATTTTGGACTGGTTGAGGTTCTACAAGACTCTGATTTTTTTGAATTTCACTTTTTATACCAATGGTCCCATAATATTTGGATGACATAATATTCTCCAGTCATGCATTGAGAGTTTTTTCTGTTGTCAGTGAAATACAAGGTTGTCATAGTTTTTCACTCGAAACATTAGAGTTAAGATTTTTTTAAACCAAGGCAGTAAACTTTCATTTCCGGGTTTTACGAAAAAAATAATTTTACAAATATTTTCTTCAAATAAATCACAAAACCTTAAATTTCTTAGATATTTATATCACACATTTAAATTGATTTTCAAATAAATAATTTATTACTTAAATATTATTAGCAAACAAAATCAATCTTTCCCCCCAAAAAATGTAAATTTTAAACATCAAAATATGAAAGCCTCCAAGCACACACATTCGCACACAACATAGAAAATATAATGACTTTATTTTACATATAAAATGATTATATATAGGGGTTTGAATCCAGACTTTCACATGACACTCAATCATTTATGTTATCTCATACCACTGATATACTTGATCAATCACATGTCAAAAAGATAAATAATCACCAATATACGTCTAAACCAGCACCCATCAGTTGGTCCAGATTACCATGTTCACACATATATACAATCAAAACTCAGCTTATACTAAGATAGCCAATCCTCATACTTTAATGAACAGGATTCAAACCACCCCACCCACAACTCTTCAGACATCCATTTAATTGAAAATCTGATGATAGTATGTTCAAAGCTCACCTTAGTGCCAACTTTCTCATCCTACCCATGTTGACCACAAGTCACTCTGACTTCTCATGTACAAGAGATAATCCATTTATATACATATATGAGGGATGGTCAGACCTTAAAGCACTTTATTTTGAAATATGAATTTTTTCTTCTACAGTACAGGCTTTGTTATAATAATAATCGATATTGTATTTATCTGAGGTGGATGGTGTCAAAGTTGTGAGTGGAGTGAGTTTGACAATGGTAAATAAAAATGTAACAATTAAAATGTAATGCTTGATTTATAATTCTATTCACGATTTCTATTTTTGAATGATTAATCGTATGTGTGTAGCACTTCTTTTGATTTATAAAATTGACAATTTTATTCCTTATTAAAAATAGCATACTAACGTGTTCATATTTTCTTCATACAAAATTTAGATGTCTATTACAAAATCAGCTCTTAAATCTATTCAAAAATATTTTATGATACTATAGTTCTTATAAATATTAATATGAGAGACTATTTTAAACATGATAATGATCATATTCTATGCACTATAACCAATAATAATGATGAATACATTTGTTTAACATAAAAATCAAATCAATCAAAGCCTATGAAATTTTTATAGATTTAAAATAGTGAATTTTCTGTGATATTGTAATGTTACTATATATATATATCCTAAAATTCTCATGGATAAATGAATTCATAGTATGATTTGAGAAAGAAGCTCTGAAAAAAGTACTTGTTATTGTACTGAAACATCAACTATTTAGCTATTATATTGTTATTACATGCATGGAAAACTCCTGGAAATAATACTATATATATATATATTGTACCCTCGCTTCCAGGAAATATAATATATAATAAAATAGGACTAGCTCAGATAAATGGTTATGCTCGGCTAAAATACATCTACTCAATAATAAAGATATTCTACAATACTATCTATTATTTAACTAGCTCTAACTAATAAGAAATAATAATATGGTTCAGTTTATAAATTAAATAATAAAATATTAATTAATCACGAGACAATGAAGTGAAGTACAAGTAGCAATATGAATTTCATTGAGCTAATATGCCACAGGATACCACTTCAAAGGCATAAAAATACTATCCCCCTATTATTCAAAATAATAATAAAAAATTTATAGCACTCTTACGACTTTAAAATAATAATCAATTAAATATAATGCTAATAAATAAATTCTAATCTTTTATTTCAAAATGATATAATTATAATAATCTCAGATTCTTTAAACTAATTCGAATCATTCAAGCCAAGTTTGATAAGGGATTTTATATCACCCTCAACCACACCTAACTAACAACAATAATAAATAATAATCTTAATAATAATTTTCAGTGTATAATTATCAATTTCATCTACTTTCAATGTTATAGTAACTATCGATAATAATACTAATAAATAATATAATATAATCCTTTAGCTTTCATGTGGCATCTTAAATAGAATGTGTGGTATAATCTGAAAATATGTGGCAGCGAACAATATGATAATTCTATGCAATAAATTATGTAATTAATTTATGACCATAATGATAATAATGATGTAAAATGGAAAACATTTTCAAAATAAATAATATTAAGAAACACTATAATTTCTTAAATAAATAATCTTATTCGTAATGTGCAAATATTATGTTTGGTTTAACATATCCTGAGATCATATGTTTGCAGTGTGAAAAAATCAAGGTAACACAAAAATTTATATTCTTCCATCGCGTAAGCTTGTGGTTAAAACACTAGAGGTCCCTGCTATCGCAACTTTAACAAAATTTTATTATAACACTTTTAACAAAACATACTATGTACACTATTTACAATTAAAAATCTTGGATACATTACATACTTCTTCATTTCAAAATAAAAATCATAAAATCTAAAAGTACCTAAGCCTTCACTTCGACTTAGAACTTTTATCTTTCTTTACAACAATTACAATAATATTACCAATAACAATCACAGATACAATTATAGTTTAAAATATATTGTCTACCAATTGAATTATATTATATGTTTTCCATAGCCATATGCAAATTATATATATAAAAAAAACTACAGAAGTATCACTTATTTCAATATATGTCTATCGATTTATACTCAATTATTTAAATAACTTTTATCATGATAGTGCTGACATTATAAAAAAAAAATATTTTTTCAGTTCGTTAATAAAATAAGTGGACTCAAATAAAATAATATAATAATTAACATACTTTATCTATCTTGGTTGGTATTACTTTCAATAAAAATTCTGTGTGTGTGTTTATGCATATTCTAACATAAAAATCATATTTATAAAATATAATTACTTGTTCTATTCTATGTTGTTTCTCTATATGTATTATCCATTAAAAATATGCATTACATGTGAGATAAAAAAACATTCAAAATTATCCAAAAAGTTTCGTAAATAATTTTATTATCACTTATATTTTTATATAAAAAAAATAGTTTACCAAAATACGGAAATATTTACGATTCTTTGTTCTTATATTTTAATTTAACTCTCAATCTCATTTGTATTTAAATAACTTTTATCAAAGCAAGAAAACCTATCTTATCCTCTACCCAAAATAAACAATTCTACAATTTACAAAATTATTTATTATTCTCCTTCAAAATACTATTCTGTACGATGCAAAAAAAAATTTAGAAATTTTGATAGCGATCAGATGCGTAGGTATGAAGAACTAACTAGAGTATTAACTGAATAGTACAAATATATAAGATAGTCAACATGGCAACAGTGCAATAAAGAGAAGAGACATGACTTCTCTATCTAATAACCTCCCCTATAAAATAATGTTCAGGCTACTTATTCAGCTCTTTGGAACATTAATACTCAATATAAAGGAAAACACTGTCCATGGAAATATACAAGTTACAGGGCTTAATTATCTGTACTTGCATAATTACTAAGATAATAAAACTATTTCTATTCCCCATAAATTTCCTAATAAATTTATCACTCTACATTGCCAAAATTATCAAACATATTTCTAAAACAATAAATAAGATTCACATATAAATTCAACATTCTAGACTACTCAACAAGAAAAGATTACCTCACTTTCAAAAATGCATCAATAAAACACAAATGATTTTGTATCGATGTACTAAGTTTATACTTTAAACTTTTTTTAAATAATAGGGTTCCCTTACTAAAGAATCATATAAATTATATTCATCATTATATAATTTTACATTAGTAATATAATATAAAAGTATGCATATTTTTTTAAAATCTAGCTCATATAAGCTTTATGTGTATTTAATACATTCACATATACCCATACATTCATAAAATAATACTATGAAATACTTGAAGCAATCTAAATAAAATAAAATAAATACATCATATAAAAAAATATTTAATAAATTTTTACCCATAGTGACAATTGCTAGTTGATCACTTTTAGATGGTTTTTGGTCCACATTTAATAAAATATTACATAATATTATCATTTACCCAGCAAACTATCATACTTGAAAACATTAAAAAAAAACTTTTACAGAAAATTAAGTATTCTTTATGATAATTATTATTATTATATTAGTAAATAATTTGAATGTAATTTCCTGCCTATAATAATAATAAAAGAACTTCAAATCCATTATAAGTAATTAAAAAAAAGTTCTTTATTTCTTCGGATATTTTCCATTACCAATCCTTGTAAGCACTCACTTCCCCCATCGCACATTGCTACAACAACCATTTCTTGACACTTGAATACAAAACTTTTCTTCCCACATGATTCATGATCAATTGATTTTAAAAAAATGATGAAAATGAAAAAATGAAAAGAAAAAGAAAGAAAGAAAGTCAAACTTTTAAAATCAGAAGTTATCTATGAAGATCACTAATCCTTGTTTAAAAAGTTGATAAAATATAGTCCTTTATCTATATCTTTTAAGATAATGATTATTGAAGATGATATTAAATTATAAAGTTTAAAAATAATTCTCTGGAGCTTTCCCTCATTCACCAGAATCCTGTATTAGTCCTCTGATGCATCTATGCATACTTGTACATTAATTGCGCAATTTTGTTCCATGAAAATTGGTATTTAATATTCATTAAAGTTGGCATAAAGCTATTCCATCAGGATAATTTTAATTATCCAAGTATTTTTCTTCCAGATAATAATTTTCCAATTATCAGTTTTTTCATATTATTAAATACATGTGGTCTTTTTTATAATGATGACCTGTCATGTCAAATATACTTGCAGTATATTAATCTTTATTTTTTTTTATGATTTTGGAATAAAAGTTCATAATAAATTCTTAAAAGAATATTTTCTTTTAAAAACATTTACTGCAATTTTTTTTTAAAAAATGATATATTTTCAAAATATTGAAAATTAAAAGTCTTTATCATATTGCTTTGCTTTTAAATAAGGCTATCTTTTTTTTCAATAAAATGCATATACATTTAATTTCCCATAAACTTTTCTATTTAATTTTTTACACAATGTCTGAAATACTAATATGGTTAATATTATTTTTCCGTTTGTTAATAATTTTAAAAATATATTTTTACTTAATGACTATACCTCCATGCTTTCTTTCCACAGATATACAATTACTTTTGTTATGAATTCCATAGTTATTGTGAAAGCTGTTTTAAGTTTTCATAGATTGACTTAATAGGGAATTTTGTTGCTTTAACAGTGCATGATTTAAACTTGATAAGCTTTTAATTTTTTTAAATACTTTCTTCTTTAAAAATAAGTCCAATTAGTACACTATCCAATACTTTAATATTTTACAAATAATAAATTACTAAGAGAGCTGTTTAAAACACAAAATTGACTGACTAAAGCACAATTTTATTAAAGCACACAGAAACAAGTGAGCATCTGCTTTTATACATAAATAAATTGATGATTTGATTGGCTATTAATCTTTAGCTGATAATCTAATTTACATATTTAGCCAAGATTGCACAATTAAAATTAAAAATAAAAATTTATGACACATCTTTTTAAAATATAATTTAATTCTAAATTAATTTTACACTTTTATTTAAACAAATCAAATTGTTTAAAATGTCATTTTAAAAACAATATTTTATTAATTTATCCAGCACTTATTTTTAATGTATCTATTTTAAAAAATCTAATTTTATTAACTACATTTGTTTTAAAACCCTAATTAAATACTTTTATAACAACTAATTTTTATCTTGTGATAGACAAATAAATGTTTCAATTTTATAGTACAATTCTAAAGCAATTTTAGAAACTTTACTAGAAAAACTTGTAAGCACATGAGTATGAATATTTACATATCACATGACTTAAAAACTCAGACAATGTGTAATTCTGTCTGGTAACAGAAATAAATGTTTAATTGCAAAAATATATTAAAGAATAATATAATAATATAATTTAGAATAAGAATTTTGATACTATCAAACCAAACACATTTATCCACCATAAAATATTACATTTTAAATAAATAATTTATAATATAACTATTAAGTATAATTTTTATTCTACAATACACTATTTTATTTAATTTTAAGTTATTACTTTTAAAATTTAGCTTTAAATATTTTAAAAGACTTATTAATGTACTATTTTACTATGGCCAGTTTTCCCAACCATATCATAGTTAGCTTTAATTGACTATTTTTAATATATTCATACAATTTTATGCATTTAATAATCTCTTTTTACTTTAACAAAGCTTTTAAAAACATTGTCAATACTACATAGTAGACATACCAGTTAAAATATATCCTTAATTTAATTTTTTTTTTAGAAAATTGACTAAATAAATTCATTTGGACCTAAACAAAAGGATACAATACACACACATATATATATTGTAACAGTAGCTGGGTTCAAACCCTGTTAAAAGAAAGTGAAAAGCGTGTACGCATTACCCTCAATACAGGTATATATTCAAGCAGGCGATAAAGGGTTAAAATATATATAGTTATACATATATATATATATACGTGCGTGAAGTAAATTTTAAACTCTTTTTCTTTATTATTATTTTTTTTGTTAGAAAATAAATGGGGAATGGATTGATTAGTAAGCATTATTTACTTAGAATGTTTTACTTTTAAAATACTACAAATTGACAAAATTACAGTTGTTCGCAAATATGCTATATATTGTTTAGAATATTGATTTAAGTTTCAATTATATTTCAAATTAACGAGGGTAGCGAAAAGGAAATATTGTTTGTGCCTTCAAGCAATTCTGTGTTTAAATCACAATCGCTAATTACTGCAAAAATAAAATTCCAAGAAAAAAACCAAAGAATGTTTGACCAAAAAGAATAGATACCAGGAATGACGGCACCACCAAAACAATGAAAATACAAAAGTAAAGAAGTAAAAGTAATTTGGAAAGGAAAACCTATTCAAAGAAAAAAGAATTAGATTGGAGATCCGATAAAAAAAATTTCTTTGTCTGAGAAATGAAAATTAATTAGAAAAAAAAAAATAATTAATGAGAATTTGAGAAAGGAAAAAGCACAGTGGTCAGTTAGATTGTGACCGCTGAGTGAGATAGACTCATAAAGATATAGAAAAAAATATTTAACACGATGGGGTAAGGACCATACATAAAGTGCTTCATCACGCGCAGCCAATGCGAACTGACTCTAAACTGCCTACCGCCGAAGAACCTAGGAATCTAGCGAATACTTCGGATTGCTGAACATAAAATGAAATAGAAAAGAATAGTACACCCCAAAATATGAATTTATTTGATTTGAAAATTATATTAGACAAGACTCCACCTATGGCTCCACCATTACTTATGGGCATCTAAATACGTCAAATACTACCAGATCATGGAAATCCACTTGATATGCTTCATTACATTCTGATCCCATACCCCAGGGTTTCGTCAAGTAAAGTGAACTCTGTTTTTATATAACTCAAAATTGCTTATAGCTACCCTTGAAAATAACAAACTTTCTTAAATTATTTCATAACATAAAATTATTGTGTACAACTGTACAGTAAACATTTTTTTCTTATATATATAAATTAATATGTGTTTATTTTAAATTAAACGTTTTATTGTTTCATTTATGATTTGTGAACTTATTATATATTTTAAATGGGAGGGATGAGTTGATTTACATAGATAGCGTTTAGATATTAATAATAAAATTTAGTACAGATTTACCTTTGCGTTAGAGTTATTCAATAATTATCGTTTACATTTTCCAATCACTTCATTTGCTAAATAAATTCCAATGATTCAAATATGTCCGAGGTAAGCGGATATGTCTATGAGGGCATTATAAATTAAGTATAAACCTATATTTTTTGTGTGTTATTATCTCCGTTTATCCGATAGGTTTTCCTCCCCACCCTGGGAGTGAATTAGCTTGGGTCAGGCACCTCGGTACTTGGGAAATATAATTCTCACCATAATAGTGAGTTTGGCACATGAGGTCATCGATAAATTGATGCTCATAAATATATTCTCCCGTAGATATTTTTTTTATATGTAGATCTTTCTCAAGATACAAAGGCTACCAGAAACTTTTATTCATTTATCTTAAATTCTATTTATGCAACACTTAAAATTTGCGTCAAGTAAACAATACTTGTATAAATAATTCGTATTAGAATTTTCTTTGGTGGGTAATATTTAAACATTACCTACAGGTGTTATAGTGACTAGACAGCCATAGAAATTCCATCTAGTCTTCGGTTAGGCTCACTTGTACATTTCTTGAGATCTATATTATTTGGTTTAAGTTCACCAACATCAGATAAGATGTGAGAAAGGGGTTGCCCATTAATATATATATATATATATTGTAACGGTAAGAAAAGTAGAGCTGCTTTAACCTAACCTAGAGATGCAGATAGAGGGGTTCGAACCTCACCTACTACTCTAGATTGCTACTAAGTGACTTACTCCCCAAACCTCACTAAAATTTAATCTTAATGTATGCCCAGTGGTCAGGGAGAGAAAAGACCACGAAAAGGAATTTTTACATATATAATGATCAGATGTACATACATATGTTACAAAAGAAAACAATACTAAGTGGTTTTATTTATAGTGAATGAAAGATAACACAAACTTTTATTATTTACATTAAAAGAATTCATACAATGTTTTATTAATAGTGTCACAGGCTATTTTCACTGCAACCGGATAGATGTATTTGAAAGATCCATTGATCGTAATGATAAGAACTGACAAAATTTTACATTATCATTTCTTTCTTTAAAATATTCCAGCCAATGGAAGTGTTACATAAAAGAAATCAAGAGAGAGAGAGAGATGATTCATTAACTCTGTGGTTGGAGAACATAGAAATAAATAGGTGGTCAAACTCAACTAAACACTTTGAACAGGTTTAAATCACCGCCCTACTTATGATTTAAGAAGAATGATAAAGTGACCCCAGCAGGAATTTCCAGTTATAATTGAAACATTTTGATGATATTTTGAGAAAGATTTCCTAATAAATATAAATATATAAGACCATACACACAGGCGATAGCATATAGTGGGCTGTAAGGCTCGAGACATAACAGTTACCAAGAGGTTACCACAAGACTGGATAACTCTCCGTCTCTAAACTAGGTTAGAGAGAAAAATGGAATCTGTTCGCTAAATGCATGACCCGGATTCAGGATCAGAGTTTTTGTTGCTTATGTCCAGTTATGTACATTTAAGGAACTGAGATCGATATGAGATCCCGAACAATTTATTTATTTTTTAGAAGGTCTGAATGTAGGTATGTTAACCTAAGCAAACTTGGCAAAAGAAGCACTGTATTTTATGCTGAGCGGCCCAGTAGATCACCCGAGGCATGATACCATATAAATACGGTCAACGACCTTTAAATTTAAAAAAAGAAACCCTCTGCAAAATATATATCTTAGGAAAGCTCAACTATCACTGAAAATCCACAGAAAAATAGTAACTTCACCTTTATAAAATTTGAATTAATAAAAGAGCAAGTGGGTGGATATTTTATTTATTTAGTTGAAATTTAACCCTTCACCACTAAGCCAATGCTATTTGATAATTTTTTTTATACATATTGTCAAAATGTACTCTTACTTAGTACTAAAATATAAATGCGAACGTTTTATTTCACACTCTTTAAAATATAACTTCAAATTTGTAACCCTTCATTGACTAAAATATACTGGCATTTGATAAGGATCTTTCTTTTATACGTATATAAAAAAAACTAAGTTAAAGTTTGGAAAGTTTTATAATAGAATATCTAGCAATTTAAATCTTGATTTTAAAATAGAGTTTTGCACTTTCTATGATTTTCTTCCTTTTCTTTCTAAATAAATATTTATATAAAATAAATAACTTGATTATAAGAGTATAATGGCAGAAAGTTAAACGAAGCATTTTCAATTAAATTAATAAGAATTACCGCCGCCATTATATGTAATAACCCTACCACCCATTAAAGTATTTAAAGAAAAAAAAAAGCAATTAATGAAATATAATTTCACAAGACTCGAATACATAAATTTAAAAAAAAAACAGATATATATATAGAAAAGCATAAATATACATTGAATTTGCAAATTGCAAAGATATTTTAATAATTTAGGGGAACGTTATCGGTAACTAGATGAGTGGGTCAAAATGAGTTCATTTGATGTTTCCCTGCAGGTCTTCTCAGTTCTTCAAATTGGTTTTTCCATATTTTTGAGGGCAGATTTTTTTCATGGATACAGGGCAGATACTTTTGTTCTCTGGCTGGCTTACATGATTACGACTCCGACCTCAGGAACAGCTCAGGAGAGCGAAGACAAAAGAGGTTACTCCTGCATTTTTGCAGAGCAACACATTTCTGGATTTTTATTTATATGCCAAAAAATAGAGTGAAGCTTGAAGTAAGTACAGCAAGTAAGAGTTCGCTATATTGTCTAATTTTTCAGCAAAATTTCTTCCAACTAAATTCTTAAGATTTTCTCTCTGACCTTCAGAACTGGTTACCCGCAAGCATAAGACCAAGAAAAAAAGAAAAGTTCTTTATTTATACCCCTTTTCCATTATGTTTTTAATTTGCTAATTAGTAGCGAATCATGCCCATTATTTCAAATTTTTCCTGTTATCTATTTTTATCTAATTCAGAAAAATGTTTTACTAATTAAATTCATTTTCTTAATGGATTCTATTTAATTAAGAAATTCATCAAATTCTAACAAATATATTTTAAAAATAATTGCAATTATAATTTTAACTTTCTATATTTTATTTTATTAAATCTTTTAATTTAGGCAACTATTTGAGAAAACGATAAATTTAGTTTGAAAAAGAAACATACATTCACTGTGGTTGGACTTAGGGTCTTAGTTAGTCCACAGTGAAATGGTGAAGCCAGCATATATATATATGCACAGCTTCATATTTCTAGAACCCATTAAAAAAAACAAGTAAAAAAAAATGACTAAAGCTACGGTTTTGCAGAGAGAAGTAGAGTGATCCGGAAACAGCGCTCCTATTATACAGAATATTAGTGTATTTACATGAAATAATACTGATAAATAGATTATATTAATAAAAAAAAACCCGAAAGTTTATCATAATACTAATATATAAATTATATATATATATTAAAAGAGAAGTATATAATAATATTAATTAATATATTATAACAATGCCAATATTTACAAAACATACACACAAAAAAAACTGAAGCCTATCATAATATGATTTCATTGTTCATATGATGTGTCCTGGTTGTACCTTGGGGATCTTGTAAAAAAAAATTACTTTTGAATGGAGCACTCTATTTAAACTATTTTTTTTCAGTGGACCTTCCTCTATGGGCCTTGTTATTAGGTCTCTGAGTTGTGTTCACTTTATTACCATGTCTTCTATCAATTCTTTTACTAGAAGTCAAGTTGAAATTCCTTATTAATGGTGCTCTGTTCTTTAGCTGTCTCCCTCTTATGTGTTCTAATGATGAAAGTGGCTCATGGTTAGATCCCTTGGTCAGTGATTTTGGTATGGGTAAATGTGATTTCAAACTTAGAACTGTGCTGCCACTTGATAAAGTAGTTTGTTTTGCCTGACCTGCCATGGTGCATTTTGGAAATATCTCGTAATCGTTAAATTTATGAGTGAAACACTTGAAGTCAAGGTAACGTGTGCTCCGTCCTTCTATTTCTAATTCCATCTGGCCTTTCGTTTAATTTTGTGTTCATTGAAGATTAGTTGGTTCCTGTATGCAGCTTATATTGGTTGTCTCTTGGGTTTTACATTTGTGAAAATCTAACTTGTTGTTATAAAATGTAAACTTATTTTCCCTATAGTTTATTCCTGAGTCATGTCTTTCTAAGAAGTCCGACCCTAACAGTACATCATACATCAAGCCTGGCATTGTCTGAAATATATGTTTTACATTTGTTGTTCCTATCTTAATATTCAGTTCCAAACGATGTGTCCCTATGTTGGCTTTTTCTCCATTAGCCAATACAGCATAAGATTTTCTCGGTGAGATCGGTAGTACATGAGTTCCTACTGTTGCATCCCACCATTCTTTTGACACCAGTGACACTTGACTGCCAGTGTATATTAAAGCTGTAATTGGAACATCTTCTAACAGTGCTTTAATTGTGGGGCACTCTGAGAGTGGTGGTATGTGATCATCTTCCAGTTCGCACGTGAATGCTGATGCCACTCTTTCATTTCCCTCAATAATTTCCTCTGTTTCATCCTGGAGTTCTATCTGGGGTATGTAAATTATAGGACCCATATTTTTCTGGAATTTCTGTGTGTTTTGATCATCATCACAGCAGTTCCTGACATCCACCATCTGTATTTTGGGTGTGTCAATTCTTTTTCCTTTGTCTGCATGCTCTTTATTTAGGTTGTCAAAATCTATAGCAGTTAGTAAGTCTACCATCTCATCAATTCCACAATTGCGGCAGCCCAGCATCAATTGTTGTACATGGAGAGGCATATTGTACCTTATTGTCCGAATAATCTGCACCTCCGAAAAGTGGAAAGCAGTCAATGATTTTAACAAAGACACTTGCCGCAAGAAAAACTGGGTGTGAGTTTCTCCTTTTGAAGTGCAATACTTTTCTTGAGATATATGGTGCATTATTCCATCTTGCCTCTCTTCACTCCAAAAACTTTTAAATAAGGCAATGTGGTAATCTGCAAATGTTACTGGTTTGTTACTTATACAGTCCCACCAATTCCGGGCAGATCCATGTAAGTGATTAGCTGCAACTGATAAATTTTCAGCTTCTCTAAGTTCCTGGAACATGAACAGTTCTTGTAAACTTTGCAAGTGTGCCATGGGGTTTTCTCCTATGTCACCCCAAAAAGTTTTGATGTGGATAAATCTTGCCACAGTTGGATTGTCTGTTCTTTCTATGACTTTTACGCTTTCTTTATTCACCTTTTGAAGATTCTCATTTCTTGGCTGATTCTCTTGTGTTGTTTTAGCTTCATTGTTTCCCTCTTCTTTCATCCTGTTGATTTCTGCTCTATATTGTCTACATTCTTCTTTGCATTCTTCTACTTTTTGTAACATAGTTTCCATCAATTTCCGAACCCATTGTGGTTCCGGTGAATCTATGTCTCCTTCTGGACTATACATGTTTTCTAGAGAAAGAGAACAGATAGAAGAAATTTAAAAATATTTGGTTTGCTCTTATTTTTAGTGCTGTCTTTAAAATTATTTTTATTTTTCTACTTTTACTTTTCAAAATTTGCTTCACTCTCCCAACCATTCCTGCAACTGTCGTCCTTTTTTAAGCTGCCAGCTTTCTATCTATCTCTTATCCTATGCATAGTTCCTGCCCTATCCATGTTTATTTACTTATTTACTACCTGTTCTGTGTGTTATATATGTGACTATAACTATGTGTATTTGATATACACTTCAATAAAATATGATTACTACTGTGGGGGGGGGAATTCTACTTGCACCCATCTTTTCTCTGCTCCTTGTTTGATAACTCTGTCTCCCTTCCTAGCAAAAGAAAGAAAAATACATTAATATCTGATTTGGTTTTAATTTTCAACCGAACTGATTGATTTCACATCTTGTAAACTGTACTACTAATAGCAAACACAGAAAGTGCAAAAGAAAATATATAAACTTCTGTCATTCACTATATTTGTTTTCAAAACACACACACACACACACAAATTTCTTCTGATCATGAAATTCCTATTATTATTTCTCAGGGTCTATCTCTAAACAGTAACGCCACACTTGGGACACCAGATTATACAAAAAAAAAAAACTGTAACGGTAAGAAAAGTAGAGCTGCTTTAACCTAACCTAGAGATGCAGATAGAGGGGGTTCGAACTTCACCTATTCCTCTAGATTGCTACTAAGCGACTTACTTCCCAAACCTCACTAGAATTTAATCTTAATGTATGCCCGGTGGTCAGGGAGAGAAGAGACCACGAAAAGGAATTTTTACATATATAATGATCAGATGTACATACGTATGTTACAAAAGAAAACAATACTAAGTGGTTTTATTTATAGTGAATGAAAGATAACACAAACTTTTATTATTTACATTAAAAGAATTCATACAATGTTTTATTAATAGTGTCACAGGCTATTTTCACTGCAACCGGATAGACATATTTGAAAGATCCATTGATCGTAATGATAAGAACAGACAAAATTTTACATTATCATTTCTTTCTTTAAAATATTCCAGCCAATGGAAGTGTTATGTAAAAGAAATCAAGAGAGAGAGAGCGATGATTCATTAACTCTGTGGTTGGAGAACATAGAAATAAATAGGTGGTCAAACTCAACTAAACACTTTGGACAGGTTTAAATCACCACCCTACTTATGATTTAAGAAGAATGATAAAGTGACCCCAGCAGGAATTTTCAGCTATAATTGAAACATTTCGATGATATTTTGAGAAAGATTTCCTAATAAATATAAATATATAAGACCATGCACACAGGTGATAGCATATAGTGGGCTGTGAGGCTCGAGACATAACAGTTACCAAGAGGTTACCACAAGACCGGATAGCTCTCCGTCTCTAAACTAGGTTAGAGAGAAAAATGGAATCCGTTCGCTAAACGCGTGACCCGGATTCAGGATTGGAGTTTTTGTTGCTTATGTCCAGTTACGTACATTTAAGGAACTGAGATCGACATGAGATCCCGAACAATTTATTTATTTTTCAGAAGGTCCGAATGTAGGAATGTTAACCTAAGCAAACTTGGCAAAAGAAGCACTGTATTTTATGCTGAGCGGCCCAGTAGATCACCCGAGGCATGATACCATATAAATACGGTCAACGACCTTTAAATTTAAAAAAAGAAACCCTCTGCAAAATATATATCTTAGGAAAGCTCAACTATCACTGAAAATCCGCAGAAAAATTGTAACTTCACCTTTATAAAATTTGAATTAATAAAAAGAACAAGTGGGCGGATATTTTATTTATTTAGTTGAAATTTAACCCATTCACCACTAAGCCAATGCTATTTAATAATTTTTTTTATACATATTGTCAAAATGTACTCTCTCTTAGTACTAAAATATAAATGCGAACGTTTTATTTCACACTCTTTAAAATATAACTTCAAATTTGTAACCCTTCATTGACTAAAATATACTGGCATTTGATAAGGATCTTTTTTTTATATGTATATAAAAAAAAACTAAGTTAAAGTTTGGAAAGTTTTATAATAGAATATCTACAATTTAAATCTTGATTTTAAAATAGAGTTTTGCACTTTCTATGATTTGCTTCCTTTTCTTTCTAAATAAATATTTATATAAAATAAATAACTTGATTGCGGGAGTATAATGGCGGAAAGTTAAACGAAGCATTTTCAATTAAATTAATAAGAATTACCGCCGCCATTATATGTAATAACCCTACCACCCATTAAAGTATTTAAAGAAAAAAAGAAAGCAATTAATGAAATATAATTTCACTAAGACTCGAATACATAGATTAAAAAAAAACAGATATATATAGAAAAGCATAAATATACATTGAATTTGCAAATTGCAAAGATATTTTAATAATTTAGAGGAACGTTACCGGTAACTAGATGGGTGGGTCAAAATGAGTTCATTTGATGTTTCCCCGCAGGTCTTCTCGGTTCTTCAAATTGGTTTTTCCATGTTTTTGAGGGCAGATTTTTTTCACGGATACAGGGCAGATACTTTTGTTCTGTGGCTGGCTTACATGATTACAACTCCGACCTCAGGAACAGCTCAGGAGAGCGAAGGCAAAAGAGGTTACTCCTGCATTTTTGCAGAGCAACACATTTCTGGATTTTTATTTACATGCCGAAAAATAGAGTGCAGCTTGAAGTAAGTACAGCAAGTAAGAGTTCGCTATATTGTCTAATTTTTCAGCAAAATTTCTTCCAACTAAATTCTTAAGATTTTCTCTCTGACCTTCAGCACTGGTTACCCGCAAGCATAAGACCAAGAACAAAAGAAAAGTTCTTTATTTATACCTTTTTTCCATTATGTTTTTAATCTGCTAATTGGTAGCGAATCATGCCCGTTGTTTCAAATTTTTCCTGTTATCTATTTTTATCTAATTCAGAAAAATGTTTTACTAATTAAATTCCTTTTCTTAATGGATTCTATTTAATTAAGAAATTCATCGAATTCTACCAAATATATTTTAAAAATAATTGCAATTATAATTTTAACTTTCTATATTTTATTTTATTAAATCTTTTAATTTAGGCAACTATTTGAGAAAACGATAAATTTAGTTTGAAAAAGAAACATACATTCACTGTGGTTGGACTTAGCATCTTAGTTAGTCCACAGTGAATGGTGAAGCACAGCTTCAATATATATATATATATATATATATATATATATATATATATATATATATATAAAAATATATATATATATATATATATATATATATATATATACAGTATTATTTTTATATATATGAAGTTAAAAGTATATCTAAAAAATGTGTACGAAGTTAAAATTACAAATATGAGCTATGAATGACTTACAAACTTGAAAAAAAAAATGAATTGGGTGTTTCAAAAATGCATCTAGAGTGAGAGAGATTGATCTGTCTTCTGGGATGGATGGATGTGATATGATTGAGATAAGGGGAAAGATGGAGTGAGATAAAGTTTGAAAATATACAAATAATGTAAAAGAATTATATTAAACATTGCTAATACTTAAAAAATTATAATGCACAAAACTATTTCATTTTATATAGATTGTAACCTTCCTTTCTAGTTTTTCATTATATTTCTCTACCCTACCTTCTATTTGTACCCTCTACTATACTAGCTCAATAATAAAACATCAAGTATAAAAACAATAAAGTATAAGACTTTTTATGGAGTTTGAAACTTGCTAAATATTAAAACATAAGATAGACTTTAGGGACAATTACAAGAGTGGTTTTAACATTGAGAAGCACGCAACTTTACACCACTAACACCAGACCAATTTTCCCAGGGTGTTATAAATCTCCAAACAGTGCAATCCACAATTAACTTAGTGAGTTAAGTTTATTACTATAGGCCTCACATATGGCATTATTTTAAGCCATTAAAGGAAGACACACTGGACATAAAAATCTATTTTATATTTTTTAAAAAGGAGATCAAACTAATATCCATTAGTTATATTTTCTGATCACTCTTTTTGGTATCAATATCTATAAGAATCAGCAACATTTGCAATCAATAAAGTATCTTTATAAAGTCTGAATAACATGGACTTCATGTGCCACTCTCCCTATTAGAGAGAGAATACTTAAAAGGATCTCTATAGAGACATCCACCTACAGTTTCCTACAGCATATTACAAGTTCAAGCTCAGTAAACTTAAATTCTCAAGATGAGTGGCATACAGGAAAAATAGACCATTACAATTTATAATTTATATTTGCTGTGAAGTGAAATGAGTGGATACTGTAAACCAAATGCTATTTTTACTTAATAACTATTTTATTATATTAAATAAATAAATTAAATAAATACACCAATTATCATTTTAAACTTAAATGACATATATTTCTTTTAAGCACACTTATTAATGTGTGACCAAATCCATGCTAAACGTCTTTCTAGATTACTAGACAAGGATCAAACCCGATCCATGCACGTTACGATGTTTGTAAAGCTTTTCACCTCCCATTTTATCTACATTTAAATTTTAGGCCAGTAAATAATTTATTAAAGTATTAATTTTCTATTAAATATTTTATTATAAATATTAGAGGGACCCAGATATATATATAGTTACAGACGGAAAATTTTTACAAACATATATAAATTTTTAATATGATATTTTTTTTAAGTATTTTATTCTGGAGATTTGCTTTCACAATAAACCTTATTAACATTCCATAGTGTTAAAAAAAAAGAAAATCCATTAACAAAGTGGTAATTGATTGATTTTCTAATTAAAGTAAAATTAAAATAGAAAAGATAATTTGAAATATAAATTTTGTAAATCTACATTTAATTAAAAATAGATTTGAAACAATTAGATCATTGCGTTTATCGGGAGAGTTGATCTCAAGAAGACAATACAAATATACTTTAGGTTGATAACTGTGGTCATTGGTAATCCAACATAGTCAGTTAGCCTGGTGCATATGAAAAAGAGAATTTCCCAAAAATAGTTGAAAAAGATATAAATAGACAAAGAGAACAATAGAGGAGCCAGTCACAGTTTTTGTCAGTGATTGCCTGGCAAATCCATGTCAGTCAAATTTTTAAATAATGATTAAAATGTTCCAAAGCATGATAGCAGAGTAGACAGCATCAACCTGCCCATCTTCCATGACCTAAATATGACCATCAAAATACTATAAGCCAGAGAAACCTCATAAAAATGAACTATTGAACTCTCTTATTCAATTCACAGCTAGCTATGCCTGTGTGAAAATTCACTTTTCATCATGGGATTCAAACTTCCACATAGACTAATAATAAATTAGATATGTTTCCAATTTGTTAATTTCTAATCGCCTAATTTATTCTTCTAAAACTCCAGTGATCCAGTAATGTAAATCCTGCTAATTTTTAATATCTTCTAAAATGTAATCCTCATAATGTAATTTAAAATGTAACTTAATATTCTGTAAACTATGTTTGCTATTATTTAAAATTTAATGTCTTTGCTCTCCTTTTATCTATTTAAAATCATGCCTCTTAATGCTAAACTTCCTTCTAATTGTGGTTTAGAAAATATTATTAATAATTACTTAAATGAAATTAATATATGCCAATTTTGTTCCATCTCGACAAAAGCTTTCTTTAAATAAATATTTTGCTGCCTATTTCCTGACCAACATTTGTCGGTAAATAAAAATAAGTAATTCTCTAGCTCTAAAGATTTTGGAGCAACCTTTGTTTTGTCGAGATGAAACCATTTTATATTATCTGTCTTTTTTTATATTTATATATACATGGTTTAGTTGTGGGGAAGATGCTAGATTCAAGCATGAATTTATTTAGTTTAATTATTTCATTTTTAAAGAATAAAAGGGAGGGGGTTTATAAAGTTATATTCATGTTAAATAATAGGAGAGAAATAAAATGTCATTTGAAATGTTAGTGGAATTTTGTGTTGAAGGGAGAGATGTGTCACTCATTACCGATATTCATAATAATAATTAATGCTTATTTTATTCTCATTGGTCTGATTTTGGTCAATCCATATAACATTTGTGTAATCTTTAGCTCAACACAATTCTATATTTAAATGCTAAAATATATTTTCCAGTACTCATATTTTGCCTTGCCGACATTTGGCTTGATTACTTGTCTTTTGTTCTTTGTGATCACTAGATCAAAACTAGACCACATGATAATTTCACTGGCCATCTTATCAGGATATGAAAGCCAAAATGGGAAGAACCTGAGCAAGCTAAGCTCAGCTAGCCTTAGTGATTCTCATTCTTTCACCTGAAATATTTTAGATTTGCCAATGGTGTAGACCATTCTCTCTTTATTTTTTGGCGTCACAGGAATGGGGCAAGTGAATTGAGTCTGTTTTGGTAATGTAACATCAAATTCTGGGATTTGTTCACTTTTCTTTGTCTCAGCACATCATGACAGATTGACCACTATCTGATTAATTTATGTATTTTAAATCTTGAAATATTTATTTGCGAATATCGCAATCTATTTATATTTTAAATGTGTCACTCTCTCTGACACTAATTCCTATAGTTTGAGTTAATAATTTCTCTCTTAAAATAAATTCAATCATAATAAAATTATGTTTAAAATAGCTCTTTAAAATATCTATCTCTATATCTTAGACTTGAGCGGGTGTCTCCCATAAATCGCTAATCGTGACATGTGTTAGATTGACATATAAATTATACTGCTCCCTTGCCAGAGGCATAATAAATGGCAGAATAGAAATTTGTGTTAAATAATACATAAAATAAAAACAGAGACATTAGATAAATTATAAAAATGTTTTATTAAATATATATTTGTGAAATTAAGCTACCTGTGGTTCATCTCTATCGCTTTATTCTAAAATTAGTATTTTCTAATTAATTATTGTGCTGCTATCTGATGACTCAAGGTCAACACATACCATTTTATATTTAAATAGATAGTCTAATTAAAGTTAGTAATTAGAGTTAGACATACGAATTAGTTGAGGCTCATGCTCCACCATTGATGCTAGTGGGCCAGAGTGTGGAAAAGATTAATTGCTTGCCTCAAAAATGTTGTTAATTAGTTTGCAGATTTAGAGAGTGGGTAAACAGGGCAGAATGCATAAATATTCTTTATCTTTGATCTTGTGTATGGTTGGGTTTGAGGTACTTTTATCTAGGCTGTGAATCGTGTTGAGTTAACATACAATTTTGACTGGTGTAATTGATCTACTTGAAAAAAAACCTTTACTGTCAGCCTGGTTTTTCTTATATTTTTTAAAAAAAATTAATACTCCAGATAAATCTTTTAATTATTTAATAAAATAAATTCCTAATCAAACCACATACAATATATATATATTCTTGAATCTAACTTTAATAAAACCACATACAATATATATATATTCTTGAATCTAACTTTAATAAGAGAAAAATAACAAAATTCTTTCCTCTTTAACAAAAGAAAATATGTGAACCGGTAATCAAAAAGAAAATTCTTTGATAACTATTTTAGTTTTACAAAATAATAAAAAGCAAAACTTAATTTTCACTTTTTAGCATTTTAAATAGATTAAACAAAATGAAATATATCAATTTTTTTTGTGATACAAAAAGAAAATAATATGATTTGTACATCTAAAACAAAATTCTTCAAATATATATTTTATTATACATGAATTATACATTAAAACAGGCAAAACTCTCCATACAGCAGTGCCACTCAGTACAGGCCAGAGTAATCAATGGATGCCAGAAAACTTGTGATGAATTATACATACCATATATGTGTATATATTATATCTACAAACATATTTTAAATCTGAATTTATGTTTGTTTATTTTAAAATATTTCTTTAGTTTTTCTTTTTTGGGATTACAATTTAAAAGGGCTAGCTGAGATAAACTTGTGATGGTTTTCTACCATTATCATTCCATTACAATATATATATTATAATGGTCGGGTGATCAAAGAGTCTTACTGTATCTGTACTACAGGGTGCCACCAGGCTATTTGAACCTGGAAAATTTATATAGTAGGCAGATACATGCTGTTAAGATCTAATTTTTACATATGTTTTATTCTGACCATCAGCCCATGTAACTAGCTCAGTGAGACACAGAGATTTATAAAATATAAATTCTTATTTAAAAATATTTTTAATATAAAAAAAAATAAAAGAAGCCACTGCCAGTAATAACACACACAAACATTTATTAAACATATATAAGATTTAGAATCATTTTAGTATCACTTTATTTTAAAATTTAACTTACATTTTGACTTTTATTTAAGAATTTAATTTACATTTTAACTTTTATTTTAGAAGTTCACACAAATGAATTTAATATTTTATTAGAGTGTCGAGTATGAATAGACTATATAGATTGCATTTGAAAAGAAAATATTCTATCCCTGATTTAACCTTAGGCCAAAAGTTTGCAGTCAAACCAACATCAATCTATCTGATATATCAATGTATTCAATGCAGAATGAATACGATAGCACAATACTATACTGTCAGAAATGCACATCTGAACGGCATGTTATAGAGAAGAAATTGTCTCTCGTCCAGTACAGGAATGTTATATCTGTCTGGCGAGAAGAAAAATAATAAAAAAAAAACTCCATAGGAAGGAATTGTGGTCTTTTTTACCATTTTACTATCCCATTCCATAGGCTAAAGGGGTGATCCAAGGAGAAGGGAATACACCTGTTTCCAATGGTCTGTATGAAATGGGCCTTATTTTGCCCAAGTGTGGCATAACATGTGATCCTGCACGTAGCAGACCTTCATACTACATTTACTAATTACACCAATATATCCAATCGATTAACCCAATTTAACTATGAAACAAATAACCTAAGATTCACCCTCCCTTAAACTAACATAACTTTATGAATATATGCAGCCATTCATGCCTGACTTAAATTTAACATAATAAAAACTTAAAAGAATGAAACAAATAACTTAATGAGAATGACTTAAAAAAATGCATCAAATAAAATTAGTTATTAATAATAATTTACATTGGCCAGATAGGATTATATTTCTATTAAATACTGAAAAGGTTTTGGAATTAAAGCTTACTGTTTTGAAAATGTTCATTAGTTATATAGTTCTTACTATTTTAGAAAAGTTCATTCTTTACAGTTACTTGCAATTTGGGATCCAGCGTTAATTCTCCTGATGTCCTGTGGTCCACAATATAGAAAACAATTGGTCATTTCTCTTTTTTTTTTTTTAGCAAAACTGAAGGGATTGAAGAGTGCATCTTTTAAATCTCTTTTCCTTCAACTGTCTCTGCACTAACACATATAGCACACCTCTGCTTTCATATCTCTTCCTTTTTTTAAATTATTTCCAAACTTTTCCTTTTATTGTAAACTTTTGGATCCAGTGGACATTACATCATAACAATGATGGTCTTTTCGTTGAGGTCTGTTTCCCGAGGGATTTCTTTTATTGGCCATTCTGTTACCATTGTTTTTTCTCTCCTATCTGACCTTTAATTATACATTTTGAAATGCCCAAAGACTAGTTCACTTGGACTAATTAAAATAATGATTTCCATTTTATACAATAGAATTAATTAAGCATTTATTTTATATAGCGTAGGTTTACAATTGTATACATTCAAATATCAGCCTTTTAAGTTAATTGTGCATACGCTTTGCGACTGTTAATAATAAATGAATACATTCTCACCAATACAAGATATAGTATTTATGCAGGAATAAAAAAAATCCTCTTATTCCAACAACTCAAATGCTTATATATGAGCAAATCTGAAATACTGGCAAGTAAAGTGTGAGGATGGAACCATCACTTTAAATTACTATATACGATGTCTGAATGAATGACATGGATGAAATTGTCTAGAATTTACTAACCATCATTCCAACTGACGTTTAGTAAATTCTAGACGATTTCACCCACATCATTCATTCAGACATCGTATAAAGTAATTTAAAGTGACGGTTCCATCCTCATGATTTACTTGCCAGTACTTCAGATTTGCTCATATATAAGCATTTGAGTCATTGGAATAAGATGATTCCTTTTATTCCTGCATAAATACTATATCTTGTATTGGTGAGAAAGCATTCATTTATTATTAACACTCGCAAAGCGTATGCACAATTAGCTTAAAAGGCTGATATTTGAATGAATAGAATTAATTAAATTTATCTTTATATCTTGTTAAGTTTTTGTTGAAATTTAGTTTTAAAACTTTTTCTTTTTTTTTATAAAGTTTTATTTTAATAATTTTTCATTTGTGCGATTTTATATATATAAAGTTTAGATGACTTTTAATTTTCAATTTTTAATTCTTAAAAAAAAAAAAGTTTTTATTTGCGAACTTTTATTTTTAATGTCTAATTTTTTACAAAAAAATAATGTAATGGCGTGTGTATATGATTCAAAGCACCATCATAAAAGCATCACTGATTTTACTGAGCATAGAAAACGAGCATCAGTAACCAATATAATTACTAAAAGGTGATAAATATAGCACTACCAACAAGTAATCAAAAATAGTCTGAGTAGCAGCAGCTAGTTCATCAACAGTCATCTTTTGTGACTAGATTTAAAAGAAATATATTCTAAAATTTTAGATTAATTATCATATAGTCAATACCAAACTTAGGCATAACATTATAAAAGAAATCAATATTTCATCTGGATACACATTATTTCATGCTGAAATAATTACATTAATAAATGCATCAAGATTCCAGGATCATTATATCAATACTGATTATCATGAATGCTCTAAACTCTCTTGTATTTTGAGTGTACTTGCCATCACTATAATTGTAGTAATCATAAAGTGTGAAAACTTTAAAAGTTCATCTAAATAATTCTAAACAGAAATATATAAATATCCATTTGTAAACATATATATTTTGCATATTATTCTGAACTAGGTTTGGAATTGCAAGGATCCTGGTAATTGTGAACAAGATGAAATTCACTGGGAAAATTTAAAATAATGATTAATACCTTTATTAATTAGTAATAAATTGAAAGGTTGCTAGTCTTTCACATGCGCCTACTGTTGTTTCTCAGACAGCCAATCAGATGTTAAACAGCAGTCTGAATGAATGATCAGGCCTTGACACATGACAGAGATTTTGATAAAAAAAGGATGGTACCACCCTGAAAAATGTAATAAATAATCTATAATACAAGTAAAACATTCTGATTTTGACTATTTATAAATAGCTGAAAATATTTCAATAGATTGAAATAAACAATGAAATTTGTAAAAATATATACATAAGTAGTTTATAAATCAATTATTTTATATAGCGCAATGTTTTATAAACTGTAATAGTTAAACAGCATTAAGCTGTGCAAATGCACTTTGCAGATTTTAACTATAAAGGACTGAATACAAACACCTCAAACACATGATAAAGTCTTTTCCCAAAGACTTTATCATGTGTTTGAAGTGTTTGTATTCAGTCATTTATAGTTAAAATCTGCAAAGCACATGTGCACAGCTTAATGCTGTTTAACTGTTATAAGTAGTTTATGTAACACACCCATCTATATATGTAAACAGATGTGCATACATTGCAATACAACATATTCCAAACATTAATAAGCTCATAAATAGTCTACATTAATAATATATAAATGATTAAATGGCAAATATTTATATAATATGTGTGCATATTTTTCCTCTAATATAAAATAAAATCTTTTAACTATTAATTTTAATTATTTTTATCTTGTAAATCAAATGATTATTACTTTTAATTGTAAACAAAGGTTTTTTAAAAATAATATATATTATTTTTTTGAAAGGCTTCTTAAAAGTTTTTTTTAATTTTTGTCTTCTTCTTGCAAATTTTAAAAAATATTTTTATTTGTCATCAGCTCTAATAACCGAGAGTTATTGTAAAAAAAATAATTTAAAAAAAAAACAAAACATAAACCAAGATAAAATAACTCCATGGAACATTTTTTTCCATTCTTAACACTATATTTAATATTGTAATATATGATATAATTACATTTCCATACTCTGCTATTCTACATAGTAATGTAAATTAATTCTCATACAGAGTTTAAATATAATTTTTTTAATAATATAATTACAAAGTATACTTTCGATATTTTCATGTCATATTCATAACCAATCTACTGAGAACATTAATTTTTTGCTGATTTGAAATACTATTACTTTTTTGGTTCATTATGTATTCATTTTGTGTAATGAACCATAGCTCATTTTATATTTGTGATAATCTCTCTCTTCACATACAACTCTAACAGCAATTGGATAACAGCTATGACCATATTCTCTCTCATGATTAAGAAATATGGATGAATTAGATGTTTTAGGCTTAATCTTATAATTCTTATACATTAATGAGTGTTGAGTCATTCTGGTTCTAGGATTTTCCTTAGCGTCCCCATAATATATATAAGGACAGTCTTTTTGGCTGCAGATTATGGCATTGATCATATTGGGCTGGTCCAGTGTTAACATTTTGTCCTTTATATTGTTAATGAGTTTAAATTTATGGGAGTTCTGAATTTGATGTTAAATTTGCCTAAGTGTATTTGTCACAATCAAAATTATCCCCAATTCACAACTCAACTAGACTATCCAAAAGAAATAAACTCTAAAACACTACCAATGGTTTCACTGCTACAAGAAGACTTCTCAAGCATAAAGAACTACAAAATAACAACATATTTAAACTAAACATTATCCACAATTCCAATTCCTATACACCCTTAATATTAAAAGAACTTTTAAATAAGTTAATTGCTTCAGAATCAAATTTTTAATAATAAAGATTCTTTAATTATTCTTTTTATTTAATTTCTCTCAAAGAAGACAACCTTAGTTTCATCAAAATTAATAGTGTGGCCTGTATCTTTTTCATTGATATATAAAGCAGAACTAAGATATTTATTTCTAACCTACTTTTATGTACCTTTATTCTTTCATTTAAACTCAAACTTCTATTACCTACATATACATTTTTACAAACACAAGGGATAATATATACTACTCCAGGAATAGTCTTTCTATCAAAAATGTTCTTTGTATTATTTAGTAAATTATTCAAAGTAATACCCCTTTTCCAAACAGTTTTCTTATTCCTAAACAAATTACTATTTTTACATACAATTTTACAAGAAAACAATTTAAATGGCAAAAAAAATAAATTTTTGATAGACAGCCTATTTCTGGAGAGTGTATATTATCCCTTGTTTTTGTAAGAAGGTATATATAGGTCAGAGTAGTTTGAGCTTAAATGAAAAAATAAAAATATATAAAGGAGAGTTAGAAATAAATATTTTCATTCTGCTTTATATATCTATGAAAAAGATACAAGCCAGACTATTAATTTTGATGAAGCTAAGGTTGTCTTCTTTGAGCAAGATTAAATAAAAAGAATTAAAGAATCTTTATTATTAAAAATCTATGATTCTAAAGCCATTAACTTATTTAAAAGTTCCTTTAATATTAAGGGTGTATAGGAAATAAGTGGAATTGTGGATATTATTTAGTTTAATTGTGTTGTTATTTTGTAGTTCTTTACACTTGAGAAGACTGGTTGTAGCAGTGAAACCATTGCTTAGCGTTTTAGGGTTTATTTTCTTGGGTAGACTGTTTGAGATATGAATTTGGATAATTTTGATCATATATGTATATATATTCATTCAACTGTTTACAAACTATTACAAACAATCATTAAATCTGCAGAAGTACTTTCGGTTAATTTCTTAAACTTGCCTCAACTGCCATTAAATTTAAAAAAACAAAAAACAAAAGCGGAAGCAAGTGTGATCAATTCAAATCCCATGAATCTCATATTTTAATGTTAGCAGCTTGTTGATTTATTAAATGCATTTTATTCCTGTTTATAAAAATTGCCTCTTTAATTTTTCTTTTACTATGGTTTTTCTCTTCATGAAGAATTTTCACATTTTCAAAATCAAATTTAAATTTATATTTATATGTTTTTTCATGATCAAAGAAAACTGAAGAAGACATTAAATCATCATTATTTTTACTTTTTACATGCTTATATAACAATTCATGCTCTCTCAATTTCTTCTCAATACTGCACCTAGATTCACCTATATATGATAGCATACAATCACAAAAAATTTGATATATGACATATATCCAAAAAAAAGTAATGTCATATATCAAATTTTTTGTGATTGTATCCATCATATATAGGTGAATCTAGGTGCAGTATTGAAAAGAGATTGAGGGAGCATGAATTGTTATATAAGCATGTAAAAAGTAAAAATAATGGTGATTTAATGTCTCCTTCAGTTTTCTTTGGTCATGAAAAAACATGTAAATATAAATTTAAATTTGATTTTGAAAATGTGAAAATTCTTCCTGAAGAGAGAAACCATAGTAAAAGAAAAATTAAAGAGGCAATTTTTATAAACAGAAATAAAATGCATTGAATAAATCGACAAGCTGTTAACATTAAAATACGAGATGCATGGGATTTGAATTGATGATGTTTGCTTCCACTTTTTTTTTTTTTTTGAATTTAATGGCAGTTGAGGCAGGTTTAAGAAATTAACTGAAAATACTTCTGCAGATTTAAGGATTGTTTGTAATAGTTTGTAAACTGTTAAATTTATTATTTCAATTATAATTACAATTTTGTTTTTAATTAACAGACATTTTATTTATTTTATATATATATATATATATATATATATATATAAAATAAATAAATCTACTCTGTTCATATATATATATATATATATATATGAATGAATGAAGTAGATTTCATTTGTCTGTATTTACATACATATATAAAACAGCATAAGTATAAAGTATAATACTAAAATATTAAGATCAATAGGCTACACTCCCATATAGATTGCCAGGCAAGCAGTCTGCTTCAATATATTAACTTTGAAACATCACAGAATCATTTCTTTGGAAGTTCAAACTTGACTGATATGTAAATTAGCAGCTATCCTTACTTTATGAAGCTCTTAACCCTCTACATTATCTCTAATTAAAAATCAGTTAATCTGAATTCATTATTTATAATAGATATGAAGGAAATTAAAAGCAGATAAGAGAAAATATGTTTTCCATTTTAATTAATAAAAACAAGATAATTAATATTGTTCTATTTTTTTAAAATTTACATTAATCTTTTAATTAAAAACAAATTTTTGGATTACAGAATTTCTATAATGTAGAAAGAAAAAATTATTTTTGTTTTACAGAAAAGTTTTTTTTTTTAAGATTATTGTCAAAATCAGAAGTAAAATAAAATAATTGCATTAAAAAGACTTTTTTAATATTTGATTTTAAATAATTTACAGCACTTTAAAAATATCAAAAAATATTATTACTTAATAAGTATTTAAGCAATTTCAGATTTTGTTTAAAAAAATATGTATGTATAGTTTGACTGTTAAATTCTATTTTTCTTTTTAAGCTTTAAATATATATGTGCACATAGTCTATATTGTATGCCATAAGAACATTCTATCTCAACATATATTGTCTTAGAAGATTTGTCAATTTAAAATTTTTTAATAGTATAAAATTTATAATCTCACACCATGAAACATATGGATAAAGACATATCAAAAAGCAAATGGTCACTTAGATGCAATTCTAGAAAAATCAGCCACCATCAACTTCACCATTTTAATTTATATTTTATGTGCAGAAATTATTACAATTTAATTTATAAGTGCTATATTTCTTGATGCATTCATTTGATTGTCTTTAAAGAAATTCATTAATGATTATTAGCTAAATCATGGGAGAGGAAACCAATCTTCCAGATATGTGTCATAGGTATTAATTTGTTTGCCTTCACTCATCAATAAGTATTTTAAAGGCATAGGTTTATATAAAAATAAGCTCTAAGCATAGATGATTCATCTGTTTTTAAAACACTTATTGGTGGGTGAGTGCATGCAAATTAATAGCAATAGCACTGATTAAAAGATTGGTTTCCTTTAACATGATTTACATATATAAATCACTAATATATTAATGACTGTTAAGCTAAAAATTATTATTTAATCTTAGCTAAGATATAAAGTTTAAAATTATTGAAAGATTAATGTAAATCAATTATTAACTTAGATATACTATAAAACTTTCGGTTGTTTTCTCATCTCTGGTGTTCGCCTCAAGATGTCGCTATTTCTAGGTCAATTCCTAGAAATATATCATTTCACCAGCATTCACCCAACAAAGAGGAAATTTTCTATGCTATAAATGTAGAAAAAGAGTCCTCATGTTATGTTGGGTGGCGACAGAAGCCAACATAAAGAGACTTCTTTCTATGGTAAAACACAGAAAGAGTTCCTGATGACGGCTGCTGGTTATGGCTTTTTTTCTATGCTAAAAGCAAAGAGAAATGCCTTTATTGGCTGCCGTAGTTGATTTTGTTATTCATTTTATCGTAATCTTCGAATATCTATTATCTCTGTAGTTTCGTGTGAGAGTGTGTGTATTTGAGCCAGTCATAGTTTTTTAAAATTTGATTAGACATATTTTTTTTAATGTGCTGTAACTTACTTTAGTGTTGTAAGTTTATTAATAATGATGTGAAGCTTCCATGAGGAATGTGTAACCCTCAAAAAGTTATTGGAAAGGGTACACACCAGCATTTATTTGACAATCATGCGACAAATAATGTTCTCACGAGAATTCGTTCAATAACAAGTAAGATGGTTGCCGCTGGCGCCTCTAATTCAGGAGTATTTGAAGCTGTGGGAATTGCCATCAACTGAAGCCAGTGCTGTGGCATATTTGCAAAAATAAAAATATCCTGTTAAAACAGAAAAAGTGTCTTTGTGGTGAGGAAATGCGAATTCATGCTAATAAAGATCTGTTATGTCCGCCAGTTCTGTATAATACTCACTGGCAAACAATCTATGCAGTAAGTTAACCTTGCTCTGCCTGTATATGCATACAAGAATCATAATCCCTGAGACTAATGCTGGTAGAATAAGAAAAGCAGATTTAATTACAATACACTAATATATACATGTTTACACGAATACATTAAACAATCATTATACATTTAGATCAATAAAACCTGAAGATATACCAAAATAAGAAGAATAAAGATCTATGCAACCTACTTTATAGTCCCTATATGCTGACTCTTGGATGTTCAGAGGCCAGCAGTCCACTACCGTGCTAAATAAGCGATGTTCAGCACCTTTCACAGTTCATCTGCATCAAGTAGAACTCCCAGTTTGCTGATGCTTTACACTTGCACTCATTTCGCCAGTTCTGATTTTTCTGGATTTGATGGGTCAAATCTTGTCCATCCATCTGTCCTGGTCGGATCAGTCCCTCCCAGTTTACTTGCAGAAGCAGATTTAGACTTACCTTTTACTTTGATTGATTACCCCTTTTGCAGCCCGATTACTTTTTTAATTATTCATCTTGTTGATCTGCAAAGTTCCTTCGTTAATTAACCTTCCTATCTCAAAGGATTTTTTTTTTTTTTTTTGATGTTTTACAAAATAACACAGCTATTCAAGTCTAAGATGATTTTAAATTAACAAAGTATTTTTTTTATCTTCACGTATCTATATAACTTGCGTATGTATATGCGACAATTGATACACGTACATACGATTCAATATTAAATCCCCATTTACAACATTTACTATTATTATTTTGTGTGTATTTTAATTATACACCTACATAACAATACTTCCCCCCAGTTTAAAGATTATTTGTTAGTCTTCGAACTTAACATAGAATCATTTAATTAAATATTTGGGATGGTTTATTTTCCTTTTGAGTTGTTGCCGTGAATTCTTTTCCATTTGTAGTGATGTATGTGTATCATTAAAACACACACAAAATCATAAGAGTAAATGTTGTCTAAATTACATTATTTTTTATAGATTTATAATTACGTATTGCTTTTTAATAAAATTATTGATTTACTCTTGAAAAAAAAAATACCGTAACTTTAAAAAAACACACATAAAGTAAAAAAAATATTAGAAAAACACCATAACTTTAAAGACACACACACAAACTCAAAAACAATATAAGATTAATAAACATTTACTTATTATGTATTGCTTTATAATAAAATGATTGATTTACTCTTGAAAAAAATACCGTAACTTTAAAAAGACACACATAAAGTCAAAAAAAAAAAATTAGAAAAACACCATAACTTTAAAGACACACACACAAACTAAAAAAACAATATAAGATTAATAAACATTTACAAAAATGAAAGACTAACATCATATAATAGTATTAGTTACTAGAATATTTTATTACAAATCTAATAAATCAGATCTTTTTATATCAAATCAATCACAGGTCCGGCCTGGAATCGTTATATGTATATGTTTTTGATTAGCATCAACGCCATCCCGCGGCGAACACCAGGGATGAGAAAATTACCAAACTTTCAATCTCCACACACACGGAAAAGCCCTTAATCCCCAAGAAAATATTTTTACCTGAATCAGTGATAATTATTTAGCCTAAGTTTTTACCCTCCACATTTCATCATCATCATAATTCAACATTTAAATAAGTAGATGATGTTAATTAAAATGTTAATAAGTTTACAATAAGCAACACTTTAAAACTTAAGTAGTTAATTATTTTATTTAAAAATAACTTGTAGATTCTGTAGGATTTTAGTATCTTGCCTTCCCCCATTTATCAATTGACAATCTTTGCATTGTAATTAATAATGAGTAAACTTCTCTCTACCAACCAATATTGAATAGATAAATGGTTTGGTTATGAGCAGCTACCTAAAGAAACGATTTTTAAGATGTTTGTGATTTAAAAAAGTTGTCAAGCATTGTTAGCCGAGAGGTCACCACAGTTGCCTTGCAAACAAGTAGTTGGTTGCAGACTGTTGTGGGTTTGTGTCCCGGCCGATGCTAGGACATATGAAAAAAAAAAGTTGTCAAGGTTCATCCATTTCAAAATTGTACTTCAATTACATATCTATGTCAAGCTGTTTTTGGATCAGTAGAGGTCTTTTTTGATTTTGTTTGGATCCAATATGCTACTAAAATATTTGACTTAAACCTGATTTGTGGATGAATTTACAGTGATAGTTAAGTTTTTCACTATTTTATTAAAATTTTAAAGTAAGTACTCTATAAGTATATCATTATTCATTTTTTAAATATATATTGTAATTACGATATATTTTGATTTGCACTACATAATTCTAAGTTATTTTTTATTCAGTGATTAAAATAAACTTTAATGTAAATAGCTTAAATTTATTATAAAAAGATAACTTTGATTAAATACTGACTATTAAAAATATGTTTTTAACTTCGTAAAAAAATCGATTGGATGAAACTAAAAATGAACAATTTACAAAAAATCATTCATTCTATCTTATGTTGCAATAAATTGATTAAAATATTAAATTTACTTAGCATACTGTATACGTACAATATGGATTGAATCTGAATCAGTTAAATAAAAAATTTTTCATGTCAAGATTAATATTTTTTTAAAGAAGCTGGTTCTTACTTAACCTTACCAACCATACTATATTGGTCAATAAAGGAGTAACTAGGCTAGAGAATAAAACATAGATAAAATAATACTACTATTCTAAAACTCGATAATAGGTATGTTGGGGTGAATGTTGTCTTTTCCTTTATTATTCCTATGTGAAAAACTATTGGAGAAGCCTTCGTTCACTGATGGGTTACTTAAGGGCTATTTTACCCTTACTTATATATTTGCTGATAAAAAGAGAAATAACAGAAATTTTTTTGAAATGTCTGATTTTCATTTGATAAAGCAAAATAACATTTATTTTATTTTTTAAATTAGTTAAACGCAATTATAATTTATATTTTTTCTAATTAAAAAAATTCAAAGCAAATTAATATATATTTGATGGATGAAGGGAGAGAGGAATAAAGAAACACGTAATAAAATTAATTTAAACCTTTTAACTATTTATGATATTTGTCATTTTTAAAATTTTCTTTTGAAATTAAAACATTAGTTTTATTATCAACCGACTTTGATGTGTTAATATTTATTTCAAAAACTTACATTTATCAACCATTAATAATTACACATATAAATGTTCAGACTAGAAAATTCAATTCTCTAACTTTTAATAATTTTAAACAAACATAAAATAAGGTTTATAAAAATATTGCTTCTCTTTGTGTTGTTGGGATATCTTTTTTGAAGTTTTAAATTTTATTGTTGTATTTATTTGCAATAATTATCTTTTTTTTTTTTTAAAAAAAAAAAATCAAACGTATTTTTATAACATTTTTGTTTTATTTATATATTGTTTTAATTTAAATTTTTTGGAATATATTTTAACAATCCGCTTTTTAAAATGAATATTAATTATTGCGAAAACAAGTCCGTCAGTCTTCAAAACTAGCAAAGTAGTGAGGGACTTTGTTTTAACAGGTGAAGATGGATTTCCCAAAAAAAAAAACATACCGATAATGCATAATTTGTCCTATTAGTTATGTTATTTTTAACCAATCTTTTGTTTTTATTTCTTTCTCCATTAATCATGAACAGTGTTCCCTTACTCTATTGCTTAATATAGTATTTGTAAAATATAGCATAATCACTGTGGCTACTAATAAATGATCACAAATAAAATATACAATTGTTTAGGAAATTACATAACTTTTAAGCACTTGAAGTGATCATTGTACGAAACAGCACAGACAATAATGGTGTATTAATTGCTTGGAAGGACATGAGACATTTATAAAATAATAGACCCTACATGCATGTATCAGTTTATTAGATATATAATACATGTACAAAATTAAACATCTTTTAAATAATACATTACGATGAAAGAATTACTGACAGTTCTTCAGAAAGATTCAGTAAAAAGCATGTAGTACTCACCATATTTTGCAACTTGTTTTATCTCTCACTAAGAATAACTAGATATTCTTTGAGTTCCTATGAGAAAGAAAAATCCAAAACCTGAAAAAAATTTAAATTTTATGCAACCTGAGTTTGTATCTCAGTTCATGGACAGAAGTTGAAAAAGCATTAATATATATATATATCCCCTTTTTTTTTTTTTTTTTTTTTTTTTTTTTTTTTTTTTTTTTTTTTTTATTTTTTTTTATTTTATTTTTTTTTAATTAATATTTTTTTTTTTTTTTTTTTTATATTTTAAAAAATCCCTGTTCTTATATATATCACATGATATCAGTTCAAGCTTAGCTAAACCATAAATCTATGTATTATCAAGGCACTCTCTATAATATATATTTTATGTAAATTTTATGCTTGTAGCATGATAGTTTACATTAATGTTAAAAAGATATTAAGTAATTTTTTAAAAGTCAGCTTTAAACCGTTTTATTTATATTTTATTTAAAAATGTTTGAAAAAGAAAAGGAAATTATCAAGACCGAAAGTCTTCAAACAAACTATTTAAATAGGTTAAAAAAATAATAAAGCATATTAATTGCTCTAGAGGTCATATGATGTTAGGCATTCAAGTATCGGCCTGAGCATAACAGTTCAGTTATTTTGAACAAATTGAATATTTTGTTATATTTTACTTAGTTAAGAATTGATCCAGAATTTTTTTCCTCACTCAAATCTGTCACTCTATCATTAAGCTACTTATACAGCTTTTTAAAAATCACATATATATATAAACTTTTATTTGAAATGTTTATTTATTTGGAACTGTTGCAACATATACATATTTTATAAAATAAAAAAAAATCTTTATTTAATTTGTAAAATATTTTTTATATAATTATTTTGTACTTTTTAGTTATGGATATTTTATACCAGACTTTTTATAATTATTAATATTCAAATTTAAAAACTAAGAATGTAAACAATGTCATTATATTTTTAGTTTTTAAAAAACTCATGTGCTTTGTTTATAAGTTGTTGTTTTTTGTTTATGAAGATATTTTAAAAAAAGCAATTTTTAATTAAGCAATAAAAAATATGATTTCATCTTTTATTTGTTTTTCTTAATATTTTAATCAACTATAAAATCACTATTTAGTGAATATTCAATAAAAGCACCTTAATATATATATATATCATTATCAAGTGTGCATCACTAAACATTTACTGAATCAATATTGTTACATTTTGGATAATTGGCTGGACATTCTGAAATATTTTTAAGTTACAAAATTTAAAGGAAATCCATTCAATAGAACTATTTAAAAAGAAGTTACAAGATTTGATTTCAGACAAGCTAACAAACAAGAAAACAGAATAAGTTAAATAAAAGTGTTTATAAAAGGAAATATACTTTTAACTTAAGATTCTGGGAAATTGTGAATGTGCTATTTAAAAAAATTATTACATTCTGCACTGGTTATTTAAAAATATTATTTTAGCTGAGTTATATTTTAAATATATACATATAAATAAAAAGATTCAATATTTTTTTTGGAAACAAAAAATATATTAGATTTTTATAAAGTTTTAAAATAATTCGTATTTCATTTTTTTTTATACTTGTCGAACTTGCTTTATTAAAAACTGTATTTTAATCTTAATATTTGATGTTGTTAATAAAAGTTTGAGTAAAATTTATGTTTATAAAGGTAAAAATAGTAAACAGGCTGTATATAATGTACTATAAATCAAAAGCCATTTCAACATCTTTCTATAGAGAGATGAAGAATACAATGTGCATTAGGCTAATTAAATGCTCGAGTGTAATCAGTGATATCCTTTCTATGAAAATAAAGAAAGCATTGCTTCCTCTAGTCCTTAATATAATTACATTTTTTTCTAACCCATTTTCATTTTAAGTGAGTTTTTTAAACTTTATTTTTCTGAAAGATAACAAAATTAAGTATGTAATGATTTTAGCTAGCTGTTTATTAAAGCATACTCATTGCTTTCAAAATGGAGTGCCTGTATAATATTTTCCAATATTAACACATTGTGTTTTTCAATTATACGTGCAACTATTAATGAAAGTGATTCATGACTTTTGTCAATATCACATGACAGAAAATAAATATTTTTTCTCATGAGAGCAATTTTGGATTTAAATCCACATAACATAATGAAGTTATATTGTTGTTTGTCAGCATGGTGTAAGACATTCATAATTATGCAATATTTTATCTTGTAAAGCAAATTTTGAACTAAATATACTCAATAGTAGAAAATTATATATTGTCTACTGGCAAGGGGTGGCAGTAGTTTAAAATATTTGTAACAACTTATATAATATTTTGTCTTTTGCCTTAAATGAATTATAAAATACAATAAATTTGATATTATCAATAATATTTGTATTAGAATATTAAAGAGGGATTAATATTTCATTCTGTTCTTTGGCATGCATTGTGTATATTTTTATATTTTTGACTCATGCAAATTTAGAAATGAGTAAATCCATTAATAAATATTACATTCTTGATTCTTTATGGAAATCATTTGGATCTCTGAATTTTACTGATAAAAAATAACAATAAAAATAGAAAGACCAAAATCAGAAATGACAAATTTAAATATGAAAATCATTCAGGATTTTAATATTAGCTATTATGACACAAAACCTTAGTTAATAAGATGTATAAAAGTGTTTTGTTATTCCTATCTTAGTCATCTGATTTTTGTTAATGAACTTAAATAGTTTAAGTGATGATTTCATTTAATGTATTTTGTTTGATGTATATTGATTGTACTATAAATACAGAAATAGCTTTAAGTATTTCATTTCATAACATATAAAAAATATTGAATTAGTTTATTTAAAAATTAATTCAATCCTTTCATGCTTTACAAAATTTCTGATTACTTCTTTTATAGACATTTTCTTATGATTATTAAGCAGATTCATTAATAAAGACTTGTCTATTTTATTAATGCTAATTTTCAGTTGTAATTATCTCGGTAAAGATTCTGTTAAAAAAGTCTGATAGAAGTTTCATTGTCATGTTATTACAGTATTTGTCCAATAATCTGGTATTTTGTTATCATTTAGACACGTGGTAGGTAGTTTTTCCAGAAAAAATTCTTTATGCTTTTTTAAAAATATCAATAATAATTTCCTTCTTCATAGACTTAATTATATGCTTTACTTCTTCATTTAAAATGTTTGGCAGTTTAGATGTACTAATGGTAATGGTTATTTTATTTTTATTCTTTATTATTATACATTTCCTTGAAGAATTCTTCCACAAATGTCTTCTTTTTAATAATAGTTTTATCTTATTACAAAAACAACCGTTTTTCCAATACCAAAAATGGTACTCAATAATTTTGATACTTTTATTCGCTTCTATAACTTGTTTGGCCAATTTACAGTTATATATTTTTATATCATTATTAAATTTTTTAAAATCATTTTATAGAATTCCAAATTTTTATTTCTTCTTAATGGATTATTTTTAAATATTTTCATATTCTTTATTTTCGTTTACATTGTCTGACAAATTGCTGCTTTTTGTACAGGCTATCTGCAGTGCATTTTTTCTAAAGTATCAGTTAAGTTTGAATCATCATCAATAACTTTTAATACTTTAAAACGATTCGAAAATTCTAATTTAAATTCATTGCAGTATTTTTCAAGATTAACAATATTGATCTTTAACACTATCTTTTTAAATAGTCTTCATCCCTCTACTTCTGCAAAGATATATATATAATTTCATTAATCTGTGATTATTTCCTGTGATAAATCTAGTAAGAATCTTGCAATCTTCAAATACATATTTTTTGTTAGACAAAATATAAACAAATTCTTCTTTATTATATATTTTTCTCTTCAAATTCCATGTCTATACTCTCTCATTTCTGTCATTATAAGAAAATTAATCTATATAACTATCATATTTCAATCATTTTCCAATTCTAGCATTAAAGTATTCCATGAGAATTTTAAAATGTTGTGTGGTCTGATCAAAAGCAGTTAGTGCAACTATATAAAAATCCTCTACTTCTTCATTACAATGAGAATTTGTTGAGCCATTAAACTGAATTATCTGAATTAAGTATCTTCCATTAAACAGAATAACTAATCTTAGCATGTAGCTAAATAAATGGTATAATTGAGTCCCAGTCTTATCCACAATCAGGAGATTTATTAGTATATCAGCCTTTGGTCATCAACTATTATTTTGGCTAATAGCTATGTAATGTTCTAAAAATAAGAGTATTAATTTAGTTTTATTTATCATAATTGTAAATATCTAAAAAATCACATGCACACTCATTTATCATCTTCAAGAAAAGTCAAATGAATGTTTTGGTTAAAAACAATCAGGTTATAGAGAAGAAAGACAATGGTGTTTCTTGGTTTTGAATTCAGATTGAAAATGTTAATAAATTATTATGTGAATAACCACATATTATGACCATCTGCCATGACAAAAAACATATGGAATAAACAGTAGGAATTTGTTTTAACAATTCCTTGAAGCCCCCAAAAAGAAATCAAGGAATCTTCTTTCCATTAACAGCAAATTTCTTTTAGCAGACACTTAATATGTAAGTATAAATTAATTACTAAAAAAAATGCAATAAACTTTTATTTTGTTTTAAATTTAAATATGGTAAAATAATATTTTAAATTTTTTCAAAGAGTTGTATATGTTTAATTATATATTTTTGTTATTATAATAAAGAATAGAAATAAGGAGCTTATATCCATGTAAACAGAGATAACTTTTACTTTCTGATGTTGCTGGGAAACCTATTACTAATTAAATATCCTGAGGTTAAACAAATTTTATACACTAATATGTACAATATCACCTTTGTTCTAGGTTTTTTTAGTGAAGTAAAAGTGATTCTTTTTTACTTCAAATCCAAATTGTTAAATGGATTTAACCCCAGAAAGCTATTTTTATAAGTGCAATAATGTGGAAGAATAACATCTTTGTTGATATTCTGCAAATGTTTTAACCTTCTCATACCTATAAAAATAGCTTTCTTGGGGTTTAGTAATTGGTTTTTTGTATCATAAAAAGGTAAATGTTATCTCTGTTTGCATGAATATAATCTCTTTATTTCTATTCTTTATTAGAGTAAAATAAATATCTGTATTAGACACAATATTTAACTTTATTTGCTCCATTCCAGAGCCACCTTATGTAAACAATAGATATTAAACAATAATATTATATTCTCACCATCACAATAATTTCTATCTATTAGATATTTTAACTAAAGTGCAGGATTCACACTTGTTTCTTCTACACTGAGATACAAAATCCTTTTAATTGTGTTTTTCTGAAGGTTTGTGATGATGGTGTTCTAGCTGTATTTTTATATTGGACTATTTCCATCATCTAATATGTGTATTGAAGGTCTTTAAAAAAATTTAACTTTATTTAAATATTCCAAATACATTCAACTGTTAATAATAGGACATCAATGTGCTATTACTATCAGTTGAATGTATTTGGAATATTTAAATCAAGTTAAATTTTTCTAAAGACATTCATTACACATATTAGATGATGGAAATAGTCCAATATAAAAATACATCCTTATAATTGTATTTTTATATTGGACTATTTCCTTTAATTATATAGTATTAAATGTCTTTTGAAAAATTTAACTTTATTTCAGTTTTTAAAGTACATTCATTAGTTAATAATAGCACACACATTGGTATGTGCACAATGTTTTGATAGATATTATTATCCTCTCTTTTTCAGATGTTTCTGACCTGACTAGTGACAGTACTAGTATGGTAATAAAACTTGGACCTTTAGATTGTTGAATATGGAATTTTAATGTTATGCTTTAACCAACTGAGCAATCCTGCTAAAGGCAACAGTCAGTAGAAATTTCATATACTTATCTATGAGAGTTCTGATTTCTCCATTTTTTCCTAAGATAAAAGCTGATAAATGGTTTCCATATGTTATATATAGTCACACTAAATTGACTTGTGGAGTCATTCACTATTGTCTGTGACCAGCTTCTTTGAATTTTCATTCTTGTACTTTTTCATCTCTATGCAACATTTTTGCATTTACCCAATTGAACATATGTTCATTGGTACATACATGGTCTGCTTCCTTAGACACATCTGTTTTCTCTTTTCTAATTATCAGTTTGTGCTTTTGCAATTATTTTTCAATGAAGTGACTAATCTCACCAATATACATTCTTTCACATTCACATGATATATCAAAGGTGCAGTTTTTGTTTTCAGCATTTCAAATTTACACTTTGTGGTATGGCTCTAGAAAGCTGTTCTGATGTTATACTGATTGTAGATTTTTCTTAATTTGTCTCCTATTTTTGATTTATATAGATATACTACAGTACCAATAATTGTTCTTTCTTTTGATGGTTCTTTATGTTGTCTATTTAAGGTTTTCCTAATAACAGATGATGGATAACCATTTTTCATAAGAGTTTGTTTTATATGGATCTTTTTCCAAAATTACTGGTTTATGAACAAACTTCTTTTGCTTTGTTCCATAGTGATAGAATAACTCTATGTTTTGTGTTTCTTATAAACTGTAGTTTTGATTTTACTATAAGAGGGTCTTGTCACAAAAACATCTAAGAATAATAATTTGTGTTCTTGTTCTAATTCTATTGTGAATTGAATTGAAGGGGATATGTTATTGATGGGTTTCCAGAAAATTTGTAGAAGTGCTTCACCATGTGGCTATACAATAAATGTATCATGAACATAGTGAAGTTGTCATTAGATGGATATGGAACAGTCTTTATGGCTGTGGCTTCAAGTTCCTCTATGTAAATATTAGCTAATCAGAGACACTTCATTGATTCAGAAAAAAGTAAACTAACATCATATTTCATTAAAATTCATTATCTTTATGGTCTACCTAAAATCCATAAAGATCACATTCCATTAAGACATATTGTTAGTTCTAAAAATTTACCTTGTCAAAATTTGTCAAGATTTCTTATCAAAGTTTTTTAGTACTTTGGCATACAATTCTCAGTCCTTTGTCAGAGATTCTAGATACTTTGTAGAGTTGAAAGAACTGATCTGATATACTAGTAAGCTTTGATGTGAAAGTTTGTTCCCAAATGTGCCATGTGAAGAAACATTGTCTATTGTAGGAAAAAGACTAAATAGTGATAACAGTTTACAAACCAGAACAACTCTTCCTATTGCTAATATAATGGAACTATTAACATTCTGTATTAAAACAACCTATTACAATACAACACACAATTCTTCCAACAAAATCAACTGTGGGCTCACCATTGTCAATCCTGATTAGCAATATTTACATAAAAAAACTTGAAACCACAGCCATAAAGACTACTTCATATCCTCCTAAAGTTTCACTTTGATATATATATATATATATATATATATATATATATATATATATATATATATATATATATATATATATATATATATATATATATATATATATATATATATATATTTGATACATTTGTTGTATGATCACATGGTGAAGCACTTCTACCAACTTTCTAGAAACAGATAAACAACATATACCCTTCAATTAAATTCACAATAAAATCAGAACAAGAACACAAATTAGCATTCTTAGATGTCCATGTGACAAAACATCATCATAGAAAAATCAAAACTACAGTTTACAGAAAACCCACACATATAGGAAAATATTTAGCATATACATACAATCATATCAGAAACACAAAACATAGGATTACACTATTATTATAGATCAGAACAAAAGAAGTTTGTTTAGAAATCAATGATTTGGACGAAGAAAATATCCATATAGAACAAAACCTTATGAAAAATGTTTATCTATCAACTGTTATTAGGAAACCATAAATAGATAACATAAAGAAATATCAAAAGAAGAACAATTATTGGTACTGTAGTATATCCATATATACCAAAAATAGCAGATAAAAAAATCTGCACTCAGTATAATAACTTTTCAGAGCCATATCACGCTATTAAGAATTCTAATATCTACAAAGCCTAAACTTGAAATTCTGAAAAACAAAACTGCATCTATGAAATACTATGTGAATGTGAAAGAATGTATATTGGTGAGATTAGTCACCTCATTGAAAAGTGAATGCAAGAGCACAAACTGATGTTTAGAAGAGAGAAAACAGATGTTTAAGGTAGCAGATCATGTACATACTAATGAACATATGTCCAATTGGAAAAATATAAAAATACTGAATAGAGAGGAAAAGATACAAAAAGAAAATTCAAAGCAGCTGCTCATAAGACAATGGTGAATAACCTAATAAGTCAACATAGTGTGACTATATATAATCTATGGAAACCACTAATCAACTTTGCTCTTAAGAAAAAAAGTGGAGAAATCAGGAGAAACCTCATAGATAAATACTGTATATGAAATTTCTACTGACTGTTGCCTTTGGAAAGATGGCTCAGCTGGTTAGAGCATTACTTTAAAATTCAATATTCAAGAATTTAAGCATCCAGATTTGATTCCCATATTCGTATGGTCACTGGTCAGGCTAGCAACACCTGAAGAAGAGAGGAGAATAATATCATTTGAAACATTGTGCATATACTATCCTGTGTACTATTACTAACAGTTGAATGTACTTTGAAAATTAAAATAAAGTTAAATTTTCCTAAAGACATTCAATACTCAATACTAGATGATGGAAATAGTTTAATATATAAATACAAAAGTTATGTAATGTTTTGTTTATTAAATGAATAATTAAAATGTTGATAATTTAGATTAACATAAATTTTTTTTCTACAATTCTTTAAAATTTATATTAAAAAAAAGAAATTATGCAAACTAAGTATGAAAAGAATGAAGTAAACATCTGCTTTACTAATAAAAGTATTGCAGAGTCATTTTATTAAGTCTTGAAAATTTTATAAATATAAATTTTTTGTTTTAAATAATAGATGAATATTTTAAAAATGAAAAGTTATATGTCTGCTGCAAAAGTATATAGCTTTTTTTTAAATCTGGAAATTTTTTAGTTATTTGTAATTGAAAGTATTATAAATTTTCTGCTTGAAGAAAAAGTTGAATATTCTAAGCATTATCACTTATGCATTAGTTTGTGATTGCTCACCACCTCTTAATAACTTATATTCTTGCATCTTAACTTTAGAATTACAACATAAACTTTATTGAGTTTTTTATTTTATGTAAATATTTATTTTAGATAAATATTTTGCATTCTTGTACAATTTGTTATTTAATAAGATATTATTAGCTCAGACTTGCAGAAATGTCACTGCAGATAGCAGCACATATTCTTGAAATATGTGGTTAATACTGGGGAAAGAGAGAAGGTAGTTTTTTTATTGGGAATATAAAGTTAAGTGTGGTGGATAGATATAGGTATTTGGGAATCATCTTATGTAATCAGGAAAGTTGCTTGGTTGAGTGGGAGAAAAAATTGGTAAATGAAGCAAAGAAAAGAAAAGGTTTGGTAAAGAAACTAACAGTATTTTCATATAATAAATATGATGTAGCTAGAATTGTATGGAAGGGAGTTGCAGTAGCAGGATTAATATATAGTAATGATGCATTATGTGTTAGTAAAAGGATTTTAGATTATTTAAAGAAAGTACAAAGGAAAGTAGGAAGACATGCATTAGATGCAGAGATGTGGACAGCAAAGGAGGCAATTCAAGGTGAAATGGGATGGTCAAGTTTCTATATGAGAGATGCAAAAAGTAAAATGCAGTTTATGGATATTAAAAGAATAGCCAAAATAGTGTTTAATTGGGTTATGAGTAAAGGGCAGGTAACAAAATGGGTGAGAAAGGTAATGCGGTATGCAAAAGATTTGGATAAAGAATTTATATCAGTATACTTGTATAAAAGGTGGGATGATTGTGTTAGGAGGATTGTTGAGTGTTATAGTGGTAAGGAATGGGATAAAAGAATAGAAGCATTAATAAAAAATAGGGAGTTGGAGAGATGGAGAAGTAGTATGGAGGGTAAGAAGAGTTTAAATATATATAGAAGTAAACGGAATATTGGAAGCGAGTTAATTTATGATAATAGTAAGGAAAGTAGTTTATTGTTTAAGGCTCAAATGGGATCTTTAGCAACAAGAGAATATACATGTAAATGGAAAACTATGGGTGATTTAGCATGCAAATTGTGTAAGGAAGGTATAGAAAATATTAGGCATCTGTTGATTGAATGTAAATGCTTGAAAGCAGAATGGTACAGATAATGAAGTTATGGGAGAATAGGTATGAACAAAGTGACAATACAGAAAGTGAGTTATTAGTTTTTATGCTGGGTTTGCAAAAAGATAAGGGGGATTTAGATTTAAAGGCCATAGAGTTGACAAAGATGTGGAAATGGGATGGGGCAGAATATGGGAAGACTTAGAGTGGGGAATGGAAAATAAAGTGGCTAACAGGTTTATCTGGGCATAGTTGCTGAGATATTCTTGACTTCGTTTAAGGAGAAGCCAAATACATCACATCACATCACATGAATAAATAGATTTGAAAAAGATAAATAATTTCAATATATATTTTTATTTGGGATTATCTGCTTCCCCTTCTTTTTTTAAAATTAAAATATTTTTGTTTTTTTTTTTATTTTTTTATTTTTTAAAGGTTTTTTTTAATTAATAAATTTTTATTATTTTAGAATTGAATTTTATGTCCAATATATTCAATGATATTAGTATGATGGATTTCATTTTGTTATTAAAAGGGGGAGGGTTCTAGAAAGCAGGGAGAGTGTTGGTTTTTTTTAGGGGGTTTTGGGGGGGTACTGGTTGGAAATAATTTATTTTTTTGAAACATTACTCTTCATATAGCACAGGTCTTCACCACTTACATGTCCTTCAGCTTAATAAATGATTAATAATAACCATTGATGTATTGACCCAAAGCAGACAATGTCAAAGATATGAGTACAGAAAGTTGACACTTGTAGGTCAAATTGTAGTAATTTCCAATTTTATGAATAAATTCTTTTTTATGTAATAAAGAAATATATTCTCCTATTCTTCTCTTTCATTTTCTTTGCATATCTTCATATAGTCATATATATATTGTTTATAACACTTCTTTCATATACACTTCAATGCAAACAAATTTTCTTAAAAACTTCTTTATTTTTCTTACAGTTTCAACTGTTCAGTAGTCTTCACCAGAGTTCTAATCTTTTTCTCTGCTTTAATTAATTGAAGTGTATATGAAAGAAGTGTTATAATATATATAATAAAGATATATTTATAAAATGATGCCTTATTGTAATTTCTGGGTTTGTAATATTTTAATTTTTGATAGCTTATTATAACAATGAGTATATGCAGTTACCAAATGCAGTCTGAAAGAAGTGTTTGTTAGTCTATCAATAGCTATAATAATTAACATGGTATTAATTATGTTAGAAGTTACTTTATTTAATTTTAAAAATTAAAAATCATTAATGGGAAAGGTTTGAAATGAGTAAAATCTATAAGCAAGCCAGCCAATTAGGAATTCATACTCAAATTTCACTTATTTGTCATAAATGGGATGTATCACAAAATTTCCTGGTTTACTTTAGTTGTTATGATTGCCTGTATTTTTTTTTTTTTTTACAAAATTGACATGTCTGCTATATTTCTTATCAACTAACTTTGCCCTTCAGAGACATGCTAATTATTATATCGTGGACCATGAGGAGATAATATTACAGACATTTCACTTACTAATCTTATCCTGTCAATTGAAACTAAAAATTTATATCAGTAATATTGTAATATCATAAAACGGTCAAAGTTTTCCTAATTCAGAATAAATACAATGCAAAACAATGATATCTAGATTAAATGTGAATTTATTACAATTCAATTTGCGTATGTTAATATTATGTACATTTTATTTTTAAAAATCAAAATTTTAAAGTGCTTTTATATCATTTTAAAATGTTAGTCAAAGAAAATCAATATACATTCTATAAATTTATTTTGTTTTAGTAATTTTAATTTTTACCAAAACAAAATATAATGTGGTTCATGCAATTCAGGTATAAAAAATCCAGTAACATCAATTCACTTTTATATTCCAGAATCATTTATGTAAACATGAGCTCAGTAGCCAGATGATAATGCTAACCACATTCTCATATTAGGTTACTGATTTGGATTAAACTGCCTAAAATTTTTATTTATTAAATATTCTTTGAATGGATAGTAAATATAAGTGTGGTTTTTAAATAAAGATTTGTAATTCAGTACATTTCACTGATAAAGAATAAAAACTAAAAATTGTCTGTAAATATGTCTGGAAATGCCATTTAATGTCTTTTGATTATTTATGTTCATGTAAACAACTTTAGAACAGAATAATGTGGTTACTGCTAATTTGAATTCTGGAAGCTGCTAATTCTGTTCACTAAATACATATTATCATTAAAATCAGCTTTTACACAATATTAGATCTGCTTTAATATATTATTAAGATCTATGGATTTTACAACTAAGAAAGTCTTATATGTTATATTTGATTATAAACATTTTATGGTATTACATTTTGATATACACAGTTCATGTTTATAATATTAAAAATTAATTGCAATTTATAAATAATAAAAGTATTTTTCCCCCTGATTTTACTCCTCCTAAAGATCCACCCACCCTAATAAGAAAATAATTTAAATATGATTTTAAAAACTAAATATATTTAGAATGACTTATATTTTATTTAAAAACTTTGTTTCAAACTATTGGGATAGGAGTTTTATTGGAAGTTGTGCAACGATGGATAAATTCAAGAAAGGTTTTTTTAAAAATATCTATGGTATATATTTTAATCCTTTTTTGAATTTATAAATATATGTACATTATTACTAAAAAGAGAGATGACATCATAAAATGTGTAGAAGACTTCTATCAAGAATTATATAGTAATAAAGAACAAGTGCCTCCTATATATATTATATCTTCCGAATTGCCCAGAATTTTAAATGAAGAAGTGAACATGCAATTAAAAGTATGAAGAAAGAAAAGGCTCCAGGTAATGATGGAATTGTAATTGATATATTAAAAGAAGCAGGTGAAGAAATGGAATTTTTTTTAGCAAAGTTATATACCAAATGTCTAAATAATAAAGATGTACCAGATGATTGGAAGAATGCAGTATTAATATTAATATTTAAAAAAGGTAATAAAGAAGATATTAGAAATTACTGACTTATCAGTCTTTTATCAGTTTTATACAAAATTTTTACTAAGATTATTACAACTCGTCTACAGAAAACACTAGATTTTCACCAACCAAGAGAACAAGCTGGATTTAAAAGTGGTTTTAGTACAGTAGATCATATCCAGGTATTGAGAGAAAGATATAGAAAGAACAAATGAATATAAGTTGCTATTATGCTTTGGATTTGTAGATTATGAAAAGGCATTTGATTCTATAAACATTTCTTCAGTGATTAAAGCATTGGATCATCAAGGTGTAGATCCAGGATATTGTCATATTTTAAAGAATATTTATAAAAATGCAACAGCAACAATTAGATTACATAATGATAGTAGGAAAATCAACATTGAAAAGGGTGTAAGACAGGGTGACTCCATATCTCCAAAACTTTTTACAGCAGTGCTGCAAGAAGTATTTTGTGGATTAAAATGGAAAGCTAAAGGAGTGAAAGTAAATGGAGATTATTTAAGTCATTTAGATTTTGCAGATGATGTAGTTGTTTTTGCAAATAATGCTTTAAAGCTACAGGAAATGTTGCAGGAGTTATCAGATGAAAGTAGGAAAGTAGGACTAAAAATAAATGTTAAAAAGACTAAAGTAATGTTTAATAGATTTTCTCAAAATATGAAAATAAAGATTGATTACAATGAGTTAGAAGAAGTTAACAGTTACAAATACCTTGGTCAGATTATTAATACAGATGGAAATATAATGGATGAAATTAATCATAGAATTAAACTTGGTTGGAGTGCTTTTGGTAAAAATAACTTGATATTAAAAGAAAATATGCCTATGTGTTTGAAAAGGAAGGTTTTTAATAAATGTGTTTTGCTAGTTCTTACTTATGGATCTGAGACTTGGACACTTAATAGAAGAGCAATACAGAGACTTCAGACCACTCAAAGAAGTATGGAGAGATGCATGTTGGGAGAAATAAGAAGGGATTGAAAACGCAATGTATGGGTAAGAGAACAAACAGGTGTTACTGACCTCATTGAAAAAATTAAAAGACTGAAGTGGAGTTGGGCTGGACATATTGTTAGAAGAGATGATAACAGATGGACAATTGAAATTTTAAACTGGATTCCAAGAGATTGTAAAAAACCCAGAAAGAGACCACATGTGAGAAGGATGGATGAAATAAGAAAGTGTGCAGGGGTGATGTGGAAAAGGGAAGCTAAAGATAGGAAAAGATGGATTTAACTTGGAAAGACCTTCATCCTGCAGTGTATTGATAATGGTTGATGATGATGATGACATTCATCTTTATTGTAAAAAGGAAGTTGCCTTGACAACAGATTAAGATTGTTGAATGTTATTGATATTAGTATTGTTTAGAGAAAACTGCTTTCATGTAACTATATTATAATACTTCTGTTATATGGAACCCAATAATATAATGCATGTGCACAAATACATATAAAGTTGAAAGGAAAAGTAGAAATAAACACAGACATAAATTTTTGTAGATATTTTTCTACATTTCCTGGAATAATAGCAAATAAATAAAAGGTTAAATAATTTTGAATGTAAAATAAAATTTCATTATGAAATAGTTAAAAAGATCTAAATAAATATTGTATTCTGATTGTGAATTTAAAAACAAGCATACTTTATTTTTGAAATCTTTAATTAATGCTCATATACATTTACTAGCTAGTTAAAACATGCAGATCACATTTTAATAAAATTCCAAAAGTAGCTTGTAATTAAGAGCTTTGGAAGGAATTAAAATTGGTTTTGATCAAGAGATAAGAATAACAGTTTTAATTACTGTATTTTTGTCACCTCACTCTTATAAAAAGAGTTGATAAAAAGATTAGAAAAATTTGGCTAGTAGTTGTTTATAAAATTTTGTTGCAGTTTGCTGAAGTTGGCAGCAATTATAGCTGTCCCAAAAGAGATGGTTAGCTAGAAAACTACCATGAAGTTATAAGACTGCAAAAAGGGCAAGTCCAAGGGCTTCTGGTTCACTATGCTGCAGTTTTGATTCATGAAGCATGACCCAGCTTTCTGTATTCATTAGCCTGCACAAATGTGGTCAAGACAGTGTGCTTGACTGAAGTATATTCAAATCATAGACAGAAGAAAGAATGCCAACCAATTATACTTTTCCCAATGTGAATATAAATCAATCTCACTAATATCAGCAAGCTCACCAAGAGAATTTCTTAGCTTGAAAAATTAAATTATAAGTATGCTGATGTATTTTGATATGAGGAACAAACACATCATCATAAAAATGGTAAGTGAATGATTTTAACATTCTTTAAACTGACATTTAAAAATGTAACTAAAAATGCAAGAAATACTTTTGCTTGAACTAAAAATTTAAAAGTGATAAATATAGAATGATATCATTTAAAATTGTTTATTGAGAATATAAAAGAACATGTTAAAATTTATATATTTAATTTAAAGATTTACAATTAAGAGTCAAGAATAATTTATTGACCTTCCTATTTTTTAAAAAAGAGGAGATTTCCAGAAATGTTTTAGACTAGAAAAAGAAAGACATTTTAAATTTAAAGATGTTGATAATCAATCAACAATTACCTGTCAAAAAAATTGACTATTTTTTTTAAAAAAAAAAAGAAATCTAAAAATGTTATAATTAATCAATCAAATCTTGTTAGAATGACCTGTTAAAAAATAGACCTTATTTATTTTTTTTAAAAAAGAAAACTTTTTATGATAGGGTTTTTTTTACACACATGTGTGAAATATATGTACATTTTCCAAATGGAATTAATTAGGAAAATTATAATATTATTATGATAAATTAAAATAGGGATATAAATGCCAATGTGCACATACATTCCTATGCACACAAACATATATGTTAATTACGTGGTATAAAAATTAATAATTCTATTATTTTGATAAATTCAAATATGTTATGTAAATAAATTAATATATCCCACTGATATATGAATATACATATGCGTTTTAAATTAATACATTATACAGGCATAAACCTACATATATATATATATGTAATGTATGCTGGATTCGAACTTTTACATGATCCTCAACTCTCCATGCCATCTCATATTGCTGACCCACCTGTTCACACACATGTTGAAAAGATAAATAATCACCAATATATATATTTTGTGCTAAACCAGCACTCATCAGTTGGTCCAGATTACCATCTCCACACATATATACAATCGGTGCTCAGATTTATATTAAGATAGCCAATCTTCATACTTTAATGGACAGACTTCAAACTACTCCAGCCAACAACATTTCAGCCTTCCAAATCTGATGATGAAATGTTCAAAGCCCAAGTTAGTGCCAAGGTTGTCAGATTCCATCATCAGACTTTCAATGAAATGGAAGGCTGAAGAGTTGTGGTTTTTTACTCCAGCCAACAACATTTCAGCCTTCCAAATCTGATGATGAAATGTTCAAAGCCCAAGTTAGTGCCAAGATTGTCAAATTCCATCATCAGATTTTCAATGAAATGGAAGGCTGAAGAGTTGTGGGTTGAAGTAGTTTGAAGCCTGTCCATTAAAGTATGAAGATTGGCTATCTTAATATAAAGCTGAGCACTGATTGTATATATGTGTGGAGATGGTAATCTGGACAACTGACAAGTGCTGGTTTAGCATGAAGTACATATATTAGTGATTATTTATCTTTTTAATATGTGTGTGTGTGTGATTAGGTGGGTCAGTAATGTGAGATAATATGGAAAGTTGAGGGTGATATAAAAATCTGAGTTTGAATCCTGCATATATGTGTTTTAAGTAAACCTAGTAGAGATATTGAAGCAGTGCATATTTGCATGCATATATGCTTGCTTTATACTTGCTGAATTTCTCACCCCATTTACCATCCTACATAATAATTTTCTTTTAATTTTCACACATAAATAATATGCATATATATGTGTGTGTAAAATTTATATCTTATTTAAAATTAAAAACTGGTTAAATTAATTAAATGAATGTTAATGTAGTAGTACAATGAGAAAAGGGTTGGTAATCGAAATAAGCCATTACTGAACCATTTGTTTTTGAAATTTCTCTTAATCTTTAATAACAATTATTTTATTATTTAACTATTTTCAGAAAATTCAAATGTTATACATTACATGTCCAAATCTCTTAAGATAAACTTAATTCAAAATCTATAGTTAAGATCAGTTAAAATAGTTACAGCTAACTAGTCATGTTTAAAGGTGTTAGAAAGTAAATATAAACAAAGGCAAGAAAACAGACTCAGCATAAGCAATGAGGAAGTAAAATATTAACGCAACTGCAATTAGAGAAGAATCAAATCCATTAGAACTCAAAATGTGCCCGAGGCGTACAAGAATATAGATATACACTTGGAAGAGGGCATTGTTTAATATATTCTGCTTCTTTATAAAATAGATATGTTCAAATTATCTACCAATATGTGTGAGTAATCTGGCTTTGGCTTCTCCACAGTCATCAGCGAAGTACAGTGTCAAGAGGAGAGTTCCATCAATATGACCAAAAACATCTATGTTCCTGTCAATTCCTATGCTGATTCTGAGAAACAGAGCAAACTTTCATATTTAGAGCACTGCAGAGAAGTCAACAGAACACAGCACATCTACGCTACAGACCACACATAGATCCATCTCAAGAGTCGCTACAACATTGTCAATAAACCCTTATTAAAAAGTAAACTCTAATGTTTATTTATTAACTATAATGAAACTATTGTTATTTACATACTAGTCTTAACTTTAGTAATTTTAGAATAATTTAATTATATCAAAACCTGCTGGCTTCAGTTATTAGTTAAATTAGGTTTTATTTTTATCTTGTTTACATGTTAAACTTGAATTATGGAGGAGGTCAATTTTAAAGAGTTTTAAAATGTTTTGCACTTCTCTTCCCCTGGCACTAAGTTTCACATAGTAAATTAAAGTAAAAATAACAATATGTATTTGATTGATTTCATGTTTGTCCCCATCCCATCATTTCAAGTAAAAATATTTTTCTTTCTCTTTCTTAAAATTTGCTAAGAGAGAATTATTAAAGAAAGATAGATGAGCATTATTATTATTGTTCAACATTTTATATATATAAGATTGCTTAAATGTTGCCCCAAAAATGTGTAAGAAAATTAAATGTATTTAATTCTGTTTTATAATTTATATATTTCCATAAGGTGAAAAAGAGTTTTTTTAGTTAAAATGTCCACATTTCATTTATATATGTGTAATACACATTTATATATGTAATTAAAGCCATAACTTATAGTTTTAAAACATTGTAATAAATAATAGACTAAAAGATCAGTCAGCATGAAGGGCTATTAATATTCCTCCCTGCTTGAATATACTATAGCTAGATTTTAAAACTTATTATTCAATTGTGGCTGGGTTATAGCTTCAAATAAAATTTTTTATTTGATTAAATGGGGATATACACCATATAATAAAAGGAATTTATTTTAATTTAGTATAGGTTGAAGGTTAATTAAATCATAATTTTATTCCCATAATTGTGTTCCCACACACAAGTATGCTCCAATGGTTTCATTAAAGTATTTGTTACTTCCGCTTCCTGCATGATTCACTTATTTAGGGATAGGCTGTGTCCAGAGCCTGCTATACTTTTCCATGTGCCTGATCCTCTAATCTCAGAATTAGCATCAGATTAAGTTAGGCTCATGGACTGAAGACTCACAGTCACCCAAAGTCCTAGATTATGCACATGAGTCTTATTTGGGTGCAGCTTTCAGTTAGAAGCTGGAACACACCTGCACTCAGACATCCATGTTTAATCATGAATCCTGGGACCCAGATCACCAAGCCTGAATGTCCTACCGCAATGCCCCCAAGTTACTTCTTAAGTTAAACCTTCGCCTATACACTAGTCATAGCCCTAGGTAACTTCACTCTAACACATGCTCAATAGTCCCTTAATGTTTAAGATTAAATAAATAAAATATTTAAATTCAAACCCATAATGGATTGATTTGTATTCATGTGTGACTATCTATGGATTAAAGAGGGCACACTACATTTATGTTTAAAAACTCTCCATCAAATTTTCAAGATATACTTGCATGAAAGCCAGCAGATTACTTAATTTTAAATACCACAATATGCTACTCTGTTTATTCATATATTTTCTATTTAATAAATGTTATTCTATTTATAATGTGTTTTCATTATTTGCAGTCAGAACTGGCTTAATAAATATATAAATGACTATATAAATAATCATAGAGATAGAAATTATTAAGAGTGCATACCTTAGCTAATAGATTAGAGTTAGTGATTAAAGGTGATATGAGTCAATGAAAGAACTCTGAGAAGAGTCTGTGCTGAACTCTGAACTGAGCAGAACTGTATGAGAAGAGAAGCTGTGTGATGTCATGGGTGTTAATGATGTAATGGAGACTGGGAATTCTAGGTAGGAATTTAAACTAGGACTGTTTTATCTTTTTCTGGCATGTTTTGATTCATTTTGCAATGCCAGCATGGTGGACTTTAGACAATCTTTGTGTCCAAAGTTGGCCACCATACATATGCCCTTGTGAGCATCTTCATCTGGACTATCCCTGGATGCTCATTATGCAACAGGTCGAGCACTTGGGATCGTCCAGCTAGGGGGATCACTACTATGGATCCCCAGATAATACATCCCTTTTTGATTGAGAGCTCCAGCCTTTGGGTCCAGTAGGCTGGATGCAACTCCTCTGGTTTTTTATTTGGCCATCTCTGCTGGATCCATTTTTTAATTCTTTGGAATCCAGAATAATTTGTGGTCCACTTAGCCACTAATTTATTGTTCAGTGGTGTGTTTGTTCCCAAATCAATCATGTTACCTGACTGATCTGTAGTAATCAGCCTGTCTGCAGATTCTGCAGGCAAACAACTTAATGCATCAACATGAGGTATCTGTTTTCCCTCAATGTAATGTAGCATAAAATCATATCCTTACAAGAAGTTGAACCACCTCAGCATACGTGGTGAGGCATGATGAGGGATTCCTTTTTCAGCTGCAAAGATACCCAATAGGGGTCTATGATCTGTTTGCAGTAGGAATGATCTCCCATAAAGATAGTCATGAATTTTTTAATGCCATTGATTAAGGACAGAGCCTCTCTATCAATCTGGGCATAATTTTTTTTCTGCCTTTGAGAGACACTTCAATGTAAAAGCAATAGGGGAGAGTGACCCATCATCATTTCTATGGGACAACACTGCACCTGTTCCTACTGGTGAAGCACCACATGTCAGTACCAGCCCTCTTTCAGGGTCAAAGTGTGCCAGCAGCACTTTCTCAGATATAAGGGTTTTCATTTTTGAATAGGCATTATTATGATTGCTGTCCCACTTCCAGACTGTTTTTTTATTTAGTAGCCTGTACAGTGGTTCAGCTACCTCTGTTTTGGGATATAAAAACCCCTCATAGTAATTTACAAGTCCTAAAAAGGCCTGTAATTCTTTCTTGTTACTTGGTGTTTTGGCTTTTTTAATTGCCATAACTTTTTGGGGTAGGATGAATGCCACTTGCATCATGCCACTTGCATCTATCCTAAATCCCAGAAACTCCAGTTATTTGGCTTTAAATATGCACTTATCTAAGTTTATTCTTATGCCTGCTGCTTTGAACTTGTCAAGGAGTTTTTTTGTAGAACTCCAGAGTAGCTCTGGAGTCCGAACCACCAATAAGAAATCATCAAAGTATGGTAGGGCCCCTGGTATTCCTGCAGCCAGTTGATCCATGACTCTCTGGAATATTGCTGGAGTTACTGATATACCAAAAGATAACTGGTTCATTTTAAATAAGCCTTTATGAGTTATTATTGACAATGCTTTTGCTGACTGATCATCGACTAGTAGCTAAAAATATGCATGTTTCAAGTCAATTTTAGTAAAAACCCTTCCACCAGACAGTGTGGATAGGATTTTCTTAACAGATGGTGGTGGATAATTATTTGATGCTAGTGCTTTGTTAATCGTGCATCAATAATCACCACATATCCGCACATCACCATTCTCTTTGATGATTGGGATTATTGGGGTAGCACATTCTGAGTATGGTATAGGCTCTATTATCACTTCTGCCTCCCATCTTTCAAGTTCTGACTCAACTTTAGCTCTCAAGGTGAGTGGCAATGATCTGCTTTGACAACTGATCAGTTTTATCTCTTTATTCAGTGATAAGTGAATTGGTGGTCCTAGATACAGAGCTAGATCTTTTTTGACCACTTAAGGGTAATCAGTCTTTTAATTTAGCTAATGTTATGATCTGGTTCACCTTTGACACTGCAAAGCCTAGGTGACTGAACCAGTCACAGTCTAACAAGTTGCTGTGATCATCTGATGCCACTAACAGTGGTAGGTGTATAGTTTTATTAGGCATAGTTATTTTAACTCTTGTCTGAGCCAAGAGTTTTATTTTTTACCCTGACAATCTGTTATATTCCTAGTGCTAGGATGCAGATTATATTTATTAATGATAGTCCAAGTCTTTTTCTCACTGGCGTATTATTAATCATAACACTATGTATAAATCCAGATTGATTGTCCTTAATGTGATTTATACTGGCAACTTGTTTATTTTCTTATAGTTGCCCTTGTTGTTTTTTGGAATGGGTTTTTCCATTCTCATATTGGCTGTTTGTCTTTAAGTTTAGACATGCCGCTCTTATATGACCAACTCACTTGCAGAATGAGCATGCAGTATGGAGATGTGGACATTCTGTTTGCATGTGCATCAGTTCATCACACCTATAACAACACCTAACACTCATTGTTGTTGTTGAGCTAACTGAGTGCTTGTCAGACTCAGTCTTCTGTTCAACTTTTTGAACAGTATAATTTACTTTTTGTAATGGCTTTGTTTGACATGCTATAGATTCTGCCAGTGTGGCTTGAGCTACAGTCTTTTCAAAGTCTATACCTGGTGTCATTAATAGTTTGTCTTAAATTATGATCGTTCATGCCACAAATGAAACAATCGCATAGTGCTTCATTTAAAAACTCTTTAAAATTGCCCAGATTCGCATTGTGAATTCTCTAGCCTTTTTTCCCTCCAATTGGATGCAGAGATTGAAATGATATCTCTGCATTATTGTTAGCAGTTTGGGGGGGGGGGAAATATTCAGTGAGAATCGCCAACACCTTCTCAAAATTCAAGTCGGCCAGTGTTTCTGACCCAATTTGAGATTTTAAAATATTATATGTCTGTGACCCATATTGTCATCAATGTCGCTAATTTTATTTCAAATTTTTTGATATGATTTGCCTGCATATAAAAAATCAGGTGCTCTTTGTAGCTTGACCAGTTCTCAGAGAACCCTGGGTCAAAAGCTTCCATAAAGCCAATTATATTAGCCATTTTTTTCTCTGCTATAATGTGAGAAAAATATTTATTTAGTATATTTGCGAGTAACCACTCATATTTGTTTTTATAGTTACGTTATTGTAACTAATTGAATGAAGCTTTTAAACCAATAGAGTGAGCTTTTATGCAGTCTTGCGAGAAAAGCTCTCATGATAGGTTGAAACTTCAAATTGACACACCTTTATGTTTACGGTCAATTTTATTCAACAGTTTTACGTTCTTATTTTTCTAAAAAAAAATACTACCGTAATGAAATTATGGGAACGTAAATTTTTTTCAAAATGAAAAAAATAATAAAACAAATATATACTCGCATATTTATTTCATATGTTTAGATCTGTTGAAACTGGCATATTTTATAATATAATTTTTCCAGCCATGGGGAAAAAAAATCTTTTGTCTATTGCACCAAATCTGTTTTGTTTGGTCTGGATTACAGACCCAACCAACAGCAAATAATGTAAATAATACTGAAGCAAGTATTACAATTAATATATTTATTATTATGTACAAATATATACAATACAATATATACAAGTGAATATTTACAAGTCGAATATTGGAGTTTAACGTATACTCTGGGTTCTGCCTACCACTTCCAGCCACAACCTGATGGTTTGCCTCACAGGTAGTGTCTATGACTCTTCCAGCTGTACAGGACAGCTAGCCTCAAGCTGAGAGTGGTCTTAGCAGTGTCTGGTCTCTGTGGGACTTGCCTAGCTGCATAGACTAAATAGTATAGTGCTATCAATGGGAATATTTGCTGCTGTTTAGGTTAGCAGAGTTTCCCTGGAAGAATGCAAAGAGTCTGTTTAGGTTAGAGGTGTTTTTCCTTGATCCTCACAAAAGGCTGACTATTTATACCCAGATCCCTGACCTTATTGAAAACCTTCGGATTCAGCAAGCATTGTTGCTTATTGGCCTGTAATAATCATTGGCTATGTTTTTTATCTACACACCAGCCTATTGGCCAGTGGCAAACAATGCTAATCTGATCAAATAAGAAGGCATCTGGAATAGTCCACTTCTGAGAGAAGGGAGGACTATAACAATAACATAATCCAAACTTGAGAAAAAAATCTTAACTAAGGTGGCTGAGATTTATGTTATACTAAATTATATTTTATATTTTTTTATTAAAAACAAATATTAACGCATTTACTTGATATCAAGTTGAAAAGTAAGTTTGATATTATTAAAAAACTTATACTTATATATTATGATTTGCGAGGAAACGGAACTGCAAAAATTAAAACTGAAAATTTTTGAAATTTTTTTTTGCATAATTATACTTATTCATTATATATAAAACAACGAAATGCAGAGGAAGTGAAAAAAATAATTGATGACACCATTCTATGACACATGTCAATTTGAAATTATCAAACTTTTTGATCTCACAAAAAATTCCTACTAATGGGAAAAAAATTGTTATCTATTAGATTTACACAAAAAATTTTTACCAACGGAAAAAAAATTCTATTATCAATTTGTAATTTTTTTACTAATATTAACACTGCCATATATATATACTATATTTTGAAAAAAATTATTATACCAAAATTGCTCATGTTTAAGCAATTCTAAAATAAAAGTAAAGTAAGTAAGCTATTTTAAGGGTGAGTATTTATTTGACACTTCCTCCCTCATCAAAGCTATATACTTTATATGAAAAACAATATGGCGACTGGCCAAGACAAAATTTATTAATCAAAAAAAAAATTTTGCTTTTATTCTCACATATTTAATCTCATTATATATTCACACACAAAAAAACTGTTGGAGTGTTAAGTTTTTAAATATAAAACATTCATTTCTATCACACAATAAAACTCTGCAAAATTTTTTTTACACTATGACATATTTAACTTTTTAATATATCCAAAAAATGAAATATGGCTCACGTTAGGAGTCCAATCTCAGAAAAAAAATTATACATCCCAATAAAAAATTCTATATAAGTCATATTTACTAAAAAAAAAAATTCTCAAGGTATTACAAGGTGTGACAACATCAAATAGCTCATAGGTGGATGTAAAAACTGGGGGGGGGAACTATACATATCTTACATATCATAACCCCCTTTTTCCTTTTCTTTCAAAAAAATGAAATTTGGCCCACGTTGGAAGACAAACCCAGAGGAAAAAAATCTACTGTGCTGGTCGAATGATGTTTATTGGTTTAACCCAGTTCGAATACTAGGTGAAAGTACCTCAAGGCCACTCATATGTGAGATATAAAATCAAGAATACTATGACCTCTGCCCTATTCGTCTATTTTTGAGTCTAACCACAAACCAACAACATATCTGAGACATACATAAATTATTTTATAACCCTGGTCCAAAGCTTAGCATCAGGGAGAGACCATGGACTAGAATACTTAACTAAAACAAGTTAAATGTGCACATAATATAATATGAGTTGTCTTTGTGCATGCTTGGATCATCAGACAATTAACTTAAAAGGTTAAGCAACTAAAAGGTTGAAAGAAACATTATTGACTAAAGCTTTTAGTTTAAATAAGATACTTTAATAAATGAAGTTTAAAATATTATAAATGTTTAACTATTTCCACTATTTCCCAATTGATCACTGATGAATACTTATCACAATGAGGTGGTAGCAATTACATAATATTCTGCAGTCTTGGTATTACTTTTCCAATTTAAATAAAGTTTATCAACTTGTGTCCCCTCGATAAAGCAAAATTGAAATAACTATTGCACAAAGCATTTTATCACTTTGTGCTTTATAAATAATTTTAAAATATTTCAAGACTTCTTTAAATAACTAATATTTAACTGTGGAATAAATACGAACAAAGTGAGCATTATCGAGGAGATCAAGTTGGCAAACAAAAGGAAATTTAACTAGCATTTAATTACAAACATTATTTTAAATTGGAAATATTTTCAAATGAAAAATAATTTATACCGCTATGAAACAAGAAAATATTTATATAACACATTAAAGTGAGGAATACAAAGGGGAAAAATTTAAGCACAAAATAGATGATCAAATGAAAATAAATATAAATCTAATATTAATCTAATAAGAGAAAAAAAGAGTTACATTATGAAATATGATAATTAATGAAACAATTAATGAAAGGTATTTATTAAAGGAAAAGCAATAATTCATGAAGAGATCATTAAAAGTTCCCAGTTCTTGTTTATTTGGTCTGGTTTCCCCAATGTCTGTGGCTTGATAACGTATGTAGAGCTATTTGTCTGGACAAGAGATTTGAAATATGGAGCATTTTGACACGAAGGGTGCACACACAGCTCATAGTTTGGTTTTATTATTTATTTGACATGTTATGGCATTTTGATGAATTAGGACCCTGACGGCAGGCAAAGCCGATGAGCCTAGCAGCCGTACATGGTCACGTCCACCAAATTAATAGAACTTCTAAAAGGTTACATGTTGAAATCAGAATAAGAATTTTCCACAAAACTAGGACTCAGTTGTTTTCAGCATTTATTTTCAGAGCAACCTAGGAGGATCATTAAACTTGGTCGCCGTAACAGGAGCAGCAGAGGTAAGTAGTAGAACTCTTAAAAAGAGCCGATGAGCAGCAGCTAAGTGCATTTTCAAATTACTTCAGAAGCAAGGTTTAGCAATAAGTTCAGAGTCAATCTCTGAATAAAATAAATTTAGAATGAAATCTCAGTGAATTTCAGAAGTTTCTCCAAGAACAAAATCTGAATAAATTAAAACACAAAATCTGACTGATTTTAAAAAACAAAATCTGAATAATCAAATCTTTTGTTCTCCCCACCATTTATATCTTTCTGGAGATACTTTTCTATTGTTTTGGATATGATTTTAGATCTTGATAAGTCCCCTATGCTCCTTTGTTTCGAAGTAACTTTTTGCTAAAAATAAACTTTAATTTTTATTATCAAATTCTGCTTTTAACTTTGAATTTGATTTAATAAAAAGGCCATCTTTAATTTGCCTTGAATGGAATACTAATTGAAAAATTGCCATTACTTTAGGAAGGCTGGCAGGCTTATCTTAAAATAAAATCATACGCCATATTTTTGACAAAATTAAAAGAAAAATATTTTATTATTTTTTTTAATAAAATAACATTTTAGTTCAACAGAATTTTGCATTTAATCATATATATACACTTCCGTATATATATGTTTCATTAATCAATTTTTGAAAAAAAAAATTTTAATAAACAATTTAATCCTAATCAGAATTTATTTTAAAAGAAATATTTTAAAGTAAATAGCTAATTTAATAAACATTAAATATACAAAATGAAACATGTTAATTTTATATTTAATGCAAAACTCTGTTGATACTTGGATATAAACTTAATTCAGGTTTACAATATAGGTAAGTTTATAAAAGGCTGTGAAGCATGGATCAGACTTCCGGATCCATTGCTTCAATATATAAAATTGATTTTTTCCATCATTGTATTAGTGATTCAAATTTCAATACATTTGTTTGTCTGTGTAAGAAATGGTTTCTTTTTTATAACCTAAGGTTGAATAAAATCATATGATGTTTTTTGTTCTAAAGCTGAGTAAGAGTGCTATGATTATGTGAACTTTATTGAAAGTGCTATTCAGCTTTGGATTATAAAACACTTTGTTATACATATGAACAAATGTATACAAATTTAAATATATATATATGTATATTCATGGATAAAAAAAATTGACAATGATTATGACCAAATCATTCTCTCGTATAAGTTTTAAAACTATCTTGATTAATTTAGTTTTATTAAATGCATGAAAAAAATATTGGTCTTCTCTATTTCCACTGCTTTGTTGCAATGCTTCAAACTTACTATGGACATAGTACAATAATCAATATTTTTTAAATGGAAAAATGCATACAATCCTCACTACCAGACAGCTCAATTACTTTTAGTGATATTAGAAAAAATACATTTTCTGGTGACATATTTTATATCGATTTTATTAAAAAAGTTGCTGCTTGATAATGGTTTTAGATTTAACATTGTAGCACTGAAAATATATGTTTAAAAAGGTGGTCAACCAGAATACAGTAGCCTGTAATGTGTTATTCAAAATTGTTTTATAATTACTAATAATAATTGGTTAAAAAGGAATGCAATAATTCGATAGTATTTTTTTGGAGTATGGGTGTGCATATATGACATATATAAAAGTATTTTACTTGGATCAAATAACCAAATAAAGACAACTAAAATTTTTAAATCTTTATTAAAATAAGTCCCAATAAAAGAATTTGATTTGGCTAATGCTGTTTTAATAATAATAAAAGAGAGTAAAATATATTTATATAATTATTTTATTTAAAAAAAGTTAATTTGATTACACTTGAAGATAACAAAAAAATGAATCAGCATATCTAATCGGTAATAGTAACTCTATTTAATTTGCTAGCACAGTATTCATATGTAATTTTAATCAGAAGGAATTACACCCTATACACAGGCAGTAAAATATTTTTACTACCTGAACTATGTTTAGTGGAGTATAAAGGATATTCTCAAACCAAAGCATAAGACAGAGACTTTGAAAAAATACTTTAGTTTGGCCTATAGAAGTGAATTTAAGTGCAAAGATAAGGCAGCCATTCTTATTTTTTCAAAGTCTCTATCTTGTGCTTTGGTTTGAGAGCATTCTTCATACTCAACAAAGCATCACTGAGATATTAAAAACAATATTACAGCACAAGTGTATAGGGTATAATTCTCATCTAATTAAAATTATGCAATAGTAATTAAAATCAGAAAAATGTCAGTAATCTATTATGTACTTGTAATTAAAAGCAGAAATGTTAAAAAGAAAAATGTGGAAGAATTGTTAAAATGATTAAAAGGAAAACTACACATTCTTTAGGACTGGACTGGGGATTTTAAAAAAAAAGATTTATCTCTAATTATTGAAAAGAGAAGGAGAAAGAAAAACTGTCCAGGTAGACTATATTAAATTCAGGAGAAACATTTTGCTTTGTAAATAATAATTGAGATATACATCACTATGTTAGAAATAAAGGATTTATTAAATATAAATCATCATTACCAGAAATAGAAACTTTCTCCCTAAATGACATGATAAATTGTTTGGTATTAGATTGGTTTGTTATACACATAGAAATATATGCTTATAATTTAAGGATAGAATACTACTTTTTTGATTACAAATATTATTTAATTAAAAATGTTATTAAAATAAATAAATAAAATGCATTGTTTCTGTTAAATGTTATTAATATTTTTCTATAGAAATTCTGTGTCCATTGTTTGCAAATTAATGTATGAACCTTTATGTTATAAATAATCACAAATGAGAAGATCATAATTAATTTGTTAAGTGTTTTTTTTTGCAACATTTTATTCAAAATATGTTATTAAAAATGGTCATTAAAATTGATAGTGCATTGCAAAAAGTCTAAAATAAATAAAAAAGTAGCATATAGATTGAACATTGATAATCTGACTATATATAATTGAGAAAAATTGTGAGAAGGTATATCAAATTTCCTTTAATCATTAGAAACAATAATTTTATCATAAATTAAGATTTACATAAGCAGTATTTATAATTAATCATGAAAAATTAATTCATATATTTTAAAAATAAAATTTAAAACAAATTGGGAAAAAATAAATCCGATTGACATAAATATTTTGCTTTTTACTTTATCAATTTGAACTGCAAAAACATTATTCAACAACTCATGCAAATCATTTACTTTCTGTAAAATAGTAATTAAAAAAAGAAAATAGACTTTGATTCATCAACTTTTTAAAATGCATTTCTTTATAGTTATTTTAATGTTTCTCAAGCATTTTTTATATCACTTTCTTTTCATTATATTATTTTCTTTATATTATTTCCATGCACTTTCTTTAAGTTTCTTTTAATTCTTAGACAGTTCATTATGATTGGTGCTGTTTGTTCTGTAGTAGATATTAAATTGTATTATATTGATGCAACTTCTAAGATCCAATTACAATATTACATTGCAAGATTTCATTTTAACAGAAATAAATCTATAATTTAGTTTTTATATTTGTTTCTAGATGGCAGATATTTTCAAGAGTCAAGAACAGCTCTGCATACAAAAGTTCAATGATTTAGTAGAATTTTTGGACATTATATTTTTAATGATAAAAGATAAGTTTGTAATAATTTTCAAACTTTTTATTCCAAATATATTTTCATTTTTCATTGATATTTTTGATAATAAATATATACATGGATGAGCTGCTCACCAACACACATTGGTCAGCATGGTGAGTTTATTGGCTTTTTACCTCTGAGTTTAAGATCAAAAACAGCATGGTCTTTCTGCTCAGTTGCCTGATAAGGCAGAATGAATGTATGCATAAACAATAAATATTTTTCTAATAGATATATACAATTATGACAGACAAAAATAAATCATGGCCCTTATTCCCAGGAGGCTATAAAGTCACCAACTAAGGCAGCAGTTGATGGTCGAAGGCGGAGGGTGCTAAGAATTCCCTGATTGTAAACTCAGGCTACCATTTGATGATGAATGTTATTCAGGTACTTACAACTGCAGATAACTTTCAACTGAAGGAAGATGGCAAGAATTATAGGAAGAACTGTCTTATATTAAATGGGACATTATTGGACTTTAGGAAGTTAGAAGAAAAGGTAAAGAGACAATTGATTTAAAAAGTGGACATGTACTCTACTATAAAGACACAAATATTGGAAATACAAGTAGAGTAGGATTCATTATAAATAAAAAGTGGAAAAATAACACTGTGGAGATTGATGGTGTATCAGAGAGAGTGTCAAGATTAGTTATACAACTTAATAGAAGATACCTAATGCAGATATTTCAGATTTATGCCTCAACAGTTCTCATAGTGATGAAGTAGTAGAAGATTTTTATATGGATATACAAAAGGCTTTTGATCAGAGTAAACAACATTTTAAAATTGTTATGGGGGACTTTAATGCTAGAATTGGTAAACAAATGAAAGATAAAAGTGTTATAGGTAATTTTGGTTATGGTAATAGAAAAAAGAAAGGACATAGACTTGTGGAGTTTGTGGGGAAAAAAAATTATATTATGAATTCTTTTTTTTTGAGAAAAATGTTAAAAGAAAATGGACATGTAAGCATCCAAATGAAGGTACAGCAGAATTGGATTATATTTTGACTAACAGAAAATACATATTTCAAGATTTTAATGTTCTTAATAAATTTAACACAGGAAGTGATCATCAATTAGTAAGATGTAAGATACATGTTAATGCAAAACTAAAGAGACAAAAATTATTAAGAAAAATAATATTTACAGTTGATATTCCTAATCTTCAGAAACATTCTAATGAATTTAAATTAGAACTTACAAATCGGTTTCAAGTATTAGTAGATTTTGAACATGATTCAGATTTGAATAAAATCAATAAAAAAATAACTGATACACTTTTAAAAACTGCAACAAAGATAACTGGTAGAAAGAAGCAGCAATTGGCCAATAAAATTTCTACTGAGACTAGAGAATTTATGAAGAAAAGAAGGAATATGAAGATATACAAAATGATGCATTAAAAATGATTGAATATCCCAAATTTTGTAAAATGGTGCAGAAAAGAGTTGAAATGTATAAGAAAGTATAAATATGAACTAACAAGGAAAGCTGTAGAAGAGAATAAAAGTCTCAAGAGTGTAAAACAACATTTTGGTATTGATAGGAAATTATATCTGTAATAAGAAAAAAAAGATGGAATTATTACTAAAAAGAGAGATGACATCATGAAATGAGTAGAAGACTTTTATCAAGAATTACATAGTAATACCTCTTATATCTATTACATCTTCTGAATTGCCCAGAATTTTAAATGAAGATATGAGACATGCAATTAAATTTATGAAGAAAGGAAAGGCTCTGGGTAATGATGGAATTATAATTGATATATTAAAAGAAGCAGGTGAAGAAATATAATTTTTTTTAGCAAAGTTATATACCAAATGTCTAAATGATAAAGAAGTACCAGATGATTGGGAGAAGTATTAATATTTAAAAAAGGTGATAAAGAAGATATTAGAAATTACAGATCTATCAGCCTTTTATCAGTTTTATACAAAATTTTTACCAAGATAATTACAACTCATCTACAGAGAACATTGAATTTCCACCAACAAAGAGAACAAGTTGGATTTAAAAGTGGTTTTAGTACAGTAGATCATATCCAGGTATTGAGAGAAAGATATAGAAAAAACAAATGAATATAAGTTGCTATTATGCTTTGGATTTGTAGATTATGAAAAGGCATTTGATTCCATAAACATTTTTTCAGTGATTAAAACATTGGATCATCAAGGTATAGACCCAGGATATTGTCATATTTTAAAGAATATTTATAAAAATGCAACAGCAACAATTAGATTACATAATCATACTAGGAAAGTCAACATTGAGAAAGGTGTAAGATGGGGTGACTCTATATCTCCAAAACTTTTTATAGCAGTGCTGCAAGAAGTATTTTATGAATTAAAATGGGAAGCTAAAGGAGTGAAAGTAAATGAAGATTTGTTTAAGTCATTTAGATTTTGCAGATGATGTAGTTATTTTTGCAAATAATGCTTTAGAGCTGCAGGAAATGTTGCAGGAGTTATCAGATGAAAATAGGACTAAAGATAAATGTTAAAAAGATTAAAGTAATGTTTAATGGATTTTCTCAAAATATGAAAATAAAAATTGATTATGATGAGTTAGAAGAAGTTAACAGCTACAAATATTTTGGTCAGATTATTAATACAGATGGAAACATAATGGATGAAATTAATCATAGAATTAAACTTGGTTGGAGTGCTTTGGTAGAAATAACTTGATACTAAAAGGAAATATGCCTATGTGTTTGATAAGGAAGGTTTTTAATAAAGGTGTTTTACCAGTTCCTACTTATGGATCTGAGATGTGGACATTTAATAGAAGAGCAATACAGAGACTTTAGACCACCCAAAGAAGTATGGAGAGATGCATGTTGGGAGTAACAAGAAGAGATTGAAAACACAATATATGGGTAAGACAACAAACAGGTGTTACTGAACTCATTGAAAAAATTAAAAGACTGGAGTTGGGCTGGACATATTGCTAGAAGAGTTGATAATAGATGAGCAATTGAAATCTTAAACTGGATTCCAAGAGATTGTAAAAAACCCAGAAAGAGACCACATGTGAGATGGATGAATGAAGTAAGAAAATGTGCAGGGGTGATGTGGAGAAGAGAAGTTAAAGATCGGAAAGGATGGATTGAACTTGGAGAGACCTTCATTTTGCAATGAATTAATAATGGTTGACGATGATGATGATTTTTATAATGATATGTTTTTTTTTGAAAAATAAAATACTCACATTGTGAAACAGAATTTTTTTATCTTCATGCTAATAAAGATACATAAATATTTTTTTATTTCTCAATTTAATTTTAATATTTTAAAAATACTTTTATTATTTTTATTCATTTTAAAAATGTTTTAAAATATAATTATGCAAAAAATAATTTGCTTTTGTTATCATCTCTATTCAAACTAAAGCTATATATATATAATTGAAAAAAAGATGAACTACTACCTAAAGCTATACTAGTAATGGTAAATAAAATGAAAAATTAAATATATATTTTAAGCTTGTCTTAATTATGTTTAAAATTCTTTGATATGTATGTGTATGTTTAAATCCACATACATAAATAGGTATACACTTAATGAGAAAAAGTTATAAGTTTAAATAAATTAAAGAACGTTAAAAGACTTATTTTTTTAAAATTAGTAAGTAAAAGATTTATAACTTTAAGATTGGAAAAATATAATTTTCTAAAATCAATAACAGTATAATTAATGAGAGTTGAATACACCATTAATGAAATAAAACAAAGGAATTCAAGTTACACTTCCTTTATAAGATAACGACAAATTATAAAAATAACTCAAATTAATGTCAAAAAGATAACGATGTAAATTCTTGTATGGAGATTAAAATGAAAAATCATCTGAGTGGATGGACAGGAGTACTAGCCAATCAATTTCAGGGATTGAACAATGAATGCCTCAGTACTAATTTGATGAACAAGAGGACACTGGATTCTTGTAGCTTCATCTGTGCACACAGATATATATTGGAGCAGAATGTCTACCTTGGCATAGTGATTTCAAGTGTGGAGATCTGGCCTCCAAACATGAGAACAGCCGGCTAAGACTCCTACAGGTCATACTGATCTAAATTATTATTTATGTATGCATTCAGGTCTTGTTATGTTAAATGATTGTATATATGTAAATAGTTAAAATGCTATTAAGGATCATATATTAAATTATCTAAAGATTAACTGTTAGTAATGATTTATACTCATGGAAAATGTACTCTTAGATTAGCTAGACATAGTAATTGGCACAGTCACAATCTTGATTCAAACCATTAATTAAAATAACAGTTAAATTAAAAGACTAGGCAATGCAAGTAGCAATCAGAGAATTTGATGTCAGTGAGGAAAGTAGTTGGCTCTTGTACATTCAACATGTAGAAAAATACTTATTCATTAATAAAGTTAAAGATGATAAGTATAAGATTGCTTCATTAGTGAGATAGGTAACAGGCTCACTGAACTTCTAATTCCTGAATATTGTATATATGAAAGAGTGTTTATCAAGTCATTTTCTAGGCATGTTGCTAGACTTCAATTTCAAGCCTGGAATCAAGATTGGAATAAAAGTATAAAAGATTACGGTGCTCTTCGTACTCTAGCAAAAAATGATGTCTATGGATCTTTTTTAGCTAAAACCCTGCTGGAACAATTTCTTACTGATATGTGTAATGATAACAATTATTGGCCATTAGTGATTTAGATTACATAGAAGCTATAAGATGTGGGATAGCTTACAAACCCATGCATAATCAATCTTGAAAAATTTGTCGAGTTCAAGAGTAATAGCAAATCACAAACAGATGTTTTTAAAACTGTAAAGAAAGAATTGTCAAAGATTAATGAAAATAGTGTTAACAGTAAAAACTCATTTGCATGTTTTTGTTGTGGGAAGGGTCGCAAATCCAGAAATTGTCTTCATAAATGATACCATTGCAATAATTGTAACAAAAAAGGGCACATGGAAAAAATGTGTAAAGCAAAATGTAACAATCCCAACATGGGAAGTTATAATTATAAACATTTCATATCAGAGTCAGCCTACCAATATTTAAAAAAAGTCCACTTATAACAACAAAATTATGTTAAAACTAAAGTTGTATGACCAGCCCATATCTATGGAGGTAGACAGTGGCAGCAGTGTATTGTTAATATCAGTCTGTGACTGAGATATTAGACTATTATAAACTCTATGAGTAAAAAAAAATCCCTAAGCTAGAAAAAAATGACCTTAACATGTTAGACGTAAATGGCAATGTGGTCAAAATTATAGGTGTTGTTCAGGCCCCCATAAATAGAATAAAGGGGAAAGTGATAGAGTTATCTTTATATATAGTTTATGCTCCAATCAACCTCCTAATTGGGTATCAATGGTTTAGAAAATTGGGTATTAAACTAATATTTGTCAAAAAGGTCAAAATTGAAAAAGAAATGCAAATCAAATTTCCTAGCTTTTTTAATGGAGAACCTGGTGTTATTAAAATGACTCATGTATTAATAGAGTTAAACACTGATGCACTACCTACAATATGCAAACCACAGAAAGTTCTGTTTGCAAAAAACGAAAAAGTTGAAAAAGGAAATCAATAACTTAGTTAAGAAAGAAGTGTCACAACTAAATCTAATGGGTAAATTCATTTGTGTGGCGATTATAGGGTATCAGTAAAAAAGGTGATTATAAAAGTCATACCCAGTTCCTAATGCCAGGGAAATAATAATGTCATTCTAGAGATCAAATTTTTTTGCTAAGTTGGATGTGAATGCCACTTTTCATCAGATACCAGTTAATAAACAGACAGCTGAAATATTAACACTAACCACTCATGTAGGGTTATATAAATGTAGGTTTCCATTTGGAATAACATCGCCCCTAATATCTTTCAATCAAAAATTGCAACCCTGCTTAATGGATTAGAGGGCATTATTCTATATTTTGACAACATTCTCATTACAGCTATGACTGAAAATGAACTTAAAATGCATCTACAGAAAGTCTGCAAAAAACTGGATGAATTCAGAGCTAAACTTAATACCCCAAAATGCACATGGAAAACAAGTGAAATCAAGTGATTAGGTCACATTATATCTAAAAACAGCACATCTCCTGCCTCCAAGAAAACTAAAGCAGTTGCAGAAGCACAAAGACCTAAAAATGTGGAAAAACTTCAAGTCTTCCTGGGTCTGAATAATTACTTTGAAAATTTCTTAGAAGGAAAAGCCCATGTGGCCAGACCATTATCTGATCTTCTAAAAAAAACAGAAATGGGAAAAATCACTGTTTACTTTAAATAAATTACTTGTCCATTACAACAGTGAATTGGAAATAACTCTGACCAGAGATACATCAGAATTCAGTGTCAGAGCAGTACTGTGTCACCCTGTTCATGAAGATGAATGACCCATTGCTTATATATCATATACATTATCCAAAGCAGAGAAAAACTATAGTCAGTTGGAGAAGGAGATCCTTGCAATTTTATTTGGCATGAAAATGTACCACCAATACCTATATGCCACAGATTTATGATAGTAACTGATCATAAACTCCTAATGTGAATATTAGGAATTAAACAAATTCCTGAACATCTGAGTCCTCGCATGTTGCATTGGCTAAACATTTTGGTGGGTTATGGTTATACATTAGTATATAAAAAGAAAACAAATAGGGCACACTAATTCTCTATCATGTATGCCTGATCAGACTAAACTATATCAAAATGAAATAGAAATTAATTATATCGATGCCTTGAAGAGTCAGACCCTCAACAACGCTGCATGGACATCTGAAGACAATGTCTACCAATGGATGGTAAAGCAGATCAATGAAGGATGACCAATTCATGCCCATAAGCAGTTTGTCTGCATGCAAGGAATGTATTTTGAGGGAAGATTGAGTGCTAATCTCACTACAGGGTAGGAATCAAATTCTAAACTTGTTGCATGAGGGCCATCCAGACATCATTAGGGCAAAAAATATTAGCTCATAGTTATGTCTGATGGTCCAGTATTAATAATGACATTGAAAAATATATTTAAAAAAATTCAAAAACTGTCATACATGTGCTAAAGTGCCTCTGTCTAAGTTTGATCCATGGACTAAAGCTGAAAGGTCATGGCAATGGATGCACATTGACCACTGTGACCAATTTGAGGGTCATCTGTTTTTGGTAGTGGTTGATGCATTTTCAGCATGGACGAAATATAAAATAGTCAGCCTCACCAGTACAGAAATGGCACTTAGTAAATTATACAAAATTTTTGCTCATCATAGTTTTCCAGAAATGCTTGTTTCTGATAATGAAATTGTCTTTATTTCAGCAAAGTTTGAAGAAGTGATGCAAGAATGGGGGATTAAACACACACTCATCCCCTACCACCTTCAATCCTACAGACTAGCTGAGAAAGCTGTACAAACTCTAAAGTCTTCCATTAACAAATTTGGGAAAATTAAAATATATGAAACAGTGCTCACTGCACTCCTTCCTCAACATGGAACCCATTAGTGCCAAATCTGGGAAATCACTGACTGAAATGTATTTAGATAGTTGCAAGCAAAATTATCAAACATTGTGCCAATTGTGGATAAAAATAAATATTAAGCCTGTACCTATAAATTTAATAAATTTAAACCACAGGTAAAAGTGTGGGTAAAAAAATAATACAAACAAGTTTTGGTCACAGGAAGAAGTTATTTGTCATTTATCAAAACAAGTAGTTACAGTATCAAATGAAAAACAGAGAAATACTTTGCAAGCATGTAAACCAGTTGTGTAAAGATGAGAGTAAAAAATAATACTCATTATGTGCATAGAACACTGACAATATTGAGAGCAACATATTCAGGATTGGCTCATCATACATTACAAGATGAGGTGGACCCTACTGACAAACCACCACCTATTCAAAGCAAGTGGATTAATGAACTTCGAGAATATGTGGAAAGTCTGTTTAATGTGACAAAATCAATTATTAATGCAAAAAAATTTCATATTGGCAAGTGTACAAATTCATTTATCCTAAGGTAGAGAAACTGCCTCTACAGCTCAAACTAACCACAAAACAGCTAATTAATAAATCAAAGTATTGGAGCCTAGAGGGTAAATATGTTGATTTTTTTGCTTAAAGTTAATTTGTTATCACTCCCAACAAATCATTTTTTAGTTAACAGTAGGAGATATACTAAATTTGAGGTCCCTTGTAAATTGTGTGGATTTGAAGATGAGACAATTAATCATATTTTCTATGAGTGCTCAATTTTGAGGGTTATTAGGCATAACATTGCAGACAGAGTCTTATCTAACAATAAGTACAGTCTATCAATCAATAATGTGTTGACGAGTGGCATATATAACACGATAAGGATAGCAACTTATTTGATTCATGCAGTGTGGCTTACAAGAAATTATTATGTTTTTAGGAATAACCATGGCCATCTATGGGCAGTATTAAAAAAAAATTCTTCATAAAATTAAAAACAGGGATCAGTTTCTAATGCCAGAGGATCTCTTTGCAGACACTTGGACCCAATTTTTACCACTTGATGATGGCTCTAGTTTTTAACATCTCTCACCACAGTCATCATCTGGCGGCAAATGATTAGATATACCTATCTATGAGCATAGGCTGGCTGTAACAGTTCCTGGCTTCCTGAAATGATTGTCAAGGTTCTAGCTATAAACATGTACACTTGACGAAAAGTCACTTTTACCACTTAGTGTTTAAAAAAAATTGAGCATACCGAGAGTTAGCAAATGTAGGAGATAATGATTTGTACTGTAATTGTATATATTTGTTTTCCTTAATAAAAAAAAGAAAGAGACAATACCTAACTTATTCAACACAACAGACACTAATGACCAGTTACTAAGAGAGAGCATATCAAATGAGGCGGAACATAAACAACAACAGCACGCTAAACGGAAAATAAAAAGACCCACATATCTTAATGACTATGTACTGAGTTCAGAGATTAAAAACTTATCTGTGAACTTGAGAGAAGTAATGATATGTATGTGTATGTTTAAATGCACACACATATATAGGTATAAACTTAATGAAAAAAAAAAGTTTATATACATTAAAGAATTTTAAAAGTCTTATTTTTTAAAAATTAATAAGTAAAAGATTTATAACTTTAAGATTAGAAAAATATAATTTTTTAAAATGAATAATAGTCTAATTAATGAGAGTTGAATACATTGTTAATGAAATAAAACAATTAAAGAATTTCGAGTTACATTTTCTTTATAAGATAAACGACAAATTATAAAAATAACTCATTAATTAAATTAAAGTCAAAAAGATAACGATGCAAATTCTTGTATGAAGATTAAAATGAAGAATCGCCTGAGCAGATGGACGGGAGTATGAGCCAATCAACTGCAGGTATTGAGACAATGGATACCTCAGTACAATTTGGATCAACAAGAGAACACTTGATTCTTAGAGCGTCACACACTGACATATATATTGGAGCAGATCATCTCCCATGGCACAGTAACCTCAAGTATGGAGAGCTGGTTCCTGAATGTGGGAACAGTCAACTAGGACTCTTACCGGTTGTATTGACCTAAATTATTATTTATGTATGCCCTCAGGTCTTATTATGTTAAATGATTGTAAATATAAATAGTTAAAATGATATTATTAAGGATCACATGTTAAATTATCTAAGGATTAACTGTTAGTAGGGATTTGTATTCACGGGAAGTGCACTCTTAGATTAGCTAGACATAGCCTTCTTAAAAAAGATTAAATGAAAAATTATTAAGAATATTTACTGCCACAGCTATAGACATGGCTACCCAAATAAGAAAGAGCACTAAAACTTAATTAACCATGAAGTACCAAATACATTCCTTGTTATCAAATAGTTATTTTCATAATTGATTTTCACTTTTAGTAGGCTCAAAAAGCAAACAATATACAAAAACATGTGAGAAAAAAAGACTTTTTCTTTTTTTATTCATTTACTCTTTCTATTTCGTTGTTAGCCTAGAGGTCATCGCAGCCAACTTGCAAGCAAGTAGTTGGTTGCAGAAGGTTATGGGTTTGCTTCCCGGCGGATGCTATGACATATAAAAAAAAACAATAAAATCTTGAACATTTTATCAATATATAATATTGTAGATCATGGAGAATCACTGTTAAAAGATTAAAAACTGCTGATTTATGCAATTATTATTAAAAAAAAAAAAATATTGGAAACTTCACCACAAGAAAGCATAAGAAATAAAAGTAAAAGCTTTAATCTCTAAATATTATTAAAAAAACTAACTTGGACATTAATACTAAAAAAACAAAAACAACGAAAACAAAATAAAACAAACTGAACAATTTTTCTTTTTGACTTTAAAAATACTGTAGGGATATAATAATTAATGTAGCATGCAGAATCCTGCAAGTGTATATCTAAGCGGTATTAAACTTAATAGTTATTGTTATTATTTAATATTTACATTTAATGTTAAGTTTTCAGTAATTTGTACTGTTTAAAGACTTTGGAGGTATTTAATTAGAAAAAAAGATACCTCATTGAATTAATGCCTTGTCTGGATTAGCATAGGCCTAATGGTTCTTGAATCAAATCTCAAATTATCACTTTCAGTAGTCAATGAACTTCTGTGTAATAAAGCATTCATTTCTTTCTAATCTATTGAACTATTACTACTTAACCTTTTTTAATCCAGAAAAGCTCTAAAATTAAGATTGATAAGTTATCAATGTTGAATTTGTAGCATAATAATTGGGCGGTTTATTTCTGAGGAATTCTTAAGAAGTTCAAGAAATAGAAATGACAGATTTATAAACATTGAGTTCCAAATTGTGGCATCTCACCACTGCACTAAATCAAGCAGCATACATAATAGTTATTAATAAACAATAAAAATCTTTGATTGTAAATAAAAAATAGTAATGTAAAAGGATATGTTTAAAAATAAATATATATAAAAGTGGATAAATTTAATTTAGACATGAAGATTATACAATATAAAGAATAAAACAAAATAATATTAAAGCATTTCTTTATAATTTATTAAAACATTTAATGAATTAAAATAATCTAAGTATGCTCATTTAAAAAAAATGTTTACATTAAAAAAACACCAATGATTTACAGAAATCACATCAAGACAAATAAATAAACATATTATTTGATTATTACAAATATAATACAAAGACTATAACAATGATAGAAATCATAACTAATATAGTAGTTATTTAATGTGATTCCAGTACCTAAATCTATGGGCAATAGAAAACTCAATATGATATACATGTTTAACACATATACACATACACATTAAGTAATTAAAACAGGCAAAACTCATTATATATATTGCCACACACAACGAGCTAGAGTAATCAATGGATGCTTGTTGTGTGTGGCAGTATATATAGTGAGTTTTTCTTGTTTTAACAACAGTTCTACACAAGCATAAGAGGTGGTGGTCATGTGATGTTTATTGACATTAAGTAATTGAAACAGAAGTGATAGTACTTCCCATTGAGTTATATAACACCAACAACTATGAAAAGATAGATATTTGAAAAAATAGTAAATGTAAAAATAAAATAATGTAGTTATGAAAAATATGAAATCTATTTATGCTAATACAAGTTTTCCATCTCTTGTAAGCTTGAGTAATCAATAGATTTTAGATAGTAGTGGCTATGAAATCCATATTTACTGCTGGATTAGATTCTGGCTCATAGCCTTCTTAGAGTTTTGGATCTGTATCTAATGCACCTGGATGTTTTTGGATATACATAAATAAGCACTACATAGAAATTTAATATGTTCTATAAAGTAGTATCTATTGATTACTTGAGTTAATAATAGGTGGCATATGTGAAATTGTGTAAATAGATTTAGGATCTGAAAAGCACTTTTAAGCTAGGGTAACATGATATATATATATATATATATATATATATATGTTACCCTATTTAACAATATATATATATATATATATATATATATATTGTTAAACTTTTCTTAAAAAATTATAATTAGTTCTAAGTGCAAGGAATGCTAAATAAGAAAAGCTTCAGTGTAGATGTATCTTAAAACTTGAACTAAGCACTTTCGTTATCTTATTTATATCATAACTAAGATATTGAAAGTGCTTAGCTCAGTTTTAAGATAAAGTTTACAATGAAGCTTTTCTTATTTAGTGTTCTTAGTGTTAGAATTAATGACATATTTTTGTTTTTATGAAAATGATAACACACTGATAAATTCAGAGAGTCAGTACATTTATTTGTATATACACCTTTATCTCAGTTAGTAATGGACCTTTATACAAGGATTTTTTATAGTGATCACCATCAATTTACATCCATTATTTTGATTTATAATTGATTATTTGCTATAATAATTTAAAAAATTCATCAACTGCTGTTTTATGAAATGGTGTCATTTTATAAGATCGATGATAGGATGTGACTTTATTAAAACTACTTTAACTAAAAAAAGGTAACATTGATGCCAAAAATGTACAGTGCAATGTAGAATTTATTCATTTTATAGAATACAATATTGTTTTGATTACAGAATTAAATATGACTAATGTATTTTATCTGATTTTCATCCAGTGTGTGACAGTCAGTGTTTTCATTTATAATATATCTAAGATAAAGAAAATTTTCATCATCAATGACTGCAAAGCAAAAAAATATCAATTTTAATCAATACAGTAAATAATGAAAACATATTTTAATCACAATAACAAAGTATAATAATATTACATTTTAAAATATGTACATTAAGTAAAATATATTCACTTAATCAATTTTACAGAGTAAAATTTTTATGAGTAATATTTTGCTTGCAGCAAAAAAAAATAATCATAAATGTAAAATACAGTCATTGTAAATGTAAATTATTTTGAGGAAAAAAGAGAGAAAAAAGATTTTGAACATTATGCTATTAAAATAAACTTTATATGTTTCACAGGTTATTAAAACATAAGTTAAAAATATCATTTATTTGCTCAATTTTAAATTAATAATCTTATAATTTACTTCCAGATAATGGTGGGTGGCTTTTATCATAAATATATATAAAAATACTTTTACATTATTGGCCATAAAATGAGTTAATCATTTTCATTTTTAAAACTTCAGCAATCATATGTCCTTTACACTTCTTTATCATTATTTTATTTAATTTCATTGCATTTATATAAAATAAATAAACTTACTGTTTTTTAAAAAAATTAAGTGATGAAAAAAAAAATTTGTATTTTATTGGCTAGATATCACAACATTAAAAAAATATTATGAAACAAAATTGCATCAAAAATAAATTTTAAGACATGCATTGTATTAATTTTTTTTTTAAAACTTTAAAATATACACCATAGTTAGTTATTTTTATTTTTTCAATGCTTTAATTTATCAAATTGTGATTCAGTAAATAGTCCCTTATTATGTAAGAAATAAAATGGAGAACCATCAATGAAAAAAAAATTATAGTTTTTTTAAAACTATAACTATCAAATTTTTTTAATATAATATATTAAGGCACAGTTTAGTAATTTTTTTAAAAAAATAATATGCTTAGTAAAATGTTTATTGATTAATTAAGATGTTTTTTAAAATTTAAACTTTAGTTTCTTGATCAAATTTTTATATATTTTGGATTCAAAATAACAAATTAAATTTTTTCCTACAAAAACTCATTATAATGTTTTATTTTTATGCAAAATCTTTCATTTGCAATGCATTTTGGGAAACAATTATCTACTCTATCTAAGGTATATATATATATATACACACCTGGGTATCTTTTTATGTGGTACACACATTCCGCAGAAAACCTGCATAAAAAAATCACACAAAACAGACTTAACTTATCTTGAAAAATTTGGGGTATGTTCTTTAATTTTCAAAAATCGCAAAAAACTAAAGCAACAAGATAAATTATTTTAAAAATGCATAAAAAATAAAGAAATAAAGTATGATTAATAAAAAATTTCAAATATTTGAAAAAAATTGAGGCAAGACAAAGTTTTTTACCTTTTTATTAACTATTTAATTTTATTCAAAACAATATGTTTTTATATGTAATTTATTTTACATTTTTTCATACATATTTTAATCATTATCACTATTTGACAATATGTGGGTTTGTTTGTGAAATGGTAAGAAATCAGATTCATCACAAGAGGAAACACAAACAGCAGAATTAGAACCAATGTCAGTCTTGTACTTTTTCTGATGACAATGTAATTGGTGATTAAGTTTTGAAATGATGATTTTTACTAATTGTTTATGAAGCTTATGTTATGCAGATGTACAACTATTTAGTAATTTAAGAGCTCATTCATAAGAGATATAAGTAACAAGAAAATGATTTTCCAATTGATTAGAAAGTTGAAGACTTTCTCAAATCATTTTTGCTGTGAGACAAACAGGTTCCACTTCTGTTTCATTATCTTTTTCTAAACCTTCTACGGCATCTAAATTTATTGCCAAACCTTTTTCCAACAGGCATTTAAAGTATGTAAAATTTAATGCATGTATATAAAATGGAGAAATCTGATTTTGAGTGAAATATGAACTTCTTTATCGCATTAAAAAAAATGCATAAAAAGATATTAAGAAGATACATGAATCGCATAACTTCAAAATCATATTAAGAAAATCTGCATAAAAAGAGACTCAGGTGTATACAGGTGTGTGTATATATTGTAACATATATAAATATGTACACACATATATATATATACTTCGTTTGGATCGTTATAATATATATATATATCATGAATTCATGATTTCATTCTTACTAAATATTTTCTCAACATTGGCATATAAGCATTTTTTGTCATAAATCAATTATTTTTATTCTTATCATATACCTCACACCTTATGTTTGGTTTGGCAGAATTACCATCACTCTCAACTTTATGCTTTGATATCATTTTAGGTAAAAATTATGGTCAATAATTCACATTAGTGATATAATTTTGGTAGCAATCTCATGGCTAATTATTACACTGAGTATGTAAGATAAAGAAATAGTTGACTGAGGCATAATTTATAATGTCATTAATATAGGAAGATACAACCCAATATTTATAAATTCAAATTTCTAATTTTTTATTTATTTTTTTAAATTGTGGATTACTGACATAGTGGATGGTAATCCTATAAATAAGAAGGATTACACAATTATAAATCTACAAATATGTAAATAATATTTATTTTATAAAGCGCAGATAGTTGAAGTTAAATTGAAAAAATCATTAGAATAAATCATAGTGCTTCAAATATGCTTTAGGTAACACTGAGATGTATGTAAATTGACAACCTGAGTACATATAGAAAAACTAGGCAAGAGGATATATAAACAATCAATATTATCATCATCCTTGATGGTAGTTTACCACTCTCTTGAATCTCTATTTTGGAGTTATGTGCAAACATTAATACAATCCTTACATAATTAAATGTAAATGTAGCTCTTTAATCTGTTCAAAATACTAGCTCTTAAACAGATTGTTGTTATTGGTGAAACATTTTAATTTACAATGAACAACATTCACATTTTGCAAAAGTATTCACATAAGGGTTATATTTAAACAAAAAGCAATTTACAGAACTTAATTGCTGCCGTTGAATTCTATAAATAAATAATTATTCATTAGTTTATTTATTTATTAAGGATTCCTATACAGTAGAACTCTTCACTACTAACCATAAATTACATTAGATATAACACAATTAAACTGCACCATTGCAAAAATATTTTATATTGGCAAAATTTTTGAAAATAAAATTTAAAATATGAATAAACAATATTACATATTTTTAATGCTTTATGAAAATAAAATAAAAAACGCGAAAAGTTTTAAAATATTCAATTTGTCAGTTTGGTTAGGTTAAATTTGCTAGATAAAATTAAATTTGACAAGCGTACGTGTATGTGTGTGTGTGTAAGTATACATTTTTTTGTTATAAAAAAGTGACTACTAGTAATTTAATTTCTGAAAAACATTTTTTTTTAATAAATTAAATTAAATATTAAATATTTTTAATCATAATGTATATATATATGTAAATAAATTGAGTTAATGTAAACTCCAATTGTTTATTCGATCGTTATACTATATAAAAACTAACCTAATTTTCAATGGATTTTTTCTTTTATCAACTGCCTCTTAAATATAGTGCTTTTCTGATATTAATGGCTGACATATATTGAAGCATTAATAGTCAATGCAATGATATTTTATAAATCAATCCTCTGTAAATTATCTACTCACGATAAAGATTATTTATATTATAAATACAATAGCGTGCTTTCAACATGTTACACCTTAAGCGTAATTATCATATATAGAAATATTGCTATTTAACCAGCTCACTTTTAGAATGCCAATCATATTTGAACTAAAATTAAATCCAATACAAATGTGATTGCACTTTGTTTATTCTTTGGTTAGAAATATTAATTGAAAATATAAGGAACTATACTTCTTTGAATATGTGCTCTTCTTCATCCCTTTTTCACAAACAATCCCGATATTTTTACAATAAACCACATACCCATTTTCTATTATGAAAAGACAGCACAACAATTAACAGAGAAGGGTAGAGTATATTCATAAACAGTGAGCAATTATTAATAATTGAATGTATTTGAGAAGCTTAAACGAAGTTTGAAATTATTCAACCCAAAATTAAAACTAAAATATCATCATCATAAACTTTTAAAGCAAACAATAATTACAAAAGTAATGTAATTACATATTTGATATAAAGGAATTATTATACATAAAAAACAATACCCAGTGTAGGGCAAAGTCCTTTTTAACAACTTTCTAAAGGGACACAGTCAATATGAAAGCAAGATTCACCAGGCTAGTTAAATGTTATTATGGAAAGTTCATAATTTATTTTATTTTATATTCCAGCTAGTAAAATCTAAATACCAAATTTATGACAAATAGTTAGATGATTAGTCAGACTGAGAAAAAATGGAAATTGACAAAAAAATCTTTTGCTTCAAATATAGAAAAAAAAAAAAAATCAAATTTCATCTGAATTTTGTCTTTAATTTTGCAGGGTAAATTTTAAGATAATAAAAATTCTCATTAGTATATAATAAATAGGACGATCATAAAAAATACAGAGCCTTTATAAAAGAAAGTATTGAGTGAAATTCAATGTCCTGCATAGTTTAATCTAGTGATTGAGTAGTAGACTTCAGAGCTACAGATCTGTGGATCAGAGTTTAACTCTGTCACTTCCGGTTTTTGAACATAGTATGATCTTCCAAATGGCAGACCAACTTGGAGTATATATCTAAAAATAATTAATTTAATTTTATAGCACCAGAAAAGACAGGAGGACTTGTGATATTGATTCATAAAAGTCTACATTTAAAAAAATAAACCATTGAAAAAATACATATTAAGACAAATCATGCCAATTATTTTTTTAAATTTATGGCTTAATGGTTTATTTATATGAAAATTATTATGATTCTCCATAAAGAAATCGATTGGTTGTAATTATTTTATTTAATGTGTCTCTTTCAAAATGGCAAATAGGAAAAGTACACATATTTAAAAATTTGTCACCAATAAGTATGTCAAAAGATCCTCCAACTAGCATTATCCATTTTGATAAAATATAACAAGCAAAATCAACCATTTAATTTATTTTGTTATACATTGAGAATAAAATTACTCTCTCTTATGGCATAGCAAGGTTTGAATTCAGGTGGATCTTAAAAATATTTTAGGCTTCTGAGATATTTAAGAAGATTGAATATTCTTTATTCAATTATTCAGCCTAGTTAAAAATTTTTTTTAAAAGAAAAAAAAGGATTTAAATTGTAATTATGTAGTATACTACTTCCATCATCTAATATTAATTGTTAAAATAAAATAACAATTCATGTCAATTGTTAATACAGAGTTTTTTTAATATAAATAAAATAAATAACTAAATAATATTTCCAAGTGCTTTCAACTCTTATGAGTCCTTATCAAGGCAGTGTAAAACATTCTGTTTTCACCTAGGTGATGAATTTAACATTTCATTGTATTGGCCAGGAACAACTAATTGGAAGGCTGGTTAATTTTGAATTCATAGCACAAGATGAATTTTGTATAAGATATTATTCTTTAATCTTGTGTTTTTTATCATGTGTTTCGTGCATTAATATTATAAAATCCTTTGGACTACATATATGGCCTGTATTATTTTGGTGAACATAAAAAGCTGAATAAACACATGATAAAAAATGCAAGATTAAAGAATCATATCTTATACAAAATTCATCTTGTGCTATGAATTCGAAATTAACCAGCTTTCCGATTAGTTGTTCCTGGCCAATACAATGAAATGTTAAATTCATCACCTATGAGAAAATAGAATGTTTTACATTGCCTTGATAAGGACTCATAAGAGTTGAAAGCACTTGGAAATATTATTTAGTTATTATTTTATTTATATTAAAGAAACTCTGTATCAACAATTGACACAACATGAATTGTTATTTTATATTTGTATTATTTACAGAAGTATTATTTATTTTTTATTAATTGTTAAATGTTTTTAGAAAAATTCAAACCTTTTTAAAACTTTTCAAATAGATTCAACCATTAGTCATAGCACTTATGTTAGTATATAACACAATATTTCAAGTAGTATTAGTCTCCCCTGTTCCTCAGGTGCACATTGGAATCAAATCAGGAATCTATAGATTAGTAAATATTGATTTAATATAATGCTTTAATAAACTAACATAGCCTAGATCATGAGTTTAAATTCAACATTCATATACCTATAAGTACTTGGTTTGATTCTCATGCGAGTACTGTCATTGGTTGACCAAACATTGTGTTAGATATTAATCTATGAGTTATGAGTAAGAGATGAATGTATTAAAAAATTTAAATTAAGTGAATTTTTAAAAAAAAAAATTAATAATTAATATTAGAAGATGGAAATAGTCCAATATATAATTGCAACTATAAAATTATTGTCACAAACTTCCAAATACTAAGGATTTAAGTAAATTATTTTCTTTTCCCACACTAAGAGCATCCATGAATTATTTAATTGGTTTTTATTTAAAAAATATATATTTACTGTGCTAACCCTTTTAGTTGTGATTATTCAGTGTGTGTATGTATATATATATCTATAATAGATGTATGGGTAAGTAGATAGGTAATATATAAATAAATAATAGATAGATAGATGAGTGCAAGAGTAAACCAATCAAATTTGAGGTGAGCCTTGAAAACTGCACTTTTTAAAATTATTTATAAGGGCCTTACAGTGCAGAAATAATACTATACTTACCAAAAAAGGAATCAAAATAAATTAAAATATAATTTAAAAAAACTCACAAAAGAAAAAAAAAAATCATAACATATTAAATCATTAATTGGATTTTAGTCATAGCATGTAGCTTTTTTGTGCGTTTTTATAGAAATTACTGTTAGATCAAATAACTGATCTTAGGATATTCTCAAAACAATTTTATAAAAATTTTAATGTAGAAAAAAATGCTTTTGTCTGCTGATATGAGTAATAGTAATAAAATTCTTTGGGTCATCCAACAATTTTTTTACTGAGATAAGATAATGTATATAAAAATGAAAAAGGAAATATGAAAATATTTAAAAATAGTCCAATAAAAAGAATTAATATTTGGGATTAATAATGATATAAGAAAGTATAACTATGGATTGGCAATGAAAGCTATAGAAAAGAATAAGTGTTAAAAGCACAATTGATATTGGAAAGCAAAGTTGTTTCTGCAAAAGAAAGAAACCATAGAATTATTATTAAAAAGAGAGATGTTATCATGAAATATGTGGAAGAGTTCTACAAAAAAATATATAGTTAAATAGAATAAAACAAAGTAACCTCTACATTTAGCTCTATGTTTCCAATTATCAAGCATATTTAATAAAGAGAGAAGATATAGAATTAAATCTATGAAAAAGAGAAAATCTTCAAGAAATGATAAAATTATTATCTATATTTTAAAAGTAGTAGATGTATTAGTAGAAAAATTGTTTACAAACTTTATACCAAATATCGAAATGATAAAAATATTCCAGATGATTGGAGGAATGCAATAGTTATATAGATAATTAAGAAAGATAACAAAGAAGATATATGAAATTACAGACATCAGTTTTTTTTAACAATTCTATACAAGATCTTTAATAATATAATTGTATTTTTTTTTTACAATAAACCTTAGAATCATATCAACCAAAAGAACAAAATGGATTTAAACTGGACTTGGCATAATAGATAACATAATTATTGAATTTTAGTTATGACATGGATAATGAATATGAGATTCCATTATGCTTTGGATTAGCAAATTTTGAGAAGATATTCTGATGAATAAGGCTACAGACTATCAAGATATAAATTCAGAATATTATCATATTCTGAGAAACATTTATCAAAATGCAATAATAATTAATAATTAAATTACATGATGATACCAAGATTAATATTAATAAAGGTGTATGATAGAGTGATTCCATCTCTTCAAAACTTATTTACAGTTATTTAATAAAAATTATTTTGTGGGTTAAAATAGAAAGCTAAAGAAAAGAAATACATTGATCTTACTTAAGTTATCAAAAATTTATAGATGATATAGCTGAGCTGTTTTAATTAATATTCAGAGCTTCAGAATTGTTGCAAGAGTGATCAGATGAAAGTAATACAGGTGAAGGCATAATAGATGACAGTAATCAGACAGTTATAGTTGGATAAAGAGATGTTGGTAAAAATAATTTAATACTAAATGAAAATACACATACTTCTTTTTTAAAAAAAGCTTTTAGTAGATATATTTTACCAGTTCTTATATACTGATGCATGACTTAGATACTTAACTGAAGAGGAATAAAAATACTAAATGTGTAGGGAAATGTTTGATGAGAGTAACCCAAAGTGCTCATGAAACATATGGATGAGAGAACAAACAACAATCTTTGGCATCATTGAAAAAATAAAGAGATTGAACTGAATCATTATATTACTAGAGGAGAAAATAATAGATGGGAAGCAGAAGTTTTAAATTGAATCCAAGATATTGTAAAAGATGTAAAGTGAATGGATAAAAAATTTGCTGATGTGGTGATGAGAAGAAAGGCTATAGATCAAAGAAATTGTATTAAATTTGGAGAAATATTTATTCTAAAGTATATATATATATATATAATGGTGACTCATGATAGTAATCACATTAAATTTGGAGAAATATTTATTCTAAAGTATATATATATATATATAATGGTGACTCATGATAGTAATCACATTCAATTTTATAGTCTATAGAATTACTCCTAACTTTTCAAATTATTATTTTTATTTTGAAACATTTTGAATATGAAATAAATTATTTTCCTTTAAATTTTATTTCATCTAGATATTTACATACTTACGAACAAATAATTTTAGAAATATAGAATAGTAGTAATAATTTTTTTTTAAAAAAAATCATAATAACAAAAAACAAACAAACAAACAAACAAAAAATGAATAAAATAATGATTGACAACAAGAAATAAAAATCTGTAATGATAAGTTGGAAGAAATTAATGCCAAATATCTTGGTCAGATTATTATTGTAGATGGAAACATACTAGCTGAAATTAATCATAGAGTTAAATATAATTGGAATGCTTTTGGTAGAAATAAATTAATATTAAAAGAAAATATGTCTATACGTTTGAAAGGGAAGGTTTTTTAATGAATATGTTTTATCAGTTTTTACTTATGAATTTAAGATTAGAATACTTAATATAAGAGCAATACAGAGTCTTTATATGACTCAATGAAATATGGAGATACGCATATTAGAAGTAACAAAAAAGATGAAAAATAAATTACATAGGTGAAAGAACAAACAGGTGTTACTGACATCATTGAAAAAATTAAAAATCTGAAGTGGAATTGGACTGGACATATTTTTAGAAGAGTTGATAATAGATGGATAGTTGAAATATTAAACTGGATTCCAAGAGATTGTAAAACATCTAGAAAAAGACTACATGTGAAATGGATGGATGAAATAAGCAAGATGCTGGGATAATGTAGAGAAGAAGTTAAAGATAGGAATTAATGGATTAATCTTGGAGAGATCTTAATCCTGCAATGGATCAGTGATGGTTGAAAGTGATAATGATGATAATAAATAATGCATGCTATCCAGTGGATTATCAAATACAAAACTTGTTGTAACAAAAAAAAAAAAAATGAAAGTTGAAAAGAAAATTTTGTTTTTATTCTTGTTTGTTATTTAAAATTTAAAAAACAAAATTATTAATGCTTCATTTTGTTGTATTACATTCAGCTTCAATTTTTCCTATTTTCTTATTTTTAGTTTTCTGTTATGTAATGAAAGTTTGTTTTATTAAATCTTAAATTAAATAATTTCCCAATGGAATAATTTATCTTTTTCAAAGTACAGTAAAAAGGATCATGTAATAAGATCTTTCATATATACATATACTAACAATAAGGTATTTGTCAATGTATTAGACATCATGATTTATCACTTCAACTTAGTAGACATAGCAACAATCTAATGTTAAGTCAATACCTAGGCAACCAAGTGTTAGAAAATGAGAATATAATTTTATTATGTAATTTTAATTTTAACCATAACCATTTAATACACACAACAATAGACAACTACAGCAATGAAAGAGGAAATAGAAAAGCTTATATACTAGACAAAGGAAACTAGACATGGTATAAAAGTGAACCCAGTTCATTTTCATCATCTTTTGTTATTTATCAAAGGAAAAGATAACTACATACAACTAATATCTCAAGATCAAATCTTAGAATGCAAGGAAAGATGGATGATTTGTTTAAAAATCCCATATCAGCCATATCATTTTCACATTGCAAAAAGTTGAAAGAAATTGTAATCAACTTTTGAAATAATGTAAGTTGATAATTTCTAGCAATTTAATGAAAGAATTGAACTGGTTTTGAGTTGACAATTAAAAATAAAAGACTGTGCTATTGTTTGAACAAGGAGAAAAGGAAAGAATACATCACCAGCTTATGACAAAGTAAAGTTTTTCTCTTTTATAATTCATTAAATACCAAATAATGAACTGAAGAAAATTAAATCTATTATAAAGTACTAAACAATGTATTCTGGCTAAATAAAGTCACCATAGGACTTGAATGCTATTTTCCCAACCACAGAAGCATAATAATGTAATTCACTCATCTACATAATGCCTAAAGAAACACCAAAAATCTCATATGAAATGTCTGAATGGATCCAGGAGGAAAGCAGCTGCAAAAAATGGAAACATTGTTCCAAGTGAAGGACTTACTTAGAATGTAATGAAAAAAAGGGTGATAGACTGTAACCATGAGAGACATTATCACTGGATTCATGGACTTTAATCTGAATGATTGAAGAAAATTTGATTTATTAAGTTAGATTTTTTTTATACATTTGTAAAAATCTATGCTCATTTCATTTCTACACTTATAAATACCTGCACTTGAAAGAATCCATATGTTTAAAAGCAACATAGTATGGGGGGATTATTAACTTAGATAATTTTTTTATGTAAATAAAGTTTAGATCAATTATCTCCATAGTAACTTGATATTTGGATCACCACCATGTCATATGGAATAAGGTGAGAGTTTTTATACTATTTCATATTAATTACATGCACTATTACAGGACAGAGTTCATGTTGTTTGTTTATTTTAACCAAACAGTTGTTATATTTATTTTATTCTGTGCGAATGACTAATATTCTAGTGTGGATGCTCTTTTCTGTCAACCATACTTAGGCAAAGGGTCCCAAAGAAGATATGATGAGGCTATTATATATATATATATGTTTGTGTAATGTTGTAAATTAGTCAGCTTCACAGTTGATGTAATCATGATTTTTTTTTATTAATTTCATTTGCTTTGTAAATAGTGAGTGCTGAGTTATGTATCTCTACTATGGGTATGAGTTGGGATAATGGCTACTTTTAATTGATGATATGACACATATAACTGCATCTTTTATTATGTTAAATGAGTTTTAAATTTTATTTGTTATTAATAAAAGTTGTTAATTTGATTTAAAATTTAACTGGTCTCTAGTTTAACAAAATCATTCATACACCCATCCATCAATTTATTTGACTATATATATGCCTACACTCACATCTTTTCCATATATATAATGATACAGTAATAGGGTTGGATGGGTCTTAAGTCAGTGTGACCCTATATAGAAATGCAATAGTTGTTATACAAAGTAAATTAACCCCTGAAGAGAGTTAAAGGCAACCTTCTCCCTGAGTTTAAATATTGAGGCATAATGGAATACAAAAGAAAGGTGAGGCATGAATAAACTAGCCTAAATTGTTTCTGGATTTAATGTGTAAACTTAGAGCTAGCTCATTAGAGGTAGATACAATCATTGGTTAGGTACTTCACCACATCATTCACAGCATCCTATCCAAAGACCCTAGGTCTGACCATAGTGAGATGCAATCCTTCTCTTCCAGCAGATTATTACATTCAATACCTATTTATTGGTTAAAATATTAGTGAGAAAAATTTAAGAGTGAATGAAATATTTGTCTTAAGAATTTAAAAAATTTTTGATTAAAGAGTAAGTGTTAGAAATATTTTTTCTATTAAGAAATATTTTCCAAACCTTATTTTAAAAGGTGTTATTTAGACATTTTTCTGCTACTAATTTAATAATAAATATTTTTAAAAATATTTTGTTCTCTTTTTTATCCATCCAAAATTTCAAACCTTAAGAAGCCATATTGCTAACTTGTGTATAGGATCTGGTTTGAGAATATGTGTGATTGAGAAGGTATCTATTTTATTTAATCACAAACAAATAGTACATCTAATAAAAACAGAAAAGGCTAAGCAATATAAAACTATCAAATTAAGATTAGTGCACCATTAAGTTAATTATCATATTCAATAAAATGTTTAACCAACCTTTAATAGATTTAAATTATATACAGTAGAAAATCGAATTATTGTTGCTGGGTTAAAACCTAGACTGAACTTTAATCTTTTAGATCACTAAGAATTTTCAAAGAAATGCAATATTTTTCATTCAAATATTCAATCGTCAGTTAATCCAAATAATTATCCTATTTTTTATCAATCAATAAGTATCTAACTAGTATTAAAAAGAGGTCTGTTGACTAGCTTGGTAAAGATTAATCTTTTCTTCACATTATTTATAATTGTTAGCACTATATACAAAGAGTGTATAAACTACTCTTGATAAAACTATATATCCAAATAAAAAAACAAATAAATAAATAAATATATATTTAAATTAAATTTACATTTGATATCTAAAAATAAAACTGAATATTAAAACCAGTAAAAAAAAAGTGCATTATTATGACTAAATCTACAAATGTATATATAACTCCTCTAGAGCATTAATGATGATTTATGATCTAATTGAATAAATATTTGAAGGTTATTATTCATAATTATTGATTAGGCTAGAAATATTATATTAACATTAGCACAGATATAGTCTTGAAACTCAATCAAATGACAATATACTTATTATAATAAATTCCAATCATGCATAATATTATTTTAACTTCACACTTTCACAAATCCATAGTACTATTGGAGACTAAAGCAAAATGGTTTAGCTTTAGGACTGTCAACAGGAATTCGTGGTTTTCTAGCAACATTGTTACTAAACATGTCTCTAGTTATTATGTGGAAATAGCCCTACACTTTACTTTGCATAAATTTTAATAAATCTATGAAAATATTTATCAATACTTTATTTATAAATATATACCCACCTATTTTGCAAATATATATGAAAGGTTTTGAATTACAATATCTGAAGTATATTTAATTAAAGCTAATGATTAAGTTATATTTTATGTGTACATCTTATATATAGTTTTTAATAAACTTACATTCTATCGTTTTTACAGATCTTAATTGATCCCTTGATAAACGATGGATCGGGAGTTTACTATATATATATAATAAAAGTGTTGGCTTGGATTTATATTTATAATAGAACTGCATTAAAAGTAAAAAGCAATAATAACATATAGTTATATAAAAAAACATAAAAAGAATTAAATGTACAAATATAACATACCTATGAATTTTCATGCGCAGTTAAATCTGAATTTAAACTTTAGTAACGTTTTTTTACTGGAGGGCATTAAGAAAGCAGCAATAGATTACTTCAAAATAAAATCTTTAATATTAGCATCATTTTTTTAAAAAAAGTTTAGAAAATGATTATTTAAATAAATTCTGAAAATAAATATTTAACAATTATATTAAGTTTAATAAGATAGCAGTTTTAAATTGCTTGTCAAAAGTCATTCTATTTTTTTTAAATTAAAACTTGAGAAAAAAAGCAGAGATGTAAAATAAATGAAGTGAATTTCTTAGAAGAGTAATTAACCACAAAAAATATAAAATATTAATATTACTAAAATATTATAAAAAATATAAAATATTACATTTTTATTTTATTTATAAGCGATAAACAATTTAAGGCGTCTATTGAATAATAAAAATTCTATAAATTTCTCAACTTTTACAAATTTATTAAAGATTATTACACTTTATTACAAATAAAACTTCTTACTACTTTTGTAGAAAACCTACCAACTAAAACGAATCTAAGATTCAACGAGTTACGTACATTACTTCTAAGTGGTACGTGTATATTGGCCTTCTTTATTAAATGCAGAGTTTCTATTTTAAAATATGAAACATAATTTTTAATTGGATAAACACATACATAAAATATTTTGGAATAAAAAACGGTATTTTCTTCTTATCTATATAGTATATAATTGCCACGGACAAACTGTGGTTCGCGAACGACATATGGCTCTCTAGATGGTTTAATAATGTGGTTCTCACAAAATCTTTGAAAATCATGATATAATTTATATTAGCATCTTATTTTGAAACGACACATTTTATTTTTTTGTAGTGTTAATTTTTTTAAAATGATAGGTTATTAGTCGTTAACTTCGATACTTTTATTGTTACCGTTTCCTAAAAACATAATACATTGTTCGAATTTATCGGAAAATTATAAGTCAAATATTTGATTTTGTTGAATATTTCAAAAAATTAATTGTAGTTCTTGAATGCCGTAAATCTCAATTTTAACATGTGGCTTTTATAGATATGAAGTTTGCCTATCCTTAGCATATAAGTTTAACTATATTTTATATAAACTTTACCTATTTATCACTACACACTTTCACGCTTCTGGAATTCATAAAAAGTTCGAGCCCCGTCAAAAGTCAGATATAATAATAATAAAAAAAACAACGTAATAAAAAAACAACAATCCATTTATTTTTTTTTAGAGCTAAAAAAATTAATTACTGTCCTTATCAAAGTATTTCCAGATGAGTTTATGCAATGTTCCATTATGCAATTTTCATAATTAGCTGAAACTATTGAAAAATAATCCTTCATATGATGTTTTGCCGTCTTTTTTCGTAATCGGTGTTATTTACACTGCAGTGTTAACTTATGGCTTTTATCTCACGTACACTTTCAAAGACATTTTTAACATTTCTGACTTCTGTGCCATTCTTACAAACTATCACTAAAATTTTACAAACTTAAATTTAGATCAGACATCTTTAAGCTAATCTAAGTTAAAGTAGAATCGATTGCAATGAAATGAAAATAAGTTTTGCCGTAGAAAAAAAACAACAATTACAATAATAAACCTACTGGCAATTATTTTACTGTGTTATCATTACTGCATTTCATTTTAATCATATTTTGTTTACCTATATATATATATATGTAGAGTAAATGCATATACTTTTATAAATAAAAAAAATATCTTTAGTTAAAACTAAATCTTTTTTAACAAAATTCATCTCTTAGAATTTAAGGATTAGTTTTTTCTCTTCACTTATGACTTAGACACTTATTTCATTTAATTTTTATTTTATTCTCATACACTTTGTTACTGCAAATTGTATCAAATTTAATTCATTATTTTTGTATTAATGAAGTTATTTTTTTTCCTTATTTTCCAATTTTTAGTTTCCAAATAATTAATTTCCCATGTTTCAAAGATTGTTTGATAATTTAAAAAAATCATTATAAAACATGATAAATAATATTTTTTAATCCAATTATTCTATTAGCAATCTAACATTAATAAATAATTAATAATTAGTTTTACTTTTTTTATATTATTAATATATGCATTAAAGACTTCAAAAAGACATTCCATTCTCTTTCTCAGAACTTTCTGGATCTAATAATTCCATCATAAGAACTAATAAAATAGACAAAGTACTACTATGTAAAACATTATTTATATTAGTCTTTTAATGATAAACTTAGGATTTCTAAGAACAGAAGATATCAAGTTAAAACTCACAATAAATTCAACACTATGCAGTCTCTTTTCACTTGATCATCCTTTGAAAAAAAAAAGGATAATAATATATTCCATTAACTCAATAATATAGAGCTCTGTGATGGCATTGCTGTGCTTCAGCTTTAAATCAATATTTTGTAACTATCTTTAGTGCTATTTAAGGAAATATTGATTTATTAGTTGAAAATAAAAAGAAATGAAAAAAACTACAAATGAACCAACGAAAGTCTAGATGCGCATTGATTGGTAGAATTTTTGATCTTGAATGTATAAACAAACTTATAAACTGTCCTTTAATCATTGTTAGCAATGAACAAAAATATTGCTTAATTTCATAGTTTATTTAAATATCTATGATTATTTTTACAAAATATTAGTACATCTGGGTCTTGTTTTATGCGGTAGATAGGTTCTGCAGCAAACCCGCATTAAAAAAATTGCACAAAAACAGACTTAACTTACCTTGAAAAATTGGGGGATATGTTCTGTAATTTTCAGAAATCATATAAAAGCAAAGCAACAAGGAAAAATTACTTTAAAATTCACATAAAAAAAAAAAGGAAATAAAATATGACTAATAAAAAATTTCAAATATTTGAAAAAAATTGATACAAGACAAACTTTTTTTTACTTTTTTTTATTAATTACATTATTTAATTTTATTCAAAACAATATGTTTTTATGTGTAATTTATTTTACATTTTTTATACATATTTTAATCATTATCACTATTTGACAATATGCAGTTCATTTGTGAACTGGTAAGACATCAGATTGTCACAAGAGGAAATACAAATTAGCACCAACTTCATTCTCATGCTGTGTTAATTGTTTTCTATTGACAATGTAATCAGTGATTCAACTTTGAGATGATGATTTTACTAATTGTTTATGAAGCTTGCAATATCCAGACTGCTATGTCTAGCTGTTAGAGACTGCACTTCCACTAGTGTAACTCTTTATATATAACATGCTTCTACAAGTGTGTTAATAATGACTAATGGTTAAATTTTCTTTTATACATGTATATTCATGGAGAAACTTTTAGACAGAAAAAAGTTACAAGTAAAAATATTTAAAAACTTTTAAAGATACATTCTTTTTAAGCAGAAATTAAAAGTTATTATAACTTTTTTTTGTCTAAAATTTTCTCCATATATATATATGTATAACACATACATAACAGACATACACTTGTTGAAATTTAAGAGCTTGTTCACTGCAGCAAACTCAGATTTCAGCATTTTCTGATGTTTTTCTTGGTCTCACACATTAACATAAAATATATGATTAAATGATTATTACTTATCAGAAAATAATAAAATTGACTTCATTAGATAGATATTTTTGTTTACTACTGAAATAAATTTTAAATGTTCACATTTTGTATCTATAAATATTAAAAAAATGAGATCGCATTCCAAACAAAAAGATTATACATTATTATTTCTAAAAATATTATTTTCAGTTTACAAAATCAACAAAATCTTTGTTATTTCTGATTATTTTTAAAAATGTAAAAGAATGTTTATTTGTTTTCATTATATATAATGTAATATGACTTAAAAGTTTAAATTTTTGAATATTTATTGCAATATTTTTATACTCGTAAGTATAAGTAGATTGTTTACAAGCTTCAGGCCATATTCTCATTAGCTGCTAATATAACATTATATTTTTGAAAAAAAAAGTATTTCAAGTCAAAATACATTATTAATAATTTATATTTCTTGATATCTAATAACTATAGTGAAATATGAACTTCTTTAGCTCATAAAAGAAAACCACATAAAAAGATATTAAGAAGAAACACGAATCACATAACTTCAAAATTGCATTTAAAAAATCCGCATAAAATAGACCCAGGTGTATAGTAATGATTAAAAAAGGTTTATTTATGTTTATATATAGAATTTTTTTTGAAATATGTTTCATTTTTAAAAATAGAAAATAAAAAATCTGAAATAATAAAAATAAAACTACAATTATTACAATCATTATACTTTATAAAATACTGTAATACTGAACTTTTGTGATAATTTAAGAAATATAAATGCAATTATAAATTTTAGAATAGAATTTCATAGCTTTATGATGATTGTATAATTATTCATTCACTTTAAAAATCCAATACATTACAACAATTAGCCAACAACTTCAAAGTAATTGTTCTCATTATGTATTTCACTTCATTATTATTTTTCTCCATTTAGAAAATTCAAATATGATTTTTAAGGATATTGCTCATTTGTGAACTTATATTTTTAACAAATCAAACCCAATTTATTGATTCACAATATTAAATAAAGGTTTTAATCATAAAATTAAAATGTTGAACAATTAATTAAATTGTGAAAAATATTGAAATGTGGAAAAATTAAACTTCTATTGCCTGAATGGTAAATTCCATCAAGAAACGCTAAATTAATTTTGAACATTAGTAAGATGTTCATGGTCAATAAAAATGTTCTAAAAAAATAAATATCTATAAAAAAAATTGTGATATATGTCCATAAATATAAACAGTGGTGTGTTGTATTTGAAGAGCTATGTGGCTTAAAAAATATAAATGTTCAAAATGCATTTAGAAGCTATTGGTATGCTTTTTTTGCATTATCTACAATTATATATTGAAATTTAAAATGATTCATTAGTTATAAATAAGATATTGAACTTTGATTAATAAGAAATGAGAAACTAAAAATGGAAATTATAAGCATTTATATAAGGAATATAATATATTTGAATTTTATATTAAATTTAAAAGTTTTTGTCTGAAGTTAAATGAAATTTATTAATTTCTAATATATATAAAATTCAAAACTGCTTAACATTATACTAGTAATAAATAAAATACAAAACCATAAAACAATACAATACTAGATAAAAATCCAAGTTTTACTAAAATCCTTACATGATTATGTTTTCATTTGCTAAGCAAATAGACTTTCTTTATTTTGATTTTCACTTAAGAAGGTCTATTTTTTTTAATAGATGAAACCATGGTCATGTAAGGATTTTGGTAAAATTTGGATTTTTTATCTAGAATTGTATTGTTTTATGGTTTTGTATTATATATGTATATATAAATCTCTGCAAGTAAAATCTGTAATAAACAAAAAAACATGATAGACTTAAGAGCTAAATATCCCTGCATTGAGGCTCAACTTGTCATTTCCAAATGATTGAACATCATGTGATCTCATGAGTGACCAATCATTTAACTATTATTTACAATATAAATTTTTATTTTGGCTAGCCTACTCTACTTTTAATAAAGAGTAACATATTTTTAGTTTAAGTGAAATGTAAATACTACACTGACAAAAGTTATTGAACTTCTTGAATCTTAATATGCTTGGTCATATTCTAGGTACAATTTCTATTTTGGAAAAACAAGAATATTTTTATATTCTTTTTGTGTAACAGCTTTCAATGATAAAATTGAACTTCCAGCATGAAGCTACTCAGAAATGTTTTAATGATATCTCTGTTAAGGTCAGACAAATCTGGCAATTGATTTTCTCTAAACTACTATAAGTTTCTGACATTATTTTATTAGTAGTTGACATTTCTGATATCTTTCATCAGTGCCACAATCTTTGTAAAACTGCATTTGTCATTAGATATCAAAGTGAGCTAAGATGTTTTGGCACTTAGTTAAAAAGAAACCTCTGGCAAAAACAGAACAACCACACAATGCACATAAAAGTAATGGAATTTTTTGCAAAAGGTTGCATAACTTTTGACAATATGGTATATGTGTATACATATACGATTTTTAAAATTGGCTCAGAATATCCTTTTCATCATCGATGAAGTATTAAACTGAATAAAAATTGACTTTTTTGGCATTTACCATTATGTTAATTTTCCCTCATTTGTTTCTTTTTATTTAGTGTTCTTTTATTATTAATGCTATTGAACTGTCTGTTGCTTAGTTTATTTTACCCTTTTCTTCCTTTAAAAAATAACTTTTTACAGTTTGATAGTGAGCAAGCAAGAAAAAACACATTGTATTTGAAGAAAAAAAAAATACAATATATATTTGTGCGTGAATCTTCACTAAATTTAGCTTCTTCCACATTTTAGTAAAAATTTTTAGCGTGTTTGAGATTAATATGGTAGGTAATATAATTAAAGTTATAAGCCTTGAATTTGTTAATTGAATATAATAGATATTTAGCTGGAATCGAAGTTTAATATAAGTACTACTTAGTTTTAATGTTAACGGACATATTTACTTACTCGACTGTAACCAAATGATGCTAGTGTTTGTTTCTATTTGTAATCAATTAATGAAGCTGTTTGTACATTGTTCAATAAAAATAGATTTCATATTAGATTGTGTCATTTTCTTTTGATTAATCAAATTATGGAGTCTTTGATCATGATGTTTGAATCATTTTAGCAATGTCCCGTTGGAGATGATATACATGTTGATAATTATTCTGAGTTTGTTATTCTTATTTAAATATAGAACAGAATCACTGCAATTATTTATATTATAGTATGACTGGCTGAGAATATCATTGGTTACTGTAATTTTAGCTAGTAAAAAAGTGATTAAAAAAAAATCTTAGTAATATCAATTTCGATTCTTTAATTTCACTTCTGAGTTTGGATAGAAATAGTCTGTTCAAATCTAGAAAATTCCCTTTTTTTAAATTAAAACGTTATTAATAACAAACTATAAACAAATACTAATTTATTTACAAAAGGATAGATTTATGTTATATAGGCAAAAGTTTGATGAAGCTTCAACGGTAATAGTATGACAAGTTAACTTTAATGACCCATAATTCAAATTTGAAGAATGATGACTAAACTACTTAAATTACCATGTAATCTTTAAGATATTATTCTGTTTTTGACTCTTGAATATTTTGTAGTGTTTTTGTTCTCACTGCGGATATCTTTAGTAATAGCGAGAATTCTGAGGCAGCATGATCATCATGCAGTAAAGTTATACAGGTGAATGACTATCGTTTGTAATATTTATGCCTTTGTTAATGCAAAGTGATCTTGTTTATAAGCGCATGGGCGATAATGTTACCGGACTAATTTGACGATTTAAATAGTTTTTAAAAAGAACTACTTTACGACAATTTTGTACTTAATGCATATATGTGTATATGCAAATAGGTTTTTTTAAAAATGATTTTTATTTAAAGGGGATTTGAACCGAAACTTTCAAGCTCTCTTCGGTCATTTACTCTATCTAATATAACCAATATACATGACCATATACATGTGAAAAAGATAAATGATCTCCAATATACATATTTCATGCTGAACTATCATTCATCAGTTAGTCCAGATCACCACTCCACACACATACTTTAAGCAGTGCTCGGTTTTATGTGAATATAGCAAATCTATAAACTTTAATGGGAAGACTTCAATCCTCTCCACTCTCTAACTTTTCAGCCATCCATATTAATGAAAATCTAATGATGGAATGCTCAAAGCCCTTGCTGATGCCATTGTTATTGTCATAAGCATGTTGACCTTAAGTAAAGTCTGGGTTCAAATCCCCTTTAATTACATATAGGTTAAGTATATATGTTATACTTGCATTTAATGTTAAAAAATGATTTTTATAAATGTAGCACGCAACAAAACATTTTTAACGCAAATGTTAGCAGAATGACGTTCAATTAATATCAAAAAGAAGTAAGATTAAAATACTTGTAGGCGGTTAAAGAGTATACTTTCCTTGAGTGTGCGTGTATATATATATTGCGTAAGTGTATTGAACATGAACTCTAATATGAAAAAAATATTACTTTGAATACTTTCTTAATAATTTGATCTGTTGAAACAGAATTCAAATGTTTTGACTTGAAGTTTAAGCAATGTTATTTCTAGAAAGTTAAACCAAAAATAATAGTGTTTTTAATAAACGAATTAGAGGATTAAATATCTGACTTTAAATAGCTGGAAGGATTAACAGCATTCACACACACGACACGCATATATATATATATTGCGTTTTAACTATATAAACATTACAAGTGATATAAGGTATTAAAATTGGCATTATATATGTATACAAACAACTTGCACATTAAGACATACATTATCTTGATCTGTAGCGAGATTTGATAATTTAAAAAAAAATTGAAAATCGAGTCGGTCATTTAAATGGCAAGGTTAGATACCATACCAACAAAAGCTAAAGAAAAAAAAGGAAAAAAAAATCCTTCACAAACTCTCATTTAAGTATCACATGATCAATGGCTAAGTATTGTTTAAGTTTTCAGCTGATTTAAAGATACAGCTGCGTGCAATCAGCAACGTAAATTTGTTAGAAGACTGGTAAATCTTTTAACAAACTATTAAATTGAATATAACAAACTATTTGTTGCTTATATAAATAATTAATATTGTTGCTAACAAAAAATCATGATTTTATAATCCATAGGAGTATGATAACCCACCCTCCCTTACTAATAAGTAAGTTGCTAAGTATTTCAATAAGTTTATTACAGATATCTGACCAATTCAGATTAATTTGAGACCGTTAGTCTTTAACTAATGTTAATTGTTATGAACCTTCTACATGAAAGAAATCCTGATTGCTTGTAAACTGAATCACTCTGCTCTCAGTTTTCATGTCCTTCAGATGCAAATATCTAGTCATGAGTTCAACAGATAAACATGTGCTAATCACTATGTCATGTATTCTTTCATTATATAATTAATGTTAAGAAAATCTCAATATGTAGCAGCATAAAATGACAAAGCAAGTTATTTTAACATAAAAACTAAGAATATAGTAATAGATGTTTAAAAAAAAAAGATCAGGTCTCCTTTCTTTGCTCTGATACTTTTTATTGTAAGTTTAAATAGTGCTATGCAATCTTCATTCTCAGACTGGATCAGGAACTTGCCTTTATCAATAAGGACGTAGAATTCAAAGAATGCTTCTAGATACGTTAGCAGTATCACTGACAATTAAATGTCTTTAGTATCTAGTAATCAATGATTAATCAAGTTTACAACAGATAAGAGCTAAAATAGAGAAAACGTAGCTTTTATTATACTGTAGTAAGCCTAAAGAATGAAGTGAAATATTGTTGGTATTAGCATTTCTAGCCAGGGAGAAAAGATATCTATATTATAATTGTGTTTGCTTAAATTTGAAAGAATAGCTACTGTGATGCTTATTTGTATTAGCATTTCCAATTAAAGAAAAATGCCTACTTTTAGAATAAAACAATTGCTAAAATCTATAATTATTGACTTGGTGTCAGTTTTCTATATTGAACAAAATAGATGCATTGTACTTGAACTTCTGTTTTTTGTATTCACACTATTAGCTTGATAGTAGAAAGTAAAGTAGTTAAAAATAGCTTCTGCATACATTGCTTCCAGCTTTAAATCCAACACACTCACTGATAAAAGTAAGACCCAGAAACTGGTCTGAGAATGGAAATAAAATTACATCACTTTCTAATGATCACTGATTAATCAAGATTACAATAGATGATACTATAGTTGATAAATATATCTGTTCCTATTTACAATATTGTAGTAAGCTGAAAGAATCATGCAATATTGGTATTTAAATAATAAGGAAATTATGGCTGTGACTACCCATTACATGTTCCACAACAATATTATAATAAATGGGCAAGAACTACGAGTTTGAATCTTGACACATAAAACGTGAATAATTTTTCAAGTTCAAATTCTTAGATTTATTGTATATATCTTGATCTTAACTATCCAGTATTGTTTACTATTCAATAGTTGTCTAATTATTTTTAGAAAGGGAAAAAAGACAGAAAAACTATTACAATTTTCATTACCCAGCGATTATATTAAATACTACATTCTTTTTCATTGCTTCTCTGTGAGGGGCTATGGAAGATGTATTTACCATGCAATAAGTACAATTGTCATTGAAACACAAACTACATTCCAGTGTTTTAGAATATTTGAAAATTCTATCAAATATTAAGTTTTGATTTTACCCAAAGTTTTCCTACTATTCTACCTTTAAAACTGCATTAGCAAATCATAGATGCCAGTCCGTAAGATAAATTAAATAAAGTGCAAACATACTTTTATGTTTCATCAATAAATAATCTTTCCTAATAAAAAACGCAACAAAGTAGACATTGTATTTTTAATATATCTTGTAATGTATCCGCCCCATGAAAGAAACATCAAGAACAAACAACATACAATAAATTGCTAAAGTGCATTAGCTGAGTTTTGCAAATAACAACAAATACGAAAATTACTAACGATTAAGATTTATTTAGTCAATTAAATGTTTACATCAATTTAACTTAACCTTACATAGAGCCCTGAAGGCATACTAAATAATAAAAGATCGGGAGGATCTGTTATACTTACCCCAGTCAGACTTTTGAACCTTCAGATCCGATAATCTGGGTTTTTCTCTCTCATAGGTTCTGATCAGCAAATACAATTTTGATCTCAATCAGGAAAAAAACAGCAAAAGATACATGCTCCTCTCCTACACAGTTTATATAGTCACACCTGATTTCTTATCAGTTCATTTTAATCTCTGCTTCTCGTTTATCTCTTTGCCTCTTTATCTCTGCACTTATCTTTTCCAATTACCGTATTATTGTCTTTCTCAATGTTCTAATTATTTCCATGCTACAACTTAAAGTTTGAATTTCTAAATATTTTATTTACACAAAGTTTGAATTTCTAAATATTTTTATTTATATAAATTTAAGTTTAACATATATATCTACTTCTGGAGTAATATTTACAGTTATATTTATTTCACCGTTAGACACAACATTTCCTCCCCTCACTCTACAAGTAGATTGTTTTTCCCACAAACATAATCGTTTAAATGGAGAGGTTTCCTTTTATTGTGTATGGGTCTAGGCGAATTTCCTTTCTCTGCTGTATGTTGAACATCGCTCTCTTCTTTTTCATCTTCCCCTAGTGTGCCGTCTGGTAATTCCTGCTCTGTGTTATCGCTCGTTTCCTGTGGTTGTAGTTGCTTGAATATATCCATCTGCATCTCTTCTGGTTCCCTTTTACATATGTGATTCACATGTCATTTACATTTTAATCCATTATGTCCTGTAATTTCATATATTTGCTGTGATATTACTTTCTCAATTGGTCCCACATAGCCAACCCACTATCAACTTCCATATTTAGCTCACTATTACATATTTTTACTTTTACCATAAATTGGTCTTGAATAGGCATTATTATATTTTTTTAATATTAGTTTCTTCATATCTATGTCCCTTTTTCTTGTCTATATCTTTTTTACAAGGCTTTTTACATACTGCTGCTAAATGTCCTTTCACCCCACAATTGTAGCAGCTTTCTTTCTTCCATTTGCACTTCTTTGCTATATGCCTGTTTTTCCACAGCAGAAACATTTTATTAATATCTTTTCTTCAGTCCTTTCCTGGTCATTTTTTTTAATTTTATATATTGCCATTTTACTGGTCTCTTCAGCTTTGTTTCTAAAAGTGCAAGCTTGCTCTATTATTGCCTTGTAAGCCATTCCCTTTTTAATAGCCTGTTCATATGACAAATCAGCTTCAGTTAATAATGTTTGGCATAGCCTTCTGTCTGCCATTTCTCATAATAACTGGTCTAGTAAAGCCTGTTCCATGAAATCTACGTAGTCACAATCTTTAGCTATCTGCCTTAAAGCTATATTATAATCCTTTATTTTTTCTTCTTTGGCCTGCCTACGATTTCTGAGAGCTAATCTGGCAATGTGTTTAGAGGGCCTCAGACTAAAATAGTCTGTTAATTTTTTAATGAATTCTTCAAAACATACTCCATCCGTTACCGGCCTGTCACCCAATTTATTCACAATCTCAATAACTTTTCGTCCAGCTAAACACAATAGAGTTGGCCCTTTTTTATCATTTTCCATTATGCTGTTTAGCTTAAAAAAATTTTCTAACTGCGTGATGTATAAAGGCCATTCCTGTGGATTTTCTATCCCAAACTCCATAATATTGCTTTGCCCTAATGACATTTTACAACTTTAATATTCTCGGCTGAATTTGTGAAAACTCTCTTATATATATATCTTCTCACTCCACACATAGTTCTATGCGGCTGATGACTGCACCGACTTTGTAATGTATCCGCCTCGTGAGAGAAACATCAGGAACAAACAACATACAATAAATTGCTAAAGTGAATTAGCTGAGTTTCGCAAATAACAACCAATACGAAAATTACTAACGATTAAGATTTATTTAGTCAATTTAATGTTTACATCAATTTAACTTAACCCTACATAGATCCCTGAAAGTGTGCTACATAATAAAAGATTGGGAGGATCTGTTATATTTACCCTAGTCAGACTTTTGAACCTTCAGATCCGATAATCTGGGGTTTTCTCCCTAGTAGGTTCTGATCAGCAAAATACAATTATTAGCTCTGATCTCAATCAGAAAAAAACCCAGCAAAAGATGCATGCTCCTCTCCTACACAGTTTATATAGTCCCGCCTGATTTCTTATCAGTTCCTTTTAATATCTGCTTCTCGTTTAATTAAACATGCCTCTTTATCTCTGCACTTATCTTTTCCAATTACCGTATTATTGTCTTCCCCAATGTTCTAATTATTTCCATGCTACAACTTAAAGTTTGAATTTCTAAATATTTTTATTTATACAAATTTAAGTTTTAACATATATATCTACTTCTGGAGTAATATTTACAAAAGTTATATTTATTTCACCGTTAGACACAACATATCTTTAAACAAAAAATTAAGACGTCATATAGAAGAAGAAAACAAAAGTAGAAGAAAACACACTTAAAAATGAAATGATTATTTTCAAAACAAGTTTGTATTACTATATATGGCACATAACATGAGATAAAGACAACGTAAATAAAATTACATTAGAACTAATAGGTAAAAATGCTATAATTGTATAATAATTTTAAATAATGTTTATTATTTTAAAACAATTTTTTAGTAATATTGCTACTATTATGTATAATAATATATATAACAATCAATTTCAATCTCATGTTGAACATTCTCAAGAAAAGTAATTTTTTAAATTAAAGAACCAAATAAAAGCGTTATCTACTTTATCGACTGTTTTTTATGTCTAGTTATTTAAAAGCAGTGAATCTTTGATTAAAATTAAAATAACTAATTGTAATAACGAGTTCCAATAATCTAATAACATAGAGGAAATCTAAACGTTGCTTTTTTATACCATCACAATATAAAACAATTTTATTGGGATCACATTAACTAAAAATAGTTCTTTATTCAAAATCTTTAAAGAAATGAAGTATCTTGATTCATCAAGAATCTTCTTTTATAAATCTTTATAAATATTCTTTGTAAATAAATTATGATGTTGCATAATTATTATAGATGTGCTTTGGCATCAAGATTTAAGAAACGGTCCGTATACCACCTTAAATCTACAAAAAGCATTAATTTTAAAGATTATGTGGTTTTCAAATCAATTTTAAGTCTACATCTTAATTGATTTAACTAATTTGCCAGACTGTTAAAAATTATTAAAAAAAAAATTGTGTGAGGATATTTTTTTTTTCTGAAAAGAAATCGATTAATTCTCAAATTTTCAGCTCCTTAAATCCAATTCTATTTGCATTTACAGAGACTCTCTGCCAAAGGCATTAAAATCTAAGATTTCATTTTCATCTAAAAATTACATTGTGAATTATTCTTTTAAATAGTCGTCATTTTTCCAACTTTCAAAGCATCAATAATATACACAAGATGAAAGCAATATTTGAACAGTTTCAATGCAAAACTTTCTTCATAATACTTCCTGACAGTTCTTTATAGAAATTTCTTTGATCAAGATTAAACTTTAATTCCAGTTAAATGACTTACTGATTAATAAAGTTAAAAATATTAAATTTTTTACTCGATCTTTTTTAATATTGGGTAAAAAGTTAAATAATTTAATAATTTTCATTGAATTATTAGTTTTTTTTTTTATCAAGAAATTTTATTGTGAGCTCAAAGAATTACATTATTGCAATAACAGAGTTATGTTGATAACAGACACTATAATAAAGGTTACATAACCCAGTACCAATGGTCTGGGTGTAAAAAAGTTAACTGTTCAATCACAAATTGTTCATTGCTATAAGGCTCTACATAGCATTGTAAATATATGTTGGAACTAATTTTTCACTTCTGTTTCTGATGGCCTGAAGTTTTGCCAGAAGTAAATTTTTTAAGGTCAACCAAGATAAGGCCATTGCACACCTAGTTGACCAATATGCAAACAGCAGAAAAGTTATGATTCTTATGGATGGAAAGATCCTGTTGGATATGCTAGAAATCAGTCTAGTGAGGAGAGACCCTCTAGTTTTGTATATGGATGCAATAAAGTCTCTCTCTCATTGGAGTATTGTACAATGGCTCATAATATGTATTATTGTGTCATCATCTCAATTACATAAAGAGAAGACCAGGTCCAAGCATGAGAACCCTCTATGATAGATCAGAAAATGGCATATGGGCAGAGCACTCGGTTTAATTTAATCAAATAATTAAAAAATTTCCGTTCGAGATGCCAAAACTTTTTAATGATTGAATAATTGGGAAGGGTTAGCAGTGATGGGATTGGGAGGATTTCTTTTGTAATTAGATGGTATGCATCCCAGTACATAATTTTCTGTGAGTGAACCTGAATAGGTGGAGGGATAAATTTTCAATATTTAACAATAAGGATGACAACCAACTCCTCATAGAAGGAGGAGGAGTGTCTGTAGGACAAACAGATGTAAAGCATGATGCTCCCAGGACATGGCAAGATAGGTTAAGGATGGTATTATGTGTATGCTGGAAACAAAAGGTTAAAACAGAGTGCAATAATAGCCCATTGAGTTTTGTGTGCCTATGGATACCCCTCAGGCTGATGGCCATGGTCTTACCCTTCCCCACATAGTGAATTTATCTTTCTAATGAATCTTTGGGAAAAATTAATAATCAGCATGTAATAAGAATTATTAGTCTTTTAGGTACTATGATTACAGTTATTAAATAAAACAAAAAACAAAAAAATAGCTCTTAAACCATCAAACATCACATGATCACCATTTCATATGCTTACACAGGCAATTAATAACAGTTTGTGATGTGATGCACTGTGGCTTCTCCTTTATTGAAATCAGGAATCTCTTAGTCATTGTGTGCAGAGAAACATGTTAGCCACAATACCTTCCCTTTCCATTTCTCACTCTGTTTTGCCCACATTCTTCTCTATCCTGCTCTATCTCATTTTCACAACATAATCTTTGTCAACTCTATGGTCTTTATATTTAAATCCTCCTTATCTTTTCCCTAACCCAGCATAAAAACCAAGAATCCACTTTTGGCATAATCACTTTGTTTATATTTATTCTCCCACATCTTTATTATTTTCATCCTTTCTGCTTGCAGGCATTTGCATTCAATTAATGGATGCCTAATATTTTCTATGCCTTCCTTACACCACTTGCAGAGGTAAATCACCTATATTTTTCCATTTATGTGCATATCCCTTGTTGCTACAGATCCTGTTCAAGCCTTAAATGGTAAACTACTGTTCTTGCTATTATCATAAATAAACTCTCACACAATATTCTGTTTACTTTTATATGTATTTAAACTCTTTTTACTCCTCATACTATTTCTCCATCTCTCCAACTTTCTATTAATGCATTTATTTTTCTATTCCATTTCTTGCCCCTATAACATTCAATAATTCTCCTAACACAATCATTCCATTTTTTGTATAAGTATTCTGACATAAAGTCTTTATCCAAATCTTCTGCATACTATACTAACTTTCTCACCCATCTTGTTTCCTGTCCTTTACTTATGACCCAATTAAAAACTATTTTGGCTATTCTCTTGTTATCCATAAATTTGAAATCTACTAAACATTTTCATTTTGCTTTTTGCATCTCTCATATAAAAACTTACCATTCCATTTCTCCATGATTTGCCTCCTTTGCTTTCCACACATCTGTATCTAATGCATATCTTTCAACTTCTCTTTATACTTTTTCTAAGTAATCTAACACCATTTTTCTAGCATGTAATGCATCGTTACCATAAGGTAACTCTGCAACTGCCAATCCCTTCCATACAATTCTAGCCACATCATATTTATTATATAAAAATACTGTTAATTTCTTTATCAGTTCATTTCTTTTCTTTGCTTCATTTATCAATTTTTCTCCCCATTTATCCAAGCAATTTCTCTGTTTACTTAAGATGATTCTCAATTAGTTATACATATTCACTGCATTTAACTTTTATATCTTTCAATAAAAATTTGTTCTTTTCTCTTTCCCCAGAATTTATCATCACTACATTTGATTTTCCCATCATTAAATTTAATTCCCTACCCCATTCAGTTCATTTTCTGGAAACCTAATATTTCCATTAGTATATACTTTCATGTTTGTTATCACTTTGTCCACATCTAACATCTTTTCTATACCCATTACATACTTATTTAAGATTGTCTTTAATTCTCTCTAGAGCTACATTCTATTCCCTCATTATGTAGTAATACTATTTTTCTCTCCCTCCTATATTCCACTTTTAATATATGTCCAAATTTGTTTCTTTTCCAGTTTTATTAATATCCTCCAACAATTTACTATTCAATTTTATTCTCTCTATAATTATCTATTTTTTTCGTTTTTTGATAAAATACCTTTTCCCTTTAATATTAATATCTTTTTCACTTTTTTTGTTTTTACTAGCACATTTATATTCTCTGCATGCTTTTTCCTCTCTTTTACCCTTTTACTAACTTTCATTTTTCTATTAACTTTTATTCTTCTGAATATTCTCAGCTAAAATCTTATTTGCCTTTTTTCTACTTCCTACACCACACCAGTCCTTATATTCACCTCAAACAATCTCTTCCATGATTTCTTCTACTTTTATTTTATATTTTTCTAACTTATTCTTATCATTCACTCTGCATTTATATCTTTCATGATCCTTTCTACTTTTATTACTATTTTCCATCACATTACTAACCATTTCTTTTATAAAGAAATTATGATCTCTATTACATGCTCTCTCTTCATTATCAAACACTTTAATTACTTTATTCTGTTCTTCTTTATCTACTAATACATAATTTATTGTGCAAAATATATTATTTATAGACCATGTGTATTGTCCGTCATAAATATACGATATGTTCCCAATGCTCAAATTCACTTTCTGACAAAAATTCTTTGAACGCTGTCCATTCTTGTCATCCATATCACCAATTTCTTCAGTATGCCCATTCATATTCCCTAAACCATTATTTTATTCTCCTTTTTTTGAAAATCTGTATATCCTTAAGTGGGCATTTATAGATCATATTGTTTCACTCCATTATAGTTTGACTATCTTCATTGGCTATATACACTATACGCATTATTCATCCTTGTCTTCCTAGCCTTATTTCAGATCATAAATGTTCTTGACACTTAACAGTATTTAAATATTTTTTTGACACAACTCCTACATCACCACCACTTTTTTCTTTTCTATTTATACCCTGCTATACCATGCCATCCTGTGTAGATGCTTCTTCTATTAGATGTGTTTCTACTACAGCTAATACTTTAAGCTCTTCATTTTTAACTTATTTGTTTAATTCCAGATATTTTTCTGGTCTCCTACCACTTTGCATATTCAGATATCCAATTTTAACATTTTTTTTTCTTATTACCCTTTTATAAATTTCTTTTGCCTCTTTCTCCTCTTTTACATTTATAAATAAGTTGCTTAGCATTAATTTTACAGACCCATTCCCTCTCCATATCTACATTTATATCTAAATCAGTTACCCTTTATTTATTTATTACATTCTGTTCATTCTTTTTCTTTTTAATAATAGTATAATTTAAAACCCTACACTCCTTTATAAATTTCCCAAACTATAATTTTATTTATAAATCAAACTCCGTAATACTTCACTTCCTTGTTTTGCTAAATGCAATCCATCTTTTCTATACAACTCTCCCTTACTAATAAAAAAATTCCACACATCCACAAACATAACATTATTTCTCTCACATAATTTTTTAATTTCTCATTTATAGAATATGCAGCAAATTCTCCATAAAGTAGTGTCACCAAGGGCAAGCTTTTGTAATCAATGGATGCAGGAAGATTTGTGCATAAAATATATATCTAGTGCCTATTTATCCAATATCCCCAGACTAATTTCTAGCTTGTGGTTTTCATCAGTGAGGAGCCTTGGATTTAAGAGCACTGCACCCAAATCTTATGATCTAATACCTTTTACCTATTTGGTTAACTATAATGTTAGGAGCCCAGTATGAAAACACAATAACATTTAAATCCAAGCTCATTTGCTTATATAATCATATAGATCTGAACTCATTTCAGCATCTATACATAAACAAATAGGTAAAATCAAATAGGTAAAAGGGTGGCTACTGGATGGTTGCATAGGATCACAAAATCCTGTTGCAGTTATTTCAAATACAAAGCTTCTCCATGATGAAAGTCACAAGCTAGAAACTAGACTGCAGATATTGGATGAGTAGGCACTAGACAGGGATTTTATGCACAAACCTTCCTGCATACATTGATTATGAAGCCTTGCATTCGGTGGCAGTACTATAAGGAGCATTTTTTAAGTCATCAATAATATTAGGTACTTGTTAATTGACTGTAAATGCTTGCAAGCAGAAAGAGTACAAATAATGAAGTGGGAGAATAAAGATAAACAAAGTGATTATATAGAAGGTGGGTTCTTGGTTTTTATGCTAGGTTTGGAGAAAGATAAGGAGAATTTAGATATAAAGGCTATAGAGTTGACAAAGATTATTTTGTGAAAACGGGATGGAGCAGGATAGTGAAGAATATGGGGAAAAAGTTAGGATAGGGAATGGAAGGGGAAGATAAGGTGGCTAACAGATTTCCCTGGACATTGTGGCTGAGAGATTCTTGGCTTGAATAAAGGAAAAGCCACAATGCATCACATCACACACCATGTTAAAATTAGCTGTACTGGAAAATGATGCTCTTTTATCAGTGACTCTACTGACTCTAAAAACTTTTCCTTTCTGATAAACTTTAATTTTCTTTCAAACATAATATTTATTAATTTTCATAGTCAAATTTTATTCATTTTAAAAAATTAGTAGATACTGTATTTGAAAATTAATAATATAAGTTAATGGCAGGAAATGACGATATATGTAAATGACATTTATAGCTGATTAGACCTTATGATTAATCTTTAAACTGCTGAATATTAGATAATACAGAGATGAAACAATATTTTCAAATCTCCCATCTCCTAACATTTTTTTTTCAGGATTAATTATATAAATATTAAATAAAGTAAATTACGTTATTCTCTTATTTCTTCCTACCAATAAATAAACATTAATAATTTTAACAGGCATTTAATTAAAATCGCAATTTATTCTGATTGTAATATTGAGGTATATACTTAACCTAGATGCAATTAAAAGAGTTTTGAACCCAAACTTTCAAGCTCTCTACAATCATCTATTTTATCCAATATAACCGATACCCATGACCACATACATGTATATCGATTATATTGGATAAAGCGGATGACTGTATATTGGAGATCATTTATCTTTTTCACATATATGTGGTAATGTGTATTGATTATAATGGGTAGAGTGGATGACTATAGGGATTTTGAGTCTGAGTTCAAATTTTCTTTAATTATCTGATTGTTATTTTTATTTTGGAAAAACAAAAAAAAAAAAAGAGGGAAAGTTCAAGATAGCTAGATTTTTATAATCCATCAATTAAGATATAGAAAAAGATCGTTCAATAATTGACAAATTTGATTTCGAAGTATGTCATTTTGTTGAACGCTGGCTAGCGGATGTTAATGAGGATTAGATGGATATTTATTATAGATTAATGAAAAGGTGGCAAAATTTTTCTTTCGACGGGAAAAGCAAAAGCTCACATCTACATGGTTTAGCTGTTAAAGAGAATAATTTCTGCTGACTTCTATTGTCTGCCATTTGAATGGAAATCTTTTTTAGGCATGTAATTTTATCATCTGTCAGCAAGGATTAAAACATTTTGAAATAAACTTTCTTTAAGTAAAACATTAGTTCTCCGTGACTAGGAAATTTATTAAAAATTAGAAAAAAATGCTATAAACTTATTTAAAGAGTATTTAAATTACGAAATGAAACATAATTCAATTTATGTTCTTTCAGCAAAACATTTGTATCTGGTTAGTTTTTTCCCATTATTTTATATTTCTCTCTTCATTTATCTATTTGCTAATTTATAGATAGCTAAACTTTTTTTTAAAAGTCTACGAACTGGATTTTAAAAATCTACTTTCTATATCTTTTTATTTATCTCCTTACATACTGACCTACCTCCCTACCTACGCACCCATCTACCTACCTACCTATCTATCTATCTATCTATCTATCTATCTATCTATCTATCTATCTATCTATCTATCTATCTATCTATCTATCTATCTGTCTATCTGTCTATCTGTCTATCTGTCTATCTGTCTACCTACCTACCTACCTACCTACCTACCTACCTACCTACCTACCTACCTACCTACCTACCTACCTACCTACCTACCTACCTACCTACCTACCTACCTACCTACCTACCTACCTACCTACCTACCTATCTATCTATCTATCTATCTATCTATCTATCTATCTATCTATCTATCTATCTATCTATCTATCTATCTATCTATCTATCTATCTATCTATCTATCTATCTATCTACCAACCAGTTCATTTGCTCAACTGCTCATCTACTTAACTAACTTTATTCATGTGTCTACTTACTAACTACTTGTTTTTTTTTTTATTATCTATTCATAGATTTTAAAGTTGAGAAATTTCTTTAATTTAACAATAGGCTGGCGATTTGAAATAGTATATTGGTAACCAGTGTAAGGTGAATAAAATGACTTGATAAAAGTTTATTGCTATTTATCTTAGATATGTTAGTATTTTTGTTGCTTTCTGGTTTAGGTTTCTTTCAAAATTAATATATCATTGTTGTGATTTGAACTGAACACACAGTTACATATGAAATTTCTATAATTTTCTTTACTTAAATAAATGGTTGTTTGGATTTTATCAGTTATGTTTTTTATCTTCTTGACTTATATATACATCTATACAAAATCAAATAATATTAAAGTACTAGCCATATTAAAGTTCTCTCAAATCATAGATTTATTTATTAGCAAATAGACTTCTCAAAAAAAAGTTAATTAGATGCAAATGACATGTATATATAAAACAGAAAAGGCCTTTCATAAAACACTTCAAAAACACTTACCTGTAATATTAAAAAAAGTTTTTAAGATAACTGATTGTTGCATATTCAAAGAAATATATCAAGAGAGTTTTTTTACTTCTTTTTAAAATTCATTTTTTTCTATAAAAGATAATCTCTGCATTGTCATATGATGTTTTATGTTCTATGTTCAATTCATAAATATATAAAACTGAGTGGCTATACCCATTTTTACCTTTACTTTTATGAACTTTAACTTTTTCATTAAAACTTTATTTACTTTAATTTATATAAATTTTATGACAATTACAAAGAATCTTATAAATTATACCAAGAATACATTTACCACTTGGCTGTTTGGATTATTTAATACTAAATTTAAGTAAGAATAGTTAAAAATAGATATCAAAACTCAGTTTTGCATATTCATGAACTGGATACAGGTCATAAAATATTATTTGACAATGCAGAGGTTATCTTTTACTGAAAAAAATGAGTAATATTTACTAAGGCAATAAACCTCAAATCATGTGCACTTGAAAATGCAAAGATAGGGACCTCTACAGGTCTTAACCACAAGCTCATGCCTTGGAAGAAAAGAGGGGAATCCAGGGGAACCCTTCTTTACTGCAATCTACTTTCTATATAAATAGGTGAAGCTGAAGTGGTTAGATCTGAGAGTGCGAAGCTATTCAATATTTCACTGATTAAATCCACAATTTCTATTACTCATGAAATCTTTTGATTTACAATGAGTCAATGGAAAGATCTTATAGTTAGAAATTTATTACGATAATTTAAAGTTGTAATTATAAATTTATTTTGATTACTGATTACGTAAGTAATAATTAGTGAGGCAATAAACCTCAAATCATGTGTGCTTGAAAATGTGAAGATAGGGACCTCTACAGGTCTTAACCACAAGCTTAGGCCTTGGAAGAAAAGAGGGGAAAGAAAATTAAAAGAAACTTTCGTGATAAATCTTTTTGAATACAAGGCCATCAATATCATGAAAACATTTTTTGATATTACAAGTAGGTGATTTTTGAAGTGATTTATAAGAAGTCTATTTCTGTTTTATATAGACATGTCATTTGTATCTAGTTAATTTTCACTTGAGAAGATCTATTTGTTAATAAACAAAATCATGATCATGAAAGAATTTAGGATAAATTAGTTTTTTAGCTAGTATTTTAATCTTATATGATTTTTATTTATTTATTATTGTTAGTATGGCATAAGGCTGGATTTAATGTGTATATTGTTACAGGTCTGTTAATTTTGAATCTCAATCAAATATTGATGATGAGCATACTGAAGAATATTACTAATTTATAAACCTATTGTTGGTGATATTAGTCACACATCAGTAATACTTTCTGCTCATCATAATTTATAGATATAAATATGTCTCTACTGTATTCAAAGCAACCTAATAATATATAAGGAGATTATGATCTAAGGAATCTGAGTTCACTGGACATTTTTATTTGTTTGAGTTCATTAACCAATACTTATCATGCTGCTGCTGAAACCTAGATTCAATCTCCATCCCTTAAATTGTCATCCTATTAGCACTGATAAATAGCTTAGGATACAGGAAACCCAATCATGATTTTGCACTGCTTAACTATTTAATGTAACAATGCAATTAATGTTAATACTATGATTCTGGAACCAACTCACTGAAAGCTAGCTCAGTGTTCTTGAGTCTTATTGTATTATATTTATCTTCCCATATTAACTTGTACATTGTATGATTAATTTAACCATTTGGTTAAATAATGAAAGTACATGAATGAGAATTGCATGTGGGCCAAAATTTAAAATTCATCAACACTTTTATTTTATACAGTGAAAATAATATAAACAGGCAAAACTCTCCATACAGTAGTGCCACCCTGTGCCAACCAGAGTAATCAATGGATGCCAGAAGGCTTTAATGCCTAGTCATCCAATATCCCTAGGCCAGTTTCTGGCTTGTGCCTGTTTAATAACAGTTATGAGCTAGCATTAGAGATGGTGATCATGTGAAAATAATATAATGCTTCAGTACACTTTCTTTCTCAAATAATGGATTTTATCAGACATTTAAAGTCATTTCTACAATGGAATGGTTTTTAATAACTTCCATTAACATCTCTATTTATTATTGTTGTATTCGTTGTGAGAAATAAACAGCGAGTTTACTAAAGACAATTTACTCCAGAAGTTTTTGATTTATTTTATTGAAAGTAAAAATAATTATAATGGAAAATAATTATAATTAAAAACAAGTTGTGGGATTATTTTTATCAGAGATAAAAATATCTAATTAAAGTAAGAACAATAAAACAGATTTGGAAAACACACGATTAAGTTTTTGGAATGTAGCAGATAAGACTTAACAAAAGAACTCAGAGGTGTATATAAACTGCTAGAGAAAAACATCACACACTTGTTACAGTCTTGTTAACAGAAATGGATACGTAAAGCTATTAAGAGCTATTTGCGGCACAATGGTTTTAAGAGTTGTTCAGCCGAGTTTCGATCGGATTGTAAGTTTTTCTACCCCTCTGGAAAAGCTTAGGGGCGAAGACATTACAAGATTGGCGCAGTCAAAGTTTCAATCCTAGTAAAACTTGAAGGAATAAGCCAGAGGAGAAAATCAATCATTACATTCGGAAACAAGTGTAACGATCCGGAGAAGGCACTTAATGTAATCTGCACTACAGGGCGCCATCTAGGCATTTGAACCTAGAAAAATTTATAAAGTAGGCAGATACGTAAGTCAAAAAAAAAAATTTTTTTTTAAATATTTTGGTTCCGGTCATTAGCCCATGTCACTAGCTCAGGGAGTAGCAGAGATTTAATAATATCATATCTTATCTAATTAGATTTCAACATTAAAAAATAAATAAAATAAGCCACTGCCAGTAATTAGCATACAAACATTTATTTATGCACATATATATAAAATTTAAAATTATTTTAGTATTAGTTTTACATTTTAACATTTAACATTATTTTTAACTTTGATTTTTGACTTTAATTTACATTTAATTACTATTATATTCTAATTTTACATTTTAATTAAGTTCGCACAGATAAATTTATGAAAGCTTGTTTATAATGTTGACTATAGATCGGTTATAGATTTCACGGTCAAAAAGATTTCAAAGTAAACATAAACGATCAAAATACAAAATTATTGATTACTGACAATTGCGGAGGGAAATTTATATGTAACCCAATAGTATTCACCATAAGATACTTGCATTGTCACCAATAATTTAAAAGACATCCGAATAAATACATTTTAGATACTCACCGTAAGGTATCATTATTTATCGAATGTCTATATATTCCGATCAAATATGAAAACCCAAAACATACTTAACCGATAACCAATCCATGCAAGCATCTATAAACAACTTAAATTTAATGCATTTTTATTTAGGATCGAGTATGAATAGACTACATAAATTTGCTTTTGAAAATAAACATTCTATCCCTATTTAACCTTAGGCTAAAATTCGCAGTCAAACTGGCATCAATCCATCTGATATATCGATGTATTCAATGTAATTCGGAATACGGCAGCACAAAAAAGATTAAGAAAAGACATTGACTCTCAATCAGATAGGAATATTACATCTATCTAACGAGAAGAACAATAAAAAAAAAAACTCCATAGAAAGGAACTGCGCTCTGTGTCTTATAATTCCTTCCATAGGCAAACGGGTGAGTGTGGCGTATATATAAACGATTCTGCCAGTAGCGAATCTCCAACTACATCTACTAACTACATCAATATATCCAATCCATTGACCCAATTTAACAACAAAACAAATAACCTAAGATTACCCTCCCCTAATATAACTCTACAAATCTATACAGCCATTGACGCCCGACTTAAGTTTAACATTGATATATTTTAATTTATCGGAAAACAGAAATCATAATAAACTTAAAGAACAAAATTAAATAAATGGAAATGATTTTACACAAATAAATAAAAAAATACATCAAATAACATTTTAACTACTTTAGTCAGATAGGAAACTAATGCAATTATTTTAAATACGAAAAGTTTTTAATTTAATGTTCATTAATTGTAAAGTTCTTACGGTTTTAAACAGTTCATCTTTATCTGTCATTTGTAAGTTTGAACGGGAATTCCCACGCCATCCTGAAGATATTGGTATACATTTAGCCGATGTTTTATTTATTCATTCGGAGGTTTTTTAATTTAGTTGGTCCTCAATGTAGAAAACGATAGTTCATTTCTCTTTCTTTCTTTGGCAAAACTGAAGGGATTGAATCATGCGTCTCTTCAATTCCTTCTCCCGCACCTCTGCACTAACACCTATCTGTCACATCGTAATAATCATAATCACTCTAACTAATAATTTCCAAACTTGTCCTTTTATATTACTTTGAAAGATTGACTTAACCTTACGTCACCGATGTGATGGTCCTTTTGCTGCGGTCCGATTCCATAGGGATTTCTTCTTATTTGCTAACAGTTTCTATTGTTTTCCTATCTGACCAATGTTTTTACATTTAAATGCCCAAGGCTGGTTTACATTTAACTAATTAACAATCATTTCCATTTCTGATTAATTAACCTGTTTTCCAAATCAAAAATATATTTAAAGATAAATTTAAAGATATAATTTTATCTCCAAATCTTTTTAAAATTTAGTTTTAAAATACTTTTTCTTTAATAAAGTTTTATTTTAATAATTTTTCATTATCTGTGCGATTTAACATATACGAGTTTAAGATGATATTTAATTTCAATTTTTAATTCTTAAAGAAAATTTTTAAATGCGAACTTTTTAATTTACTTTCATGTTTAATAAATAAAAAAACAATGTAACGAACGTCTGTGCTCGTTACATATCAGTAAAGTTGCTTAAAAAAAAAATGATCAAAAAAAAATTTTAATTTAGGGTTAGTAATTACGGTACACGACTAACAAAATTTACAAACATTCGGTTAGTATAAAGACTATATCTAAAAAAACATGTTTACTATCGCTTTCCTAAGGACCATTTACGTCTACGCCTCCTCCCCACAAGAGTTCTATTATTTTTTTTTTTATATACATTTTATTTTTACACACGGCATGACAAGAAAATTTTATAAATTATTTATTTAAATAAGGTTGCATTGAGATAAATATGTTTTAAGAAATAATGGGTTTAAACGTGTATATTTGCAGCACAATTATAAATACCATCAACTTATTTATGACTGATTGAAATGCATACATAGGGTTACACTGAAGTAATTCCCAAAGGTACTCATCGTAAGGCACCACATTTCGATCATAAACTTACGTGGCTGTGCGCACCTATACACATAAAAGCATAATATATATATCAACAACGAAATATCAATCGCAACCTTTTGACTTTCTTTTTAACGAAATACAGTTTAAAATTATTTATACTTTCTAGTGTTTAATATATGTGCTATTTCATTCTGGCAGTGCTTTTATAAGATTTAAAGTATACGACTATATGTAAACAGATAAAATATTTCATTTTGAAAAAAATTTACTCAGGGTATATGTGGTTTTTATTAAAGATCGGCCCCAGATTGGGAAAGCCAGTTGTAATGATCCGGAGAATGCACTTAACGTAATCTGCATTACAGGGCACCATCTAGGCATTTGAATTTAGAAAAATTTATAAAGTAGGCAGATACGTAAGTCCAAAAAAAAAAAAAAAAAAAAATTGGTTCCAGTCGTTAGCCTATGTCACTAGCTCAGGGAGTAGCAGAGATTTAATAATATCATATCTTATCTAATTAGATTTCAACATTAAAAAATAAATAAAATAAGCCACTGCCAGTAATTAGCATACAAATATTTATTTATGCACATATATATAAGATTTAAAATTATTTTAGTATTAGTTTTACATTTTAACATTGTAACGGTCAGAAAACGTGTGACTCGTAAACATAGTGCAGAATTCGACCACCATACAGAACAGCAGCACCACCGAGTAGCGAAGCCACCCGTGGTACTGAGTTCGAACAGTTTATCGGTTCCACAATACAATCCACGAAACAACGCATCTGATGCGACATTAGTAAATATTTCCTTAGGCACGGTGGTCAGGGATATGCAAGAGACTCATGATTTTATTCTCGAGTTAGCCAATAACCAAACTAATATTAATTAAACATTCATATTTACATAATCGAGGAAATATTATATAGAATGGGTATCGAATAAATGAAACGTAAATGCAGACATATAGTTTAAAATTATTTATTAAACATTTTAATAAAACAATCTAATAATATTTTATGGCTTAACAACTTCAGTAGCGGGATTTGCGATATGATTATATTTTAAAGAACACATTTATTTATTTAGACATTATTTTATATTGAGGATTTCAGTAGCGGTATTTCCGATACTGTAATGTTTACAAAAGGAATACATTTATTTGAAGGCGTAATCTAGCTACCTAAAACTCTCGAGTGAGTATTTCTAATGCATGCATGGAGGGATTTATACCTTTGCAATGCAAGAGTCTAAAGTATGGGTTATAAGAGTAACGGCAGACATATATTTATTTAATTAAAATATTTATTTATAACTAAGGGCAAACATTTATTTGAGAGTGATTTATGCAGATAATGCAGAGGCGAAGTGATATATAGAATCATAGAATTGAGCAAAGGAACACGTGGTACGCTTTAGAAAGGCGATATGGAATGGCAGTATATCGAAACTGCAATGCCGCGAATGGGTTTATAAGAATATCAGACTGGTCTCTGCCTCGGTCCGACGAAGTACAGTGTCACATAAGCATAACCAGGGACAAGCGGTCCATGTCGCAGTTTTGCCGGCTGGCTGCATGACATTGTCAAGTCCTACGGGAGCACCCATTATGCCCACTTGTGTAGGACGACTGGGGTTAATTTCAACCCTGAAGAATATGGAAATTTCACGGTGGAATAAGTCATCACGTCTCTAAAACGTAACACATGTATACTGTATAAACGGTTATGATAAGATTTAAATAGATTTCTGACTTGGCCCTACATTACCAACATTTATTCAAGAACTCTGGTGACTCTCAAAGAAATGGGATTTTCTAGAATTATTCATTAAATTTAATAAATACAAAATATATATAAACTGGGAGTTATGACAACTAATATGCCAGCCATTTGCGAAGTAGTAGACCCTGCATTACAATAAATGATGCACTGAATGCGTGTCGATTTATATGAAAGTTAAATTATTAAAGAAAGTAAATATTAATGAAATTTTGACACGCATTCATTGTTTTAAGCGATCATAGATTTAAACTTTGAAAATTGAAATAATTATGAGCATGCAATAATTAAATAATAACTATAGATAGAAATGTAGATTATAGAAATACGCACCCAAGAAAGACAGAGTGAGGTAAGCTAGATTATTAGAGAAATTTACATATTAAATTAATTATTCAGTTTTAGTTATACATATGGTAGTTTTACATTTTATAATTTAGATAAGTAGTATGAAGAAGAGCTATAGCATATTATTAGAGTACTCTAGAGTTTGAACACAGACAGGTACCTGTTTTATAAGAAGTTTTCCGAGTCCATTGGTTAAGTAGCAAATAGTTCATGAGTGGCAATTCTTTCTTGTATTTAGACGTTTCATTTTACTTTCACAGCAGCAAAAAGTTCACGAGTGGCAATTCTTTCTTGTATTAAGATATTCATTTAATTTCATGGCAGCAGCAGCTTTCTCATTCATTTCAGGCAGCAGATCTTCATGGTGAATTTATGACAGGCAATGGAAAGTTCAGCATCCGATAGGCCATCTCCCGATGGAGAATAATCTAGGTGCTTTACTCGGTCATACCTTGGCAGGAACAAATTATTTTTATATTTTTGGAGACTCTCAGTGATCGAGAGCAAAGCTAAAGTTTAAGTGAATGTCTCCAGCAAGTCTAAAATGGCCTCTTTTTTTATCTTGATCTTTCACATTTTTGTTAAGATATTTTTAGGTTCTACTTAATCTGCCCTGAGGATAAACAATGCATTTTGTTGGTTTTTAATTAAAGAAAGCTGCCGTTCTATTGTTTACATTTTACATTTACTAATTAATTTTGGGGAATTTTTCTTTAATTAATCTATTATCTATCACTGACCGATGCTTTTAAATTTCAAAAACAAAAAGGGAACATAAGATTATTTTAACTTTTAATTAAATATTACATCAGATATTTTTAGAATTATGATTAAACGAAATTTAAACAAAGCAATAAATACGAACTTTATAATCCAAAATAAATGATTAAAATTATACAAAATTATATAACTAAAAGAAACCTAAATTATATTATTTTATCCCTATTTATTGCTTTTAATTTGAGATCGAAATGTGTGCGTGTTTATGCTGAATTATACATATATTTATACATTTTTAATATTGTTACACACACAATTCGATATCAAAAAGTTTAAATTTGGGTGGGATAGACCAGTCAGTGAGAGATGACAGAAAAAGGTGAAACTTAAGATTCGAATACGAATCTTACTGTTTCAACATTTAACATTATTTTTAACTTTGATTTTTGACTTTAATTTACATTTAATTACTATTATATTCTAATTTTACATTTTAATTAAGTTCGCACAGATAAATTTATGAAAGCTTGTTTATAATGTTGAATATAGATCAGTTACATAGATTTCACGGTCAAAAACATTTCAAAGTAAACATAAACGATCAAAATACAAAATTATTGATTACTGACAATTGCGGAGGGAAATTTATACGTAACCCAATAGTATTCACCATAAGATACTTGCATTGTCACCAATAACTTAAAAGACATCCGAATAAATACATTTTAGATACTCACCATAAGGTATCATTATTTATCGAATGTCTATATATTCCGATCAAATATGAAAACCCAAAACATACTTAACCGATAACCAATCCATGCAAGCTTCTATAAACAACTTAAATTTAATGCATTTTTATTTAGGATCGAGTATGAATAGACTACATAAATTTGCTTTTGAAAATAAACATTCTATCCCTATTTAACCTTAGGCTAAAATTCGCAGTCAAACTGGCATCAATCCATCTGATATATCGATGTATTCAATGTAATTCGGAATACGGCAGCACCAAAAAGATTAAGAAAAGACATTGACTCTCAATCAGATAGGAATATTACATCTATCTAATGACAAGAACAATAAAAAAAAAACTCCATAGAAAGGAACTGCGCTCTGCGTCTTATAATTCCTTCCATAGGCAAATGGGTGAGTGTGGCGTATATATAAACGATTCTGCCAGTAGCGAATCTCCAACTACATCTACTAACTACATCAATATATCCAATCCATTGACCCAATTTAACAATGAAACAAATAACCTAAGATTACCCTCCCCTAATATAACTCTACAAATCTATACAGCCATTCACGCCCGACTTAAGTTTAACATTGATATATTTTAATTTATCGGAAAACAGAAATCATAATAAACTTAAAGAACAAAATTAAATAAATGGAAATGATTTTACACAAATAAATAAAAAAATACATCAAATAACATTTTAACTACTTTAGTCAGATAGGAAACTAATGCAATTATTTTAAATACGAAAAGTTTTTAATTTAATGTTCATTAATTGTAATGTTCTTACGGTTTTAAACAGTTCATCTTTATCTGTCGTTTGTAAGTTTGAACGGGAATTCCCACGCCGTCCTGAAGATATTGGTATACATTTAGCCAATGTTTTATTTATTCATTCGGAGGTTTTTTAATTTAGTTGGTCCTCAATGTAGAAAACGATAGTTCATTTCTCTTTCTTTCTTTGGCAAAACTGAAGGGATTGAATCGTGCATCTCTTCAATTCCTTCTCCCGCACCTCTGCACTAACACCTATCTATCACATCGTAATAATCATAATCACTCTAACTAATAATTTCCAAACTTGTCCTTTTATATTACTTTGAAAGATTGACTTAACCTTACGTCACCGATGCGATGGTCCTTTTGCTGCGGTCCGATTCCATAGGGATTTCTTCTTATTTGCTAACAGTTTCTATTGTTTTCCTATCTGACCAATGTTTTTACATTTAAATGCCCAAGGCTGGTTTACATTTAACTAATTAACAATCATTTCCATTTCTGATTAATTAACCTGTTTTCCAAATCAAAAATATATTTAAAGATAAATTTAAAGATATAATTTTATCTCCAAATTTTTTTAAAATTTAGTTTTAAAATACTTTTTCTTTAATAAAGTTTTATTTTAATAATTTTTCATTATCTGTGCGATTTAACATATACGAGTTTAAGATGATATTTAATTTCAATTTTTAATTCTTAAAGAAAATTTTTAAATGCGAACTTTTTAATTTACTTTCATGTTTAATAAATAAAAAAACAATGTAATGAATGTCTGTGCTCGTTACACAAGTAAAATGTCATTAGGACAAAGCAGTATTCCTGAATTTAGCATTGAAAATGCTGAGGAATGGCCTCTCTATATTATCTAATTGGAAAATTTTTTCAAGTTAAATGGGATAAAAAATAATGAAAAAAAAGTGGCTGCACTTTTATGTTTAGGAGGACGCAAAGTCATAGAAATTATTAATAAATTATGGGACGGACCGATAACTGATGGAGTACAGTTTGAAGATATAGTTAAAAAATTAATGGAGTATTTTATCCCAAAGCCATCTAGACACGTAGCTAGATTAACTCTGAGAAATAGAAAACAAGCCAGGGTTGAAAAAATTAAAGACTATGAGATAGCATTAAAACAGCTGTCAAAAAACTGTGATTATGGCGAATTTTTAGAACAAGCTTTGCTGGATCATTTATTGTGGGGAATGTATGAAGAAAGATTGCGACAGACGTTGTTAACGGAAAGCAACTTATCATACGAAGTGGCTATTAAAAAAGGAATAGCATATGAAGCAGTAATTGAGCAAGCCATAGCTTTTAGAAACAACTCAGAAGAGACCAGAAAGATGGCAGTTTACAAAACAGATCAAAGCCAGCAGCTGAAAAATGAAAATATTTATAGAGAGAAAATGTTAACAGTGAAATGTGTCTGCTGTGGTAAAACTGGTCATGTATCTAAAAATTGTAAATGGAGAAAAGAAAACTGTTATAACTGCGGATTTAAAGGACATTTAGCAGCTGTATGCAAAAAACCACGACAAACAAAATGTAATCCAGGCACAGATGATACAACATATACCATTGGCTATGTATCAACTAAGGGACAAAGCATGGCCATGAGAGATAGGACTTTTTCGCAAAGACAAAGACAGATCACTAAACTACAAGAATTGGAGTCACATAACCAAAAATTAGCTTCCACGCTTGAGAGAGAGACGCAATCGGAGCTACAACTCAACTTGCAATTTAAAAAACTATCAAAAAAAGTGCACAAATTAAAACTGGATGTTTATGAATTAAATAAATTAAAAGAAGAACTTGAACAACAAATTTCACAATTTAGTAAAAAAATACAAAGCAAATTTTCAGAATGTCAGATTTTGGAAAGATCGAACGAAGATTTAAAAAGCGAACTCGCAATGTCAAAATTATCCGAACAGGTAGAGAGTTGGCAGCAGTATGAAATGAAACTACAGGAAGAGATGGCCGAAAGTGAAAATGAAATTGACACGTTCGAAGATTTTTAGAATGGAAATATGTAGACAGTGAGCGGCCAGAGACAAAAATCGCAGAACAGGAAAAAACCCAGAGTCTCTCCAAGCGAAAGAAAAAAGCACTCAAGGCGGCGAGAAAAAAGAAGAGTTCACACAATTTTCAAGGTTATATCGATTAATAGGAAAAATCAAGTTTTCTCCAAGCTGAAAAAGGAAACTGCGCATATTGGATGATTATGTGTAACATAAATAAACTCTAACTTCTGGAGTGAGGGGAGGAAGTGTTGTATTCGTTGTGAGAAATAAACAGCGAGTTTACTAGAGACAATTTACTCCAGAAGTTTTCGATTTATTTTATTGAAAGTAAAAATAATTATAATGGAAAATAATTATAATTAAAAACAAGTTGTGGGATTATTTTTATCAGAGATAAAAATATCTAATTAAAGTAAGAACAATAAAACGGATTTGGAAAACACGCGATTAAGTTTTTGGAATGTAGCAGATAAGACTTAATAAAAGAACCCAGAGGGATATATAAACTGCTAGAGAAAAACATCACACACTTGTTACAGTCTTGTTAACAGAAGTGGATACGTAAAGCTATTAAGAGCTATTTGCGGCACAACGGTTTTAAGAGTTGTTCAGCCGAGTTTCGATCGGATTGTAAGTGTTTTTCTACCCCTCTGGAAAAGCTTAGGGGCGAAGACATTACAATTATCATAAACTAAAATATTTCTTTTAACTTCCTTGCTTGATCTATGTTTTAATGATACTCATAAACAATAATTTTATAATCGATTAAAATTGCATAATATATAGATAATATTACATTGAACAGATAAACATATTAATATATTTCAGAGTAAACTAGATTAGTAAATATAATAATAATAATAAAGATGTTAGTTCATGAGTAAATGATATTAACAAAATTTTGTCACATGTGACATACATATAAAATGGTTTTATTTATCATCTAGAGTTCTAGACTTGATAAATTATTAAGTTTGTTTATTCTTAATTTTCTTATTTCAGCTGACAAATAAATAAAAACTTGATTTATTAATCCTTGTTTTTCTTTATTGTTGGCGGGAAAATGAATAATAAAAAATCGATTTAGTAATTCTTTTTTTTTAAAATTGGCTGACAAACAAATAATTCAGTCTATTAAGTAATCCTTGTTTTTCCTATTTTTGACTGGCAAATGAATATAAAAAAGTCTTTAAGTAAACCTTACTTTTCCTTATTTTGGCTACTCAGCATCGGAAAGGTTTTTTTGTTCGTAATTTATTGACAGGTATAATTTGGAAAAAGTCATGAATGATGATTTCAATTTATAGGCATGCTTTTTGAAATAAGCATGAGCTTCATTTTCCTTTCAAGCTAGGTCAGGATCTTCACAATTTTCTCACCTATAAAGCTACATACTACTGAAGAGATGAAGATCTCATGGGGAAGCCTAGAGATACGTAATAAGGCATGAATCACAAGCGCATTTGATGATTTTGTAATTTTTTTAATAATAATAAAATATTAATCTTACCAGAAAATACATCTTGTTATACGGATCTCAATACTCAGTACAGAAGACAGCAACACTATTTTATGTTATGATTAAAACACATTTCAAAATATAGGAAGATTTAAATAAAGATTGGGTGGGATACCACTGATATTAGTATTATATAATTTAAATGTGGCAAAGAAAATCAGTCACGTATAACGTTGAAATATATTTCGAGAAATTGACTGTGAATTTTTCATTTTAATTTCATGGTTAGTTTTACAAATTTTAAAATAATTTTAAAATATTATATTATTTTAATACAATAAAAAAAGCAAAATTAAAGACTTGAATTATTTCTAAATAAATCAAAAGATATAATAAAGAAACTTGCCTGATTAAGAATAAATAATGTAATAACAGATACAATAACATATTTACATTATAAATATCCATATGGAAAATTAGTTAAAATTAAAATTATTCGAATGAAATTATTTAGCATGAATGAATGAATAAGTTGTGTGTGCGAATTTAGTCATTTGTTTGCAAAAAAGTGTTTAATTTATTAAGAACATGTTTGGAAATGAATAATCTTATTTAGATCTTCATGAGTTATTAACTGAGAAAGAAGTAAAAGTATGTTTCAATTATATAAATCTGCTTACAATCCCATTTTACTTATATGCAATAGAGTTAAAGAAAATAAAATGCAGGGTAAGGAGAATTTGTTTTAATAAATACCCCCCCCCCCAAGTAATAATTTATATTTTATTTTCAGGTTTAGACAATTGATATTAATTATAGTTAAATACTAACAAAATGATTTAAGATTTAAATATAAGATAGGTTTATATTGTAGATTAGCCATGACTATTCATATGAGTTAAAAGAAGAATTTACAGCAGATTTATTTATATTCTTGTTATGGATAGTTAACGTAGTAACTCTATACCATGAGACCCAGTGAAATATTTTAAGTAATAATTTATGAGTATTATAGTATTTAGAAAATGTTTTATTAATATTTTTCTGCATGCAGTTAATGCATCCCTCACACACTCTCAAGAAGATGCTTTTGAGATATTGTTTTACCTCATGAATGCATTGTTGAATGAAGAACATCAAGAATTGTCTCATCCTATTTAATTATATTTTATGAATGTTGTTTTATTACATGATCATATCTAATTTTTACTAATTTTATTACTTAATCCTATCAGTGAAGTATTTTAACTCTGTTATGTTTAAATTTTGTCTAACATAATAAATCCAATTACTGTACTCAATGCTTTAATAGGTTTTATAACAATCAACCCTTAAACTATCAACTATCTCAACCTGTAATCAAGGCAACTTTTGTTGTTAAAGGAAGTTGCCATGACTACAGGTTGAGATTGTTGATAGCTTAAGGGTTCACTGTTATTACATTTTGTCATACAACATGGTAATAGAGTCAAGATAATGATTTGAGATGCTTGATTATTATGATTATGAAGATTTAAAGCTCAAATTTCAAGATTAGTTCAATAATCAGAAAATTTGTAAAAATTTAAAAAAAAATCATTTATCAAAACAGTATAACCTAAACTTTCAAACATATACATATATATGTTAAGTTTAAAAGAATATGTCTGATATTGTTAAGGATACATTAGGGTCAAGAAAAGAAATATTATTATACTACATGAAGTTATTTATTGCAAATAGTTGGACTATTCATTTTGACACAATTAATGAACTAATAATTGGACATAGAAAATGAATTATTCAAAGCAAGAAATAATATATTAACAGTATAGCATGAAAGTCAATACCATTTGAAAGTCAGTATTGTGAGTAAGGAATATCATAATGGAAACGAATAAGAATAAAAGTAACTATCTGTTAAATTAATAGATATTTGTATATGAATTAGAAGTGATGAATTAAATAGTTAACTGTTAATGAAATATTAAAGTGGTTTTATTCTATGCTGAAAATAAAAATGGTTAAGATATGAAAAAAAAACATGCATGAAAGAAGAATCTGCAGAAAACAAAAACTTTAGTGTGATAGTGATTTAGTTTTTTTCTTAAAGATTTTTATTGGATTATTTTATTAAATACACCACTTAAATCTGAAACAAAAGAACAAATTTTAAGAGAGATTGGGATTTAAACTCAATCTAAATTATTTTCCAGTTTCTGGAAAAACATGATGACATTTAATCAAAACTATAAGTAGATACCAAAATTTAATAGATAAACATTAAGCATTTTTCCAACAGCATTTTAAAAATACAGCTGTTCAACATTTACTTAATATATAATTATTTACAACATAGTTATGAGTGCATTTGGCACTGACTTCAGTTAAATTTCAAATGATATATATATTTTATAAGCATGTTTTCAGAAGCAACCATGTTTAATATAATAATATTAAATATAATGGACATTTCAACAAGATAACACTTGCCCTCAACTGGTTGAAAAAAACATTAATGATCTTATGGTTGTAGTAAGGTCAGCTGTATCACATGGTTGTTGAATAGTTTGACTTAATTTTGTTTTGTTCAGTAGACAATGTTTTGCTTAGTAGAAAATATTGTTTCAACATAACATTATTTACTGATCAAAAGATTAATAACATTCTAATCAAACCTAAGAATGTAATTTTACTGGAAGCCTAAGGAATCTATAAGATACCATGTGGCAAATGCCCAACTACATACATAAGAAGGAGCAATCAACATATAAGTTCTAGAAAAGATGGGCACATTAATTCAGTGAAAAAATGGTCAACATCTTCAGCATTTGCTCTCCATGTTTTAGATACTGGTCAGCACATTGATTTCTCAAATACTAAAACATATCCACATGCCATAACCAGGATTAAAGAGTATTTAGAGAGGCAATAGATATATTAAAAAACAAATTGCATTAACAAACATAATAAAACACTAAAATGGCCAAATATTTGGAAGAGTTTCTTAACACAAATGAATATGAAAAATAATCCCAAATTTAAGTCAAACTATTCATCAAATATGTGATATAATTGTCTTCCCACATGCTTACTACTCTTTTTTCACTGAGTTGAAGGCAAGTGTAATCTTGTTAAAACTTCATATTTACTTTAATATTATTTTATTAAGCATGGTTGCTCTTAAAAACATGTTTTATAAAATATCTTTTGCCCATGAGAACATTTATTTCAACACACACACACACATATATATATATATTGTAACCAGACCACCATACAACCCCTTTATCACCTCAGTTGTAACAATTTTCTGATGAGCATGTTGCAGGAAGGAACTACCAATTGGCATTCCCCAATGCAGATGTTAACGCCCTCCTACAACAATATTTCCTGCTCATCAGAGGATGTAGCACCATAGAGGCTGGAAGCATCTAGACATTTCTATGTTTGGTTTTCCAAATGGTGCCACTAGAGTTCCCTCTCACTACAACCTGACTTACGTAGGTCTAGTTATGCCAGACATAACTCAGGAGGCATGAGATTCTCATGCACAAGTGCACTGAATGATGAGTGATGCTATACAAAAATAATAGAATTGAACAACTGGACAACTAAAATTAATTTTAAGTAACAATAATTTTATTTAATAACAGGTTTAAATAAATGCCCATCAAACAAAGTATTTCATGGACAGTCCATTGTGTTCCTTTGGCCTACTTCCAATAACATTTTAGATGACTTAGAAAAGGTAATCTGTTGAGAGTATAATAAAATCCTTCTCTCAACAGTTCTTTAACAGTTTATATCTTTAATCATTTAGCTACTTCACAGAGAGGAATGTGATATATTGAGACAACAGAGAGAATAATGAAAACAACTGATAGCATCTAATGCAGAGTTCCACTTAATTTAACAAATATTTTATTTACAGTCCATTGTGTATCTTGGTGTACATCCAGTAGTAGGGCCATATGAATTAAAGAATGCAAGTTCTTTAATAATTTACATTTTATGTCTAATTCAAAGTTCCAGTTAATTTTAAGTTATTTATTTACAGTCCATTGTGTATCTTGGTATACATTCAATAATAGTACAATAGGAATTAAAGAATGCAAGTTCTTTAATAATTTACATTTTTAATTATTTAATTATTTCACAGAGAAGAGTACAATATGTGAAGACAACTAATAGCATTTATAATTTGAAATATGAATGTATATTCATACATCTAAATTTTATTATTTTATTTAGATCTCATTAATCTGCAGTTAAGCATTTATGATTTACATATAATTCTTCTAGCATAAATATTGACTTGGTCTGCTGCAGATGTATATTTTTATACATAAATTCACCAGCAGTTTCATTTATAATTTATCAATAATAAACATATTTTCATGTAGCTATATTTATTTATAATTTTAGTTTCATTTCTAAGAAAGACGTTTTGTTTGTCTTTTATAAACACATATAAATATTACATATTTTATAAAATTGTTACTTTCATTCTTTTTTTTCTTGTTTATATCCAATCTGTTCCATCAAAAAGAGGTCATTTTATTTAAGCTGAATGATGTTATTCCCTTTCATGATGATCATCCAGGCAAATCTTGGAGAAACATACCATGAGATGAAGAGATGAAGCTGTTGGTTTAGCCTTCCATTGTTATAATTCCCTTAATAATGTTTTCCTTTTCCATTATTAACAGTGGTTCTTTAACTGCTCTTAATATCTTTTTAAAATTAAAATCTTTTTTCAAAATTCTTCTTTAACATCTACTTGAAAAATATCTCTTTAAAAAAAATAACTCTTTGAAAAACCTTTTTTTAGAATCTCCTAAAAATCTCTTTGAAAATTTTTTTAAAAATCTGCTCTGAACTTGCAACTCGACTATATATATTCTGATTCTTGGATTGATTAAGCAGCCTTTCGCACTGTACCTGGTTTGCTATCTTCTTAAGGATTGGACAATCTACTTTTAGCAGGATAGACAACATATTATAAGCATTAGTTCATGTTTTCCAATTTATTAAGACTGCCTCAAGCTGTTATCACACTTTATTCGAACATCATTCCAAAAATTAAAAATGTAATCTTTTTAACAAATGCCAGCTTTAAATAAATACGAGTGATATATTTAAATTATATTGTAATTTAAAACTATAAAATCAATAATGATTTATCTTTATTATTTTCTTTTCTCAATTATAGAAAATAATGATTTTCTTGTAACATCATAAACTAAACTTTTTGCTATATTTTTCTAGAAAAAATATAAGATCGACTTTTTTATACATCTACTGTTTTTTTAAGGTGGGAGGGTAAAATAGTTTTTAGAATACATATACATGTGAAACAGCATGCTTGTTTCAATATATATATATTACAAAGAAATCAAATTATATGTCACATGACCTAATTTAACAAGCTTGTATTACAAATGTTATATATAGAGCTCTTAACAAGTTTTGCAGAATATCCCTAACCCCAGACTGGTTTCTGCTACTGGCTTCCTCAGTGAAGTGCTAGGATATTCAACATTAATGTTGAATATTCTAACATCTTAATGTTGAATATTCTAACACCTTAATGTTGAATATCCTAGCACCTCACTGAGGAAGCCAGTAGCAGAAACTGGGCTGGGGTTAGGGATATTCTGCAAAGCTTGTTAAGAGCTTATTTGAGAGCTGCACTGAAGTTAAATATAATAATTGACAAAAAGCAGCTGATTATTGTAACATAAAGTAAACAATCAAAGATCTGATTCTCATGTTATTTATGCTTAAGTTAAGAAAACTGGCAGCATCACCAGACATATCAGAGTTCATAAACACCTGTTCTCTACATCAATAAAATGATAATTGAATGATTTATAACTAACTTAATAATATTTTTTATATTTTCAAAGGATGAAATTAGTATTATAGTAATCACAATTCATATTATATTTAAACAAATCACATACTATTAAATGATTTTATACAAATCAAGAAAGATTATAAATCCATTTTAACAATATTATCTTTATTAACATTTTTTAACCAAATGGTTTATTACTCAATAGTTTATAAAAAGTTTGAGCAACAGAAGTCATAAACCTTAGTTGTTACAATACACAGATTTTGAATTCCAGAATCTGCCACTTTACCACAATACCAATCACATGGAACATTAACATTTATTATAAACATTATTTTATAATAATAATCTCATTAATTCTTTCCTTTATTATCTATATAATCCAGTTTCTTTTTTCCCTATATTTTTTAGGATGATGATTTGAACTACATATGTGATGTCATGTGAAATTTAGCAAGTCTATTGTAAATACTGATTGATCTGCTCTCTAGCTGCTATGTTCAATAACTTTTACAGTAAGAAAATGGACTTCTTCTCTTTATTTAGAGTTATCTAGAACAATAACAGCCAGAGAGCAAACTTAAAACAACCGATATAATTTAATATAAATTGATTTTTAAATAACTGATATTAAATTTATAGAACAGAGATATATTTATTAAACAACTCCCATTATATTTATTTAATATTAAAATATTATTTAACATTATATATATGACATGTTTATTTATTACAGAGTTTTAATTACTTAAAAATTAATTTATACTAAAATATATAGGTTGGTTTAAGTTTTTGTCTATTATTATTGGTATAGATAACTCTTAAATAAATAGATCTAAAATATGATAAAAGGTGGGTCATTTTCTTACTATAAAAAGTTGTTGAACATGGCAGTTAGAGGGCAGTTCAATTATTATTGAACATAGACTTGGTAATTTTACATGACATTATATTTATTCAATATTAAAATATTATTTAACATTACATATATATATATATTATTTTTATGTATACCATTTATAGGTAGATTTGATTGGTTATTCATCAAACATTTCTCATAAAAGATTATATTTTCTAAGTAAAATTAATGGTAATATTAATACATATTTATGTGGCGTTTAATTAATAAATTATATATTTACATATATATTTGAAGATATTATATTATCAACTTTTTGATTTATATACATCGTTGATGTTAACGTATGCATATAATACTGATATATCAAATGAAATAAATTGTACGTAATTATACTAATGTACTTTAATTATATTGCGTGGGGGATAGGAATTTATTTCGTTTCCCTTAATGCCACTTTCTGAGATGAATTTTCAATATTATTCAGTTTTCAGGAAATTTCTAATTTAATGGAGAAATAGAATAAAACGAGAATGAAAGCGATGAAAAAGTACATTCATTAAAATTTTTGTTGCATAAAATGGGTGTAAAATATTTGTTAATGAGATCAAAGTACTGATTAAAATAGGGATCTAATAGTAATAGTTGTTTTAAAAATTGAAAATAAAAAACAACAAAACCAAAAACAAAATAAATGTGCGCTTCTCAGAAAGTTTGTTATAATGACCTTTTACTTTTAATTATACATTGGATTATTTCCACCATCTAGAATTAATTGCTAAATTTTTAGAAAAAAAAATCAAACTTTACTTAAAGTTTTAAAACACATTCAATTATTGAAGATATTTGAAAAGTTTAAATAAATTTGAAATTTTCTAAAAGACTTTTAACAATTAATTCTAGATGATGGCAATTGTCTAGCATATAATTACAAAAATAAACACGCCATTAAAATTGGTTTATATATATAAATGAATATATGGTAATAAGTTCTAAGTTTTTAATCAATCCCTCACAATAAAAGCTTCCATTAGAAGTCAATCTTTCAAATCAGAGTAGGCGATAATAAGTTTATGTTTTAGATTTTTCCACTCGTTTTTTACAAAATAAGAACAATATACATTTGCACCGTTTATTAGTCTTAACAACGAAAGCTAGACTATATCCATATTTAAATAAAAACATTCGAATAACTGAGTCCTTACATGGAGATAAAATGTGAATATCTTCAATTTAAGTAGAAATGATTTTTTAATTTAAACTGAATGTTTTATTTTGTAATATTTACTTTTATTGGATAAAATAATTGAATTTGAGAAACATTTTATATCAATTAGAAGAATAATATAAACTTTTGTAATGAAAAAAGGTTTAATAAATCATAAAGTTATCCAAGTTAAATAAAAATGTTACTTTCCTAAACTAATTAATAATTATTAAAATTAGTTAATAATGGACGTATTAATAACAATCTAAATAATAATGTATTTCGAGACTTAAAAATCTTAGAAGAATGTACATATTTTTTTCAATGAAAATCATTGTAATAATAATATTTTTATAAGGCTAAAACACTGCATATCAAAATATGATGATCATTGATTTATCTAAGATCTTAAATAGATAATAATTGTAATGAACTGATTCTACTGTTGATTTCTTAGTCTTAAAATCTGAAGAGATATTTTGGTGTCATAAAAAGATTATTCAGTTGATAACATATGTGCTTTTTCTCCACATAAATATGGCTTAATTAAATACCATATAAATATACAATCTATTAACACTAAAATTTCATTGATTTTTCATCAAATATACTCTATATAGAACTGTAAGTTTCTATGAATTTCGTTAGCAGACATAAATAAATAACAATAATAGTTTATATCTATAGTAGTAAATACTTATTTAAATGTTCATAGATTGCTGTTTTATATTTCAGCTAGAAATCGAAGTTTATCCAAAATTAAACATAGTTAAGAAAATCAATCCTTACCTAAAGTACTAAACAATGAATTGTAGATATTGGGAAAAAATTATGTATATACATACATATATATGTATACTGTTGCACTGAAGAAATATATTTAATGAAGCTTCTCAATCCATTATTCATATCTCACTATTTTGTCAACAATTTTCATTCTCCAAATGAACTAGAGACTTTATACAGCTGAGTCTTTACATTCATGTTGATGGTCCAGATGTCATAAAGACAATTGTATTCAATACTGTAATGCAACACTAACACAATTTGGACACAAGATAGAGACATTTCCATCATTGTAATGATTCCTTTTGGAATGGTAATTTTCATAAACAAGGAATTTATATATGTAATAATTAGAAATATAAATATAGGGGATTTGAACTCAGACTTTCATTTTTTTTTTTAATAATATCAGATTGCAGATGTAAATTCCTGTAATTATGATTTTTATGCTAACATACTCATTTTGTATTGATCACATTCAGTAAACTAGCATTGGTTTGGATGCAAACTTTTGGCTTGGAGTTAAAGGATTTGAGTCTTTTAAAATGCATTTTCTATGCAGTATATTTGTGCTTAACAAAATATAAAATATATAAAATTTGATCCATCTGTGCTATTTTAGATAAATATGAATTAAATCTATTCAATATTAAAGGTTAAATTTAAATCCTCAAATTTTATTTTGAAATTATATGTGCATAATAAATGTTTTGTCTCATTAGTTCTTGCAGTGATTTATTTTATTATTTTTATTAATTCTATTTTGAAATCAATGATTAAAAAGTTTAAGTTGAAATGTTATATTATTAAGTTCAGTTTCTCCATGAACTTGCAATAAGGGCTATTGGTCAAATAAAAGTTGAACCTCGCCCGTTCGTATCTGCCTACTTTATAAAGTTTTCTAGGTTCAAATAGCATAGTGGCACCCTGTTAAGGCAGATAGGGTAGAAAGAGCACTGGATGTTATGACATATATAAAAAGGTATTATTTTGCAAAAACAATAACGTTATAGAATATAAAAAAATCTAAATCATAATGATAAACTAAATATTAGCAACAAAAATCAAAGAGTAAAAAATAAAATGAGGGAAAAATTTATTTAATGTATTTTATAGAAAGTTCAATTTATATTTAAAGTTCATATTTAAGACTGTGAAAATCTTTAATAAAATGTTAAAACATTAGTGTTTATTCAAAAAAGTAAATAAATAAACAAATAAAGAAAAAATAAATAAAAATTAAGGAAAAACCTTTGCATCATAAATATTAAAATAGGTATATTGTGTTATGTTATGTGATAGCAGGTTCATGTAGAATAGCTAATAAACAGAACTGATGCATATTAAGGGATAAAAATACGATGACATTTAAGATCACTTAATGGAAGTAGAACAGTCAATTTAAAAAGTGTTAACAGCTCCATTTATGATCAATAAATGTAACTTATAAATAGAGACCTAATTATAGGCAGACTTAGATGAAATTAATTGATATTTGATTATTAATTGTAATTTGTTATTAATGAACTGCTTAAATGATTTATTATATTTTATAAATACTTAGTTTATAATCAGTATCTGCCCATAGATTAAACTTAATTATTTTTATAAAGTGACTGCCATTTTAATAATGCTGTAGTTAGCATTGAAAGAAAAAGATTTTATTAAATCCAGTTTATTTATGAGGCAAACAATAAAAATGAATTTAGCATAAGATATTAAAACTATAAAAGTTGTAAAAGGTTTGTGATAAATTTAAAATGAGGCAATGAACATAGATCTTGAAAAAACCAACCAAAAGCATTGATAGCAAGCATTGGATTATTAAAATGTCTGGAAAATCATATAAATGATGATGAAAAATTAGTATAAGAATTACAATAGATAATCCTATTTTAGATAAGAATAGCTTTTGTCAGTCATTGAAATTAGATTTAAAAAGATTCTTGTTAAGTGTTTTATTTGGATGTCAGTTTATATGAAACAGAGACTTAGACAATTTGATTGCAAGTTTATAGAAAGGAATGTTTTAAAAAAATAGAGAGAAAGTATAACTAGCATGATAGATATTTTGGCCAAAAAATTTGGAAGTGTACTTTCAGTAAAAAGGATTATGAAGATATGTTTTATAGAATCTGTGATGGTAAAAAGAAAAAGAAAATAATTTAATAAATGATCTTAAGGAGAGAACATTTATAAGTATTTAAGGAGTTGTTCAAAAAGAAAAAGTGGTCTGGTTGACTATATGAGATTTATCTTTTGACAATTGACAAGTCCCAATTTGGGGCCTTAAATCCCTGTGACTCAGTAAGATGTTGAGGATCTTTAAACATCGTGGTTTATCAAAACTAATATAAAAATACTGGAAATAATGCCTTTTCACTTCTTTTGTTATTAATAATTAATTAATTGTTAAATTAAACCTAATTATTATAGTTATTATATTAACAAAACTTAAGATTATTCAGTGTGATTGCTAGATATCTGTCACTTTTTTAAAGCTCCATTTGCAGTATCAGACCTAAAAACCAGGAAGCTCTTACACATGTATGTCATTTGTAATATACAAATATATAATTTATAGTGTTTTTCTGAAGGTTTGTGATAATGGTGTTCTAGCTGTATTTTTATATTGGACTATTTCCATTATCTAATATGTGTGTTGAATGTCTTTAGAAAAGTTTAATTTTAGTTAAATATTCCAAATACATTCAACTGTTAGTAATATCACAGCAAACAGGTTAGTATATGCACTAACTGTTAGTAATATCACAGCAAACAGTTTAGTATATGCACCAACTGTTAGTAATATCACAGCAAACAAATATTAGTAATATCACAGCAAACAGGTTAGTAAACAGCAAACAGGTTAGTATAAGCACTAACTGTTAGTAATATCACAGCAAACAGGTTAGTATATGCACAACATTTTGAGAGGTATTTTTCCCCCTCTTCTTCAGGTGTTGCTGGCCTGACCAGTGACAGTACTAGCATGGGATTTGAACCTGGGTTCTTATGCTCTTGATTACAACAAAAGGAGCTATTATATATGATGTTCAAAATATATAAGTGGCTTGAATCAAACTACAATAGATATCTTGGCTTCTCAGTAGAACAATCTTAACTTTCCTCATTTCTTTTACAGTTGAAATGAAATTTATTTCTTTTATCGATAGAACTTTTATAAAAGTAACTGTATATGTGCAGATTGCATTTCAGCTAATAAACCAAAGTTTCTAATTATATATCTAAAACAAAAGTAAAATAGCCTTCAAATGCAATGCAAGTCATTGCATCTTCAATAGCTATTCTAATAAAAAAAAGTTGTTGATTAAAAAACTTGCTATCTGACACATGTTAATAGTTTTAGAAGTTTATTCTCTAACTATAATTAGCTAGACACCACTAAAGTCTATATTATAGATTATGGCTAGCAAAAGATGTCACTTATATGCATATTAAATCATAAATGTCCTCAGATAACTGACAATTATAGGTTAATTATATTGCCATTAAACAAACCAATAGAACATAAGAAATCTGTTATAAGGACAAAATTGATATATTAGTTGTTTAACATGAAGGCTAGGGTAATGCACTATATATGTATGTATATGGTTTTTATCTTTCATAGTGATAGTATAACATTAATCCTTGATTGTAGCTTAATCAACTATATCACGCTAGTGTTTTCATGATGATTTGTGATGTTTGGCATTGTAGTAGTAATTATATGTTTAACTATTTCCACCATTTGATATTAAATATTGAATGTCTTTAGAAAAAAATTTAAATTTTACAATTATATTCAATTGCTAGTAATAGCATGCATGTTAGTATATAACACAACATTTCTAGTGGCATACTTTTCTCTTCATTAGGAATTGCTGGTCTGATTAATGACAATACTAGCATGGGAATCAAGTCTGGACCTTTAGATTTTGAATATTTAATTTTAAGGTAATAATTAGGCAAGCAACACTTGAAGAAGAGAGAATAATAAAACCATTTAAAATGTTATGATATATATTAACTTGCATGCTATTACTAATGGTTAAATGTAATTGGAAATTTTAAATAAAGTTTAAAATTCTAAAGACATTCAATATTTAATGTTGGATGAGGGAAATAATCCAACATATAAATACAACTATATCTCACATATAAATTGTTTTTTTTTTTTGCACATCTTGGTTAAGTTTAGTAAATAGTATTAAAAAAAGTCAAATACTTTAACAGCCAATAATAAACAAAAATCTTCAGTGACTTTAAGATTGGATGGTGGCATGGAGTGTTGATGAATTTAAATATATTGGTAGCCCTTTAACAAGAAAACTGGACTTGAAGACTGAGCTTCAGCACACACTCTAATGTGTTTCTGATACATTTATCAAGTTAAAAGATATGGCAACTATTTCAGTTAAATTAGTTCTATATGGAGGTGCTATTCTGACAAATTTAGGGTAGGAAAATGGCACTGTATCTATAAATAAAATATTACCAATGCTTATATGTAGTACTGAATTCTGAAACTATAATGCAGAATCATGTAGAATCATAAAACCAATCAATAGAGTCTTCAGATTATTGAAGTGATAGTATTGGGTTTACACTTATAAAAGTTTTTTTTTTGTTGGGGTAAATAATAGTAGCTGCTTTATTTTATAGAAGTCTTTAGCTATTTCCATGAATACAAAAGGCAGGTTGTAAGTTTTACAGAAGATGCTGTAAAGAAGAGCTATTTTTTTAAGAGTATATAGCTAAAGATAGAGTATAATTAAACATAGGTAAAGAAAATAATGGATTCAATATCTATAAAAGTATGACTCCCCTCCTCATTAGTAAGACAAGGCTAAAAATGAATAAATCCCAATTTATTGACCATTATTAAAAAGTTAATTTATATTTTACCAAATTCCAGATTATGAATAAAAAGGCAGATGCATTGACTGCTATAATACAGAATTCTTATATAAAATATAATGGACAATTACAATTCAAAAAGCTTTCAGAAAGAAAATATTGTTACAGTAGAAGTTATAAGATACTACCACAAATCATAGAAATTTATCAATAATTTAATAGTTTGTGTATAATCATACAAAAATCAACTTGAACTTTTTTTCTACATCTCTTTTGTTTTTTTAAAGGTATTTAGATTTTATATACAGATACAATGTGATGTGATGATGTAATGTGATGTACTGTAGCTTCTCCTTAAATGGAGTCAAGAATCTCTCAACACAGAGAAACCTGTTAGCCACTTTATTTTCCATTTCCCATTCTAAGTTTTCCCATATTCTTCTCCATCCCATTTCGACAACATAATTTTTGTCAACTCTATGGCCTTTATATGTAAATTCTCTTTATCGTTTCCCAAACCCAGAATAAAAAAAAAAAAATCCACTTTCTGTATAATCACTTTTTTCATATTTATTCTTCCATAACTTCATTATATGTGCCCTTTCTGTTTTCAAGCATTTACATTCAATTAACAGATCTAATATTTTCTATTCCTTCCTTACATAATTTACAGACTAAATCACCCATATTTTTCCACTTACATGTATATTCTCTTGTTGCTAAAGATTCCATTTGAGCCTTAAACAATAAACTATTTTCCTTACTATTATCATATATTAACTCACACCTAATATTCTATTTATTTCTATATATATTTAAACTCTTTTTACTCTCCATACTATTTCTCCATCTCTCTAACTCCCTATTCTTTATTAATAAATCTATTCTTTTATCCCATTCCTTACCACTATAACACTCAACAATCCTCCTAACACAATCATTCCATCTTTTGTACAAATATACTGATATAAATTCTTTATCAAATTCTTTTGCACACTGCATTACCTTTCTCACCCATCTTGTTACCTTCCCTTTACTTATAACCCAATTAAATACTATTTTGGCTATTCTTTTATTATCCATAAACTGCAATCTTCCAAACATTTTCATTTTACTTTTTGAATCTCTCATATGAAAACATGACCATCCCATTTCTCCTTGAATTGTCTCTTTGCTGTCCATACATTTGCATCCAATGCATGTCTTCCTACTTCCCTTTGAATTTTTTCTAAGTAATTTAATACCCCTTTACTAACACATAATTCATCAATACCATATGTTAATTCTTCTACTGCAACTCCCATATAATTCTAGCTACATCATATTATATGAAAACACTGTTAATTTCTTTATCAATCCCTTTCTTTTCTTTGCTTCATTTATCAATTTTTTCTCCCATTCATCCAAATAATTTTTCTGATTAATTAAAATAATTCCCAAATAACTATATCTATTCACCACACTTAACTTAATATCTCCTAATAAAGATTCTACATATTCTCTTTCCTCAGTATTAACCATCATTATATTTGATTTTTCTTCACTAAATTTAAACCCCATCTCTTTACCCACCCTTGCACATGTCTGCAGCATAACTCTCTATACAGTAGTGCTACCTAGTGCAAGCCATAGTAATTAATGAATGCAAGAAGTTTTGTGAAAAAATCCCCATCTATTGCATACTCATCCAATATCCCCAGACAAGTTTATATCTTGTGGCTTTCATCAGTAAGGATAAAGAATGGTGATCATGTGATGTATAGGGTTTAAGGCGCATGTCTTATTTAAGTATTCTATTTCTATAAAAGTTTATAAAATAAAATGACGAGATTTAATTTAATTAAATAGCGAAAAAATCTATTATGGAAGTATTTTATTTTATTTACGCATATGGCTATTATATATATTGCTTGAAAGTATATTTAATTACTATAGTGAAAGAATTAACGTGCCTGTTAATATTAATAAATTAGATTAGGATGTGAAAATAAACTGATAATTTGTGATATTTGAAAAAATTGTATTAAAAAATAATAGTAATTATTATAAGTTATAAAAAAAGAACAATGTTACCATTTGAATAAGTTAATTCTTTAATTCTAATTTTTTCCTTCAAAATTTTGAATATAATATTTTGATGAATGTTAAAAATTAAAAAATGAAAACAAGGAGATTTCAATCAGATATTAAATTTTTGATTTTTTTTTTTTAAGATAAATCACATCGGGAAATACACTATTTCATAAATGTTACATTAGCTCAAGATGATGTTATCATTATTTTTAAAAAAGAACTTGCTTCTGCATATTTAACCCAGAAAATTTGGTTCATATTATATCTCACACTGAATGTGTGCGTATATAAAGAGATAAGGCATAGCCAATGACAAGAACAGGCCAAAAGGCAATGATTCTCACTGAATACGAATATTTCCATCTGACAATAAATAGTCAGCCTTTTCAAAAGTAGCTTCATAGAATAACTGTTAAACCTGAATAACAGCCTGGTTCTCCATATAAGATCGAAAGGGACTTCTGCTAACCTAAACAGCACTGCATGTTCTCCAGACTATAGCTATTTAAGCCAACAGTTATGCAGAGAGTCAAGTTAACATTCAGAGCTGGAAACAATCAGAAGAGTCACCACCGTACCTACTCATGAGGCAGACTGTCAAATATAGGTGGAAGTGGGTAGAAAACTTATAAGGGCACATAAGTCCTTTCTCCTAGAACTGAGGACTATATCTCACCAACAGTAGTAGGTAGAGTATAGCTATCTAAATAACAATTATAAATCATGTGTCTGTTTTGTATCTATGTATTATAATAAATATATTATAAAACATATGTATATTCATTTGTGTTTATATGTATAATCACGACTAAACATAACAGATTTGGTGCATTCGGAAAAATAAAATAAAAAAATTCCCCTGGCTAGAAAAAAAAATTAAACAACAAAAATATGGATTGTTGGATTTTATCATTATTCAGAAAAAATTGACCTCAAACACTATTAGTGTATCAACCACTAAACACCACATGATCACCATTTCTACAAGCTAGAAACTAGTCTGGGAATATAGGATGGGTATGCACTAGTTGGGGATTTTATGTACAAATCTTTCTGCATCCATTGATTACTCTGACTTTCACTGAGTTACACTCCTGTATGGAGAGTTTGCCTGTTTTATTAGTGTATCAATAAAATTTTGTAAAATCAGAAAAGAGTGATTGGGTTACTCTTAGTAATAAAAAACAGACCCCCCCCCATAGGTTGCTAGATTTTGTCTTCATCAAAAATTGATAGTTGCCCAAACAGTAGCTTATCAAATAAACATTAAAAGATTATTCCGAGAGATGACTCTCATAAATTAAAGAATTTTTTTTCACTACATATATAAAGATGAGAAAAATAACATAATAACTAATGTTGGCTCAATTGAAGCTTTCAATCTGGCCTACCCAGAGAATTGCCCAAGTTATAAAGATCGAATAATCTCTTATTTACAGGCTAAGCAAATGAAAAGGCCTGAATTGAAATTAGCTATGCTTATGTCAATGATTGGACCTCAGACAGAGTCCTTAAATCACAAACGATTTTGACAAAGCATTGTCTTTACTAACCAACCTTTTTACTCCTAAACCCCTAATGATAATGCAGAGATCTCAATCCAATCTTTGTGTCCAAGGGGAAGAAGAAAAAACTAAAAATTTTGCTGCTAGAACATTCATTAGCATTAAAATGCAATTTTAAAGACTTCTTTAATGAAGCACTATGATATTGATTTATATGTGAAATGAGAGATCATAATCTTAGGATCAAACTCCTAATGAATCCTGATAATCTTTGAATTCATTTTGCCTCAAGCAATGGCAATAGAATCAACAGCTAGTCAAGCAAAGCGTTTGAAAAAATGAATTATATTATTCAAAGTAATTAAATTGTTTCTAAATTTTCTTCTTTTCTGAGCCAAAGTAATATCTGGTAAAATGAAAATACATCCCAAAAGGTAGTTTTTAAATAATATTTAGCTTTATTACTGCCTAGCATGCTTTCAGTATATTTTTTTTATATCATATTTATGGCACATAGAGGTGTGGTTAAGTGGTTTTTTATATCAATGATTAATTAATTGTTCATGTATTCAATTTTAATTTAAAATTTAAATTTGAATATTCAAATAGCCCATTTCTTTGAAATGGGTTAACTTTTTTTGTTAATAGAAAAATAATTGCATGTTATTGCACAAACTTCTTTAATCTTCCATTTTCTATCCTCTCTCTGTGTGTACATCATCTCTGTTTTTGTCAGCTTGAATCTATAATCAGTTTTTTGATCTATAATCAGTTTTTTGATCATGATGTTTTAAATATTGTCACTGGGGTAGTCAAGAACCCAATAGAATCAACAGATAGTCAAGCAAAGCAATTGAAAAAAATGAATTATATTATTCAAAGTAATTATATTGTTTCTAATTTTCTTCTTTTCTGAGCCAAAGTAATATCTGGTAAAATGAAAATACACCCCAAAAAGGTAGTTTTTAAATAATATTTAGCTTTATTACTGCCTAGTAAGCTTTCAATATATTTTTATTATATCATATTTATGGCACATAGAGGTGTGGTTAAGTGTTTTTTTATATCAAATGATTGATTAATTGTTCATGTATTGAATTTAAAATTTAAAATTTAATATTCAAATAGCCCATTTCTTTGAAATGGGTAAACATTTTGTTTGTTAATAAAAAAATAGTCACATGTTATTGCAGAAACTTCTTTAATCTTCCACTTTTTATCCTCTCTCTGTGTGTACATCACCTCTGTTTTTGTCAGCTTGAATCTATGATCAGTTTTTTGCTCATGGTGTTTTAAATATTGACACTGGGGTGGTCAAGAACCCAATGGACAACTCAAATAATCAACAATAATGAATGAAAAGCATTGTTACAGATGTACTGAATCAATGTATGCACACACAGGATGTCTACAACAATATATTCCAAGCATGTTAGTCACACAAAAACTGCTTGCTTTAAAAGAAAATAACAAGGAGCTAATGGCAGAAATAAATGAATCGAATTCCAAAAAGCAAAAAAGGTAATTTAATGTCAATAAACATATTGCTTGCATAAACAATGTGAGAAACGGTGACTCTGTATCAACACAGAATTATTATTAATGATATGCCAGTCACAATGGAACTGGACACAGTGTTTGCAGTATCTGTAGTATCAAATAAGACATAGTCTATCATTAACAAGAGTAATAAATTTCAGCTGCACCCTAGCAGCAAAGCAATCACTTATTACCAAGGCAATCTAGCAGTACTCTTGTGTCAGGCAAGAGTGATGTTTACAAAGGCCAATAGAAATAGATATGTACTTTTTGTTGTATCTTCTGTAAATAGAACAATTTATTAGGATGTGACTGGTTCACTAATTTACATTTTACCATGAATAAAGTGAACCAAATTACAACAATAAAATGCAAAAAAGCAGATAGATACCCTTATCATATGCTGCATGTTTAAGGGAACCAGCAAATGGGTTCCAGCAATCATGATCAAAGTCAAAAGATCATAAACAATGGTGGTTAAAACAACATCATCACAGAAATAAGCATAGGTTAATTTACACATCATCAATGACCTCTAATGAACCTACAGTTCCATGCCTAGCCATCAGCAAAGCTTCATCAGATGGCAAAAAGTGTCAAGCCAACAATGATGTGTCATCAACCAGCTGTGTGAACCTACAGACCAGGCATCAGATAAGCCTCATCAGACAAAATAGTAGTAATCTGCCAGTGATGAGTTACAAGACAGCTGCAATAAAACTTGTCCCCAAAAGACCAAATAATGACAACAGTGGACCTGCTGAAAACATCATCAAGCCAGAAGAAGCAACAAAATAAAGCTATCTTCCAATGCACCTGTATGACTAAATTTTCCAGGGCCAATTTTAGCTGTGGGGAGAGAGTATCATAACTCACCTTGTCATCAAATAATGGACTAGTTCAGATTCCTTTCTTATTATGATTGGATTGAGCATTCATTGTTATTAACCAATATGTATATAAAGAGAATGCATAGCCAACAGCAAAAACAGGTCAATAGGCAATGATTCTCACTGAATCTGAATGTTTCTATTAAGGTAAGGGATATGGCAATAAGTAATCTGCCTTTTTGAAGGTAGGGTCAGAGAACAATTATTAAACCTGAATAACAGAAGTGTGATTCTCAATATACAGTCAAAGGAAACTTCTGCTAACCTGAACAGCAGTGCTTGTTCTACAGACTATAGCTATTTAAGCTAAATATTATGCAGTGAGGGAAGTCCATTTTCAGGACTGGAAGCTGCCAGAACCAAAGCTGACTCGAAGCAAGCAGTTGCTACAACAGGAAGAATCACTATATTTACTCACTAAGCAGGCTGTCAAGTACAGCTGGAAGTGGGTAAATCTATAAGGACATCTACAGTCTCTTCAACAATTCATTCATAACTGGGGATTATATCTCACTAACAGTCGCAGATGGAGTATAGCTATATATAAATAACAATTGTAAATCGAATGTACGTTTTGTATCTATATATTACTAATAAATATATTATAAAATGTATGTATACTCGTTTGTGTTTTTATATATATATAATCGTGACTAAACACAATAGTTCATTCGATGAAAATGAGCACGAATAATAAAGGTTCGATTAATATATCTGTTAACTAAAACTGAAAATTTAACCAAGTAGTTTGTATTTGGAGTTTATGTGACTCTACAGCAGTATAATTGTCAGGCTAAGATTCAACAAAATTTTTTTTTAGTTCCTCACTCTCCTACCAGGGAGCTATAAAATGATGGATTTGAGAATTGAAAATTTAATGTAGAAGTTTCATCTGTCATTTTCTCTGTTAGGATTTCATATGATCCTCCAATAATAACTATGCCATCATTATAACTGGCTTTACTTCAGAATTTTGGAGTTCAGTATTTTAAGCATGTTTTTTAAAACGAAGAGAAGTCAATTTGAATATTAAGAAAATATAAATATAATAGAAATAAAACTCACTACTCTATAATGCTTTTCAATAGTATTTTTTTTATTTCCCCTACTCTAGTTATTAAACCTTGAGCAAGTTTGAATCCAGATAAAAGTTCTTAAAAAATTTCTATTCGATTAATTTTCTCCATATTCCCCAGACTAATTTCTACCTTATGGTTTTCATCAGGATCTAGGGTAACTTTCAACAGCTATTTATTATTTCTTCTTCTACTATCAAAATACTAATCTAAAATTCAAATAATGGCAATGTTTTGAATCTAATTTTTCACAAAATTTATATATATCTGACACCATGTGTAAATTTTGGTGTTCTCAGGTTTTTAATAACCATAGGCAAGTCTATCCATTGACCATCACCCCTATATGATGTTTTCAGCAGCAAAGTTTATTCTATATTTTTTATATCATCTAAGCTTGAATGTGTAATAGATGATAGCTAAGTAGGGCATAATAAATCCTCTATCCAGAGCTGTTTTATACACTCTCTCAAACTGATTTACAGCCTATGGTTTTCATCAATGAAGAGTTTTAATTTGGATCTAGTATAGCTGGATTTTTTATACTCATTCATTTCTCTTCTCCAGCTGCCATTATATGAATATATACACCTATTCACAATTCTATATGCTATTACTATTTAATTATTCATATAGTATATAAATGTGGATGAGCTGCAAACAAACAGCCATCAACTACATTGGTGAATTTATTGGATTTTTACAACTGAGTCTAAGATAAAAAAAAACATGATGGTCTTTCTTCTCTCTTGCTAAATAGTTTGTGTGTGAGTGAACATTTTTTTTTTCAAAATATATATTTATCACCATGAATCATAAAATTAAAATATGACCCTTATTCCCAGAGACTGAAAAATTGTCAGTCAAGCCATGGGTTGTGCCTGAAGATGGAGAATGCCGCAAGTCTATGATTTTAGACTCAGAATGTCATTCTATCATGATATTTTATTTAAATATTTACAATGTATTTTAATTGGTGGAAATTTGCATAAATTGGAAAAACTAATGTTAAATGGGAAATTGTTGGGTTTATATGAAGAAAAGATAAGAAACAATTGATTCAAAAAGTGGATATGTACTTTAATGGAATTCATTATAAATTCAAAGTGAAAAATAAGACTGTGAAGACTGATGGCATATTTAACAGATTGGCAAGTTTAGTTATTCATTAAAAGAAGATAGAGGGCAAATGCAGATAATTCAGGTGTATGTCCCAAGTTCTTATTATGACGAAAAAGAAGATTTTTATATAGAAGATCAAACTTTAAAATTGTAATATGAGGCTTTAGTGAATAAATTAGTAAATGATTTAAAGATAATGTTGTAAATTTGATTATGGTGTTAGAAGTAAGAGAGGGCACAGATTTATGGAGTTTGCAAAAAAACTTTATAGAATGAATTCTTTCTTTGAGGAAAATGCTAAACCACATTGGGCATAGAAGCATCCAAATGAAGATACAGCAGAATTGTATTGTATTTTGACTAACAGAAAATATGTATTTCAAGATTTATTATGCTCTCAATAGATTCAAAATAAAAATTGATTATGGATTAGTGAGATGTAAGATAGTCTTAATGCAAAACTATCCCCCCCAAAAAACAACAACAACAACAACAACTCTATATAAATGATTATAGCACTGTGAATCACATCCAAATATTGAGAGAAGTTATATCCAATGAATATGAATTTTCATTATGCTTTGAATTTGTAGATTATAAAAAAGCATTTGATTCTATAAGCAGTCCTACAGGGACTAAAGCATTGAGTCATCAAGATATAGACCCCAGACATTGTCATATTCTGAAAAATAGATAGCAAATGCAATAACAATGATTAGATTAGATGGTTATACTAAGATGATTCACATTGAGAAGGATGCACAATAGGATGATTCCATATCTTCAAAACTTTTACACCAGTTTTCTGGATGTATTATGTAGATTAAAATGGGAAGCTAAGGGAATAATAGTAAATGGAGATTTTTAAAGACATTTAGATTTTGTAGATGATGAGTTTACTTTTGGGCAAATAATATTTTAGAGTTCCGGGAAATATTACAAGAAAGAAAGACTAAGGATAAATGCTAAAAGGAATTAAATAATATTCAATGGGTTTTCTCAGAAAAGAAATAAAAATTGATAATCACGAATTAAAGGAAAATTAATTACAAATACTTTAATTAGATGATTAATCCTGATGAAAACATTATGGATGAAATTAATCATGTAATTAAACTTGGATGGAATGCTTATGATAGCAATAACTTAATATTAAAAGAAAATATGTGTAAGTATTTAAAAAGGTTTTTAACAGATGCATTTTATCAGTTCTCATGGATATTTGGAAACTTAACAGAAAAAAATAGAGAGACTTCAGGTAACCATTCAATGAAGTATAAAGAGATGTGTGTTATGACCAAGAAGAAAAGATTGAAAACAAAATGTATTAATGAGAGAACAAACAGGTATCATTGAAAGAGTTAAGGTACTGAAATGGATTCTAAATAATTGTAAAAAAGCTAGAAAGAGATCACATGTTTAAATGGATAGATGAAATAATTTTGCTAATATATTGTTAGAAAAGTGACTAGGTATCAAAGAAAGTAGATTAAACTTGAAGAGATAATGGATTGATAATTGAAAATGATGACTATAAATATATTTACGGGCATCCCCTTTCTCACGTCTATATCCAACGTTGGTGAACTTAAACCAAATGATATAGATCTCAAGAACTGGACAAGTAAGCTAAACCATAGACTAGATGGAATTTTTATGGCTGTCTAGTCACCATAACACCTGTAGGTAATATTTAAATATTACCCACCAAAGAAAATTCTGATCAAATTATTCATACAAGTATTGTTTACTTGATGCAAATTTTAAGTGTTGCATAAATGGGATTTAAGAGAAATGAATAAAAGTTTCCGGTAGCCCTTGTATCTTGAATAAGATCTAAATATAAAAAAAAATGTCTACGGGAGAATATATTTATGAGCGTCAATTTATCGATGATCTCAAGTGCCAAACTCACTATTACGGTGAGAATTATATTTTCCAATTAACAAGGTGCCTGACCCAATCTATCTCACTCCCAGAGTGGGGAGGAAAACCTATCGGATGAACGGAGATAACAAAACAAAAAAATATAGGTTTGTAATTAATTTATAATGCACTTATAGACGTATCCGTTTACCTCGGACATATTTGAATCATTGGACTTTATTTGGCAAATGAAGTAATTAGAAAACCTAAATGATAATTACTGAATAATTCTAATGCAAAGGTAAATCTGTACTACATTTTATTATTAATATCTAAACGCTATCTATGTAAATCAATTCTTATCCCTCCCATTTAAAATATATAATAAGCTCCCAAATCATAACTGAAACAATAAAACATTTAATTTGGAATAAATACATATTAATTTATATATATATATAAGAAAAAACATTTTACTATACAGTTGTATGCAATAATTTTATGTTATGAAATAATTTAAGAAAGTTTATTATTTTCAAGGGTAGCTATAAGCAATTCTGAGTTATATAAAAATAGAGTTCACTTTACCTGACGAAACCCCGGGGTATGGGATTGGAATGTAATGAAGCATATCAAGTGGATTCCCATGATCTAGTAGTATTTGTAGTTGCCTTATGAAAGCGCAATATATAATTTCTTTCTGCAGAGTCCGATATTTAGATGTCCATAAGTAATGGCGGAGCCGTAGGTGAAGTCTTGTCTAATATAATTTTCAAATCAAATAAATTCATATTTTGGGACGTACGATTCTTTTTTATTTCATTTTATGTTAGCAATCTGGAGTATTTGTGAGGTTCCTAGGTTCTTCGGCAGCAGGAGGTTTAGAGTCAGTTAGCATCGGCTGCGGATGATGAAGCCCTTTATGTATGGTCCTTACCCCATCATGTTAAATATTTTTTTTTTATCTTTATGAGTCTGTCTCTCTCAGCGGTCACAATCTAACTGAATCCTCTCTTTTTCATTTCTCAAATTCTCATTAATTAATTTTTTGTCTAATTAATTTTCATTTCTCAGACAAAGGAAATTTTTTTTTTTTTTTTTTTTATCGGATCTTCAATCTAAGTCTTTTTCTTTGAATAGGTTTTCCTTTCCAAATTACTTTTACTTCTTTTAATTTACATTTCCATTGTTTTGGTGGTGCCATCATTCCTGGAATCTATTTTTTTTGGTCAAACATTCTTTGGCTTTTTCTTGGAATTTTTTTTTTTCCAGTAATTAGTGATTGTGATTTAAACACAGAATTGCTTGAAGGCACAAACAATATTTCCTTTTCGCTACCCTCGTTAATTTGAAATATAATTGAAACTTAAATCAATATTCTAAACAATTTATAACATATTTGTGCACAACTGTAATTTTGTTAATTTGTAATATTTTAAAAGTAAAACATTCCAAAATAAATAATGCTTACTAATCAATCCCTTACCCATTTATTTTCTAACAACACCAAAAAAAGAATAATAAAAAAAAAGAGTTTAAAATTTACTTCACGCACGTATATATATATGTATAATTAGATATATTTTTAACCCTTTATCGCCCGCTTGAATATCTACCTGTATTGAGGGTAATGCATACACGCTTTTCACTTTCTTGTAACAGGGTTTGAACCCAGCTACTGTTACAATGCCCCCCCTGTCGGAAAGACTTCAAAATGGGGTATACTTATTTTGAGGTCTAAAATAATGATATCTATAAAAAAATTCCCACGATTTCCCTTCTTTTTTTTTTCCATACATATATCCTTTGTCCATGCTTATTTCCACCTATGTTAATGGTAAAATACCTTTCGTACATCTTTCATCCATGCTTACTTCCTCCTATATTAAAGTTAAAATATCTTTCTATGCCTTCTAAGTTTTCACTTGGCGCCTCACAATTTCTCTTCTTTTTCTTTTTCCATGCATATATCCTTTGTTCACACTTACTTCCACATATGTTAATGGTAAAGTATCTTTCATGCATCTTTTGTCCCCGCTTCCCCATTCGTCAAAGTCAACATATCTTTCTAAGCTTTTTAAATTTTCAATTGGCACATGGCCCATTTGCTCTGTGCACACTCTAATTTTCAGGAACTGGTTTACCTGTGACTGCGATATCAAGCATGTAACAGAATCCTCCTTGTCTTCTACTATACTATTTTCCTCTACTTGGTCTTTCTTTTTCTTACTTCCTCTTTCTTTTCTATCTCGGCTTTCGTTTGCCCTTCTTCTAGGTCATCCTCTCTTCGGATTGGGTTTTCTTTCTCTTTGCCTTCCCCTAACTGCTCATCAAGTTTCTTTTCTATTACTAATATTCTAACCTCTTGCTTTTTCTGCATCTCTAACAACATATCCTGTTTTTCCTTCATTTCCTCAAATCTTAATTCCATTCTTTCTTCCATCTCCTGTAACTTTCTCATAATAATATTCAACATATCGGATTCCCCTGCTTTATCTGTGAGATACATAAATTTTTTCTATATATATATAACGTGCCGGGCTCCTCACCCCAGCTCACAAAATACCATGCTGACCGTTACCTGCCTTACTGTTGAACCTCTACCTCTCACTTCTATTTTCTCCCCTGTCTGGTGCTTTATTTTCTAAAGCAATATTTGCGAGGCAAAATAATTAAACTCACGCCAAAATGAAACAAATGATCAATTAAATTTATTTTTATTAACCTGCCATTCTCCTACTTTCGTAGCCCCATGTTGGGTGCCACTTTTACAGGCATCCCCTTTCTCATGTCCATATCAGACGTTGGTGAACTTAAACCAAATGATATAGATCTCAAGAATTGGACAAGTAAGCTAAACCGTAGACTAGATGGGATTTCTATGGCTGTCTAGTTGCCATAACACCTGTAGGTAATATTTAAATATTACCCACCAAAGAAAATTCTGATACGAATTATTCATACAAGTATTGTTTACTTGACGCAAATTTTAAGTGTTGCATAAATGGGATTTAAGAGAAATGAATAAAAGTTTCCGGTAGCCCTTGTATCTTGAATAAGATCTAAATATAAAAAAAAATGTCTATGGGAGAATATATTTATGAGCATCAATTTATCAATGACCTCAAGCGCCAAACTCACTATTACGGTGAGAATTATATTTCCTGATTAACAAGGTGCCTGACCCAAGCTAACTCACTCCCAGGGTGGGGAGGAAAACCTATCGGATAAACGGAGATAACGCAAAAAAAAAATATAGGTTTATAATTAATTTATAATGCACTTATAGACGTATCCATTTAACTCAGACATATTTGAATCATTGGACTTTATTTGGAAAATGAAGTAATTAGAAAACCTAAATGATAATTACTGAATAATTCTAACGCAAAGGTAAATCTGTACTACATTTTATTATTAATATCTAAACGCTATCTACGTAAATCAATTCTTATCCCTCCCATTTAAAATATATAATAAGCTCCCAAATCATAACTGAAACAATAAAACATTTAATTTGGAATAAATACATATTAATTTATATATATAAGAAAAAACATTTTACTATACAGTTGTACGCAATAATTTTATGTTATGAAATAATTTAAGAAAGTTTATTATTTTCAAGGGTAGCTATAAGCAATTCTGAATTATATAAAAATAGAGTTCACTTTACCTGATGAAACCCCGGGGTATGGGATTAGAATGTAATGAAATATATCAAGTGGATTTCCATGATCTAGTAGTATTTGAAGTTGCCTTATGAAAGCGCAATATATAATTTCTTTCTGCAGAGTCCAATATTTAGATGTCCATAAGTAATGGTGGAGCCGTAGGTGAAGTCTTGTCTAATATAATTTTCAAATCAAATAAATTCATATTTTGGGACGTACGATTCTTTTTTATTTCATTTTATGTTCAGCAATCCGGAGTATTTGCGAGCTTCCTAGGTTCTTTGGCAGCAGGAGGTTTAGAGTCAGTTAGCATCGGCTGTGGATAATGAAGCCCTTTATGTATGGTCCTTACCCCATCATGTTAAATATTTTTTTTTTATCTTTATGAGTCTGTCTCTCTCAGCGGTCACAATCTAACTGAATCCTCTCTTTTTCCTTTTTCAAATTCTCATTAATTAATTTTTTGTCTAATTAATTTTCATTTCTTAGACAAAGGAAATTTTTCTTTTTTTTTTTTTATCGGATGTTCAATCTAAGTCTTTTTCTTTGAATAGGTTTTTCTTTCCAAATTACTTTTACTTTTAATTTACATTTCCATTGTTTTGGTGGTGCCGTCATTCCTGGAATCTATTCTTTTTGGTCAAACATTCTTTGGCTTTTTCTTGGAATTTTTTTTTTTTTCAGTAATTAGCGATTGTGATTCAAACACAGAATTGCTTGAAGGCACAAACAATATTTCCTTTTCGCTACCCTCGTTAATTTGAAATATAATTGAAACTTAAACCAATATTCTAAACAATTTATAACATATTTGCGCACAACTGTAATTTTGTTAATTTGTAATATTTTAAAAGTAAAACATTCCAAAATAAATAATGCTTACTAATCAATCCCGTCCCCATTTATTTTCTAACAACAAAAAAAAAAGAATAATAAAGAAAAAGAGTTTAAAATTTACTTCACGCACATATATATATGTATAATTAATATATTTTTAACCCTTTATTGCCCGCTTGAATATCTATCTGTATTGAGGGTAATGTGTACACACTTTTCACTTTCTTGTAACAGGGTTTGAACCCAGCTACTGTTACAATATATATATATATATTAAATGTTTTCAGGATAAATAATGATTTCATACTATTATTTTTAGGAGATTCCGTGTAGTAAATAAAATAGCTAAATAGCTGATATTTCAGTGAAATAACAAGTATTTTCCTCAGAACTTCTTTTCCTTTTGTCATTTCATTCTCATACTCAAATTCTATTGATTAAGTTTTAGACAGTATTTTATCCTCCAATAGCTTTTTCCAAATATTATTTTTTTCAAATTCACACCTCATTTATGCTCTTGAGCCTTTTAAAAATCTCTGTAGCTACCCTTAGCAATTTCTAATCATATTGTTCAATTTTTGTTAAAATATGTGTTTCATTAAAATTGATCTCATGATTAGTTAATATTACGTGTAAATAAATAAATAACTGATAAATTAAATTTCTCTCTTACTGCCAAAATGTATTCATTCTTCCTTATATTTATTCTCTCTGATGATAAAAGTTTTTTTAAAAATTCCATATAAAGAAATTATGAATAAAAAAGCATTAATTTCCTGTTGTGTCAATTTTTAACGGTTGGATGGGTTTTCCATTTTTGTATTATTCTGTATTTAAGACTGACCAACTAAGATGATTAGTTAGTTTGCAAATGGTATAGCTATTTAAAAAAACCCAAACCTACTGAAAAAAATTGGTTTTATTCAACTTAGGATTCAAACACAGGTCTTGGATATGACAAACCAATGCAATACCATAGCACTAAGTCTCTTCTAAAACTGTATTTTAAATTTATTCAAAGGAAAAAAATCAAACAATAAATTATTGTTTATTTATTTAAATTTCAATGTTTTTGAAATATTTCCCTAATTTACATGAATTAAAATATTTATTAAAAGAAATTTAAATTTCAACATTTCTGAAATATTTTTATGATTTACATAAATTAAAATATTTACTGAGAGAATAGAAAGTTTTTCATGACGTAAACTTTTGTCAAAGTCTTAAAAAAAATATCAGTTTCAAACTTTTATATCATATACTGAAAATTTCATATATAGAATTAATTGTTAAATGTCTTAAGAAAAATTCAAACTTTTCAAATACAGTCAGAAGTGTATAGCATACAATTTCAAATGATATTTTTTCTTTTTTTTTTTATAAGTTTCTGATCAAAATAGTAAAAATACTAGCATGGGAATCGAATCTGTGAGCTTTAGATTTATGCATATTGAATTTAAAATGATTATTATCAACTAATATATTCTGTCAAAGTCAACTGTCAGTAAAAAATTGATAAACTTATTTATGAAAGTCTTTCAGATTTCTCCATTTTTATTAATGGTCAAAGTTAATAAACAGTTTCCAAACATAATCAACTCACTAGGTTGACTTGCAGACTTATTTACCATTAATGTTTTAGTACATCATTTAAATTTTATTCTTTTTACCTTTTCCTTTTTTGTCCAATATTTTTGGCTTGTCCCAATTAAACATATGTTTATTCGGTTTATGATTACTATTCTATTTGAGATATATCTCTTTAATCCATACTTTGTGCTTTATTGATAATCTTTTGATGGGTCTTCTTGTTGTACTGATATATATATTGTGCCCTTTTCTATAGGTCAGAAATATAGAAATATATTTTTTTATGGGTATATATATATATATATGATATATATATTGTGCCCTTTTCTATAGGTCAGAAATAGTTCATCACAGTCAATTACTAAAAATTTTAGAATATGTTCTCTTGGTGTGTTGATTATATTTTGTTAATAATATCTTAAGGTATAATTTAAAGCTAAATGAAAATACGTAATGCTTAAAAATTATAATGAATCACTTAAGAACAGTTAAATAAAGTTAAAAATATTATTTCATATGGTTGCAAAACCTGGCCATAATAAATAATTCAGCTATAAATATTTAAAAGTATGTCTAAAAGTTAAATTTTAATAGTTTTAAATTTATAATTAACTAAATGTTATATTTAAATTTATAAATCATATTTAATAATCATTTTTAATATTGTATATTATAAAAGTAACCTTTATGATAGTGAAAGTTGTATTTAATTCTATATTTTCCAAATTATTATTCCAAATTATATAATGGTATTGTATTTTATTTAATACAATAAGTGTAGCAATTTATTTATTCCCAGACAGAGAAAAATTGGATAGTCTGTCTTAAGTTATATTAGTCATGTGATTTGTATAATAATATAATTGTACACACATACTTGTTTGTATTTGAATTAATAAAGCTTAAAATATTGTAAAATTGCATTATAGAATTGAATATAATTATTTACCTATCATAAAGCAAATAATAAATAGTAAGTTAACTATCGTTATAAATGTTTAAATAGTGTAATAAAGACGAATACAGTCAATAAAAAAGTTAATATTTTGTTTTAAAATAAACTAAATAAATTAAATATTAAAAGTAGATAAATTCATTAAATATTGTTTTAAAAGTTATTTTAAAGGTATTTAATCAATTTAGTAAAGTAATAATTGATTTAAAATTAATATTTTTAAATAATATTTGTAAGTTTTAAAACTGTAACGGTAAGAAAAGTAGAGCTGCTTTAACCTAACCTAGAGATGCAGATAGAAGGGGGTTCGAACCTCACCCACTCCTCTAGATTGCTACTAAGTGATTTATTCCCCAAACCTCACTAGAATTTAATCTTAATGTATGCCCAGTGATCAGGGAGAGAAGAGAACACGAAAAGGAATTTTTACATATATAATGATCAGATGTACATACGTATGTCACAAAAGAAAACAATACTAAGTGGTTTTATTTATAGTGAATGAAAGATAACAGAAATTTTTATTATTGACATTAAAATAATTCACACAATGCTTTATTAATAGTGTTGCAGGCTATTTTCACTGCAACCGGATAGACATATATGAAAGATCCATTGATTGTAATGATAAGAACAGACAAAATTTTACATTATAATTTCTTCTTTAAAATATTCCAGCCAATGGAAGTGTTACGTAAAAGAATTCAAGAGAGAGAGACATGATTCATTAACTTTGTGGTTGGAGAATATAGAATAAATAGGTGGTCAAACTCAACTAAACAATTTGTACAGGTTTAAATCACAGCCCTACTTATGATTTAAGAAGAATGATAAAGTGACCCCAGCAGAAATTTCCAGCCATAATTGAAACATTTCTATGAGATTTTGAGAAAGATTTCCTAATAAATATAAATATACAAGACCATGCACAAAGGCGAGAGCATATAGTGTGCTGTGAGGCTCGAGACATAACAGTTACCAAGAGGTTAACACAAGACCGGATAGCTCTTCGTCTCTAAACTAGGTTAGAGAGAAAAATGGTATCTGTTAGCTAAACGCGTGACCCGGATTCAGGATCTGAGTTTTTGTTGCTTATGTCCAGTTACATACATTGAAGGGACTGAGATCAATATGAGATCCAGAACAATTTATTTATTTTCAGAAGGTTCGAATGTATGTATGTTAACCTAAGCAAACTTGGCAAAAGATGCACTGTAATATATATGCTGAGCGGCCCAGTAGATCACCCGAGGCACGATGCCATATAAATACAGTCAATGACCTTTAAATTTAAAAAGAAACCCTCTGCAAAATATATATATTAAGAAAGCTCAACTATCACTGAAAATCCGCAGAAAAATAGTAACTTTCCTTTTATAACATTCAGATCACTAAAACAAGAGGGCGAATATTTTATTGATTTAGTTGATGTTTAACCAACACACCCCAGAGTCAATGCTATTTAATAATTTTTAATACATATTGTCAAAATGTATTCTCTCTTAGTACTAAAATATAAATGCGAACGTTTTATTTCACGCTCTTTAAAATATAACTTTAAATTTGTAACCCTTCATTGACTAAAATATAAGGATCTTTCTTTTATATATATATATAAACTAAGTTAAAGTCTGGAAAGTTTTATAATAGAATATCTAGCAATTTAAATCTTGATTTTAAAATAGAGTTTTGCACTTTTTATGATTTGCTTCCTTTTCTTTCTAAATAAATATTTATATAAAATAAATAATTTAATTACAGGAGTATATTGGCGGAAAGTTAAACGAAGCATTTTTCAATTAAATTAATAAGAATTATCACCGCCATTATATGTAATAACCCTACCACCCATTAACGTATTTAAAAAAAAAGAAAGCAATTAATGAAATATAATTTCACAAGACTCGAATACATAGATTAAAAAAAAACATATATATATATAGAAAAGCATAAATATAGATTGAATTTGCAAATTACAAAGATATTTTAATAATATATTGGAACGTTACCGGTAACTAGACGGGTGGGTCAAAATAAGTTTATTAGATGTTTCCTGCAGGTCTTCCCAGTTCTTCAAATTTGTTTTTCCATGTTTTTGAGGGCAGATTGGATAGCTTACATGATTCGAACTCCGGCCTCAGGAATGGCTCAGGAGAGCGAAGGCAAAGAGGTTACCCCCGCATTTTTGCAGAGCAACACATTTCTGGATTTTTATTTATATGCCAAAAAAATAGAGTGCAGCTTGAAGTAAGTTCAGCAAGCAATAGTTCGCTATATTGTCTAATTTTTCAGCAAAATTTCTTCCAACAAAATTCTTAAGATTTTCTCTCTAACCTTCAGCACTGGTTACCCGCAAGCATAAGATCCAGAACAAAAAAAAAGTTCTTTATTTATACCCTTTTTTCCATTATGTTTTTAATCTGCTAATTAGTAGCGAATCATGCCCATTATTTCAAATTTTTCCTGTTATCTATTTTTTTTTTTATCTAATTCAGAAAATGTTTTACTAATTAAATTCCTTTTCTTAATGGATTCTATTTAATTAAGAAAATTTATCTTATCGAATTCTTCCAACATATATTTTAAAAATAGTTGCAAATATAATTTTAACTTTCTGTATTTTATTTTATTAAATCTTTTCTCTTTAACACAATTCCTTCTTCAATTTAGGCAACTATTTGAGAAAACGATAAATTTAGTTTGAAAAAGAAACATACATTCACTGTGGTTGGACTTAGGGTCTTAGTTAGTCCACAGTGAATGGTGAAGCCAGCATATATATATATATGTATATATATATTGTACCGGTCCATTTACTCCTGTATGTATATACACACACATTGAGCATGGAATGCGTGTTATGTAACAGAGCAACGATTGTAGGTATTCAGTTAGACACCATCATTTATTATTTTCTAGAATTGCATCATAAAAGTAAATTACTACACTCATACCTTTGAAAGATCTGGTTCACCAAAACCTTTACGCACCACCTCTGAGAAAAGATTACTCCCTCCCCAGAGGGATATGACTGCATAACTTAGATAAGGGTTAGTCCCATTTTGACTTAATAAAATCACTAATATAGATGCTTTACTTAATATATCACTAAAAAGGTGGATATTCTAACGAATTACTCTATGTCTCAATAGAGATTAATCCCAGGCTAGCTCATCTACTCTTTATCTTGGGAAATTGGTTTGTTGCTTAGCTAATAAAGGAGGATAAACGATAAAATCTTAACTAATTACACAGAACCACGTTGAAACTTTAATATTTTATCTCCGCATTTATTTAGCCCTTAATTTTATAATATTACAAATACATAACAGAAATACAAATACAAAACACACTGAAATTTTAATTAAAAACCCCAATTTAAAATCATTAAATATTTACCCCATGGGATAGGATGGTCTAAGTTTCATCTTCGTTTGCACACTCTACAGCATTTGATAGGATATATTCTATATGTGATTTCAATATATATATATATACGATCCATGGTAGATACATGTTTCATTAAATAACCTTCTGTCTTTTTTTTTAAATTAATAAAGATTTATTATCTAGTGTTATTATTTAACAGCAATGTATATTTGACTAAGAGAGTTCCTCAATCAATCCTGCCCGTAGCGGATCATCCAAACAAGGAACTAATAGACTTAATTATCCCCTTATTTTTTTACTATTACTATCATTATTATCCTGCACGTAGCGGATAGAATAAATTTATACTAATCGAAATGAATTTGTGGTAGATTATAATGTGTTGAATCCTGCACATGGGGGATTAAAAAGATAGAGTTATTTATAAATGAACGCACTCACTCCATAGCCTTTCAAATATCTGGAAAGGTAGATTTAATGGCCCATTTCTTTATACGATATTTATCTTAAAGAAAGAACAGTTATTGACTGTACATTTATCCTGCATGTAGCGGATATTTATGTAATAAAATAAAACTAAAATGGGCAAACAGGCTAATGCCTCCCACTTGTATCTAACTTTACGAGAAATCTATCTTCCTTAAATCATTATTTTAAAGCATTCATAATATACTAATATTTATTTTGGTAATAAAATCTATTGAATCACGTATAGAAATAATAATAATAATACAATCATTGGTCAAATACATATAAAAGATTACGTAAATTTTCAATATCTGATTATATCTATAATAATAAAAATGAAAACAAATCATTCGTAAAAATATTTAAATCACTCACACACAAAAAAGATAATTGTATTTTGAATTATAAAGAGTTTTACTTCCCATAGACTTCTTTTTCTTCCAGGCTGAGGGCTTGTGAAGGAGATATATACATCTTGAGCAGGCAACTAAAGGGGTCTCTTCTGTGGATGGCAGACAGAATAGTTCGTAGGCAGCTACATTTTTCGAATGGACAGAGAGTCACATAACTTGTTGGTTACATAGGTCTTGAGCAGTGCGAATGCACCGAAGCAGGTTCTCTACTCCATGTTCACTGGGGCCATACTATTCAGTCTTGATTTTATTCTTTCAAATGGATCCATGTTAAGATGATTTCTCTTTGAACTTATTATATTTATTCTTTAAATAACTTGCGATATTTTTAATGATACTTTTTCATCGAATCTATTTCTTTCAGCAAACTTTTTTTGGTCACTTTCCTGATTCCTTTATAGATTTCTATTTGCAGGTTTTCTTTTTTTTATTTCTTCGGATTTAGCATACTTACAGCTTGCACTGACTTTGAATTTTTACTGTCAAGTATATATTTTTTTGTTAACCGATCATCGGTGAAAATAATTCAATCAGTTTTTTTTTTACTGCACGCGTTGAACTCACTGTCCTTCAACTCAATTCAATCTATCAAACTGACTGAATGAATCAATTAATAATCCCCCATATCACCTGATCAGCATGCACATAAATCCTCCTCATTACAGGGTCCCCTCTACAAACTATTGCTGTTTTCGATTTTTTTAATTAGTTTAATTAAAACTCTTTTTATCTTTTTAAATCTGTTTAGGAATTTTCTTTTAGACCATTAGCAATTTACATTCCTATCCCATGTTTTAATTAATTTTTAATCTGCAGTGTCAAGCCAAATGACTGACTATTCATATGCTTTTACAATTTTCTCTAAAAATATTATAATAAAAGAGAAAAGTCACTGACTTGCCTGCGGTCATTAAAACCATAATTAACAAAGAAAACAACAAAATTATAAAGATTACGTGTTGTAACAAGGTTAACATTATTTTAAAAATTTTGTACATAAATTTACTTTCAACATGTAATCCAAAAATAAAAATTTACATCGAAATTTGATAATTTGAAAATACAACATATTTAGTTGCTGGGTTATTTACATTTAAATTTCCCAGTATAATTTTATATCCCTTTCTCCATATCAAAAATAACACATTTATTAAAACTGAAAAAAAAAATGCATTTCACTTTAAATGTATATGATTGTACATTTAAAATGTGTCGTCACCCTTTAGCTTTTTTAATTTAAAATATATTTCATGCGCAAACGAAGTGAAAATTTATTCGCACCGACCAACCTTTTATTATTTATTTTTTTATATATATGTTTATTCAGACTGCAACTATGCTTGCAGCCATCTTTGTGGCAGTAATTTAAGACTGACTGTCACTATATATATATATGCACAGCTTCATATTCCTAGAACCCATTAAAAAAAAACAAATAAAAAAAATGACTAAAGCTACAGTTTTGCCGAGAGAAACAGAGTGATCCGGAAAGAGCTCTCCTATTATACAAAATATTAGAGTATTTACATGAAATAATACTGATATGTGTAGTTTATAAAAACAAACTGAAAGTTTATAACAATACTGATATATAAATTATATATATATTAAATGAGAAGTATATAATAATATTGATTAATATATTATAACAATGCCAATATTTACAAAACATACACACAAAAAAAACTGAAAGCCTATAATATGATTTCATTGTCCATATGATGTGTCATGGTCGTACCTTGGGGTCCCTGTAAAAAAAATTACTTTTGAATGGAGCACTCTATTTAAACTATTTTTTTTCAATGAACCTTCCTCTCTGGGCCTTGTTATTAGCTCTCTGAGCTGTGTCCACTTTATTACCATGTCTTCTATCAATTCTTTTGCTATAAGTCAAGTTGAAATTCCTTATTAATGGTGCTCTGTTATTTAGCTGTTTCCCTCTTATGTGTTCTGATGGTGAAACTGGCTCATGGTTAGATCCCTTGGTCAGTGATTTTGGTATGGGTAAATGTGGTTTCAAACCTAGAACTGTGCTGCCACTTGATAAAGTAGTTTGCTTTGCCTGACCTGCTGTCGTGTGTTTTGGAAATATCTCATGATCATTAAATTGATGAGTAAAACACTTGAAGGCAAGGTGGGGTGTGCTCTGTACTTCTATCCCTATTTCCATCTGGCCTTTTGTTTCATTTTCTGTTCGTTCAAGATTAGTTGGTTCCTGTATGCAGCTTATATTAGTTGTCTCTTGGGTTTTATATTTGTGAAAATCTAACTTGTTGTTGTAAAATGTAAACTTATTTTCCCTATAGTTTATTCCTGAGTCATGTTTTTCTAAGAAGTCCGACCCTAACAGTACATCATAAATCAAGCCTGGCATTATCTGAAATATATGTTTTACATTTGTTGCTCCTATCTTAATATCCAGTCCCAAACGATGTGTTCCTATGTTGGCTTTTTCTCCGTTGGGCCAATATAGCATAAGATCTCGGTGAGATCGGTAGTACATGAGTTCCTACTGCTGCATCCCACCATTCTTTTGACACCAGTGACCCTTGACTGCCAGTGTCTATTAAAGCTGTAATTGGGACATCTTCTAACAGTGCTTTAATTGTGGGGCACTCCGAGAGTGGTGGTCTGTGATCATCTTCCAGTTCGCACATGAATGCTGATGCCACTCTTTCATTTCCCTCAATAATTTCTTTTGTTTCATCCTGGAGTTCTATCTGGGTATATAAATTATAGGACCCTTATTTTCCTGGAATTTCTGTGTGTTTTGATTATCATCAAAGCAGGTCCTGACAGCCGCCATCTGTATTTTGGGTGTGTCAATTCTTTTTCCTTCGTCTGCATGCTCTTTATTTAGGTTGCCAAAATCTATAGCAGTTAGTAAGTCTACCATCTCATCAATTCTACAGTTGCAGCAGCCCAGCATCAATTGTTGTATGTGGAGAGGCATATTGTACTTCATTGTCCAAATAATCTGCCCCTCCGATAAGTGGAAAGCAGTCAAAGATTTTAAAAAAGACCCTTGCCACAAGAAAAACTGGGTATGAGTTTCTCCTTTTGAAGTGCAATACTTTTCTTGAGATATACGGTGCATTATTCCATCTTGCCTCTCTTCACTCCAAAAACTTTTAAGTAAGGCAATGTGATAATCTGCAAATGTTACTGGTTTGTTACTTATACAGTCCCACCAATTCTGGGCAGATCCATGTAAATGATTAGCTGCAGCTGATAACTTTTCAGCTTCTCTGAGTTACTGGAACATGAACAGCTCTTGTAAACTTTGCAAGTGTGCCATGGGGTTTTCTCCTATGTCACCCCGAAAAGTTTTGATGTGGATAAATTTTGCCACCATTGGGTTGTCTGTTCTTTCCATGACTTTTATGCCTTCTTTATTTTCATATTGAGTAGTTTCTTTTTTCACATTTTGAAGATTCTCATTTCTTGGCTGATTCTCTTGTGTCATTTTTGCTTCATTTTGTCTCTTTTCTTTCATCTTGTTGATTTCTGCTCTATATTGTCTACATTCTTCTTTGCATTCTTCTATTTTTTGTAACATAATTTTCATCAATTTCCGTACCCATTGTGGTTCTGGTGTATCTATGTCAATGGTCCTTATAATTGGAGTTTGGTCTTCCCATAATTTTTCTGAAAATGACATGTCTGTGTCATCTTTGTTTTTCTGTAGTCCTCGTGAATCCATGTCTCCTTCTGGACTATACATATTTTCTAGAGAAATACGAATAGATAAAAAAAAATATATAAGAAAAAATATTTGGTTTGCTGTTGTTTTTAGTCTTTGTACTAATACTATTCTTAAAGTTTGTCTTATTTTTCTACTTTTACTTTTCAAAAATTTGCTTCACTCTCCCAACCATTCCTGCAACTGTCGTCCTTTTTTAACCTGCCAGCTTTCTATCTATCTCTTATCCTATCCATAGTTTCTGCCCTATCCATGTTTATTTACTTATTTATTATCCTGTTCTGTGTGTTATATATGTGACTATAACTATGTGTATTTGATATACACTTCAATAAAATATGATTACTACTGCCGAGGGGGGAGGGTAAAATATTCTACTTGAGCCCATCTTTTCTCTGCTCCTTGTTTGATCACTCTGTCTCCCTTCCTAGCAAAAGAAGGAAAATACATTAATATCCGATTTGGTTTTAATTTTCAACCGAACTGATTGATTTCACATCTTGTAAACTGTACAACTGATAGTAAACACAGAAAGTGCAAAAGAAAAATATATAAACTTCTGTCATTCATTATATTTATTTTCAAAAAAAAAAAAACACGCAAAAAAAAATTTCTTCTGATCATGAAATTCCTATTATATATCTCAGGGTCTATCTCTAAACAGTAAGGCCATACTTGGGATGCCAGATTATACAAAAAAAAACTGTAACGGTAAGAAAAGTAGAGCTGCTTTAACCTAACCTAGAGATGCAGATAGAGGGGGGTTCGAACCTCACCTACTCCTCTAGATTGCTACTAAGTGACTTACTCCCCAAACCTCACTAGAATTCAATCTTAATGTATGCCCGGTGGTCAGGGAGAGAAGAGAACACAAAAAGGAATTTTTACATATATAATGATCAGATGTACATACGTATGTCACAAAAGAAAACAATACTAAGTGGTTTTATTTATAGTGAATGAAAGATAACAGAAATTTTTATTATTGACATTAAAATAATTCACACAATGCTTTATTAATAGTGTCGCAGGCTATTTTCACTGCAACCGGATAGACATATATGAAAGATCCATTGATCGTAATGATAAGAACAGACAAAATTTTACATTATAATTTCTTCTTTAAAATATTCCAGCCAATGGAAGTGTTACATAAAAGAATTCAAGAGAGAGAGACATGATTCATTAACTCTGTGGTTGGAGAATATAGAATAAATAGGTGGTCAAACTCAACTAAACACTTTGTACAGGTTTAAATCACAGCCCTACTTATGATTTAAGAAGACAGATAAAGTGACCCCAACAGGAATTTCCAGCCATAATTGAAACATTTCTATGAAATTTTGAGAAATATTTCCTAATAAATATAAATATACAAGACCATGCACAAAGGTGAGAGCATATAGTGGGCTGTGAGGTTCAAGACATAACAGTTACCAAGAGGTTAACACAAGACCGGATAGCTCTCCGTCTCTAAACTAGGTTAGAGAGAAAAATGGAATCTGTTCGCTAAACGCGTGACCCGGATTCAGGATCTGAATTTTTGTTGCTTATGTCCAGTTACGTACATTGAAGGGACTGAGATCAACATGAGATCCAGAACAATTTATTTATTTTCAGAAGGTCCGAATGTAGGTATGTTAACCTAAGCAAACTTGGCAAAAGAAGCACTGTAATATATATGCTGAGTGGCCCAGTAGATCACCGAGGCACGATGCCATATAAATACAGTCAATGACCTTTAAATTTAAAAAGAAACCCTCTGCAAAATATATATATTAAGAAAGCTCAACTATCACTGAAAATCCGCAGAAAAAGTAATTTCCCTTTTATAACATTCAGATCACTAAAACAAGAGAGCGAATATTTTATTGATTTAGTTGATGTTTAACCAACACACCCCAGAGTCAATGCTATTTAATAATTTTTAATACATATTGTCAAAATGTACTCTCTCTTAGTACTAAAATATAAATGCGAACGTTTTATTTCATGCTATTTAAAATATAACTTTAAATTTGTAACCCTTCATTGACTAAAATATAAGGATCTTTCTTTTATATATATATATAAAAACTAAGTTAAAGTCTGGAAAGTTTTATAATAGAATATCTAGCAATTTAAATCTTGATTTTAAAATAGAGTTTTGCACTTTCTATGATTTGCTTCCTTTTCTTTCTAAATAAATATTTATATAAAATAAATAACTTAATTACGAGAGTATAATGGCGGAAAGTTAAACCAAGCATTTTTCAATTAAATTAATAAGAATTATCGCCACCATTATATGTAATAACCCTACCACCCATTAAAGTATTTAAAAAAAAAAGAAAGCAATTAATGAAATATAATTTCACAAGACTCAAATACATAGATTAAAAAAAAACATATATATATAGAAAAGCATAAATATAGATTGAATTTTCAAATTACAAAGATATTTTAATAATTTATGGGAACGTTACCGGTAACTAGATGGGTGGGTCAAAATAAGTTCATTAAATGTTTCCCACAGGTCTTCCCAGTTCTTCAAATTTTTTTTCCATGTTTTTGAGGGCAGATTTTTATGGATACAGGGCAGACACTTTAGTTCTCTGGCTGGCTTACATGATTCAAACTTCGGCCCCAGGAATGGCTCAGGAGAGCGAAGGCAAAGAGGTTACCCCCACATTTTTGCAGAGCAACACATTTCTGGATTTTTATTTATATGCCGAAAAAATAGAGTGCAGCTTAAAGTAAGTACAGCAAGCAAGAGTTTGCTATATTGTCTAATTTTTCAGCAAAATTTCTTCCAACAAAATTCTTAAAATTTTCTCTCTAACTTTAAGCACTGGTTACCCGCAAGCATAAGACCCAGAACAAAAGAAAAGTTCTTTATTTATACCCTTTTTTCCATTATGTTTTTAATCTGCTAATTAGTAGCGAATCATGCTCGTTGTTTCAAATTTTTCCTCTTATCTATTTTTTTTATCTAATTCAGAAAAATGTTTTACTAATTAAATTCCTTTTCTTAATGGATTCTATTTAATTAAGAAAATTTATCTTATCGAATTCTTCCAACATATATTTTAAAAATAGTTGCAAATATAATTTTAACTTTCTATATTTTATTTTATTAAATCTTTTCTCTTTAACACAATTCCTTCTTTAATTTAGGCAACTATTTGAGAAAACGATAAATTTAGTTTGAAAAAGAAACATACATTCACTGTGGTTGGACTTGGGGTCTTAGTTAGTCCACAGTGAATGGTGAAGCCAGCATATATATATATATATATATATGCACAGCTTCAATACATCATAATTTTTATTTTGAAATTTAATTGTGTAAGTTTGCAACATATGCAAATTTGATATCAAATTAAAAATAAGGATCAACCAATAGGATAAGGTATTTTTACAGTTATAAATACTAATTGAACAGCAGGGGGTCTGGGAGAAAAATGTATTAAAGATAGCAGAGTCATATCAGAAGCTATCAAGGTGATTGTAATTTTAATTTTATTATTTTAGTCAATTTTAGTGCTCTCTTGTAATTTTATTTGCAAAAGCTAATTGATATTTTAAAAGTATCTTGCAAAAAGAGAGTGTAAACTAAAAAAAATATTTTAATAACTTCATTTAACATGTGTTGCTAATTTTAAAAGTCTGTTATCAGAGGTATTTTATCAAAGTCTAATTTAGAACTTCATGATAATTAAATGGATATACCACGAAGTAAAACATATTCAATTTATAATATTTTAAAAATATATATAATATTTGTTAATAAGTTTCATTAGTGCTGAACAATAGAACTGTTATAATAAATAAAATAGCAATATGGACTTTATACAAGAATCTTAGATGGAAAAGATATTTGCTGTCTAAAAGTAAAGATGCATTATTTTTATATAGAAGACAAACTTGTCCAAAATTAAGAAATAATAAGACAATTATACTTTGTGATAATTTGATAAAAATATCATATTAAAAGAATAAAATGTTATATCCTTTAAAGAAAACATTTTAAAAGAATATTTTGCAAGAAATTATTTAAGAAAGTGAATCACGAAAAGTATTTGCTAAAGCATTTGATATATAAAACTTATGGTCTTAAACGGGTTAAATGCATTTAGAAAAGATTTTTTTTTAAAACTTGGAGTTTTAAACTGATGGGAATAATACTAAATGAAAATAAATTTATTAAGGAGGAAACCTATAAGAAAGTGAATATACGGGTAAATAAAAGGATGGACCCCTGGAAATAGATTTATATTGCGAAAAAGTTTACAGGATATATCAAGTTAAGACAAACGGATGCATCAGTATACCGATATGGATTATAGAAGCTTCACAGGATTATTATAGTATTATAATTTTAATAATTATCTTTCTGGACTATGGAATCCATAAACCATTAATCTATAAATTCTTATAGGATGAATTGATAATTATTTTGTTTAATTTTCAAGATTTAAAAAGACATCATTGTATTACTTTTTACTATGTATTTTTATTTTTTTTTGAAAAATTGCTCACTGTCGCTTGCCCGACAATTGTTCATTGTCAAACAAGAGAAACATAGCAATGGGGAAGATTGTAAAATTCTCTTGAAGTGAACTTTTTTTTTTTAAAAAAAAAAACTCTCGAGAAAATAATAAACATTTTTTGAACTTTAAAGAACCTTCGTCAATTGAAGAATTAATTGAAGATATACGTAATTATAGTCTTGATTTTTTTATTTTATTTATTAACTTAGTTAAAGTGTAAATTTTCTGTTTTATAGGATTAGGGAACATGAACATTAATCTATTGATAACATTAAAATTCTATAATATAATAATTTTAATAATTTAAATAAGAACATTTTAAATAGAAGCATGGATGTATATTTTTTTTATGTATGTGATGTTATATCTAGTTGGAGAAAAAAAGACTGCAAAAGTGATAATGATGAGTTAATGTCATTTGGTAACAACTAATGAATTATTGATATATATTATGATGTATTTTCTTGTTTTTCTTTTTTACAGATTGCTTATGAAATAATGTATGAAGTATGAATGTTAAAATATATGCATTATTTATAACATTTTAAACCATTATGAGATCAGGATTTATTTGGGAATATGCATACTATGATTTTATACTAATAATATAGCCCAACATGATAATAAATATTTATGTGATTCTTTTTAAAGAAATTTCATATTATTGGAGGATCAAAATATTATGTGTTTAGTTTAGAATAAGAAAGTAACGTAAACTTTTCTTATGGATTAGCAAGATTGCTCTAATTATAGTTGAATTTTATTTATTATTTGAATATGCAAGCTAGTAAATTTGTCAATGTAAGACCTGGTAAATCTTTAGGAAATAAGAATAGGATAGTGACCTGGTATTAGTAATATGGTTAACATGTCCAGGAGATTATTAAGTTAGGATATTTGGGAAATATGAATAGTATTGTATAATATTTGTGGAAGTGCAATTGCAGTTAACATAGCCCTGTAATTGTATATTTATTTTGGACAGTGTTTATTTTTCTTGGAGATTGATGATCAATAAAGCTGAAGGAATAGCTTGACATTATTTATAGTATTTGAGGATATTATACAGAATAGGTCTGGCCTCTAGTTTTATAAATACACTGTGCCATGGTATACATTTATTTGATATGAGTTATGTTTATACACTAGTTTTCTTTCCATCCTACAAATCTATTCACTATCTATTTTTCCAAAAAGTAGCTACATCGTACAGTATGGTATATTTAAAAGAAAATAATAAATGATTTAGAGTCAAAGATATGCAATTTTTTGGAATGAGATGAGTTCATTTACTTGTATGAAGAAATAGAATTTGTATGAATTAGAATTGAAAATCCAATGGACTTCAAATGAAAGAATCATAAAATATGTTATAGATTTATTTTATTTTGGAAATAAATATAGGATCTTAAGAATAAAATATGTAATGCAAAGTTGCTTTTGAAATATTAAATAATATTAAAATATTTATTTCAATTTTTTTAAAATGAGTACTGCATATTTTTAATATAATGCTATAAAGTAAAAAACGATCTAGGACAATAAGTTAATAGAGAATGTATCAGTAATTATAATTATATAGTACTATAATATTGTTATAATGGAATGTATTATAGTTAATAAATAGTGAACAATAGTATCCATAATTTAGAAATAAATTATCAATAGATATTTTACATGATATCGATAATATTGCTAAAGTGAAATTGTCTAGTAAAATAAAAAAAGAGATCCATGTTTTGATTAGTATTATTTTATGTTTATCCGCACTATGTTTTCTATAGATGTTTTAATAAAAAAGAAGCGTACTTGAATAATAGCTAAAGGATGTAAAAAAAATATTTTGAGTAAGCATTAAATAAATGTAATTTTTTATATAAGATTAATCAAACAGGGATTAATAATATTATATTATTTTATTTTTTGATTTAAGTCAGAGTAAAGACTTAACGAGGTTTGAATATAAAGAATGTATATTGGTACAAATCTTTAAGATGTTTTAAATGTACATATTGTAAATAAATTATGTTGTTAATGTTATAATAAACTTTGTTAAAATTTGTTTTCTCAAAATTTGTGTGTTTGGTTTACTATTTTTCCATCTTCACGAATTTAAACACAGAGTTAATAAAATTAGATACAATATTTTTTTGCACTGAAATAAATAATTATTTTTAAGAATTCGAATATTTTATTGGTATTCATTTAATTAAGTAATCATAATTTTACATTATCTTATGGTCATAAATTAGTTATCATAATAATACATTGAATCATACATATGCTATCGGTTGCCACACACCTTTGTTTGTCAGATTATCAAATGCTACCACGTATTTATTATATTATTACATGAAGATAAAAGATTATATTAAATTATTTTATTATTTTATTATGGTAATAAAAATATAGTGAAAAGAAAAGATGTACAGAATTAGTTCATACAATGAAGAATATTATTATTAATTATTATTATTAATTTAAGTGTAGTAGATTATGATATAAAATTCTTTCTCATATTTTACTACCGTAATTTTTATTAACTTAGAATACATTTATGAACCTGAAATTTTATTGAGCTAAATTATTATGAATAGATGATTAAGATTTAATTATTGGCTTAATCTTAGTGAGTAGGATTTATTAAAGTCGTAAGAATACTATAAGTTTGATTATTTGAAATAGTAATAAGGGGGGATAGTGTTCTTATGTGAGGTAGTATCCTGTAGGATATTGGCTCAATGTAATCTATCTTGTCACCTGTATTTTCACTTCCAAGTCTCATGAAAATATTAAATATTTATTCAATTTATTTTATAAACTGAACCTTATTCGTATTTTAAATTTGAGCTAGTGAAACATTTAATTTTGGTGCTGAATATTTTATTTATTAATTATTAACTGAGCTAGAACCCGTTTTATTTTATATAATATACTGCCCGGAAGTGAAGATGCAAACGCACCAGGTTAGAATATATATATATATCATTCTAAATTTATGTGATATTTCATATAGGCAATTATGTAAGAGTTTGAAAAACCAATTATTTTGTTATTATATTTACATTTAATGTATCTTATATTAGTATTACAATTTATTTGTTAAGTTAAATTTTATTAAATTTTAAATTATCAAACTTTGCGATTGCTTTTTTCAATATTTATATTTAATAAATGCTTAATATATATAGTGCTTGTGTGAAAATTTACAATAACGGCTTAACATGGCTTATTAATGAAGTTTCTTTAAAGTTCTATTACATAAATAAATTTCTCTTTAAGTAAAAATAGTTCCTTATTGATTGATTTGATTTTCAGTTTATTAATATGTGAGCTCAAAATTATTTTGAATAATACAGAATTAACAACTTCTTTGAGTTTTGAAGTTGTTAAATATTAAGCAGTTTTCTTAATGATTGAAAGATTATATATAGTGCTCCGCAGACTTTCCTTCAATTAGTAGTTTGACTTGAAATAAAATTTCCATTCAGTTGGTAACTGTGTTTGAAATGAGACTCCACTAATGTGTTGGTTGGTCGCATAACAAAAACATATGGCAAATAATCTAAAGGTCTCTAGCCATTTTCAGTTCTATGAGCTACTATTAGAAGGTATTGCTTCTGTTACTACACTCTGAACTATCTTAGCTCAACAACTGATAAAAATTATTGTTAAAATTGAAATTTAAATCTACACAATTTTTTTTATAATAAAACAATAAAAATAGAATAATTGTATTTATTACAAAATAACAAATGTATATCATTTAATTAGTTTGTAAGATTTTCTGTATAACATTAATTAAATTTATCCCAACAAATTATATATATATATATATATAAATAAGTCTTAAGTCTTTTCCAATTAACAAAAAAAAATGCAATTACAAGGAAGTTTCTAAATTAATCTTTAATTAGAATAAATGTATGTTATTTTAATTGACATTATAAATTTATTATCAGATTTTAAAATCAATGAAAAAAGAGAAACTTGTTTCATTCTTTTTATACTTAAAAAAAAAATAAAACATTAAATTTATATAATTTTGATAAATTATTTTAAACCAGACGTCACTCATTTATGTAGTGTATTATCATATATAGTAATAATAATAAACAGCTATTCAAAAATGAGTATGTCTATTCGAGCTCTTTAAAAAAAAGAAAAGGAAAGAAAGGAGAGAAAAAACTACTCTAAAAATGAGTTTTGCGGTAGCTATACAAACCAACTCATGAACCACAAATATGTTCGCATGTAGAAGATGCTAAGTCCACATTTCTGCTCACTTAATATTTTCAATGATGACTTTTCGTTTCGTCAACAGAAAATTTTTCTTTCTGAAATACTTCAACACCTTCTCTAATAACTTAGATGGGGTCTATCTCTCCTACAAAACCTGTGTTCAAGTTCTTTATAAAACACCCTTTTAGGAAGTCTTCCCTTCATTTGTTTTACATGTTCAATGGAACGAAGATGTGATTTTAAAATAGTGTACTTTATAGTATCGCATTGAACAATTTGAAGAACATATTGATTGGTTTTACAAACTTATCATTGCATTATTAAAATTTTACAAAATGTTCTTAATTGAAACTTTTCTAATGCATTTATATTGCACTGACAGGGTATCCAAGTTTCACATACATACAATAAATTAGATAAAATAACAGCTTAATATACAAATACCTTCATTGCAGTAGTTATTTCCCTATGATAAAACACTCTTTTAACTTTTTAAAAACAGTAATAGCAAGTTGGATCCTGTATTGGGTTCCTACATAAAAAACTACCAAGGAATTTAAACTGGTTTACATTCTCAAGTTGCTAACCATCCAAACCAAAAATTTCTGAAGATTTTTTTTTCCAATACTGGCTGATATAAGTTGCACTCAAAACATTAAGAACATTCTCTAAATCATCTTTTGAAGTGGGAAAAAAATAGCACAAGCATCAGCATATTGTAAATCCAGAATTCAAAAATAATTTTTTATTTTATTTTGCTTTTAACTGATTTAAATTAAAAATTTCACCACCCATCGTGTATTGTATGTTGGAACACTGTCTGATTGACATGCTTATAAATAATCTCAAAGACTGCTGTCATAAAAATTGAACGTGTTGGAGCAAGTTTACATCCACCTGTAATAATAACATTTCCTATCTTTTCATTATATAGAAGCTGTATAATACAAATAAATTTTGATGGATAACCAATTAATTTTAAACAGTACCACTGACTTGTCATATCAACTGTATCAAATGCTTGATGAAATCAATAAAAGCAATAAATTATAATGGTCAGACCAAGCATATTTCAATACATTTATTTCATTTATACAATTTATATTGGCACTACCTAACCTTAACTAATTAATTGATATATAACTTATTTTTTTCTTTTAAATTATTTCTCTAATCTTTATAAACATACAGGAAAACTACTGATTAATGTCTGTTGTTTCAATGCTAAATTCTTCAGTTACATTATAATAATAATATAGTTATAGATGATAGAATACATTTGCCCTACAATAAACCCTTACATCAATAAACTTAAAACATAATTCTATATATGCACAAACCCATAAATATAATACATTTTTTTTGGCTCATAAGTTTTCTAGTACTGACACATAGATATATTCTGTAGGGAAGCACATCATCACTATCTTTATATACCAATAACAATCTTTATATAACAATAATTATAAAGACTGGCAAACAACTATATATATATATATATATATATATATATATATATATATATTTATATATATATATATATATATATATATATTAAAAATTCACCTAAACAAAATCTAGTTAACAGTACTCGAATGTAGGATTAACAATGAACAAACGAACTCGATGGATAAGTACATCATTAACCTTAATTATATACATGGATAATTTATGTGTGAATATTACATTTTATATATTATCATTTTTTTTTACTTTTTTATTTTAAACTGACAATTTATACAAAATAGCAAATGCTTGCATGTATTAGACAATGTTATCACAAGAGTTAACATAACACATATGATAATAGAGCAATTTTGTTTTTTCAAATTGACACCTTCTACAACATAATATCCAAATTAACAAGCATTAATTGTAAACTCAAAATAATTAGGAGAGTTCGACCAGTATTTTAATATAAAACTTACAAAATAATATAACTGTAATTAATTCTTCTTTATGGCAAATATTCATCATCATCAATCATTATCAATCCACTGCAGGATGAAGATCTACAAGTTCAATCCATCTTCTTTGATCCTTAGCTTCTCTTCTCCACATCACCCCTTCATACTTTCTTTATTCGTCCATTCATCTCACATGTGGTCTCTTTCTGGGTCTTTTACAATCTCTTGGAATCCAGTTTATGATTTCAATTGTTTATCTATTATCATCTCTTCTAGCTATATGTCCAGCCCAACTCCACTTCAGTCTTTTAATTTTTTCAATGAGGTCAGTAACACCTGTCTGTTCTCTTACCCATATGTTGAGTTTTTGATCTCTTCTTGTTACTCCTAACATACATCTCTCCATACTTTGTCCCTGTATTGCTCTTCTATTAAGTGTCCAAGTCTCATATCCATAAGTAAGAACTGGTAAACCAATTTATTAAAACCTTCCTTTTCAAACAGGCATATAGTATCAAGTTATTTTTACCAAAAGCACTCCAACCAAGTTTATTCTATGATTAATTTCATCCATTGTCTTTCCATCTGTTAATAATCTGGCCAAGGTATTTGTAGCTGTTAACTTCTTCTAACTCATCATAATCAATGTTTATTTTCAGATTTTGAGAAAATCAATTGAACATTACTTTAGTCTTTTTAACATTTATCTTTAGTCCTACTTTCCTACTTTCATCTGATAACTTCTGCAACATTTCCTGCAGCTCTAAAGTATTATTTGCAAAAACAACTACATTATCTGCAAAATCTAAATGACTTAAATAATCTCCCTTTACTTTCATTTCTTTAGTTTTCTATTTCAATCCACAAAATACTTCTTGCAGCACTGGTGTAAAAAGTTTTGGGGATATGGGATCACTCTGTCTTACACCCTTCTCAATGTTGACGTTACTGGTATAATTATGTAATATAATTTTGTTGTTGCATTTTTATAAATATTCTTCAAAATATGACAATATTCTGGATCTATATCTTAATGATCCAATGCTTTAATCATGGAAGAAATGCTTATAGAATCAAATACCTTTTCAAAAATCTACAAATCCAAAGCATAATGGCAACTCATATTCATTTGTCCTTTCTATGATGGAATTATAATTGATATATTAAAAAAAGCAGGTGAAGAATTAGAAATTTTTTTAGCAAAGTTATATACCAAATGTCCAAATGATAAAGATGTACCAGATGATAGGAAGAATGCAGTATTAATATTAATATTTAAAAAAGGTGATAAAAAAGATATTAGAAATTATAGACGTATAAGCCTTTTATCAGTTTTATACAAAAATTTTACTAAGATAATTACAACTTGTCTACAGAGAACATTGGATTTTTACCAACCAAGAGAACAAGCTGGATTTAAAAGTGGTTTTAGTACAATTGAAAAATATTAAAATAGTTTATATGGGACCATAATATATTTTCGTAAGCTCTAGCTCTGCAATTTGAGACAAATATTGTTTCTCCATTTTCACTGGAGTTATTTAAGTTAATGTGTCTAGCTTTTCAGGTTAGATTGGCAGTTAGTGGTGTTTCTACCTTTTATTCATTATATATAGTGAAGATCTGATGGGTTTGAAATGAACTATGAATCTAGTTTGACTGCTATAAAAGAAAAAGTGGTTTATATATATTACTTACTTTTTTATTTTGAACAACTTGTTTCATTTTTTAAAAATGCAAATTGCTTGATTTGCATACACTTTAATTGCTTGAAATTTTTATTATTATTATTGAAATAAATAATACATTATTCATCTTATTATAGATCATTTTCTTATTCCCAACTCTTTTCTTGCATTTGCCTGGCAACAGAAATTATATCTACAGATTTTTTTGATTCCCTAAAACCACATTGAGTCTCTTTAACAATTCATCTGCTTATTTTTCTGTGCTGTTTTTACTCTGTGATAAAAGATAAGTTGAAATTGTTATTTTTCTATGCGATTAATCATCTGAGAACATCGATACAAAGATTGTTTATTTGTTGTATGAAAGTGAGAGAAAATTGTGATTACAAAAATAGAGTTAATTGAATTTGGAAAGATTGGGAATTGTTAACGTTTAGAAAGTATTTGTTCACCATTTTAAATATAAAAGTTTAAAAAAATATATTTTGTTGAACGTGTGTTAATGTAAGGATATTTCATAACTAAGTTGTATGTAAGATTAGTTGATTTTTTAAGTAAGTTTGCTACTTAAAATTTTTTTTTTTATATTAATTTAAGAAAGAGAGTGATTTTTTTGAAGAAAAAGATGATGTTTTGGAGGCCTATGGTAAGAAAACTTGTGGTTATCAATCGATCATTATTGAAAAAAGTAAAATTTTTATCCTTCCATGAAAAGTGCTTTGAAGAGAAGGATAGGACACATAAAATCAAATATAAAGTAGGTGACTTGGAAAATAAGGAATACGGATTGCATTTGTATTCCACAATGTATATATGATGATAAGAAAGAAATTAGTCATGCTGTGGTTGAGTGTAATATATGTGATGAGGTTTTTCACTTAAAATATTTAAATAAGACTAGGAAGGATGTAACAGGTTTATGGTTATGTAGACAGTGTATGAATGTAATAAAAGAGGTGAAAAAGTGGTTCCTAAGTGTAGATGGTTTAAGGAGAAAGTCATGAGAAATGGAGCAAAATGTAATTGAGGGAGATAGGATAGAGTATGATTGTAGTGGAAAAATTAGAAGTATATTGGAGATGGTTATCCAAAGAATAAGTAAGATAGAGAAAGAGGTAAAGGGTGTAGAAGCAAAATTAAAATCGTTAGAGATGAAGTGTGAGCAGATGAAGGAATTATTGAGTAGTAATGATAAGGAAGAAGTAGATAAAGAAGTCCAGAAGATGGTAGAGAATGTTATGAATGAAACAGAGAAAGTAGACTATGAGACAGTATTGATAGAAGATTTATTAATCAGAAAATGTGGAGATATAATTACAAGGAAAAATAGAAACAGGTATGTAAGAGTATGTTTGCCTGGAGATAGAATTAAGAACATTACAGATAATATAAAGAAGCAAAGGAGTAGAGATATGTATGTTTTGGTAGGGACTAATAATTTGTCAGAACTATCAGAGAGAGTAATGGATGAGTACATAAAATTAATTAGGAATTTGAGTAACTTTAAAGGAAGAGTAGAAATAGTTGGATTATTACTAGGATTTGACAAGAGGTATGTTAGATAGGGCATGTTCTATAAATGAGAGATTGAAAAATTTGTGTGAGAGAAATGATATCATGTTTGTGGACGTATGGGATTTTTTTATTGGAAAGAGAAAGTTATATAGTAAAGATGGATTGCACTTAGAAAAACGGAAATGAAGTTTTAAGGAGTTTGATTTATAAAGAATGTAGTTCAGGAAAAATCATTGAGGGTGGGGGTTTAAGTGGCAGTGTTATCAGAAAGAAGAATAGACAGAATGTAAGTAATAATCAAAGGGTAGCTGATTTGATATAAATGTAGATGTGGAGAAGGAATAGGTCTGTAAAATTAATGGTAAGCAAGTTATATATAAATGTAATGGAGAAGAAAGAGTCAAAAGAATTTATAACAGAGTAGTTGGGAAAGAAGAAATTATTAAAATTGGGTATTTAAATATGCAAGGTAGTAGAAGACTAGAAAAGTGGCTGGAATTAAACAAAGCAATTTAAAATGAAAAGCTTGAGGTATCTAAGAGAAGAAGAAAAAACTATTATGGAAGACTTGGTATGGCAGGGTATAAATAGAAAAGAAAAAAGAAAAAAGGAGTGGTGGTATAGAAGTTGTGTCAAAAAATATTTAAATACTGTTAAATGTCAAGAACATTTGTGGTTTGAGATAAGGTTAGAAAGACAAGTATGGATGGTGGCTATAGTGTATATAGCCACTGGAAATGGTCAAACTATAATGGAGTGGAACAGTAACATATATGAATACTTAGTTAAGGATATACAGAGTTTCAAAGAAAAGGAGAAGAGAATAATGATTATAATGGATATGAATGGGCATATTGAAGAAATTGATGATGTAAATAATAAGAATGGGCAGCTATTGAAGAGTTTTTGTTAAAGAGTAAATTTGATCACTGGAAATTTATCGAATATTTATGAGAGACAATACACATGGTCTAGAAATAATATATTCTATACAATAGATTATGTATTAGTAGAGAAAGAGGGAATGAATAAAGTATATAAAATTAAGGTGTTTGATAATGAAGAGAGAGTAATAGTGATCATAACTTCTTTATAATAGAAATGGTTAGTAATGTGATGAAAAATAGTAATAGAAGTAGAAAGGATAGTGAAAGATGTGAATGGAGAGTGAATGATGAGATTAAGTTAGATGACTATAAAATAAAAGTTGAAGAAATCATGGAAGAGTTGATTGAGGATGAGTATAAGGACTGGTATGGTGAAATAGAAAAAGTGGCAAATAGGATTTTAGGTGAGGATATTCAGAAAAATAAAAGTAATAGAAAAGTGATAGTAAAAGTGTAAAAGAGAGAAAAAAAGCATGCAGAGAATATAATAAGAACAAAGAAAATGAAAAAGATGTTAATGTAAAATGTAGTTAAAAAAAAAAATTGGCTAAAATAGATAATTATATAGAGAGAATGAAATTGAATAGTAAACTATTGAAAGATATTAATAAAAGTGGAAGAGTTGGGAGTAAAAAATTTTGGAACATTAAAAGAAGGAATATAGGGGAGAGAGAATTAGTATTACTAGATGATGAGGGAATAGAATGTAGCTCTAGAGAAGAATTATAGATAGTCTTAAACAAGTATGTAATGGATATAGAAAAGATGTTAGATGTGAAGGAGAGAGTGAGAGCATATAGTAATGGAAATAGACAATTTACAGAAAATGAACTGAATGAGGCAAGTAAGGAATTGAAAGGTGAATAAGGCAAGAGGTTTGGATGGATGGGCAGCAGAGGTGGTAAGGAATTTAAAGCAGAAGGCAAAATTAAAACTATTATCATGTTTTAATAAAATGGCAAAGAAGAGAGATTGTCTAGGTAGTTGGAGTAATACAAGAATGAGGCTATTATTTAAGGGAAGGATAAGGATAATTGAAAGTTAAACAATTATAGACCAATAGCAATAACGTCAATGCTATATAAAGTTTTCTCATATATTGTGGCTAAAAGAAAATAGTATAGTGGGAGAAATGCAAGGAGGTTTTCAATCAGATAGGTATATAGGAGATAGTTTATTTGTAGTTATATAACTTATGGATATGAGTAGGAATACAGGTAGACAGTTATATATGGTTTTTATAGATATAGAGAAGGCATATGATAGAGTAAATAGAAATAGATTATGGGTAAGTTTAATAAATTTGGGATTGGATGGAGCTTTCATGGATATTATTAAGAAATTATATGAAAATAATTACTATAAGTATCAATTAGGGAATATAAAATCAGTTAAAGTTAAAAATGGGGTGGGACTAAGGCAAGGAGGTCCTTTGTCACCTATTTTGTTTTTGTTGTATTTGAGAGAACTGGAGATAGCAATATAAAGACTAGGAAGAGGGGTAGAGATACATTAATGGGTGGCAAGGTACTATATACACATTGTCGGTTCTTTTATTTGTGGATGATGTTTTTTTGTGTGCAGAAAGAAATGAAGATATGGAAGCTATGCTGAGGACATGAGCAAAGGTTGGTAAAGAGATGAGGATTAAATTTAGTGAAGAAAAATCAAAAATAATGATGATCAATACTGGGGAAAGAGAAGACAAAGAATTTTTACTGGGGAATATAAAAGTTAAGTGTGGTGAATAGATATAACTATTTGGGAATCATCTTAAGCAATCAGAGAAATTTCTTGGATGAATGGGAGAAAAAATTGATAAATGAAGCAAAGGAAAGAAAGGTATTGATAAAGAAATTAATGGTGTTCTCATATAATAAATATGATGTAACTAGAATTGTAAGGAAGGGAGTGGCGGTAGCAGGGTTAACATATGGTAATGATGCATTGTATTAGTAAAGGGGTATTAGATTACTTAGAAAAAGTACAAAGAGAAGTAGGAAGAGATGCAATAGATGCAGAAGTGTGGATGACAAAGAAGGCAATTCAAGAAGAAATGGGATGATCAAGTTTTTATATGAGAGTTGCAAAAAGCAAAATGAAAATGTTCGGTAGATGGCAGTTTATGGATAATAAAAAAATAGCCAAAATAGTATTTAATTGGGTTATAAATCAAGGGCAGGCAACAAAATGGGTATGAAAGGTAATGTGATATGCAGAAGATTTAGGTAATGAATTTATGTCAGTATACTTATACAAAAGGTGGGATGACTGAGTTAGGAGAATTGTTGAGTGTTATAGTGTTAAGGAATATACTTCAGGGGTCCCCAACCTTTTTGCACTTAAGAGCACATTATATAATACCGGCCAGGTGGTGGGCACCATTTATTTTTTCAATGAGGTGGCGAGCACCATTTATTTTTTCAATGTAAATTTATAGTTGGATATTGTTAATAATACACATAATATACAAAAAAATATTTATTTCAAAAATAAAATTTTAGCATAGATTAATGTTTATATTTTTACGCTGTAAAAGTATAGTATGCCCTACAATTTGATTACAATATAATACAATAATTTATAAGAAATTTTAAAAATTAAATTTATTTGTATCAGATAAATATTTTTTTTATCGTGTTCGGATAGCAGCGGGCACACATAAAATGATCTGCGGGCACCATGGTGCCCACAGGCATAGGGTTGGGGACCCCTGTGATAGAAGAATAGATGCATTAATAAAAAATAGGGAGTTGGACTGATGGAGAGCTAGTATGGAGAGTAAAAAGAGTTTAAATATTTATAGAAGTAAATAGAATATTAGGTGTGAGTTACTTTATGATAATAGCAAGGAAAGTAGTTTACTGTTTAAGGCTCAGACAGGATCTTTAGCAACAAGGGAATATACACATAAATGGAAAAATATGGGTGATTTAATCTGCAAGTCATGTAAGAAGACAGAAAATATTAGCCATATTTTAATTGAATGTAAATGTCTGAAAGCAGAAAAGATACAAATAATGAAGTTGTGGAAGAATAAATATGAACAAAGTGATTATACAGAAAATGCCTTATTGGTTTTTATGCTGGGTTTGGCAAAAGATAAGGGGTTTTTTGATATAAAAGCCATGAAGTTGACAAAGGTTATGTTGTGGAAATGGGATGGAGCAGGATAGAGAAAAATATGGGAAAACTGGAGGTGGAGAGTGGAAAAGGAAGTTTAAGTGGCTAACAGGTTTCTCTGGGCATAGTTGTTGAGAGATTCTTGACTTCATATAAGGAGAAGTCACAGTGCATCACATCACATCATCACACAACAGGAAGAAATTTATTCAACAAAAATCTTGAAAGTAATTTTGCTGTAATTGATAATAAATATATTCCATGATAATTATCATAATCTTGGCTATTCACTCTATTTTTAAAAATTGACCTATAAACCAACTTTACAGATCCAGATATTCTTAAAAAATTCCAATATTTTTGAAACTAAAATATAACTATGATATTTTAAAACTTCTTTATATATTACATTAGGATATGAAGCCTTTCAATTTTTTAATATTATAATAAGCTGTTTTGATTTCATTAATCTGGATATTTTTATCCAAATTTAAGTAATTAAATAAAATGGATATATCATTAAAAATAGTGATATCAATTCTTGTATCATTATTCAAAAGATGATGAAATTTGTTTTCCATCTATTCAAAATATCCTTGTCATCATACAAAAAAGAGGCATTGCTTAATTTCATAAGATTGTGATCCCATTTCTAAAGTCCATTTCTTGTTTTCAATGCATCAAAAAAAGAAAAAAAAAAGAACTAACATCAGCCTGTATTTTTTTTGCTGTTTAATTTGCCAATTATTTTTAAGCCTTCTTGTCAGTCGTTAAATTCCTGCCTTCAGATCTTTATATGTATTACGAAGCTCCATTTTTAATCTATTATTTTGCCAAGCAGAGAATGCCAGACATTTCCTTTTAATTAAATCATTAATAATATGATCATTGTCAGAAAACCAGACATGAGTCTTCTTTTCAGTGAACTCATGAATAGATTTACTTGTATCCATAACATGCTTCTTAAAAGAATTCCACTCCAGTAATAATGACAATCTTGAAAATCCAAATTTATAATTTAAGTATTTAATAGCTGTTGAAATTTTGTATGTATAGTAGATTCTAAAGAATGAATATAAATTTTCTTAAGAATATGATTAGAATAGTATGTATTTTTTAATTCTATCATTTTAATCTTAGAATACACTAATCTATGATTTGTCCAACAACTTGACCTTGCGTTTGTGCAATGTGAACTTCTTTTGGATTAAATATCACTATTTTGAATATGGATGTGTTCATGTTCCTTGGTAGTGCTTTTCCTGTCCAAACAAAGTATTTGTGGTAGCCAATCAATTTTTGGCCAAAATCTATTATTTATACTAACATCTGTATTAATGTCTCCAAGAAAAAAATAACAATCTTTTAATGGTATTGTGATAATAATGCTATCCAACAAGAAATAAAAGGTTTTCTATTCTCTGATTATAAGATTGGAGCATAAGTATTAATAAAATTAGCTCTAGCACCATTACGCAAGTAAGTTTTAATATCATTAATCTTTCATTGATATAACAAAAAATTCCAATAACTGAAGATATTAAATTAGATTTTACAGCAAATCCAATACCTTGCCTTCTTCTTTCACTGAATAATCTGTCATTCCAAAAAAACTTGGGTCTATCTATCTTCTGTAATAAACTCCCTACTTCTGGAAAATGAGTTTCACTAAGAGAAGCTATATTAATTTTAAATCTTGAAAGTTCTTCAGCCATAAGTGCAGTCCTCCATTCTAATCTTGATGAGTTTGTATCAAATAAAGTTCACCCATTCTCTGTACCTATATTTAGAAAAAAAGATTTATATTTATGATACTTTAGTACTATCACTGTCTCTTCCTAAATCACTACTATTATTAGTCTTATTACTATTCCTATTATCTCTAATGCTGAGGTGTGAGGAATCTTCCAGGTAAAACAACCTCATCAGACTGTGTGAGACAGACCATTTTTAGATCATATTATCTAGGCCCTATGGCAGGAAGTGGTATCCCTAAATAGGTCTGTCTAAATATGAAATCTCTGTCAACTGAAACTTCTATTTTTCTTAAATCCAGTTCCAAACTGATTAACTGCCTCAAGCAACAATTATGACTAAGGATTGCCAACCTACAAAGCTTGTCCATATTATTTCATTATTAATTCTCAAAGGTTTGATCTAAAAAAAGTAATAAAAAGAGAATATTGGAATCAGAAGTGCTGTGGATATAGTTAAGGATGGAAATGTATAAGAAGATATCCAATGGCATGAGAGTATTATGATACCAGACTCCTACAATAACATAAACAACTGAAGAAAAATAAATAAATAAATGAGTTGTATCAAAAACAGTACCTAATTTTCGATGAACCAACATCCTATCCTGCAATGTAGCAGGAGTTCTTGCTCACCCTTAATAACTGAAGGCCATTCTGTTATCCACAAACAATGAAGCCCATTGGTAGCCTGATCACAACATCTGACATTATTATCTATGTAAACATTAAAATATAAATGAGAATTTCTGTATAATAACCTAGATAAAGTTTTCTGCTATGATGAAACCAAAGCAACAATTAATTAAAAATAGCAAGGTATCTGAGGCCATGTGATCTAGCAATGGCAATATCATTTTTTCTGAGCCATTTTAAATTAAAAAGTGATCACTTTTAGCTCAATATTCAAGTTATTATAAGAGTTAGCAATCAAACCTAGATAGTATGTATATTCTGGAAAAATTGAGCAATAACAACCTTCTGAATTCACCCAAGAAACCGAACATAAATGTAAAGATTATCATGACCTTTTAGAAACAGATATTGGAATATAAATCTATAAATTTTATATCGCATACTTGCCTTAATGACAATTTTTTGTTGTATTTTTAACATTTATATATTGTAGAAGTAATGATTTATTTATGAATTAGTATTACTAACTATTACTACTATCACTACTACTACTCATACTATCATCACTACTTTTAATCTACTTGTGTATACTTTATTGTTGTGTAAAGACATTTAGTCATATTATGTTAATCAATGGTTAATAGGGAGTAAATAAAGGGGTTATTTAATTATATCATAGTTTGTCTAATGTCATTCATTTTATGTGTACATATCATGAGCATTCTATAATTTTGAAGTTGAAAATTGCGGTATGAAAACGGGAAGTTTTGATGTAAAAAAGGTTATGCTTATGAGGATAAATATATTCTTTTATTACAAATGCCTATAATATCAAAGAGTCATAGTTTTCATGTTTTGATGATTAGTTCAAATATTAATGCATTGTTGCGATACATACGTAGAACTACAAGGAATAAAATATGCAAACAATAAAAAATAAATTATAGTTTTATAATCTAAATATCGGTTATGGTAAGGCTAATATTATTTATTACACTCACACGTAATGTCTATAATTATATGTTTTAAAGCAATTAGTATGGTGTTTAAAAATATAATATTTCAGCAAATGAATAAATATAAACAAATAAAAAAAGATTTATAATGCCCATATGAAAGAGTTATAAATATATGTGAATTTGAGTGAAATTACGATCTATATTCAACATTAGAAAAAATATAATTTCGGAATGAATAATAATAAAAAGAATGATCATTTTGTATTTCTTGAAAGTCGACTCTATAACGTTCAAAATATATTGCCTTATGTTTATAAATGAATATATGAAAAAATGTCATTTTTATTTATTTATTACTGTTCTAATTTAGCTTGGGGGGGAGGGAGAGAAGTAGATAAGTTTTAACACTCGATAAACGAAACTATGTAACCAAGAAATTTTGCTATTCTGTAGCTAATTTTTGTATGTATGCGTATATGCATATTGTAACGATCCGGAGAATAGCACTTAACGTAATCTGCACTACAGGGCACCACCTAGGCATTTGAACCTAGAAAAATTTATAAAGTAGGCAGATACATAATTAAAAAAAAAATTTTTTTTTTTTTTTTAAATTTTGGTTCTGGTCGTTAGCCCATGTCACTAGCTCAGTGGAATAGCAGAGATTAAATAATATAATCTAAGAGTATATAAAAAAAGAATAAAATAAGCCACTGCCAGTAATTAGCATACAAACATTTATTTATGCACATATATATAAGATTGAAAATTGTTTTAGTATGTTTACATTTTAACATTTAACATTATTTTTAACTTTACTTTAGATTTTAATTTACATTTTAATTTCTATTATATTATAAGTTTACATTTTAATTAAGTTCGCACAGATGGAATTATAAAAAATTGTTTTAATAATGTTGAGTATAGACCGGTTACATAGATTACAACGGTTGAAAACATTTCAAAATAAACATAAATGATCAAAATATAAAATCATTGATACTGACAATTGCAGAGGGAAATTTATAAGTAACCCAATAGTATTCACCATAAGATACTTGCATTGTCACCAATAACTTAAAAGATATCTGAATAAATACATTTTAGATACTCACCGTAAGGAATCATTATTTATCGAATGTCTATATATTTTGATCAAATATGAAAACCCAAAACATACTTAACCGATAACCAATCCATGCAAGCGTCTATAAACAACTTAAATTTAATGCATTTTTATTTAGTGTCGAGTATGAATAGACTACATAGATTTGCATTTGAAAATAAAACATTCTATCCCCATTTAACCTTAGGCTAAAGATTCACAGCCAAAACTGGCATCAATTTATCTGATATATCAATGCATTCAATGTAATACAAAATACGTCAGCACCAAAAAGTTAAGAGAAGAAATTGCCTCTCATCAAATAGGAATATGACATCTATCTGACAAGAAGAGCAATAAAAAAAAACCCCATAGAAAGGAACTGCGTTCTCTGTCTTATAATTCCTTCCATAGGCAAACGGGTGAGTGCGGCGTATGAAACGATTCTGCCCGTAGCGAATCTGATATTACATCTACTAATCACACCAATATATCCAATCCATTGACCCAATTTAACAACGACACAAATAACCTAAGATTACCCTCCCCTAATATAACTTTACAAATCTATACAGCCATTCACGCCCGACTTAAGTTTAACATTGATATATTTTAATTTATCGGAAAACAGAAATCATAAATAAACTTAAAGAACAAAATTAAATAAATGGAAAATGATTTTAAACAAATAAATAAAAAATACATCAAATAACATTTTAACTACTTTAGTCAGATAGGAAACTAATGCAATTATTTTAAATATGACAAGTTTTTAATTTAATGTTCATTAATTGTAAAGTTCTTACGGTTTTAAACAGTTCATCTTTATCTGTCATTTGTAAGTTTGAACGGGAATTCCCATGCCATCCTGAAGATATTGGTATCCATTTAGCCATTGCTTTATTTATTCATTCGGAGGTTTTTGCTTTAACTGGTCCTCAATGAAGAAAACGATGTTTCACTCCCTTTTCTTTAATAGCTGAAGGAATTGAAAGTGCGTCTGTCAATCCCTTCACCTCCAACTCCATACTAATACATATAGTCACATCATAATAATCATTAATAATTTTCAAACTTGTCCTTTTATATTAATTTGAAGGATTGAATTTACATTACGTCATCGATGCGATGGTCCTTTCGCTGAGGTCCGATTCCATAGGGATTTCCTCTTATTTGCTAACAGTTTCTATTGTTTTCATAACTGACCGATGTTTTTACATTTAAATGCCCAAGGCTGGTTTACATTTAACTAATTAAAACAATCATTTCCATTTCTGATTAATTAATGTGTTTTCCAAGATTAAAGATATATTTTTATCTCTAAATCTTTTTAAGTTTTTGTTTTTAAAATACTTTTTCTTTAATAAAGTTTTATTTTAATAATTATTTATCTGTGCGATTTTATATATATGCGAGTTTAAGATGATTTTTATTTTTATTTTTAATTCTTAAAAAAAAAAGTTTTTATTGGCGAACTTTTTTTAAATTTTTTTATATGTTTACTAATAAAAAATAATGTAACGTACGTATGTGCCCGTTACAATATATAAGGAAATGTCTGAATAATTTGACTATGGAAATATTGGGCACAACTATCCAGTTATAGATGTTTATATGAGCGTTTTCTGTTTGAAGGCACATTGAGTAAATAAACAATAGATTCTTTCATCTAGCGATATTTTTTGATCATTTTAAATGACAGTTTGCCATCACTTACCATCCTTTTGGATAGTGGAATGATCTTCAGATGTGAGTGTGAATTGGAATTGACTAATAAATAATATGTAATCAAGAGCATTTCTGCTACCTTTGTTTTGTAAATTATTCTTATGGGTACATTGGAAGATTATTTCTTCATAATAGAATGTATTTTACTATAATCATATTATCTGATATTAACACTGACAGTGTAACATGCAATACAACATAATATATTATTAACAAATAATTAAAAAAATAAAAATTGTTAATGAAGTTGTATTGTGCAAAAATTTAAATAAAGACATCCTGAAGTCTAGTTTTAATCAAAGAAATAAATTACTTTTTATGATTTATTTTTCATATAATTTAGGACAATTTTCAGCCCCATGCAAGAAGTAGCACTGAAATTCTTTTCGAGTATTAAACAAAGATACTATTTTACAATAAATATTTAAAAATAATGATAGTATAATGAAGGGTTTAAATTTAAAAAAAAATTATGATAAAAAAGGAATGTAATAAGCTAAAATTTCTTATCAGAAACTAAAAGATTTAGAATCAGAAAAAGAACTATGGCGGAATGATGCTTAACTATTATATTACTTAAAAAATCAACACAATAAAACTGAATAAGGTAGATTAATTAAAAAACATTCACAAGGGTTAAAAAAAGGATTTAATTGAAGCATCTACATTTTATTTTAATTAATGAAAAAAAAAGAGGATTAAAAAGGCTTAAGATTTTGTTTTAATTGAGATTTTTCTTGTGGTTTTTTTTTGTTAGAAACAATAAAATAAAAAATGTCATAATTAGTAGATCTAATATGCATAATTAGATAGATTTAATGTAGCTTCTATTCTAAGATAAGTATTTCATTAAATAGATAATTATAGTATAGAACGTTTTTTCTTTTACTTAAATGTAGGTAATTCAGGTACCGAAGGTTTGAAAAACAAATGAGTTCACTCAGAGTAAATATAGAGTATACGTTTCTTTGGAGGCTCTCCCTTCACTGCTATTTGAAGCTGGATAGTAAAGAAGATATTGCTAAAAAGTACGAAAATCACTGATGCTGAAATCTATCTTATATCCAATATTTTCCAACTTGAATATACTTCTCTAAAAAATTATAACACAATGCAAATGAAAAATATGATAATGAACAATTGGTATTTATGTAGTTAGCTTTCAATAGACAAAACTGTAGTTCAGAAGAAGAAAAGTTCTACTCTGTCAAGCAAGCAAGTCTATATGTTAGCTTTGATTTGGCCAGGGTTTATAAATAGTGGGTGTTATGTTGGTCACTTTAACCATTAAATATTATAAAAAAATATTTTTAAATTATATTTCTATATAATACAGTAAACCCTGGAATATTTCCTGATGATATTTATCAATTGATGGCCAGAATTGAATGATAAGCATAAGCCTAACCCTGAAAAATGAAGTAAATATATTTATTATTTAATATAATTATACTTACTACACACATTAATAATATGTATATTAGGGGACTCAAAGTATAGTTATCTTTTATATATTATCTGAAGGACATATCCATTACAATAAGTTAGAATGATTGGATTCATTTGAAATTATATAAAAAATGATAATATTCTTCAATCAAAAATTAAGCAAAATCTTTCAAACTAAAGCTTATTAAAATTTATTCACATGCTACAATAGTTGAAACTCTTTGGCAGGTCTATCATAATTTTAATTGAACTTGAAATAAGCCAGAAATTATTAGACTATATTAGCTTTATTTGTAATTTTGCAAATATAAAACTTAAAGAAGTCTAATTTTAAAATGTAAATTAACTTATGTGACATGTTTTAAAATCTGTAAAAAAATTTTTTTTCTATAGTTATATATTCATGATTTAACATATTTTTATTCTACACTACATAATAAATATTGCTTAAATGTAAGGTAATAACTATCCTTTTTTTCTTTTAACTTTCCAGACTTTAGTAGTTTTAACTGTATTTGTATTGCTTTCAATAATTCTGAGTTAACCGAATTTCTTTGGTATTATTTAATCACTTACTTAAGTTTTTTCACATCTAATAGCTTATTTTTACCAAAAATTAATCTACTTTTTTATTTTTATAATTAGATGAAGGGTGCAGTTGGAAAATAAAAATAAATTCCAATCTGCTGACTGCTATAGGAGTTTTTGTTTTGTTTGTCAAGGCAAAAGAAGTTATTATTTATTTTGAAAGTTGAACAAATAATTTTAAATTCAATTTCTTTTATTCAATGTCCTTTTTTTTAATAAACAAAAAGTTATTTAATTTTTATAATTAATATTTTTTAAAAAAATTCAAAAACTAATGTGTTACATTCAAATATCAGCCTTTCAAGCTAATTGAGTACGCGCCTTTTGAGAGTGTTAAAATAAATGAATACTTTCCTCTTCAATCCAAGATATAGTATTTATGCAAGAATAAAAAGGATCCTCTTATTCCTATGACTCAAATTCTTTTATATGAGCAAATCTGAAGTACTGTTGAGGAGAGCGTGAGTAGAATTCTCACTTTAAATTACTATTTACGATGTTTTTTGACTGAATGAAGTCCGTGAAATTACTTAGAATTTACTAAACGTCATTCTTACTGAAACTTAATTATGAGTAAATAAGCAATTATTTTATCTAGCGCCGTGTTTACAATTATATTACATTCAAATATCAGCCTTTCAAGCTAATTGAGCACGCGCCTTTTGAGAGTGTTAAAATAAATGAATACTTTCCTCTTCAATCCAAGATATAGTATTTATGCAAGAATAAAAAAGAATCCTCTTATTCCTACGACTCAAATTCTTTTATATGAGCAAATCTGAAGTACTGTTGAGGAGAGCGTGAGTAGAATTCTCACTTTAAATTACTATTTACGATGTTTTTTAACTGAATGACATCGGTGAAATTACTTAGAATTCAGAGGATCCTTTTTATTCTTGCATAAATACTATATCTTGGATTGAAGAGGAAATTATTCATTTATTTTAACACTCTCAAAAAGCACGTGCTAAATTAGCTTAAAAGGCTGATATTTGAATGTAATTAATTGTAAACACAGCGCTAGATTAAATAATTGCTTAAAAACTAATGTGGTAAAACGAAAAATTAATACAATGTTCCAGAAGGCTTAGACTGATATATTACTAAAATTAATTTTTTAAAAAAATGTTCATTATTTTTAGTAATTTTATAAAAAAAACATAACACAGTGATTATGACAGAATATAATTTAATATTACTACAAACTCAATTCATATTCAGGGTTACATATATGATAAAATAAAATTTATTTTTTTAGCTTGACTTTTTTTTACATTCATTAAACCTGACATAAAAGAATATAGTTAATGATCATTAATTTAAGCATTTTCATTAGTTAATGTTGCTATTTAGATTTTATAATCAGATTATGTAGAAGCTTAGTCATCGTGGCTTTTGATGCATCATTAAATTTTTTTTTCGCGAAGGACCTACAAAGTATGCGATTACATTCAGTGGCAAAATTCTTAAAGCTAAATCTGTTACAATACCATAAAAGTAAGAATCCAGTTGCTTAATGTTTTTTAATTAAACCAATGATATATCATCTACAGCATAACTTAAAACATTTAACCGTCACAGAACCATATAAATAATATATATAAATGTTTACCCAAAATTTTTAATTAGTAATATGAATATTCACCAAAAGGCAGATACTTTCAATCTCAGAGCCACTAAATGATATTAATTTTAAAAGTAATTAGAAATAAATATTTTAGTAAATTTTTAAATTTGTAATCTACTAATACAATTAAAATATCATTTTTTGATTATAAAAATAAAAGGCCATAATCTGTAATAATAATAATATTTTTTGTTTTAATCTGCCCACTGACACTTGTCGAACCAATCCAGATTAATGTGTTTTTCCTTGAATTAATAATAGTCCATGGCTATTTAAGATCAGTGTTAGGCATATAGTTAGACCTGATAAATGGAAGTCATGGAAAGTAGATGAATTCTTATTTTAGATTGTTTCTTTTTACAGTTTGAAATTACGATTAATAAAAGATTATGATCTAAAAAATAAAAAATAAGAAACAGCAAAGTTGAAATTTATATTGTTAAATAATAATTTTAAAATCATTTTTGTATCAAAGTTAATCTATAATTTACTGTTTGTCAATGATACTGCTAAGAATATTTTTTTTCTGGGATTAAATCTATTATTTGCTTTCTCTTTAAATAAGTACTTCCATTACAAAAAAAAAAAAAAAAATCTTTTAATTATTATGTCATATGAAGTTAATTTGTTCAATATTTCGTTCTTTCCTTTGCATTTCTAATTTAAAAATAGAATAGACAATTACATCACGTCAGCATCTTATCTTAACATATTTAAAGGACAATCTTTTTACAACAATAAATAAAATGCATATTTATATCACATTACTGTATAACTTTAGAAAAACTGGATTAAAGTTATTTTTCACTTAAAAGATTAACAGGGGTAAGATTAAAGATTGTGCCCAAAGATTTTATGTAGTGTGACATCACTATATGCGTTGGTAAATATGAAATTGATAATATTTTAATGAGACAATTGAAAAATTGATTGAAAATAAAAAGTTATTTTGCAGTAATGAAGTAAAATATTGAAACAGATTAAAAAAAGAAACAATAGGTTGTTGAAGATTTTGGTCAAGAAGTAGGAAAATGCTTACAGCTATTGGCATTTATCGTAAAAAGTTGTATATAGATATAGATATTGTATTTAACAGACGCAGATATTAGTAATTTAGATTTTAATATCTATTTTAGGCTAAAAACTTATATGTACTGTATGTATACGCTCGCATATATAGTTATTTGCATACAATCGATTTACAAATTTCGTGGGAAAGATAAAATTCGTATTAATATTCATTAATATATTAATAGTTTTTTCCCCTCCTAATTTCTGTTATTTTTTTAGTTCATAATTGAGACTAATAGCTATTTTACTCATAATCGTTTAATTGAGTCAATATTCGTATTAAGTAGAATTAGAACTCCTTAAGCGTGATGTTCTGTTAAAATGTCATAGTTCAATTTGCGAGAAATGAACCTTTTATAAATATGTAAAAATTAATTATTATAACACCGTAAAACAATATTACCTCCTGTTGCGTGTAATAAGTACTTGACGAGTTGATCACGTGAGAAAATTAAAGACTGATTAAAGACTATTTGTAAATAAATAAAAGATAACACTAATAACCACAGTTATGTCTTAACTTAATTACTACCGTTAATTATGCCAGTAACTTCGACGATTTACTTTCACTACTCATTATTTTTATTAATATATTTCAAATATTTTTGACTTGTTACTTAATAATAGATTAAATAATTTATTACGAGTTGTCTAATAAAAAAAATAAAATTAGAGAAATGAAACTTTCGCATCATGTGAATCCATAAATTTAAAAGAATTAGTAATTTAAGCTCTAACCTACATTTTGAATATAATAGGAAATAAGCGATTTCTCTTTAAAATTATTGCACTAATTTTTATTTTAAATATCATATTATTATAAATTTATTTCTAATAAGAGTAAAAAGTAACTCTCCATATAGCACAATAAAAGATTATTGCGGTTATTAAAAACAATTTTTTAAAGATGTGATTATTATAGCTCTCGTAATCCTGTTGGGTTTAGTGTAATGGTGGACAGGCGAATTCTGAAACTCAAGATCCAAAGATTACGGCTCTCTCTCTTATTAAAATTTTTATTTAATTTATTACAACATATTCTTTTTTTTTTTTTAAGTGTCATAGCATCGGCGGGGACGCGAACCCGCAACCCGGGCAACTGCCTGCAAGTGCAAGGCAGTCGCGCTGACCTCTCGACCACCAATGCAAGACTACAACATATTCTTAAAGCCAAATTTTCTTAGCATTACTGTATTTTGTTTAGGATCGTTGTATTATTCAGATGTGATACTATTTATTTATATTTTCTGTGCGATCTTTTATTTTCATAACTGCTCGCAAATGCAAATTTATGAACCTCTTTGTATGACTCTTTCACTGATCTTATTTGGACATTCTTATTTTAAAAGAGAATGTTTCATTGAATACAGCATAGTCATTTTTTTGTCTAGAAGAATATAAATTTATAAACTATAACTGTTTAACATTATGTTAAAACCTTACTTATTTTAAATCATTATCTATATAATGCAATGTCCACACAGATTATCTGCTTTAGTCTTGTTGCAATTTCAAAAGCGTGTTAGGTTATATATGTAAGTTCTACATTAATAAATCCAAAACCTGCATATAATTGTTAAGGTTGCAATCAATTCAGGTAGAATTTTTACTAAAAATGTTTTCACAGTCTTGCTAACAATTAAAATATAGTTTTCGATTTTGCTATAAACCACAAATCTAGAATTACCGATGTTTATCCTTAATGAATTTGCCCACCGGTAATAAATTCCATTTTATTGAAAAAATATATTGAGATTAATTATTTGCAATAATTGTTTTTATTGTACAAAATGATTTTATTTGTGATAATCTTTGTAAATCATTAAAAAACATAATGCACTTTGGTGGACATTTTAATCAATCATGCACTTAACCGAATAACCCAACTTTCTAAATGCCAAAAAGCAAAGAATGGAATAAAATTATAAATTTTTATCTTAAAAGGGATTTAATTGGGTCTGATTTGTACGAAGTTCTAGTACTTCTTGGCTGATTTTAATTTTGCTCCATTATTTGTCTTGGGATGCATTGTAGATGTGGATGATGGAAGATGGTTTACCATTTTCTACATATACATAATGTTGTCTTGACTGTTGTTGGTAAGATTTAGAGTGAGATTTTAGATACTTTGATAGGCTAGAGATGTACTCGCTATAATTTATATATGATAGCCAACACAACATTTGGCATGTTTCAATTATATATATATAAGTTCTGGGAATAAGGCATGGGTCCCATGCCACCCAGAGCGTCCCCAGGTTGTGGATAGGGGTATGGCCTTCAGATATGAAGGTTAGCTGCGAATAAGCAGAGTACTGTAAATAAGCAGTCGCTGACAATGGGACAACATTCACTATCAGGAAGTGATGAAGGAGACAGTGGCATGTTTACTTCTATAAAATGCCACAATTCCTATGACGGTGGATGTATAATGGCGAGTGTTGACCGCCATTAAATAAGTCAATACCCCACTGGGGTGTGGGTCAGCAACGGCATTTTTCCAAATCAGTGGAAGATCACTACAGGTGACAATGATGAGGAGGAAGTGGTAGTTGGATTTTCATTTTATGGGATTTGGCTAGTGCACTAAGCCTTTTATAGAGGTTATTGCTGGGCAAAGAAGGCAATGGGAAAACACTTTGTCTTATAATTCCCTTGTTTTATTATGAGTATGTCTACAGGAATCATTACGTTTGGTGTTGAGACCTTAATTAAAAATAACTTTGGTATCTTGCCCGGCAGGAGTGGACATGAGGCTACTCAGATCGTCAACCTGCGAAATCCTCATAAATATAATTCATTGAGAGGGGATACCCTGAGAATTGAAACGTGGAATGTTAGATCTTTGAGGAGAGGTGGGAAATTGGAGAATTTGAAAAGAGAGTTGCATTTGAATAATATTGATGTTATGGGATTAAGTGAAGTAAAATGGGAGGGATGTGGAGAAGTAAGTAGTGGAGATACAAGTTGTTTTATTCAGGTGGTGATAGGTCAATTAATGGAGTTGGCATTGCTGTGAGAAAGAAAATATGGAATAGTGTGGCAAAGGTTGATGGTATTAATGATAGGTTGATGGTGATGAGAATAAATGCAAGTCCTAGAGATTTGGTAATTGTACAAGTTTATATGCCAACTAGTAGTCATGATGATATTAAAATTGATGAAATGTATGAGAAGATAGAAGAAAGTATTCAATGTGAAGGAAAAAATTCATGTATATTGCTATTGGGGGATTGGAATGCTGTTGTGGAGAAAGGTAGGGAATGAAAAATTGTTGGAAATTATGTATTGGAAAAAGAACTGAAAGGGGTAGTCGACTTGTACAATTTTGTAAAGAGAATAGGTTTGTCATTGCAAACACTTGTTTTAAAAATCATATTAGAAGATTGTATACATGGAAAGCTCCAGGTAACAAAGAACGTTATCAAATTGATTATATATTGATTCAGGATAGATATAAGAATGCTATTAAGGGTTCACATGCTTTGCCTGGTGCTGATATAGATTCGGATCATAATTTGGTAATGGATAAATTAAAGCTGAGTTTAAAAAGAATTAAAAGAGGGAAAAGATACACAAGATGGGACTTGGATAAATTGAGACAAACGGAAAAAGGAAAATTTGGTTTAGTATGTGAAAATGAATTTAAAAGAATTGTTCAGGATGGGAAATATATTAACGGCTCTGATGAGTGTTGGAATAGAATTAAAAAAGAATTCTTGAAAATAGCAAAAGATGAAATAGGTATTATTCATGTAAGAAAAGCGAAATGACCTTGGATAACTGAAGGTATGTTGGAAAAGATGGAAGTGCGGAGACGATGGAAGAATGTAAATACTGAGGAAGGGCAAAAAGCGTATAGGAAATTTAATAATGAATTGAGAAGAGAAACAGATTTAGCAAAAGAAAAGTGGTTGGAGCAAGAATGTAAAGAGATAGAAAGGCTTCAACAGATGAAAAGATATGATCTGGCATTTGATAGAATACGAAGTATCACTTGGGAGAAAAAGACATGGGTAGTAAGTGAGATTGCAGATAAGAATGGAAGGAGGTTAACAGATAGTAATAATATATTAAAAAGATGGGAAGAATATATTTGGTATCTGTTTAATAGAGGAAATAATTCAATTGGTTATGAACTTGAAAATGAAGAAGATGTTGCAATAGATGATAGAGGTATGGACATATTGCTGGATGAAGTAAGAAAGGCAATCACACAAATGAAGAATGGTAAGGCTGTTGGATTTGATGCAGTACCTATAGAATTTTTGAGAGAAATGGGAGAATTTACTATGAAGGAAATAGTTGGACTTTGCAATTTGATATATAATAGTGGAGTATGGCCTGAAGATTTTTTAAGAACTATAGTGATTCCAATTGCTAAAAAGAAGAACGCTGTTAAATGTGAAGAGTATAGGACAATAAGTTTGTTGTCTCATGTTTCTAAAGTGTTATTGAGGATTTTAACTCAAAGGATTTATGGGAAGGTTGATTATTATATTGGTGAAGAACAGTTTTGTTTTTGGAAAGGGAAAATCACAAGAGATGCTATTGGTATTGCTAGGATAATTGCAGAAAGATATATTGAAAGAGATAAAGGAATTGCTATATGTTTTATGGATTTAGAAAAGGCATTTGATAGAGTAAACTGGAATAAACTGATGTCTATCTTAAGAGATAAAGGAGTATTTTGGAAAGAAAGACGATTGATATGGACTATGTATAATGGTCAAAGGATAAGAGTTAGATTTGGGTGTAATGAGACTGATGAAGTGAATATAGAAAGTGGAGTTAGGCAAGGGTGTAGTATGTCACCTGTTTTGTTTAATATTTATTTAGAAGATATGCTAAATAATTATTTGGACTGTGGAGGAGCAAATGTTGGAGGGAGAGTAATAAAGTGTATAAGATTTGCAGATGATATGGCTCTTATTGCTGAGGAGGAAAAGGATCTTCAGAATATGTTGAATAAATTGGAGGAAGGATGTATCGCATATGGAATGAAGATTAATATTGAAAAGACTAAGTGTTATGGATAGGGAGAGATGCAAAAAGACTGCAAATTGGAATCCATGATGACATGGTTCAACAGGTGAAGGGATTTACATATTTGGGTAGTTGGTTGAGTGAAGATGGAAGAAGTGAAGATGAAGTTAAAAGAAGAATAGTATTGGCAAAGATGACATTTGTAAAGAGAAAGATATTTTGTGGACCTATGGAAAGAGAATTAAGGAAGAGATTAATTAAATGTTATGTGTGGAATGTATTACTGTATGGTTGTGAGACATGGACATTGAATAATAGAATTAAGAAACGTTTGGAAGCTTTTGAGATGTGGACATGGAGAAAAATGGAATACATCAGTTGGATGAGTATGGTAACAAATGAAGAAGTTTTGAAAAGAGTTAATGAGGAAAGAAGATTGATTGAAAATATCAGAGAGAGAAAGAGAAACTGGATTTGACTTATATTAAGAAGAGATTATAGTTTAGTGAAAGATGTTTTGGAGGGAATGGTGAGTGGAATTAAAAAGAGGGGATGGAAGAGATTGACATTATTGGATGATATAAGAGATGGAAAGGCTTGTGGAATTGAAGAGATGGGCAAGGAAGAGAATGAAATAGTAGAATAGATGAACTGATGTAGTGACTACTCTTTGGACCTGTCTATTGGACAGACTACTATTGAATATATTGAATATATAAGTTATTTAATAAATGAGAACATTATATAAATGAAAATAAATTCATAGCCAAGGTGTATTATAGTGTAGCAATCATTCAGACTAATACTGTAGGCTGGATAAAAAACAATCGCAAAGTGTTTAAGATAGTCCTTATTGAAGATAATTTTTTTGTCACTCATGTTGTTACACATGAGCCAGTATCTGTACATTATAGTTATAAGTTTTGAGAAACAACTTATAACAACATTTTTCAAATTCCAACTGAAATTATAACTCTCCCATCACCAAGTCATGTGTGTGTGTGTATATATATATATAATTGTTTTTAAATTGGCACCAAGTCATGTGTGTGTGTGTATATATATATATAATTGTTTTTAAATTGGCTCACAAGAAATTGTAAAAGATCTAGAAAAAACCCAAATGTAAAATGGATAGATGAAATAAGAAAGTTTATGGATGTGTTATGAATAGAAATTAGGGAAATTGAATCAAACTTGGAGATGCCTTCATTTTTTAATGGGCAAATAAAGAATAAAAGTGATGATTATGATATTTGTATTTATATATTGGACTACTTCCTTCATGTAATAAACGTATTGAATGTAATTAGAAAAAATTTACTTTATTTAAATATTCTAAAAAATATTCAGCTGTTTAATGATAGCACACGGGTTAGTATATGCACAATGTTTTGAGAGTTTATATTCTCTTTTCTTCAAGTGTTGGTGGCTTGACCAGTAACAGTACTAGCATAGGAAGTGAACTTGGACCGTTAGATTCTTGAATATTAAATTTTATAGTAATGCACTAACCACCTGGGCCATTCTGCCAAAGGTAAAAGTCAGTAGAATTTTCATATACTTAATTATGAGGTCCTTCCTGATTTCTCCACTTTTTCTTAAAAGTAATGTTGTTTAGTAGTTTTCATACATTATGTATAGTCACACTAGGTTGTCTACCATTGTCATATGAGCAGCTTCTTTTTTCATTCTTGTACCTTTTGTTCTCTATCCAAAATTTTTGTATTTTCCCAATTGAACATATGTTCATTGGTATATTCATGGTCTGTTACCTCTGTTTTTAATCTTCTAATAATCAGTTTGTGTTCTTGAAATCACTTTTCAATTGGAAAAATGATCTTATCAATATACATTCCCCAACATTTGCATGGTATTTCATAGATGCAGTTTTTGCTTTTCAGCATTTCAAGTTTAGGCTTTGTAGATGTTAGAATTTCTCATAGTATGGTTTGGCTCTGGAAAGATGTTCTGATGTTATACTGATTGCAGCATTTCTTTAATTTGTCTACTTTACCAATAATTGCTTTTTCTTTTTATGGTTCTTTCTGTTGTCTATTAGCAGCTGAGGGTTAACCATTTTTCATAAGAGTTTGTTCTATATAGATCTTTTCTTTTTTTCAAATCGCTGGCTTTTGAACAAACTTCTTTTGCTCTGTTTTATAGTGATAGTATAACTCCATGTTTTGTGTTTTTGATATGATTGGATGTATATGGTAAGTATTTTTCTGTGGTTTTATGTAAACTGTAGGTTTGATTTTGTTATAAGGGAGTCTTGTCACAAAAATATCTAAGAATGCCAATTTTTGTTCTTGTTCTGATTCTATTGTGACTTTAATTGAAGGGGATATATTGTTGATGTGATTCCAGAAAGTTTTTAGTAGTGCTCCATCATGTGACCATACAACAAATAATACATCATAAATACAGAAAAGTATAGAAGACAAATTAAGAAAAATCTGCAATCAGTATAATATCAAAACAACTTTTTACAGCCATACCACACTATGTGGAAGACAACCATCTACAAAGCCTAAACATAAAATTCTGAAAACCCAAAAAACTGCATCTATGAAATACCACGTGAATGTGGAAAAATATATATAGGTGAGACTAGTTGCCCAATTGAAAAGTGATTGCAAGAATGCAAACTGATGAAAAGAAGTGAGAAAACAGATGTCTATGGTAGCAGATCATGTGTTTACTAATAAGCATATGCTCAATTGGGAAAAAATATTGAATAGAGAAGAAAGGGTACAAAGATGAAAATTTAAAGACACTACCCATATGGAAATGGTGGACAACCCCATATGTCAAATTAACATGACTATACATAATATATAGAAACCACTAATCAACTTTACTATTAAGAAAAATTGAAGTAATCAGAAGGAATCTCATAGACAGGTATATGAAATTTCTACTAATTATTGTCTTTGGCAGGATGGCTCAGTTGGTTAGAGCATTATCCTAAAATTCAATATTCAAGAATCTAAGAGTCCAGCTTTGATTCCCAAGATACCTCTCAAAATGTTGTGCATATAGTAAGCTGTGTGCTATTGCTAACAGTTGAATGTATTTGGAATATTTAAATAAAGTTAAATTTTTTTAGACATTCAATACTTACATTAGATAATGGAAGTAGTCCAATATATAAATACAACTAAAATACCATCATCACAAACTTTCAGAAAAACACTAAGTATTTGGTATGGACATGTACTATATCAAATCTTAGACATTATGAAAAATAATGTCTAAAACTGGCCAAAATAGAAAATCATTTAACTTTCTTATGTAAATCTGAAGAAATATTTTCTAAGGGTTTGAAACTAAACTCTCCAATTTACTCCCAAATAGCTGAGAAAATTTCTCAGAGAGCAGGTGAAGTCGTGTTAAGAGAAAGAACAAGTGCTCAAAAGTTTTCCAAGTGGTAAAGCTTGCATTCCATTAATAATGTAGAATGTTTTTTAAAAAATAAAATTATCAATGAAGACTTCACAAGAGATTCTCAAGCAGTAAAAAAATCATATTCTACAGTACATGGAAAAATAAAAGATGTCAAAAGAAGAAACTTGCTAACCTACATGAGCATACCAAAAATTATAATGTACCAAGCAGTGTACCAACTTCATATGTTAAAAATTTCAGTTTTAAACATCTAACAGATGCTGAAATTTCTATTCATGAAAAATAATTAAACTTTTCCATAACACCATCCAATATCCCTTTATTAGATATAATAGCAGCCACTGAGAAAGTCACTCAAAATTGCCCTTAGAAGAAGCAGCAGAATTATGCTGGAGAATAAGAAGACAATTGAGAAGCAACAACAATTGAAGTCAAACATATCCTGAGAAGTAAGCAATTATATCTCTCAAAGTAGATAAATCTAGAATTATTCTCCCTGTGACAAAGGCAATGCAACAGTTGTAATAAATACAACTGATTATGACAAAGAATACAAAAATTCTTCACAACAGTCCAATACAGAAAAGTGGACAAAAATCTGATACCAAGTACAGAAACAACATTACAAGCATTACTCAGAAAGCATTGCACATACTTCAATGTTTCAGGGAAAAGTAAACTAACATCATATTTCAGAAAAATACCTCCTCTTTATGGTCCATAAGGGGCATGTTTCATTAAGACCTATTGTTAGTTTTAGAAATTGATCTTGCCAAAATTTAAGATTTCTTCTCAAAGTACTTAGTCCTTTGGTATACAAAATCCAGTCCTTTGTCAGGGATTCTAGATACTTTGTAAAATTAATCAAGAACATGACAATTGGAAGAACTGATATATTTATAAGCTTTGATGCGAAAGTTTGTTCATGAATGTTCCATATGAAGTAGCATTATCTATTGAAAGAAAAAGACTAAATAGCAATAATAGCATACAAAACTAGAACAACTCTGCCTACTAATAGTATAATAAAATTATTAATATTTGCATAACAACAATCTATTTTCAATATAACACATAATTCTTCCAATGAAACTATAACTCATCATTGTCACCCCTGATTAGCAATATTTACATGGCAGAACTTGAAACCACAGCCATAAAGACAACTCCATGTTGACCCAAAGTTTGGCTTTACTATGTTGATGATATATTTATTGTATGGCCACATAGTGAAGCACAACTACAAACTTTCTGGAACCACATCAACAACATATCCCTTCAATTAAATTTGCAATAGAATCAGAATAAGAACAAAAATTGGCATTCTTAGATATTTTGTGTCAAGATTCCCTCATGGAAAAATAAAAACTACAATTTACAAAAAAAACCTCATAGATGAAAATACTTAGCATATATATCCAATCATATCAAAAACACAAAACATAGAGTTATACTATCCTATGGAAGAGAGCAAAAGAAGTTTGTTTAGAAATCAGCAATTTGAAAAAAGAAAAAAATTTATATAAAACAAATTCTTATGAAAAATGATTATCTATCAGCTGTTATTAAGAAAACCTTAAGTAGACAACAAATAAAACTATCAAAAAAATATTGGTATGATAGTGTATCTTTATATACCAAAAATAACAGACAAATTAAGAAAAATCTGCAATCAGTATAACATTAGAACACCTTTACAGGGCCACACCACACTACAAGGAATTCTAACATCTACAAAGACTAAACTTGAAATGCTGCAAACCCAAAAACTGCATCTATGAAATCCTATGTGAATGTGGGGAGAATGCATATTGGTGTACACAGAGGTGATTGCAAGAACACAAACTGATGATTAGAAGAAAAAAAATTAGATGTGTCTCAGAGAGCAGACCATGTATGTACCAATAAATATATGTTCAATTGGGTAGAGAAGAAAAGGTTCAAAGACAAAAATTTAAAGCTGCTGCTCATATGACAATGGTGGACAACCCAATAAGTCAACCTAGGGTTTCTATACATAATATATAAAAATTACTAATCAACTTTGCTCTTAAGAAAAAGTGGGGAAATCAAGAGATACCTTATAGATAAATGTAAAAAATTTCTACTGATTGTTACCTCTGGCAGGATGGCTCAATTGGTTAGAGTATTACCTTAAAATTCAATATTCAAGAAACTGTCCTGGATTATGCCAGAAACACCTGTAGAACACAGGAGAATAATACATCTCAAAACATGTGCATATATTAATCTGAATTTATTACTAACAGCTGAATATATTTGGAATATTTAAATAAAAGTTAAATTTTTCTAAAGGCATTCAATACTTATATTAGATGAGGGAAATAGTCCAATATATAAATACAATTAAAATACCATCATATCACTAACCTTTAGGAAAATAGGATTTTATATATATATTATAACGATCGAAATGAAAGTGAAGATCGAATCTAACTGCGAAAACAATATCTGCAACTACCAGGGCGCCATCTAGGCATTTGAGCCTAGAAAAATTTATAAAGTAGGCAGATACGCGCTGTTAAGATTCCACTTTATTTAAATATTCCGATCGTTAGCCCAAGTCACTAGCTCAGCGGAGACGCAGAGATAAAAATCTATATCTCAAATATAAATAAATAAAAGCCACTGCCAGAAATTAACACATAAAAATATTTATTTATGCACATATAAAATAACATTTAAATTTTGAGGAATAAGTTTAATATTTTAGATTTTTATATTAACTTTTAATTTTACATTTAACTAAGTTTCAATGAGTTTAATATTTTATTTAGCTAGTCAAGTATGAATAAACTACATAGATCTGCATTTGAAAAGAAAATATTCTTCCCTGATTTAACCTTAGGCCACAAATTTCGCAACCAAACTGGCGCCAATCCATCTGATACATTCATGTATTCAATGTATCATGATACGACAACACAAAATACTATACTATCACGAAAGTACATCTGAACAGTAAGTAGAATTAGAGAAGACATTGACTCTCCACCAACAGGAATGTGACATCTGTTGGCAAGTAGAACAATAAACAAAAAACTCCATAGGAATGGACTGCGGTCTTCTGCCGACTTACAAACCCATCCATAGGCAAACAGAAGGTGTGTGGCGTATATATGCAATCCTGCCCGAAGCGGATCTCATACTACATCTACTAATTACACAAATATATCCAATCCATTGAGCCAATTCAACTACGAAACGAATAACCTAAGATTACCCTCAATATAACTTTACAAAACTATATAGCCATTCACGCCTGACTTAAATTTAACATTTAGATATGTTCGCACAAATGAATTTTATAAAATTTGTTTTAAAATGTTGAGTATAGATCAGCTGCACAGATTCCACGGTCAAAAACATCCCAAATTAAACACAACTGATCAAAATACCAAGTCATCGATAAGCGTCACTTGCATAGGGAATATACAAATGCCATTAGCATTCATTGTAAGATGCTTGCAGTGATATTGTTGACATATATTCTAATCGAATGTGAAAACCACAACATTATCAACCGCTAACGAATCTATGCAACGTCTATACCCAACTTAAATGTAATGCATTTAATAATTTCTACAATAAATATTACTACAAATAAAAATAATAAAATGGAAATGATTTTAGCAAAACTTAACTATATAAATTTAAACAATCAATTATTAATTTGAAAATCAAATAAGAGTTCATTTTAAAATTTAAATTAGCTGAATCTTTAAAAAAAAAAATCAATGACAAAAGTTCTTAATTACTTTTTTTTGGTTGTTAATTTGTAAAGTTCATAGCTCACGGAAGAAGAGTCCAGGTTTCTGCTTTTAATTCCCGCGATGCCTCCATTGGAAGATAATGTTCTGGAGATGGCAATAGCTGGTTCAAGGTATCACAGTTTTTTCATTTTTCCTTTTTAAATAGAGAGGGTGGTATGTGCGTCCTACCACCTCTCAAACACACAACGCTGGAACTGTCGAAAAAACTGTATTTCCCTTTTTATATTATCCACATGGATTCAATTAACAAAATGTCACTAATCCATCACTTTCATTAGGGTCCGAGCCAAGGCTTAGTGCTTCCATTGGTCAAGCTAATTTCTCTTTATTTTCTTATCTATCTTTTATCATATCATTTTAATCATACAAGAGCCCAAGGCTAGCTTGGTTTTCGATAATTCATAAACAATCATTTCCATTTACAGATTACATTAATTAATACCTGTTTTTATTTTTAAATCTTGTACTTTTTTTTTTATAAAAAAAAATACGTTCAAATACTTATTTGTTTTTTAAAAAAAAAATATTTTTAAAGTTTGGCATCTGTGCGAATGTATATACATTTAACAAACATTTTAATTTTAGCGTTTAGTTTTTTACTTTTATTTGCGAACTTTTAAGTTTTTATTTTAAATTAATGTAACGACATATTTATATATCATTACAATATATATATATATAAGTATTTGAACTCAGATTTGAGTTTTCATCATCAGATTTTCAATGATATGGATGGCTGAAAAGTTGGAGGTTGCAGTGGATTGAAGCCTGTCCATTAAGGTATGAAGATTTGCTATCTTAATATAAACTGAGCATTGATTATATATATGTGCGAGAGATGATAGTCTGGACCAACTGATGAGTGCTGGTTTAGCATGAAATACGTATATTGGTGATTATTAATCTTTTCTACATGTGTGTGGTCATGTGTATCAGTTGTATGAGATAGTGTGGATAGTTGTAGGGTGCTTGAAAATCTGAGTTCAAATCCCCTATACTTACAATTAAGCTCCCAGGTTTGTGAAGATTGCCTGGTTTTCAAATATATATATATATATATAACTATTCAATATATATATATATATATATATATATAATACCCATTATAAAAATATTATATGTAATTTTCAAACAATTTAATGCTAAAAACAGTATATTTAAATTCATTAGTAGTGCTTTCAATAACATAGTAACCCTTGTTAACTGTAAATCAATTACAAATTTTGACATTACATAAATTTCCATAAGCTGTGTATGGACATATTTACAACTTATATTTGTAATATAATTTATCAAATCTTATATGAATGTAAAAAATCATATATCAGTGAATCAAGATGTTCTGTGGAAAAAAGATTAAAGGAACATCAATTATTATATAATTGAATTAAAAATACTGTAAATATCCAATTTAATACAGCTTTGGTGTTCTTTGATCATGAAAAGTTTTGCAATTATAAGTTTACATTTGATATTAATGAAACAAAAATGTTAATGGAAGAAAGAAATCATAAAAGAGGAAAATTAAAGAAGCAATTTTAATAGATAAATATAAAAATAATGTCATTAATAGGAAAGTTGCAAATATGGCAATATGCAGCTTATGGAAATTTTTGTAATATCAAAATTCATAATTGATTTACAGTTGATGAGGGTTACTGTGTAATTAAAAACACTACTAATGAATTTAAATATACAGTTTTTCACTATTTAATTATATGAAAATTACATATATGTAGCTGTATTTTATATAAATACATAATACAGCAATAATAATATTACATGATCCTTAAAGTTAGAATTAGTTAATCCATGGGGGAATAATAGTTAGTTGTTCCACATATGTGTTATTATAATAATAAAGGTCATTATTTAAATTATTTCATAGACCAAATGATAATATGAAATTTTTCAAACTTTATTTTAAACAATTTGTAAAAGAAAGAAAAATGTAAAATCAAATGAACAATTTCTTTTGTTCTCTTTCTGTCCAGTAATTATAATTAATTACCAGTATACTTTTGATTTTTGAAAAAAGTATCTAGAGAGAAAATTTTCTCTTCAGTAAATTCTGAAAAAGTTGTTTAACAAATTTAATTTTAACTTTTTAAGAGAGATAAAGTAAACAGAGTTCTATTTTTGATAGTAGTGTAGAAGAAGGGAGGAAAAAATAAGGCTTTAACATTTTGTTAAATTTTTTGTTTTAATTGATTATAATTGTTTTTTCTTTTTTCATTATCTTTCTTCAATAAAACAAACAGTGTTTATGAAATCAGTGTAATTAACAGATTATTTTGTTTTTCTTTTTATCTAGAAAAAAACTTTTTAGAGTAATTTCAAAACTATGATAGTATTTTATTTAATTAAAAAATGAAAGTAAGGACGGAATTTTTTTGTTCGTAATTAAAAAAACAGAGGGAAATAACTGAATAATTATATTTTTGCAAAAATAAACCTAATTAGTCATTGTTTAATTTTGTCATATAGGACACAGAATTGTGATTGGTTGAAGACAGGGTTGTTCCAAAACTAGGAGGGTGGGTTAATCAGAAGACCTAGATATTTTGTAAAAAGCAGTCATTTCTGACCTCACTGTTGAAAGGACAGTCAGTTCTGAGCTAGCTGCTAAAGAAAAAAGAAGCAGACATCTTACCCAATTTATTACAGAGCACAGCAGTAGAAGTTCTAATCAAGATGTTGGAGAGGACCGTATGATTCTCAACCAAATTGTTAAAGAGAGCAGTTATTCTTAGTCCAGCAGTTGAAGAGAAGAATAAGTCCTGAGCCAGCTCCTGAAGAAGTCATTAGAATAAAAATTCTAATCAATATCCTACAGAAGACAGTAGCAGAAATCTTAAAAAAGCTGTTGAAGAGGACAGTAGGAGAGTTTCAATGAATCTGTTAAAGAGAATATCAGGAGAAATTGTATCACAGCTGTTCAAAAGGGCAGTAAGATTCTCAACCAAGCTGTTGAAGAGAGCCATTATTTCTGATCAAAGTATTGAAGAGGACAGTCAGTTCTAAGCCATCTACTGAAGAAGACTGTAGAAAAATTCTCAAGTTACCGAGGAGGGCAGTAATAGAAGTTTCTAATCCAGTTGTTGAAGAGAACAGTCAAGTCTTGTTCCAGCTTCTGAGGAAGACAGAGAAAAAAAGTTTCTGACTCAACTGCTATAGATGCCTGTTTAAAAATGTTTTCTACAATGAAAACCATGGGATAAGTTTAGCCAAAGGTGAAGCATCATTTATCTTCAGGAAACTGCTTCACTATAATAAAATATAAAGAAGAAAATGCTCCAAAGTAATCTGCAACAAAATTTTGTCTTCAACCAAGGCCATGAGACTCTATGTGTTAGCTTGACCTGAAAAAATTATTGGAAAAAGATGGATAAATTCTTGCTGTTTGTTATCCCAAAATATCCTATTGTAAAATAAAGAAAAAGGAAATAATGGTGCACAATTAACCTGAAATTAAAAAGACTTCAAAAAGAACATGTACCTGGAAAATCTGTAAATTACAAATACAAAGGACTCCAAAAGAAAAAAAAACCCATAGTATGAAGGTACTTAATTTTTTATGGGTACATTAAATTTATAAAGGTGTTTTAAAATTAATCAGCAATTGGTGTTAATTAATAATTTTATTAGTAGTTTTTTTAGTGGAACATTTTTTTAAAATTCATGTGATTTTTTTCTTGGTTTTTTTTTCACTTTTTTCTTTCTTCATTTTATATTATTTTCCCCTCCATAAAATTATACACCAAAGGAGTCAGATAATTTAAAATGCTTTTATTTTTAATTGAAAATCTATTTTCTAACTTTTGTTATTTAAAAAAATAACTTAATGCAAGCAAAAGTGAATTAATTTAATAAATTAAAATCAACTGGTTAATTAAATTTGTTATGCCATTATATCTTTTGATAAGAATGTACAAATCAGAAGTATCATATTATCATATTATTTAAAATTTTATTATTATTAATCAGTTAGTTTATTAGATGATTGTTTTAAAAATATTATAGTGTTAATGTCTTTATTCCTTTAGTTATTTGTTACATGAATTAGCAGTGTGACTTGATTTCAATACAGCTTACTGTTTTAGGAATTTTTAAATTATTTTAGCAAAGAGATTTAATTATAAATAGAGTAAAACTATAAATTATTTGAAGTTATTTAAAATAAGATGCTATATTTATTTATTTTTTGCTCAGTAACAGTTCATAGATTCTTGCATCCTGAGCTAGATTAAAGCACAATGGTTAGTTATATGGATGTAGGGATTTATATTGGTGTTTGGATAGCCAAATGAAAACTCTGATGGTGCAAACATTTCAGCTTTAAAGTCCATTTACTTCATTTTGTTTTTCTTATTGGAAATTTAGTTTATAGTTGGACAGTACACACATAGTACTATATGGCCAGAGAATTGATGATGATCAGTTTGTATCAGTATTCCAACATTATTTTTATTATTATGAGTGATGGATAAGCACTTAAGTATGCACATTCAAATTATTGTTTATATAATCTGCCCTAAGTTGAGAGTGTCTAGATAAGTAGCATGTTTATAATGTATCTCTCTTAAATTTATTCATGAGGTTGACTGTTGATTTCTTGAGTGATGATTTGACTGATGATTTTTTGTGTAATACTGGGGTAATGTAGGCTATAACTTATGATTAGTATGACTACTTATATATTTTAGTCCATACTGATCTCATGTTCATGGGGAGAATGATGATTGCCCATATCCCCATATTCACCCCATATTTCTATACCATTACAATATATTTCCAAATAAATGATTATTGTTCATAATTGTTTGTCATGAAATTCCATGTATATAGTTTAAAACTATTTGGTTAGAGTCAATAAAAGTTTGAAAACACTATATAAAAATTTAGTTACTATTGATTTATAAGATGTGACGTAAAGATTAAGAATAACTGATGAGAAGATGACGTCTTTAAAACCATGATACTGTATATCGGAATTGTTTTTTTTACCTGTCGAGTGGAATAAAAAAATCTATGATATTATTCTGCATTTCATTTCATAAGTGATAATTTATTTTATCTTACATTTATTAAGATGTAAGCTGTATTTTTCATAATATACATATATATAATATTGCTAAAATAATAAGATATAATTGCAAGTTAAAAAATATTTTGAAATTAAATATTACAATAAAATATTTATTATTATATGAATAAATAAATAAATAAAACATTAGAAGAGGAAAAAATAGTTGATAAACATTATTTTGAATCAAATTAAAAAAAAATCTTGATTTTATTTTATAATTAATAAAAGTTGTAAAATAAAATACTTCCCAAATATAAAAAAAAACAACACTTTTATAAACTCGTGTGTGTGTATATATAAATGTCAAATAAACAGACGAATAGATCAACATTTGTCTGAATTTGTGCTTCACATACTTCTTTGTTAAGTAATCTAAAATCATTTTTTTAACCTTTTTTTTTTTACGTCTTGTTTTTTAAAGTTAAAATGGGCATATACATTTATGAGTGTCTATCGAGAAGCATTATATATATATAAATTTTCTCATTGAATTGAATATGTTAACATAATCAACTTAATAGACAACTATATATTTTAATCATATATTTTCATAAATCACGTGACACATAGAATTGACGTAACATCTTGACAAGTTCAATTTTAAACGAAAGTCGATTAGATGTAAATAAATATATAATTAAAATATATAGTTGTCTATTAAATTGATTATGTTTACATATTCAATTCAGTGAGAAAGTATATTATAAGAAAGACAACTTAATGTTTTAGAAAGAAATAACCATCGAGTGAAGTACACACAACATATATATATATTATAATAGGATGCAAATGAGATGTATAAACAGCTGATATTGTACCTATATATACCATCATATCAGTGTATACATAGAAGGGTCAGTTAATGAAAATCAATTTTACATATTAGCAAGTAATCTCTGTTATAAATGCCTCATTTAATGTTCTAAATGCACTACCTTCACCATGAGATTAAATCCTTTTATCTTAACTTTTCAAATTTACAACCCTTGACTTTCAATACAAAACTTTAGAATATGATATTTTAGAGTTTAATAATTAGTTAATCATGCAAATATCAAATGTATAGATAATATAGAACGTGTAATACAGAATAAAGAAGCGAGAACTCAACATTAAATTAGTGATATTTAATAAAGCAATAAAATATGAATACACCCAGGTCTTGTTTTATGCAGATTTTTTTAATGCGATTTTAAAGTTATGTGATTTATGTTTCTTTTTAATATCTTTGTATGCTGTTTTCTTTTATGCGATAAAAATTATTAGATCAGAAGATGAGCTCGATAATGCGCTATTACTTTAAATATTATAAATTTCACGCACTCATGTCATATTTAAAGTAATAGCGCATTATCGGAGTTCAACTTTCATCTAATAATTTCAATATTTTCAGCACTTTATAATAGTAGATGTAATAGATTTTATGCAATAAAGAAGTTCATAATTCATTTAAAATCAGAATTTTCCCATTATAAAATGTAAATCTGTTCAAATGTTATAGATGGAAAATACTACGTATGTTGTTGTTTTTGCATTTTAAATCACATTCTATTTTTGCTTTTTATAAAAAGAGTACATAATCAATTAATTATTTAGTGCCTGCAAGTTTATTTTTAAAAGGTGAGTAACGGCAGTGGGTACAATTAAATTTGACAATTAAAATCTGATTTTTAATTGTAATTAACAATTTTAAAATTACATAACATGATCTGAAATTAAGGTGATATGAAATGATGAAATTTGATTTTTAAACAGAATTGAAAATTAAAAAATTAAAGACAAAAATAAGAATTTAATTTTTGATTGTTAGTTTTAATTAAATTTTGCCCAACAGTGGTGAGTTGGTGTCTTTTTATTATCGTAAGTCTAAGTTTTTATTTTTATTTTAAACTTTTAGTTTACTCTAACAGAGAGAAAAAAAATACCCAAGAAAATGAATTTCTTTGGAAACAAAAATTTCAATTTTAGATTGCTTAGTGAAATGGGAAGGATCAACAGCAATTGGAAAACGTTTTAGTTGTATTTCCTCTTGACTTTGTTTAAGTAGAAGCTACAGTACCTCACATCACATCATGATGAATCTGATGTCTCAAATAGTGATAATGATTAAAATACTGTACATGTATGAACAAAATGTAAATTATGCATAAAAATATATTGTTTTGAATAAAATTAAATACTGTAGTTAATAAAAAAAGTAAAAAAAGTTTGTCTTGTATCAATTTTTTTTCAAATTTGAAATTTTTTATTAGTCAAATTTTATTTTTATGTGAATTTTAAAGTAATTTTACATTGTTGCTTTGCTTTTATGCAATTTTTGGAAAATTACAGTATGTATCCCCCAGTTTTCAAGGTAAGTTAAGTCTATTTTTGTGTGATTTCTTTTGTGTGCATTTTCTGAGGAACATATCTACCACATAAAATGAGACCCAGGTGTAATTCACTATATGGCAACAATATTAAAATATGAATACATAAAAAGTTAAACATATATCATGCATTCAGAATCAAATAACATCTATCCCATATACCATTCATTATACTAGTTAAGAAAATAATTTAACAATTTAACTTTCATTGAATTTTAAAAAAATATTCTTATATGACATATCAATTGAGACACTAAGAAATGAAATTATGTAAATATAACATTTGTTTCTAGACAACAAAAATTATTGATATAAAATTAAAAAAGTGTAGATTAATAATTAAATTAAATACTAAAATTAATAATATTAACTGAAAATAAATTAAATTAAATTATTATTCAGATTTTAGACTTTTACAGAAAAAATAATCAAAAAACATATTTATAGTTTATCAGAATCCAACCTTAGTTTTTCCTATTTTCAATATCTATGTATATATCACTATAAATCTCTGGATGAAGATTTTGTCATTAAAAATTACTAATATTCCTTTTCTCTTTTTTACATTGTAGTTATAGTTTAGATATATAAGTAACTTTCTATTTAATTTACAATTATAATATTCATATGTAATTTTAATCAGAAGGGAATTACACCCTATACACATGTGCTGTAATGCTATTTAATGCCTTAAAGATGTTTTATTGAATATTAAGGAAACTCACAAACTAAAGCACAAGATAGAAACTATAAAAAGATAAGAGTGGCCATCTTATCTTTATACCTAAATTCACTTATATAGGTCAATCTAAAGCATCTTGGAATGATAGCATTAAGTTCTTCCTAAACTATTTGCTTATTTACACCCATTAGTTATTTTATCTATTAGCAATCACAAAATCTTCCAATCTATTACCTGTTAATATTGTGAAATATTAGAATCTATGTAACTCTATTTAATTTACTAGTACAGTATTTGTGGGTAATGGACTTTTAGCTTCTTAGATTTTTAGATTTTATTAGGATATGTTTTTAAATAGGTTTTTAAATTTTAATACTTGACAGCAATGACTTAAATTTTTTTTAATAGTCAGGTTGGCTTACAAAATATCAAATAATTCTATAGATCTAAAGTGATCTTCATCAAATATCTTTAATTAATTGCAGCTTCACGTGATTAGACAATAAACCAAGTTTCAAAAAAAAATTAGCATACTATAAAAGGGGAATATAAGCTCTGTAAATGAACAACATTATCATTAAGAAGAATGCATAATTTTACTTCCATATTTTTTTCAAGAGTTTTGACTATTACTCAATAATTGCTTTTTTTGTCAGTCTTTAGTTTGATTACTAAGTTTAGGTCTTTTTTCCTTCTGATAAAAGTCTTTGTGATATTTAATAGCATCAGGAATAGTAATGACTGGATTAAAATATTTTTCAAATACCCATCACTTTGCTTGTATCATATCTGGTTTTGGCACCATATATATATAGCCTCATGCATTCTGCTTTTTAACCATCTTCCATGGTGACATTTGAATTTCTTCCCTGGTGACCTTTTTGTAATTATTCAACATTTGATTTTAGCATTAAACTATTATTCAGTATTAGAATTCAATAAATTAGATTTGATTTGTTACAAATGTACATTTATAAATGAAAAACTTTCTAAAAAATCATATCTGAATTTTGAAAATGTTGAAAAGTAAAAAATAAACAAAAGATGTTTTCATCACTGCATAATTAAGAGGTAACAGCCAAGCAAAATCAACAAAATCTTGTTTGAATGAAATTTATTTTTATAATGTGAATGAATAAATATTAATTTGTGATAAATCTATAAACTTTTGCTTTAAATATGGTTGTTTTATAATTTTTAGAATAGCCTCCAGAGATCCTAACACAACATCAGTCATGACATTTAGTGATCAATTTCACAAGCTATGATGATCATAATGATTATCATTTTCTTTTTTAGAATTTACCTTTTATTTCTAAAAATAAAACATGTATGTATAAAAGTGTATTTTTGATTTTTAGAAATAATTACCCAAATTATTGTATATAAGTAATCATAAATCTTTAAAAAACCATAATAAAATCAGTTTTAGTTATTCCAAAAATCTTCTTGAAGTAATCTTATGTAAATGAGGCATTTATTTATATAGCACTATGTTTATAAATTGTAATAAACTAAAGATTAGCCTTTCAAGCTAACATACATGTGATTTTTATGAATGTTAATAATAATAAATGAATACTTTCATTTCCAACACAAGATAAAGTCTTTGCAAATAAATAAATGAATCCACAGTAATTTAAAGTGATTGATTTATCCTCATGCTTTCATATCCAATACTTAAGATTTGCCCATATATAAGCATTTGGGTTGAGTGAATAAGTGGATTCATTTATTCATTCACAAAGACTTTATCTTGTATTGGAAATGAAAGTATTCATTTATTATTATTATTAACATTCATAAAAAGCACATGCTTGAAAGGCTAATCTTTAGTTTATTGAAGTAATCTTGAAAATGGCCTTGCAATTGATTATAAAAAAAATAAATTCATCAAACACATGAAGGCAGAATCAAAATACATTGACCCTTGTTGCCTATTTAATACTGATCTCTTCAGAATGTTTTTTAAAATCAATAACAACATACATTAATTCACAATTTTGCCCATGTTAATTAGTCTTATTAATTTGAACTATTTAAGTGGGTTTTTTCCTTTAATTTTATTTCAAATTAGTTGTATATAACAATTTATTAACTACATTGTGTTTCTTTTTATGTGTACCTATTCAAGATTAAATAATAATAGTAAAACAATAGTTTGGCAGATATTATTTGTGTACATCCTACAGCAAAAAACTTTTGTTAAAAATAATTTTAACTATTATTTTTTAATAATTGAGCAATCAATTTGATTTAATTAATTTATTTGAAATTACAATTATTGTTCATCAAAAAGATGCAAGAATACAAATCAATAAAAGCAAACCATTTTTTGGGCTTTTAGAAATCTCTTGTCATTTTTATTTCTGAAAATCTTTAGTCTTGTCTTTAACATTTATAAATTATTTTTAAAAATAGTTTTTTTTTCATGTGTCAAAGCATCAGCTGGGAAGCTGACCCTTGAACCCAGGACAACTGCTGGTAAGGCAGCTGTGCTGACCACTCAACCACCAATTCTTGACTAAAAATAGTTTATTTTCCCTTTATGAAGGTAAATTGAAAGATAAATGAATGAAAAACTAAATAACAGATTTTTTTTTAAATATCACTGAGACACAAATTTTTCTTAAGCAGTATGTCTGGCGATATTAATTAATTCATGTGTGGGTTTATAAAAGTTAAAACTCTTTCAAATCCAATGACTCAATTTTTCATTAATAAAGAAGTTTTTCTATTTTCTAATGAACAGTGTTACTCATATCCTCTGGCAGATTCAAAAATAAGGATTTTCATTAGTCATTATCTCTATAATTGTATGGAGATGAGAAAAAAATAGTAAGCAAATCTAATTCTTAGCTATTAAAAATGAAAAAAAGTTTTAGTTAAGAAACATTAAGGTGGAATGCCACATTAAATTATCACATGAAAAATAAGTAACTATAGCTTAGATATTAGTTAGAAATTCTAAGCTGAATAGAACTCAGTCATAAATGTTAAGATAAAAAAAAATAAAATTTGTAGTGTAGATAGCATTAATAAATTAAGACTTTTTATAAACAGTATTGACTAGGTTCAAAATAACCAATATTCTCAATGTTCATCCTCTTGCACTAAATACAGTAAAGAGGACATTATTGCACTATGTTATCAGGCCTTATCAATACATACAAATGTTCTATCAGATTAAGCTATTCTCAGCATCGTTTTTTTTGCCCAGGCTTTTAAATAAAGAAAGTTTATTTTTATGAAGTAGAAATGTGTGATTGGTTGTTGGTGAAATCATATGATATTCAAGAAGTGAAAGTGATAGAGTTGAGTTGTAACCATGACTTTTTAGTTTTTGAGTCAGTCATTCTACCACTACATAAACCACACAAGGGATTTTCTTGACTTCCATTTGGTTTAACATTTGAAATAAGATAAAATATACATAATACAATGTAAAAAATGTTCTAAATACACATGATATTCAAGCCCCCAAGTAGTAGATTATGTGAAGCAGTTTTAGTTAAATGATTATATCTGGACTAGTGATAATCTATAGTTTAATAAATGATTAGTAATGATCATTAATGTATTTATAATGAAGTGATTATGTCAAAGATGTACGTTTGACGATTATAAATCAAAATGTAACAATTTACTATTGATAAATACTGATCATATGATAAAGATATATGTGAGAGATTGTGACCTGGTATGCCCAATGAGTGATGGTGCAGCACAAAATTCATCTTGGATGTCACGTTTCAAGAAGGTATGATCGGTGGAGGTTAATAAAGTACATCTGCCAAATTATTAAATTGAGATTTTTTTTTCTGAGAATCAATTCATCAGTTGATTTTCGAGTTGTACTCTTTCATTGTGAAAAAACCTCAGTGGGCAAATAATATAATAATAATAATCATTAATTAGTATTACTATTATAATTCTCAATGTGTCAAAAAAAATGTTTTATGTCTTTTCATTTTTAAAGGTTGTCGTCTTTTAGTCCAGATATAAAACGATAATTTTTAATATCTCTAGAACCTGTGATTATAACTAATTGATTTTTAGCATAAATCTTTGAATCACGCTGTAGTTATCAAAAGCTTAGAATAGGAGTTTGATGTTTCTAAAAAAAAATCTTAACAATAAAATATCTTTTAGGTGAGGTTCAGGAAATTAAACACACCCTCATCTCACGAAAAAATATATATTTTAATTGATATTTTTAAAATCAATTAATTATTGTAATGTAAGAGTGAATTTTTTTTTTTTATAAAGCCACCTATTTATACTTTCTTTATTACAAGTTTTATGATCACATATACATACGCATGCAGGCGTGCACTAAAATATTTCCTGATTTAAAATATATATATATATATATTTGGCTAATTCTCTGCAATATAATTTTTTTTAATGATCTATAATTTTATTATATATATATATATATATATTGCAGGTGAAAATAAATTCAGTAACTAATATAAAAACAAAAAGAATAATTCATAATGAACACAATTTAAATCTGTAAGTAATAAAGATAATCATAAATGGAACTACAACTAAGTAGGATCGAATATACATATATGTTTTAATCTTTAACACTTTTCACTTATCTAAGTTATCTTACACATCCAATTTATTAGTATGTTATGAAGTGATGTGACGCACTGTGACTTCTCCTTATACGAAGTTAGGAATCTCTCAGCAACTATGTCCAGAGAAATCTGTTAGCCACTTTGACTTCCCTTTCCATTCCCTACCCCAAGTTTTCCCATATTCTTCTGTAACCTTCTCCATCTCATTTTCACAACATAATCTTTGTTAACTCCATGGCCTTTATATTTAAAACCCTCTTATCTTTTCCCAAACCCAGCATAAAAACCAATAAGCCACTTTCTGTATAATCACTTTATTCATATCTATTCTTCCACAACATTCAATTAACAGATGCCTAATATTTTCTATGCCTTCCTCACACAACTTGCAGACTAATCCATCCATATTTTTACATTTATGTGTATATTCCTTTGTTGCTAAAGATTCCATTTGAGTCTTAAACAGTAAACTATTTTTCTTGCTATTATCATAAATTAACTCACACACAATATTCTGTTTACTTTTATAAATATTTAAATTCTTTTTACTCTCCATACTAACTCTCCATCTCTCTAACTTCTTATTCTTTATTAATGCATCTATTTTTCTATCCCATTCTTTAAAACTATAAGACTCAACAATTCTCCTAACACAATCATCCCACCTTTTGTATAAGTACACTGACATAAATTCTTTATCTAAATCTTCTGAATATCACATTATCTTTTGTATCCATCTTGTTGCCTGTCCTTTATTCATAACCCAATTAAATACTATTTTGCTAATCTTTTATTATCCATAAACTGCAATCTACTGAACATTTTCATTTTACTTTTTGCATCTCTCATATAAAAACTTGATCATCCCATATCTCCTTGAATTGCCTTCTTTTCTGTCCACACTTCTGCATCTAATGCATGTCTTCCTACTTCTCTTTGTATTTTTTCTAAGTAATCTAATAGGTATAAAATTAGAGCAACAACATCTTTAGTAACCTTAAATCCTCTTGCTCAGACTTAGCTCTGATTCTTGTCTTTATCAATGAAGATTTGGGATTCAGTGCAGTTATGTATCTGGAAAACATCTTGAAGTCCTGTCTATTATCAAGATAAAAGCCTAATGATAAAAATCCTAAGGTTTGAACCTGACCCAATCTATTCATATAGTTGTATATATGTGACTCATGATCAGCAATTGTATTTTAGAATAAACTCAGTTCATATGAACTATCATCTGGAAATTTCTGATTCAAATTTATTGTAGATGACATTAAAACAGAAAGTTAATCTAATTTATAATATTTAAGTTAAAAAATTATAATTTTGGGTTAATCCATACATTTTTCCAGGGGAAAAAGATGTCTACAAATAAAAATGAAATGGCTAAAATATATACTTGCTATGTTAGTTTTTTTAGCTATAGGTTTTTAGAGTAATACTAAAAAATGAGTTAAAGATAACTGTCAGATGCATAACTATTCAATTTTTAATCCAAAATACCATTAAATAAAGGCTAAATTCAGAAACTGATCTGGGAACAATGATTTAAATGCATTCCATCTGATAATCAGTGATTGCTCAAACATACTAAAGATGGCACTTAAGCCCAGTGCTACATGTTTGTATTACATTGTGTAACTTAAAATCAAATGTTATATAAAGCATTACATTAATTTTCTAATCTATAGTTTTAAAATAATTAGATAATTCTGATATTTCTTCATTTTATAACCACTCTAATATAACTAATTCACTATACGTTTTAGACCAGTGAGTGCCTAAAGATTGTAAGAACTTAACTTGTCACTTGAATTATTAAGAATTTTATTTTTTTAATTTAATATTATGAAAACATACTAAATGTAAATACAAATAGCTAATCCAACCTTCTATTCATTTGATACTATTCAGTTTAATATTAGTCAATACTTACAAAAATTAATCACAGTAACTCATATTGAATCACACTTTTCTTAATTTTCCTGTGTAAGAATAAGTAACTATTTTTATGCAGATTTAAATATAGACTTTAAATGTCATAGAATGTTTTGTTGTCATGCTTTCATAGAAATGATTATTGAGAGAGGGAGAAAGAAGGAAAGAAAGGGTGAAAGAGGGAAAGAGGAGAGAAGAAGAGGGATAGAGAAAAAGGGAGAGGTTTTGCATCACTTAAATTAGGAATTTATTGCACATGAATACTAATAATAATAAGTGAAAAAATTTATCAATTAAAATTTTTGTTTTAATACTTTAGTATGAATTGTAGAGAAGTATTGAAAAAACATAAATACTGCATTAGTATAATCTAGACATGGGATTAACAAATAAGCTTCCCAAGTTGATGTGAATAAGAAATTTTAAATTTTTACTGCTGATTAAAATCAGTATGTTAATTAATCAATAAAAACAATCAAGAATGCTTAGTCATCTATAAAATTATTTTGATAAATTAGTAAGAAATAAACTGTTTTTAACCAATTTTTTTAGATTCTGCAATTAAAAAGATCTTGTATTAAACTTTCAATAGTAATGGTCTATTATACCATTATCAATTTTCAAATGTCTTAATTTTATATTATTTTTTAAAAAATTGAACAGATGTCTATCTCAGTACATTCATAAGCATGTGAGCATTTTTCAAAAATAAAACTAGTTTAAATTTAGTTCACATACTATAAATGTTATGCCTCTCTTTTTTGATTTAACCGTATCTTATATCACTTGTAGTCCAAAAGGCTGTCAATTTTCTTTCATATTTTTCAAATAACTACTTTTTTTTACTTTTTTAAAATGAATATTAATATTTACTAAGGCTGTAATCTCAAGAATATGCATGTAAAAATGCGATAGTAGGGATGTCTACAGGTCTTAACCAACAAGCTTACATTTTGGAAGAAAAAAGGGGAACCCTTCTTTACTTCAACTTACTTTTTTGTGCATACTCTTGAGGTTACAGCCTTAGTAAATATTCAATGTGCGTTTAAATAAATTTATAATTAAAATGAATATTATAAAACTTATTGTAACTAATGGCAATAATAATAAAAATCAAATTAATTTCATTATAACAATGGATTATTAAAAAAAAAATTAAATTCAGTTGAACAAAAGTCATAGCTATGTTTTTAATTTTTTTAATATAAATATTATATCTAAAACTCCAAGTATATAAATTATACTTGTATTCAATCAAATATTATAAATACTTTAATATATAATTTTAAAAAAAAATTAAATTTAAAACAATATTTATATAAAACAAATGCCCTTCTTAGGAATAATATGACATACCATTTGTAGCATTTACATGAGTAAACCACATAAACATTGAGGATCAAACTGTACCAATAAAAAACATTATAAATACATATTTCTACTTAGTATCTAGTAGCAAATAAAACTGGATTATAATCTAGATACATTTAGAACATTTCATAATAATAAAACTGACATATTCATTTCACAATAATGATAATATAGTTTAATAGTGTTTTTGCATATAAAATGGAAGTAAATTTTAATTAGCATATTGGATTATCTATTACTTCTTAATTTACAAACATCACTACAATTTTATTATATATAAAGGGTTAAATTGTAATTAAAATAATGTTTAAACATTTAATACTGTCATTGTACTTGAAATATCAGTCATGGTAATATGGCAGTCAATAAGTAATTTTAACTTAATTGCTTTAATATACTAAAATAAAAAAGTTTATAAATATTAAAGAACTATCCTCTATATTACCAATGCAATGCTGGAATTTGAGAACAAAATAACCGTACTGTAATGTAATTTTAACAATTAATCTTCCTAATTGTATAACTCTTTGCAGTATCCATAAATAAGGTTTTTAAAAAACTTTTAAAATAACTCAGTACAAGACAAAATACCTCACCAATAGCTTATTATAGGAGTGATGGGAAAGTCAGTATTCATCTAGGTTTGACAATTGCTAGATAATGAGTGATTGAGAAGTTTTACAAGATTGTTTACTTGTAGGTAAGAACGACTAGATACTCATTGATTGACCAATATTTTTCTAAGATAAAATATCCATAAATGCTGTAAAGATTTTACAATGGCTCCCTATAAAAACAGTGATGGTAGAGACATTATTTAACAGACCTTCTAATTCAGGTTGAGAGTTTGAGCATTTTCTGCATTCATTTTATTCTACAGGTAAACACAGTTACATACCATTTTATCAAACAATATTATTTCTTACCCTAAACTGGTGTATTACTTCATAGCTATGAATAGCTGGACATCCATTTTTGGATCAACATTTGAAGGTTAGCTCGATTGCTGTTTAGTTGATCATTAGATTGGTATTTTATGTTAGAACCAAGAATAAATAGATATTTATTTACTAATATTTTTAAATAATTAGCTGACTTGGCTATGAGCTGCCTACTTAAAAAAATTAAGCATTTAAAAAAAAATCAAGTTTATTCTGCCATATTTAAATTCAAGTCACGGACATAGCTGGCGAGTGTGCTATCATTTTTCGATAAAATTCTCAATATTTTTTCTTTTTATAGATCTTTCAACAATTTGAGTTCAGACTTTGAAGCTTCCTTTAGCTATCCACCCTATCTTATACAACCCATACACATGACCTCCCGCACAAATGAAAAAGATAAATGATCTCCAATATACGTATTTTGTGCTGAAGCAGAACTCATCAGTTGGTCTAGATCATCATCTTCCACACTCATATAATCAGTGTTTTGTTTATATTAAGATAGAAAAACTGCAAACTTTAATGGACAGGCTTCAATCTACTCCATTCTCCAACTTTTCAGCCATCTATATCATTAAAAGTCTGATGATGAAACACTCAAATCCCTCATTAAGGTCAATATTATTGTCATGCTCATATAAAACAAGCACTGGCAGTATATATGTAGGGAGATGGTGACCTGGACCAACTTATGAGTGCTGGTTCAGCACAAAATATGTATATTGGAGATCATTTATTTTTTTCACATGTGTGTGATCATATGTAACGGTTGTATGAGATAGAATAAACAGCTGAAGGGATCTTGAAAGTTTTTCTTTAAATACCCCATATTACATCTAAACTCCAAGTATATTACTATACTTGTATTTAAATATTTCTATTAGTTTTATAAAAATCTTTCAGAATTGTTGCAAATGTTTGAAAACTGTTTTAAATATATAATCTCAGTTTTTAATATGATTTTATGATTTACATGATTTTTATTTTAAATATCAGTGATAAAAAAAAAAAGAATTTGCATTAAAATAAAGTTTTGCATCTTCTAGTTTTTAAATGGCAGCTGATTCACATCCTCTTTAAATAAATTTCACAGCTTTATATTTTTATTTTGCAATAAATTAAAAAAAAAAACCCATATACTACAGTATATACAAAATAAGTCTATATTTTAATAGTTAAAATCTTTAGAATTACACAAACACTTCTCGGATGCTGATTTTGCTATTATGGTAGGTTACCACAAAGTATGTTATCATGATATTCCTAAAAATAATAAAATAGAGATGACAATAAAAATAATCTTATACTGATGAAAGTAATATCCGATTTTAAGATCAATCTCATAAATCTGATAATTGTTCTAAGTATAAGCAAATCTATAAAATAGGGGAGTGATGCAAAAGACACCTGTATCAAGTAGTATTATTACCATTACTTTGTCTTTATAAATTTGGGCTGATAATAAGCTTTTTTAAAATTATATATTGAAGTTTACTTTTCTGAAATATAATTTATACTAAATTGTCTTTTAAACACATAAATTTTTACATTTATCTTTTTTAGATGTCTATTCATGTGTTCAAAAATGTGAGTAGTTAAGATATCACATATGAAAATCAAAAAAAGAAATTACATTAATGATATCTCATGATTATACTTATTTAAAATATATTTATCTTTTGTTAAGTTTACAGTTTATATTTGGAGTAAAAATCATATAAGAATCTCTAACCTAATAAACGTTTAGTAATAATTATTAACGCATTTATCTAAAAAGGATTTTATGAAATAGTGAGTACTGTACAAAAAATATGGCATATGTAGTTTATGTTGCATTAATTTCTTATTTCTGCTATCTGAAATCTCAATATTTAATACACATTATAAAAAGAATAATGTGCAAATAACACAAAAAAGTTAAAATCGTAGTATAACTCCATCAAGGTTATCAAATTCAAATAATTCCATTAAAGTTATCAAATTCCAATATCCCTTTACAGAAACAGCTCTGGAGAAGAAAGTATTCACTAGGTTTGCAATTTTTAGTTAGCAAAGATTTAAATAACTTTCCACACTTGCTTTATTTTTTAATTAAAAACATTTAGATGTTTTCATATTACACAATATTGAATGAATATCTATTTGCTTATGGACCAACTATCGGGGGAAAAATCCAAGCCTGTTAAAAAAAAATTAACTCTTACTCACCTTAGATTCAAATTCAAGTAAAACAGATGAGATACTTTTGCATCATGAGGCTCTTAATATTGTACCGGACACACCGCCCAACAAGAATCTAAACTCAAAGTTGGATTCAAACCCAGTCTAACCAAAGATTTTACTCCAGACCAAACTGAATTCAAACCCAACTCACGAGCTCAGATCAAATCAATGGATGACTTATGTCGATGGTACATGCTATACACCAAGAAACTAGCTCAATGGATGACGATGATCTAAGCCCCTGATCTGACTCTACGAATGTATAATAAAATAACTAAGGATATTTATAAGTCAATTCATATATGTATGTTCGGGTTGCCAATACAGACAGCGAGCATTAGTATTAAAATAATTATTGAATAATAACGAAAGTTAAAAACCAAATGTGTTAATAAAATATTTAATAATAATAAATATTTTGTTCAACTTTTATGATTATAATTTACAATAAGAATGGCAGTTGTTATTATATGCCAATAACTATTATGCAATATTATAGGAGGATTATACGTGTCTATGCCCCGACAAGTAAATAAAGGTAGATAAAGGTATTTGGCTCTGACTGAAATTATTATTCTAATTTTTAAAAGAATGTGATATTCATTTTCACATTCGTAAACCAATTCACAAAGAGCAAGATATGTATTTAGGGCATAACTTTAATATTTAATAGAAAACTTACTTAATTATAAATGAATATGAATTTTTTCGACTTTAATAAAATCAATTCATCATGATTTACAAGCATGAGGGCGGGCTTTACTGGAACTGAGAAGTATATGATACTGACGTCTTATGAGCTATAAAAATGAATATGAAAGATAATGGCTTATTGGTGATTTAAGTAGGAGGGTGGCTTGTGTTTTACAAGTCTTTCTGCCCTATCAAGGAGATGTGGAACACAGGGAAAGTGAGGCTGGGTTATAGCCATGAACCTTTGGTGTTCCAAGATACTAATGAGCAAGTGAGGAAGTGGTTTCTTCCTCGGTAATTAAAGTAACAATAGTATCACTGATGACAAGCTTATGAAGCATGAGAAGGCTCATGTCAGCAACGTTTGGAAAATGATGACTTGATAGTCATTGTGTTGATGTAATAAAACCCATTTTTATATAAAGAATGCTCTACATAATGATCTAATCATGTTGAATTAAAGTCAAACGAACTTTAACTAAAAAGTACTTAACGCAATTATAAAATTATATGAATTATACTCTAAATATCATGCCCTCCCTGAATATTAATAGAAAGTATAAAATTTGAATTAGAATATATTCATTTACTTTTCTTTATCAAACTTTAATAAACCATTTTAACATTATTAATGTGAATAAATAAATATTAGGAACTCAATAAAGTAGCCGGGAGCATAGGTTAGAAAATGGCCAATAGTCATTATCAGCCATTAGTAAAAATAGCAACATTTATTAAATCCTTCAACTCGATAATTAATAGAACTGTATTAAATTAGTTCTAGTGGGAAAGAATTACTATAAAACTTACTATTATATTATTTTCATGAGGCAAGTTTAACGAAAGAGATTATTATCAAGTTGAAGCTATTATTGGCATATAATCAAAAATAAATGACATTAATAATTACTCAATAAATATATATAATATAGTTAGTGAAACGAACCGCTATCATAAGAAAGGGAAGTTAACAAATATTAAATTTAAAGACTAGAGATAGAGAGAGAGAATTACTTCATAATTTAAGGTAGCATAAATAAAAAGAAAATTTTACAGTAGATAGCTTAAAAGGTGTTTTAACTTAAAGTTCAGAACTGGCCAGAAAGTTGCAGTTCAAAAGGAAAGATATTACCATTTCTTCATGGTTGGTTCCTTAGTTCACATGGCAGAGTCCGATTGGGTTGAAACGTAGGTGCGCATTTTGAACTTTTGTGAATGGCATTTGAATTGATTCTTTCAGGTTTTGGTAGCATGATTGGTGTGGAAAAAGTTTAGTTTAGCAGCTATATTGAAGATCTTCTGGGGACTTCAGGCTCAGTGATCAGATTCCTGAAGTTAGCCCATCACCATGATGGAGACACTATAGAAATTCATAATTTAAGATGCATGTAGCTTCTAGTAGTACTTCTTTCAAAACAAATATGGCTTCTCTCTCTCCAAACTTTTACAGGCTATTTATACCTGTTCTCTGGTTTCCTACCTATACCAACTCTCAATGCCTTCAGGTTAAAGCTTCTTACCTTATCAAAGTTACAAATTTTTATTAATTGATTTTAGATACATTCCCTCAATAAGGCTTTCAAATTCATTAACTTTGAAAATCTGAAAAACGATTTTAATTAGGAACTGTCCTTTTATCTATCTTTTTGCTAATTAATAAAACTTTCCCCATTGTCTTTGGAAAAGGACGATCTGAAAGCTTATTGAAAGAATGTAGCTTTTAATCAGAGAAATTTGAACAAACTGGTATAAGTAAAATAAAACATTCCGATGCAATGAAACTTTATAACGAATATATATATTTAATTATTTATAAATACATACACACAATTTATTCAGTTATAATATATATAAATTCATGAATAATTTTATCATGAATTTATTAATGATATCGATTAGTTTAAATATTAAAATAGTTGGTTTTGACACACATTTATATAATACTGTTTTTTAATGAAACTAGCATGTATTGAATGTATAAAGCCCCATTGCATTCGGAAATTCACGGTTAGTACTAAGGCTTGAAGTGGGCTGCATTCGGAAATTCACGGTTAGTACTAAGGTTTGAAGTGGGCTGCAGGTGAGATATCATGAAGCTAGGATCAAACTTAGATCTGGCTGCTTCAATATATATATTATAACGATCGAAATGAAAGTGAAGATCGAATCTAACTGCAAACTATGATATCTGCTCTACAGGGCGCCATCTAGGCATTTAAACCTAGAAAAATTTATAGAGTAGGCAGATACGTGCTGTTAAGATTCCACTTTATTTAAATATTCAGATCGTTAGCCCAAGTCACTAGCTCAGTGGAAGCACAGAGATAAAAATCTATATCTTAATTTATATCTTAAATATAAATAAATAAAAGCCACTGCCAGAAATTAACACATAAAAATATTTATTTACGCACATATAAAATCATTCTAATTTGAGGAATAAGTTTAACATTTTAGATTTTATATTAACTTTTAATTTTACATTTAACTAAGTTTCCATGAGTTTAATATTTTATTTAGATAGTCGAGTATGAATAGACTACATAGATCTGCATTTGAAAAGAAAATATTCTTCCCTGATTTAACCTTAGGCAACAAATTTCGCAATCAAACTGGCACCAATCCATCTGATACATTTATGTATTCAATGTAGCATGAAAATATGACAACACAAAATACTATACTGTCAGGAATGTACATCTGAACAGCAAGTAGAATTAGAGAAAAAATTATCTTTCTACCAACCAGGAATGCTACATCTGTTGGCGAGTAGAACAATAAACATAAAACTCCATAGGAATGGACTGCGGTCCTTTGCCGTCTTACAAACCCATCCATAGGCAAACAGAAGGTGTGTGGTGTATATATATAATCCTGCCCATAGCGGATCTCATACTACATCTACAATTACACAAATATATCCAATCCATTGAACCAATTCAACTACGAAATGAATAACCTAAGATTACCCTCCCTTAATATAACTTTACAAAACTATATAGCCATTCAAGCCTGACTTAAATTTAACATTTAAATACGTTTGCACAGATTATTTTTATACAATTTGTTTTATAATGTCGAGTATAGATCAGCTGCATGGATTCAATAGTCAAAAACATTCCAAATTAAACAAAAACAATCAAAATACAAAGTCAATCAATAATGTCAATTGCTGAGGGAATACAGGAGACCCTTTGGTGTTCATCATAAGACACCGCAGTGACATTTTTGACTTATATATTCTAATTGACTGTGAAAACCACAACATAATCAACCGCTAACGAATCTATGCAATGTCTATACCCAACTTAAATGTAATGCATTTAATAATTTCTACAATAAATATTACTACAAATAAAAATAGTAAAATGGAAATGATTTTAGCAAAACTTAACTATATAAATTTAAACAATTAATTATTAATTTGAAAATCAAATAAGAGTTCACTTTAAAATTTAAATTAGCTGAATCTTTAAAAAAAACAATGACGAAAGTTCTTAATTACCTTTTTGTTGTTGTTAATTTGTAAAGTTCATAGCTCACGGTAGAAGAGTCCAGGTTTCTGCTTTTAATTCCCGTGATGCCTCCATTGGAAGATAATGTTCTGGAGATGGCAATAGCTGGTTCAAGGTATCACAGCCTTTTCATTTTTTTTTAAATAGAGAGTGTGGTATGTGCGTCCTACCACATCTCTCAAACACAAAATGCTGGAACTCCCAGAAAAAACTGTATTTCCCTTTTTATATTATCCACATGGATTCAATCAACAAAACGCCACTTATCCATCACTTTCGTTAGGGTCCAAGCCAAGGCTTAGTGCTTCCATTGGTCAAGCTAATTTCTCTTTATTTTCTTATCTATCTTTCATCAGATCATTTTAATTATACAAGAGCTTAAGGGCCAGTTTGTTTTTCGATAATTCATAAACAATCATTTCCATTTACAGATTAAATTAATTAATACCTGCTTTTATTTTTAAATCTTGTACTTTTTTATAAAAAAGTATGTTCAAATACTTATTTTTTTTTTAAAAAAAATATTTTTAAAGTTTGGCCTCTGTGCGAATGTATATACGTTTAACAAACATTTTAATTTTAGCGTTTAGTTTTTTATTTTTATTTGCAAACTTTTAAGTTTTTATTTTAAATTAATGTAACGACATATTTATATATCGTTACATATCAGTAAACTTCCTCAAAAAACAAAAACATTAAAAAAAAAAAAAGAATTTACTTAGTGTTAGTAATTACGTTACACAAATTGATTATATATGAAAATTTCAAAAGGACAAAACTTTTTTTTACAAGACAAAACAGTAATTACACACAAATATAATGATTAAAAAAAAAGTTGACTATTGATTCCCTATTACCAGCTAAATTTCTGCCCCCTCCCTTCCAAGTTTCATTTCTCCTACCTTTAACTATTACTTAGGCAAGTTGAACGATTAGATTTTAATTTAACAAGACTTTTTTAAAAAAAAAAATTATGATTTATATTTATTATTACGTTTTATTCCTCGCATTTATATTTACATATGCGCAATTTTTCTTACTGGCAATACCTTTAAGACCAAAAATTCAAACTGTAACTCCACGTCAATACAACAAATATATTTATACTAATTTCAGGAAAAATATTACGAGCATGATTCACTTTTAAAATTCTCAGGGCACTCGTGTTTATTAAAGATCGGCCCAAGTTGGTTCGCCAGTTATAACGATCGAAATGAAAGTGAAGATCGAATCTAACCGCAAACTACGATATCTGCTCTACAGGGTGCCATCTAGGCATTTAAACCTAGAAAAATTTATAGAGTAGGCAGATACGTGCTGTTAAGATTCCACTTTATTTAAATATTCAGATCGTTAGCCCAAGTCACTAGCTCAGTGGAGATGCAGAGATAAAAATCTATATCTTAATTTATATCTTAAATATAAATAAATAAAAGCCACTGCCAGAAATTAACACATAAAAATATTTATTTACACACATATAAAATCATTCTAATTTGAGGAATAAGTTTAACATTTTAGATTTTATATTAACTTTTAATTTTACATTTAACTAAGTTTCCATGAGTTTAATATTTTATTTAGATAGTCTAGTATGAATAGACTACATAGATCTGCATTTGAAAAGAAAATATTCTTCCCTGATTTAACCTTAGGCAACAAATTTCGCAATCAAACCGGTACCAATCCATCTGATACATTTATGTATTCAATGTAGCATGAAAATACGACAACACAAAATACTATACTGTCAGGAATGTACATCTGAACAGCAAGTAGAATTAGAGAAAAAATTGTCTCTCTACCAACCAGGAATGCTACATCTGTTGGCGAGTAGAACAATAAACATACAACTCCATAGGAATGGACTGCGGTCCTTTGCCATCTTACAAACCCATCCATAGGCAAACAGAAGGTGTGTGGTGTATATATATAATCCTGCCCATAGCGGATCTCATACTACATCTACAATTACACAATTATATCCAATCCATTGAACCAATTCAACTACGAAATGAATAACCTAAGATTACCCTCCCTTAATATAACTTTACAAAACTATATAGCCATTCATGCCCGACTTAAATTTAACATTTAAATACGTTTGCACAGATTATTTTTATACAATTTGTTTTATAATGTCGAGTATAGATCAGCTGCATGGATTCAATAGTCAAAAACATTCCAAATTAAACAAAACCGATCAAAATACAAAGTCAATCGATAACGTCAATTACTGAGGGAATACAGGAGACCCTTTGGTGTTCATCATAAGACACTGCAGTGACATCGTTGACTTATATATTCTAATCGACTGTGAAAACCACAACATAATCAACTGCTAATGAATCTATGCAACGTCTATACCCAACTTAAATGTAATGCATTTAATAATTTCTACAATAAATATTACTACAAATAAAAATAATAAAATGGAAATGATTTTAGCAAAACTTAACTATATAAATTTAAACAATCAATTATTAATTTGAAAATCAAATAAGAGTTCATTTTAAAATTTAAATTAGCTGAATCTTTAAAAAAAACAATGACGAAAGTTCTTAATTACTTTTTTTGTTGTTGTTAATTTGTAAAGTTCATAGCTCATGGTAGAAGAGTCCAGGTTTCTGCTTTTAATTCCCATGATGCCTCCATTGGAAGATAATGTTCTGGAGATGGCAATAGCTGGTTCAAGGTATCACAGTCTTTTCATTTTTTTTTTAAATAGAGAGTGTGGTATGTGCGTCCTACCACATCTCTCAAACACAAAATGCTGGAACTGTCAGAAAAAACTGTATTTCCCTTTTTATATTATCCACACGGATTCAATCAACAAAACGTCACTAATCCATCACTTTCGTTAGGGTCCGAGCCAAGGCTTAGTGCTTCCATTGGTCAAGCTAATTTCTCTTTATTTTCTTATCTATCTTTCATCAGATCATTTTAATTATACAAGAGCCCAAGGGCCAGTTTGGTTTTCGATAATTCATAAACAATCATTTCCATTTACAGATTACATTAATTAATACCTGTTTTTATTTTTAAATCTTGTACTTTTTTATAAAAAAGTACGTTCAAATACTTATTTGTTTTTTTAAAAAAAATATTTTTAAAGTTTGGCCTCTGTGTGAATGTATATACGTTTAACAAACATTTTAATTTTAGCATTTAGTTTTTTACTTTTATTTGCGAACTTTTAAGTTTTTATTTTAAATTAATGTAACGACATATTTATATATCGTTACAATATATATATATATTCAAATGGCATGACACAGATGACACAAGGGGAGAAATGTGGAGTTATTTGCTCACTTAAATGACACAATCATAATTAGTGATGAACATACTGCTGAAGGGCATTAACAGTTTTAAAAATCTCTGTAACTGATAATGTTGACTTCATAACATTAATACTTTCCTCCCATCATATAGATGTGCCATTATCACATGTATAATATTTAGTATTATTATTGAGATTACTAGAACATCTATTCATTTGGGCTGGTCCCATTATCCAATATATAACAATATGATTAATAACCCAGTTTGAATGTATATCCATTTAGTGAGCACCCCCCCCCCAGCACTGAAACTCATTCATGATATTGCATTACTAAATTAAACCTCAAAATCTTAAATGAGAAATGAACAAAGCAACATATAAAATTCAACAGTAGTTTTATTCCACATAACAACATTATCCACACAACAACAACCATGTAATGCACCTATTTGCTCAAACAATAGAGTCTATTCCTAAAATGGAGAGTTCAATCTTTGATAAGGCATGAAAATTTAATTTTCTTGGCAATGATCTTTAATAACTCATATTACATTCAGTTATTAATTTGAATTAATAACATTGCATTAATCTATATGTGTGATCAATGTATGAAAAATTTAATTGAATAAATGATAATAAATAAATAAAAATACATAAGAAATCAATTTATTCATTGAAAAAACTAGATAAAAGATAAATTATACTCTGATCAAACAAACATATATTATTTTCAGAACTAGATTAGTATTATTAACTTTAGAGACTGAAAAATTAAAGCAATGTTAGTTATTAATAAAATTTATCACTTGTGACATATGTACACACATAAAAAAAATAATGGATAGAACTTGCTTTCAGTCCATTTTATCTTAAATTCCTTATTCATGCCAAGTTATAAACAAAACTTTTTAAATGATATGAATATGTTAGAATGATATGATTGTTCTAAGAAGATTAAAAAAAGATAATAAAAATTATGACCCATCAATCTTTTATTAAGATATTTACTGAAATCATTAAAAATCTTCTACAGAAAATCCCCGGATTCAAATCAAAGGAAAAAAAACTCACAACCTGGATTTTAAAAAGTATTCATACCACTTTTTTTTTTTTTTTTTTTTAAAAAAGAGCCAATGTGGATGAAGATTATAAAAAGATACTGATTCTATAAGTACGTTTGCTATAATTCAAGCTATATAGAACATCTGAAGATAGATCCAGAGTACTAAACATTTTTAAAAAATATCAAAATGTAATACAAACTATAAATAGATTACCAGGATTAGAAGTATGCAGCAAAAAAAAAAATAATAATGAAAGTTTTGTGAAGTAAAAGTGAATGGAAGGAGAATAAAAATAAAATTATTTAAATCGTCTAGAAGTTTTAGGTAATGTAGTTATTTTTGAAAATAATGCTTCAAAGTTGCAGAAAACATTGACCACGTGAAAGCAAAAGAAATAAGACTAAATATAAATGGTAGAATATATCTGCTAGTGTTCAATGAGATTTATAACAAAGAAGAGAAAAACTAAGATTGACGATATTAAAAAAGCTAGAAAATTTAAATATGATTGCATGAATTATTAACGAATAAAAACGTAATGAATTAAATTAGTTATAAGAAAATAGGCATTATTTGTAGATTGTTCTCTGATGTTCATTGGTATTAGGCATTTTATGCAGTATTTAAAATATGAATGAATTTGAATATACTATTAAACAAAACGATCAAAGAAGCAGTTATATTTATACCAAAATTTATAATTGAATTACAAAGCAACAGCATTTAAAGGCCTATTGCAGAGTAAAAGTTTCTACATTAGCCTTTATAAAGAAACACTTAAAAAGAAGGCAATACTCAACACATGTTAAATACCAGGTAATAAAAGTTTGTAATAGCTACCTAAAAAAATCTCAAACCTGTTGATAACATTTTTAAAATTTTGCCTGGATTTGAACTCACTTTGTTGGCATGGAAGACAGATATGTTATCTTAAAACAACGAAGCTCCTTGTTTTTACGGACCATTATGTTACTATAAAAATGTTACTTTTTTATGGATTCAAATTCAGTTGTTTGATACTGGAATTATTAAAACGACAGGCGTATATGCTATCGTGCTGCACTATGCCCCTTTCTCTCTCTTTTTTAAAAAACTAATTTATTAAATTATCTTTTTATCTACGTTAATGATTTATCAATGATATGTAAATTGTTTTAAAAATATAAACCATCTAAAATTTAGAATCAGCAGACTGACATATATATATATGACTACAACTCATGTCAAAAAAGAAGAAAAACAATCTGTCCAATTGAAAACATTATTTTAAAAAAAATGTACGGTTATAATTGTTTTTGATAAAATTTACAGTTTTAAAAACTTATTTAACGACATTTAAAAAAGATTTTGAATTCAATTACTATATTTTCAAGTTCCTAGACGTCTTATTTTCTTAAGGTAAAAAGTCCTTTGTACAATACAATAAATACCTTCTTAAACAAGATTTGTTATTTAATTTTTTAAAAGTGATTTTTAATTAATTTACGTTAAGTAAATCGCATTCATATATATATATTAAAATTCTGTTCATGAAATTGCTTATAAGTTGAATTAACAAAAACAACAATTCGAACAAATGAATTCGTGAGTTTTATTATTAACAGTTTGAGTATTTTATTTATAATTGAAATAATTGCAAAAATTGATTAAAAACGTATGAGGGTATATTTATTTTGATAACATTACAAAAGGTTTGTTGTCAAAAACTCGAACAATTAAATAATTTTTTTCTCTTGCATTTTAATTATTTTTATATATATTTTTCAATTTTTTATATATATATATTATTTTTCTTTCTTTTTATAGATTTATATTTTCCGGATTTATTTACTTTTTCAAACAAAAATAAAAATAAACTATTTGAGTATTACAAAAAAGTTAATTATAACTTGAAACATTTTCAAATGCATATTTTAAATAAACAATTTATTCTTGTTTAAAATGAAGTAGAAAAATCACAATAGATTGCAGGTATATAAATTGAATACGTAATGAGGAAGTCTATGTTAAAAAAACAAATCTCGATGCCGATAAGCCACAGTTGTAGTTTAAAATACAGTAGTTATCAAGACTTTCAAAAGAAAAGTTAACAAACACAACAGAAAGAATGGGATAACAACTAAATATGAAAAAAGGTTACTACCATTTCCAAATTGATAATTAAGACTGTAAAAGTGATTGATTTTTTTCTTAGTTATTAATTTATATCAATAAACCCAATAGTCAAAAGATTTTTCAAGAACAGCACTGAGCAGAATGGCAGTGGAAAATTCTGGAAAAATTATATTCAGGTTGTAGAAATAAATATTAAAAAAATAGAAATGGGAATTATCTAACATATAGTGCTTTTTGGCTGATTCTAATATAAACATGATCGTTGGATTCTTAAGAATACTAGGAAGAATATTTTTGATAATATTTGGAAATATAAGTAGAAGTTCTGAAGAAGATTGCTAGGGCAATTGAAACTGTCTGGGTTGTAAAAAAAGCATTATAAACAGTAATAAAGAACCCAGATTATTGATAATTTAATAAGAAATATAAAGTTATAATACTTCATAAAGAATATTTTTGCTTTTGTACCTTGCAGATGCAGGAAAGATTTTTGAGACTACTTACAACTAGAATTAAAACAGATGGATAGTTGATCAGATCTGACCAAATGAGAAGATTGAAATTACAGTATTATATTTTGACCATATTATGAGATGATTTAATTTACATAGAAATGGATAGAAATTGGGAAGAAAAAGAGAACTGTCATAATAAGTTGAATGAATAGCACCATAACAATGGTAAATGTTTTTTTATAAGCATGCTAGTTAGGCAAAATAGATAGTGTCATTTTGCAGAAAAAAAGCTTTTTATTATGATCTCCAGAAGTTGAGTTAATCTGAGGTATCTAACAACAACAACAATAATAATTATATTCATAAAATAAGTACCTTTTTTATGACTGAAAATAAATATCAGAACTCATTAAAGTAATCATGTTGTTTTACTTATGAGATGCTAAAAATAAGTTACCTTAATTGGGTTTGATTGATATACCTGATTACCTCCTAAACCTGATATATTGACAGAAAATGTATACACACATTCATGCACAATTTATACATTGGAGCTTTAAAGATATTTAGATAGAAATTTGAGTACTGCAGTTTTTATATATGCCCATTTTAAATGCCTTTTAAGTATTATAAAATATTAAATGAAAAAAAATCTTCAAATTAGACAATATTTATAAATCGCTACAAGTTAGAATTTAGACAGCATAAAAATATATTGACATTTGCCCAAAATGTAGATCTTAATGCACACACACACACAAACCTATATTTTGTTTCAAAGTGAACTCACGACAAAAAAGTTATTGAGGGTTACTAGAACAAATTAGTTAAGCTTAAAGATTGTCAGTAGTAATTGATCGTGACCTAGCAATACCAATGCTAACTTATTTCTCTAGTTATTATATAAAATTAACACCACTTATTCTTTTGTTTACATTATATGTATATAATAAAATAAATTCTATAAGAATATGTGATAATTATCAACTATTATAGTAATAAATTTTGATATAAAACAATATTTATTACTTTACTAAACAATATTAGCAAATACATTAGCATATCCATGTTCATATGAACATACATTAAACTAGTCATCACTGATTATCATAGATTGGCATATTTGCATGTGTAAATTGTGCTAGTACCTTGGCTATGCACATTAGATTAAATGAACAGTCCTTGTTAAGAGGAATGCTATTGACTCTTATATTTATGGACTTCTTACAGTTAATTATTTATCATGATTTTTTTTTTACTTTTTGTTTTCTATTACTATTTTCTAGTCTTATAGAATTTATTTTATTACATATTATCTTTGGCATATATATATTGTGCTGGTCACTCTGAGTGACCACACACAAGGTGGCTGCAGTTGAAGCTACAGTTCAGTTATAGATATATTTACAATTATTAATTTACGTAGATATGATATAAACAATATAAAATGGATGAAATGTTTGTGTATATATTTCTTATCCACACACACTCAAGAATATTAACTCTCAAATTATAAATTGATGCATAATAATATATTATATATGTGTACAATATTTTTGTTTCATTTTATTTTGTTATTTTAATAAATGTAAACGTCCAACATTTATAATTTTATATCATTTTTTAATTTTTTCTGTAAGAAGTTATTTACATGTTGGAACATGTTATAAAATATATATATAAAAAATAATTAAAAAGTAATTGTAAATGTTCCAACAACTATATATAATTTTTTTAATTAGCAGATTTTCTATATTAATGCATTAAGAAAAGTCAGGTGGCCATTGTTTTACCAAATATAAAAATACCATTAATGTATTAATGGCCATCTTGCTTTGTACTCTTATTTTTACAAACAAAAGAGTTTGAAGAATTTAGATGCCAAGGCAGATATAGAAAAGTCTTATTTATTTGTTCTATAGCTATGTTTAATTTTAATCCATAGTAAAAGAATTTTTCTTTGTATTTAAATTTGAAACTGATGTTTATCAGTATAGTGGTCTGAGTTGCCCAGATAAAATTAAATTAAAAATAATATATAAAATTAATTAAAGATAGCATTATTAAAAAAAAAAAGATATGTGAACTATTTTGGGATCAATTAGCCACCAAGATAAAAGCTGGGGGCAATGATTCGAAGGGGGGGGGTAACCAAATTTATCTCTGTAATGGAGGTGCTATATATACTGTTCACCAGGTGTAAGAAGAAGTAGTAGTTATATTAAGAGTTCTTGGAGTGATATTATTCCAAGTTCTCTCAGTTGTAGTCTTCCCAGATTTCAAGGTATAGCCAGAGAGCTGGTCAGAGTGATCTAAGCTCTTTAGTATATATTGCATGATCGTTGCAGGCCATCTAGCCTTATATTTTAGTCACTACAAATATTTTCATGATTCCAAATTAATGCACAGGTTACTTATGAAGAATACCAATGCTATGGAGTACTGACCTAATAATTTAATAGTGATAGATACAGTCACTATGGAGGAGATTGAGGTTTCTGGAATCTTGTGGTGTTGACAAGATCCTGTCACTCCCAGTTATGTGCTGCACTCCAGGTCACAATTTAAAAGAAGACATGAACTGTTAAGAAAGAGCATAGAGCTGAGTTTCTACTGAAACTATTTCTAATAAAATAAACAGCAGTGTTTGTCTGATTCCCACAGCATTAACAAATTCAAGATTTAGACCATTTCTACATCAATCAGCAAGATGAAGAAGCCCACTTTCAGCTCCATCCAAGCCACTGAAATGTAACCACCCAGGTCCAGCAGATATTAATGATGAAGATCACAAGACCAACATAGTGAAAAGAAAAAAGTCCTTGCCACCCTGTTAAACAGATGTGTAAAGCATGTTTAGAGACCCCAACTCCAGATGAAGTCTTAAAACACCAGAGGGTAAAATTTGTTTTAATCTCTTAATATTATTCTCTTAAATAATACTTATATGTTTATATTGTATATCCATAATATGTTTAAAATCTAATTATGCTAGAGATCTAATTTATATTTTGGTAGTGCATGTATATTAAGTCATTTATTCACTAAGTGCAGGATTCTTTAAGTTAGTCATTCTTCCACATTTAATTTAAAATATACATAAACTATAAGACGAGTATGTGCATCTTACATTCTATCATATTTACGTTCCAATCAGTCAAATGCATACAAATTAAGCCAAGACTAAGTGCATATAATGATGGTTTTACTTTGTTTTTATGTGTGTTTAAGTGTACATTAATGCACTATTTTAAAATACTATTAAACTATGGAATGAATGCAGAAATGAGCATACATGTATGACTGAATATTTAATGATTTCATGTTACCTTTTATATTGTCTAATATAAATCTCGGACCACTTCATCCAAACATTTTTAAGAATTAAGGGAAATGGATTAAATAATATCTTTTTTTATTTTATTTGTGCAGTTGGTGGTAGGATAATGGGGTTTAAAAAATGTTAATTGATATGAGTAATAAATGTTTTATAACTTATTTTATTGTTGAGTGTTATATTTATTTTCTTTCACGTCTTAAAAATATATAATAAAGTAAATATATTTCCGAGAGCAGCTTTAAAATTTCTTTTACATAACCTGAGATAAAAGAGGGCTAAGCATAGCATAATGGGATACGACTTTATCAGGCCTTAGAAAGTTGGTATATGTTATGTAATAGGTTGGGGTTTGTATATCCTTTCATTTGGATATTTTCTCTTTCTGGGAGTGGTGCATAAAGATGTGTATTTTTCATGGTCTTTCAAAGTTATACAGTGATTAACCTTTTGATGTCTGTTTGCAGGGTTATGAAAATAATCAACCATGTTCAATATCTTGCTTATTTTATAATGTTTAATATAAATTAAATTATAGAATTCAAATTTTTATTAAAATTATTATTGAGATCTCACCCTGATGTGGTACAATTACTTCATGCTTGATATGTATGCCAAAGTTAGAATGAGGTAGAGGTCTGCCGGGTACAGGAGAAATTTTGTCGTAAACCCTATTAACCCATCATCAATTGCACAAATAAAAGAAAATAAGATATTATTTAATCCATTTCCCTTAATTCATAAAAATGTTTGGATGAAGTGGTCTGAGTTCCTTACCCACACATATATATTAGGCAATATAAAAGGTAACATGAGATCATTAAATATTCGGTCATACATGTATGCTCATTTCTGCATTCATTCCACAATTTAATAGTATTTTAAAATCATGCATTAACATACACTTAAACACACGAAGAAACAAAGTAAAACCATTTTATGTGCTTAGTCTTGGCTTAAATTATACGCATTTGACTGGTTTGAACATAAATACGATAGGATGTAAGATGCACATACTTGTCTTATAGTTTATGTACATTTTAAACTAAATGTGGAAAAATGACTAACTTAAAGAATTCTGCACTTAGTGAATAAATGAGTTAAAATACATGCACTACCGAAATATAAATTAGATCTCTGGCATAATTAGATTTTAAACATATTATGGATATATAATATAAACATATAAGTAGTATTTAAGAAAATAATACTAAGAGATTAAAACAAATTTTGCCCTCCGATGTCTTGAGACTTCATCTGGACTTGTGGTCTCTGAATGTGCTATACACATCTCTTTAACAGGACTGCAAGGACTTCTTTCTTTTCACTATGTTGGTCTGGTGATCTTCATAATCAATATCTGCTGGATCTGGATAGCTACATTTCAATGGATTGGACAGAGCTGGAAAAAGGCTTCTACCCCATAATCATCTTGCTGGTTGATGTAGAAATGTTTTTTATCTTCAGTTTGTTAATGCTGTGGCAACCAGATGAACACTGCCATTTATTTTATTAGAAATGGTTTCAGTAGAAACTCAGCTCTATGTTCTTTCTTAACAGTTCATGTTTTCTCCTAAATTGCTGCCTTGATATGAGACAAGTGAAGCATATAACTGGGAGCAACAGGATCTTGTCAACAACTGCAAGATTTCAACAACCTCAATCACATCCATACTGACCGTAGCTATACCATTTAATTATTAGCTCAATACTCTATAGCAGTATTCTTCATAAGTAACCTCTGCATTAATTTGGAGTCATGAAATATTTGTAGTGACTAAAATATAAGACTAGATGATTTGAAACAATCATGCAATATACACTAAAGAGCTTAGACCATTCTGAGAATCTTTTAGATCATTCTGAGAATCTCTCTGGCTATACTTCTGAAAACTGGGAAAACACATCTGAGAGAACTTGGAATAATATCACTCCAAGAACTCTTAATATAACTATCACTTCTTCCTGCATTTGGTGAACAGAATATATAGCACCTCCATTATATAATCAATTTGGTTAACCCCTTTGAATCATTGCCCCAAATTTTTACCTTGATGGCTAATTGATCCAAAAATAGTTCACATATCTTTCTTTTAAAGAATGTTATCTTTAATTAATTTTATATATTATTTTTAATTTAATTTTATCTGGGCAACTCAGACCACTATACTGATAAACATCAGTTTCAAATTTAAATACAAAAAAAAATTCTTTTACTATTGATTAAAATTAAACATAGCTATAGAACAAATAAATAAGACTTTTCTATATCTGCCTTGGCATCTAAATTCTTCAAATTCTTTTGTTTGTAAAAATAAGAGTGCAAAGCAAGATGGCCATTAATACATTAGTGGTATTTTTATATTTGGTAAAACAATGGCCACCTGATTTTTCTTAATGCATTAATATAGAAAATCTGCTAATTAAAAAAAATTATATATAGTTGTTGGAACATTTACAATTACTATTTAATTATTTTATATATTTTTATTTCTTTATAATATGTTCTAATATGTAAACAACTTCTTATAGAAAAAATAAAAAAATGATATAATATTATAAATGTTGGACGTTTACATTTATTAAAATAAAATGAAACAAAAATATTGTATACATATATAATATATTATTATGCATCAATTTACAATTTGAGAGTTAATATTCTTGAATGTGTGTGGGTAAGAAATATATACACAAACACTTCATCCATTTTATACTGTTTATATCATATTCATGTAAAGTAATAATTGTAAATATATCTATAACTGAACTGTAGCTTCAACGGCAGCCACCTGGTGTGTAATCACTCAGAGTGACTGGCACAATATATATATATAATAAAAAGTCAGATGTCACATGACATATATAGTTTGCAATTACCAATATGTAAACTTAAGAGCATGCTAACGCTCTAAACGAGCTTTTTTTTATTTATTATAATAAATGCTACTACAAGAGAAGGCATTCAAATCATCTTTATCTTAGATTGTCCCCATCCCCAGACCGGTTTCGACATATGAGTCTCTTCAGTGAGGAGTTGGGACATTAGATTCAAAAAACCAACTCAAGCTAAGCATTTATCTAAAAGATAATTCTCAAGAAGAAGATCTAAACCATAGGTCAAAACCGGTCTGGGACTGGGGACAATCTAAGATAAAGATGATTTGAATGCCTTCTCTTGTAGTAGCATTTATTATTATAATAAAAAAAAAAAGATTATTTAGAGCGTTAGCATGCTCTTAAGTTTACATATTGGTAATTGCAAGCTATATATAAGTCATGTGACATCTGACTTTTTATTATTATTATTATTATTATTTTGCTATTGGGGCTTTGGCTAAATTAAATGGCTAAGCCTATTAATATATGGAGTATCTGACATAAGTTCAGGCCCATATTTTTTTTTCGTTAGAGAGCTGACTTTAAAGACATGCAGATGTCTAAAGGTTTAGATCTTCTTCTTGATAATTATCTTTTAGATAAATGCTTAGCTTGAGTTGGTTTTTTGAATCTAATGTCCCAACTCCTCACTGAAGAGACCCATAGGTCGAACCCAGTCTGGGGATGGAGACAATCTAAGATAAAGATGATTTGAATGCCTTCTCTTGTAGTAGCATTTATTATAATAAAAAAAAAAGCTTGTTTAGAGCGTTAGCATGCTCTTAAGTTTATATATATATATGTTAAAACTTTCTTACCCAAATAGTTATTAGTATAACCCAGGCAAAATTTTAGTATAGTAGTATTTTAATTATAAATGGTTAACTCAGATAATATATTCATATATGTAATACTAATGAAGAAACAATCTTTGAATGCACATACCATAATAATAACTCACCAGTAAGACAAAATAATTTTAAAATCTAGCAGAGTTGCTCATTGTTTTAGATTAATGCTGACTTATTAGTTAAATAAAAAATAGATACAATTTTATTCACCTTCTGCATTGTTATATATAAATATGTATGAAAATAAAATCTTTTTTAGCGATTTAATTACTAAAAAAACCTGATGACTCTTTGTCAAAATCCTTTTTATAGAAAATCCTTTCATACCAATAAATATCTCAACTTTAATTTTCATCATCATCATGCTCATATATTTTCTGTGATAAAATATCATTTAATAAAAATATATAGTTGATAAAGTTAATCTTACTCAATAAAATAGTACTAACTACAAAAATGTTATTTTAATGTTTTATTAAAATCATATTGGATGGTGATGATGATGATCAAATCTCACTATAAGCTTTAGTCAGCTAGTATTATATTCAATGGTTAGTTGAATAAGAAAATTTCAAAGGGCAAATATAATTTAAAAACAAAAGGATCTGTTTGTGGGCAATATATTATACTGGACAAAAGCTTTAGACTCGCATATACTGACCATCAGGGCACCAATAGTTCGAAATTTGGAACTAGACATTTATTTTTAAGGGGTTACAGGATATGCAAATCGAATGCACCAGACTAGCTCAATCAAGCAAATGAGATCTATGTTTTGTTTAGTGAGTTGGAACGGTAGCAACAGAAAACAAAATCAACTAAGTAAATGAATAAATAATTTTATTAGTAGCATGGTTAAATAAACATAAATCTAAATAATAATCTTTAAAATACACCTAAATTATGTACTACACGTACATTCGTCAAATTTAAACTAAAATATTTATATGGTTCAGAGAGCGATTTTCTATGCGTGAAAGAGTGCAAAATACTGGCAGTAGCAGAAGTATTAGTAAGTATTCAGTGATTTCACGTAAGAAAAGGGAGGTTAGCTTCCTGCTTATAACCCATAGTTAGGAAAAGGCTGAATCTCCGTATTTGAGATTTATGTAAGCTTATGTCGAAACTGAAGAAATGCAAGGTAGCTTTCAAAACATTAATAATAATAAAAAGAGTGTTGAAAGTTATTACTTTCAATCGATTGACCTCCCTCTGAGTGAGACAGGCTAGGAGCTCATGATCTACCTATTGAGAGGGTTAAAACGATCGTACGTACCCCTAATGAACGAATTGGAAGCTTGAAGAAATAAAACTAAAAACTATTATATTTCATAATCGTCTATTATAAATAATTAAAGTTTCACGACTTAAATAGAACTAATAATAAAATGGGTCACGAGCCAGAAGTCAATTAAAATAGTCTGTAATATCCAGACTGCTTTCTATAGTAAAAGGAATGTGAGATTAAAATAAACTACTATCTTACTTACTAAGACTTAAATAGGATGGACAGTAATAGGTTTGAAACTAGCATTCATTAAAAAAGAAAAAAAAAATCAAGCACACAGAAATCGAATTACATAAGATACAACTTGAAAAACATTTATATTTTTTTTTTTAAAAAAAAGGAAACACATATAAGACAACATTATTTAAATTGCAAAACTGTAAGGTACCTTTATAATTTATTTAAATGCTAGTGCACTAGACTTCTTAAGTATAGTCCGTTGCTCTGGATTCACTGACGGTAGGCTTGGGTGAGTTGGTTAGTGGTTTCTTTGGAGCCAGTTCTTATGGCATTATAGGCAGTTAATGGAGACACAGGATGTCCGAACCTGTCCTGGTGAGAAGCTTAGCACATCATGGTAAAGAAAATATTCTTGCTGTAGGTTTAATGTTCATTCTAGGTAGAATAATTACCGGATCAGCTTTCAGAATATGCAGGAATCGTTCTTTCCAGATATTTTTGGCAGGAATAGTTTGTGCAAGTATCTCTCAGAGTTGGTGGAAGTATTCAGAGTTTGTGCAATTCTCCTGTCAGAGTTGGTGTCTGTCTTTTTGAGCTGATGCAAGTATTGAAAGCTAGTTAAAGATAATCCAATGGCCTGATTCAGCCTGTTATATCTGAATCATATCTCTTAAACCAATTACCAAACTTTTTCTTTTTAATTAAAATTTAAAAATTCTCTATCTAGATAACAATAGTTATCTAATTAACGAAATAAATTGCCCTTTACAGATCTAGGAACTAACTAATGAAAAATTATTTTCTTTTTGTTTTCTTTCTTTTTTAATTACTCTTATCAATATAAATCCCAAATCTGTAAAGCAATCTATTTGTACACTTTAATTTTACATAAATTTAACAAAAAAGTAATCTTAGTTTTTTTTTTTAAATCAAAATTAAAAAACAAATATAACTGTGGTATTAAAATATAATTCCCACACACATACATATATATTTGTACAAGCATAAAAAAAAAACTTTTAATCAAGTTTTACAAACGAAATCTTATATAAAAATTTATTTTATTTTCTTCACCTCTATAAAACTATAATTTTTGTAATGGTGTCTTAAACATCCATTACAATATATATATATTGTGACAGTCAGTTTTAAATGACTGCCACAAAGATGGCTGCAAGCATAGTTGCAGCCTGAATAAACATTATATATAAAAAAGAAATAATAAAAGGTTGGTCTGTGCAAGTATATTATCACTTCGTTTGTACACGTAAGATGTTTTAAATTAAAAAAGATAAATGGTGACGATATATTTTACAATATACAATCATATACATTTAAAGTGAAATGCATATATATTTTTTTTCTTTTTTAATAAATGTATCATTTTGATATGGTGGAAGGGATATAAAATTATACTGGTAAAGTTAAATGTAAACAACCCAGCAACTAAATATGTTTTCTTTTTAAATTATCAAATTTCGATGTATATTTTTATTTTTGGATTACGTGTTGAAAATAAATTTATGTACAAAGTTTTTAAAATAATGTTAACGTTGTTACAACACATAATATTTATAAATTTTTTGTTTTCTTTGTTAATTATGGTTTTAATGACCGCAGGCAAGCCAGTGATTTCTCTCTTTTGTTATAGTATTTTTGGAGAAATTGTAAATGCATATGAATAGTCATTCGGCTTGACACCTGCAGATTAAAAATTAATTAAAACATGGGATAGGAATGTAAATTACTAATGGTCTAAAAGAAAAATCTTAAACAGATTTAAAAAGATAAGAAAGGTTTTGATAGAACAAATATAGTTTAATGAAACTAATTAAAAAAATCAAAAACAGCAATAGTTTGTAGAGGGGACCCTGTAATGAGGGAGATATATGTGCTGATCAGGTGATATAGGGGATTATTGTAAATTGATTTATTTAGTCAGTTGGGAGATTGAATTGAGTTGAGTTGAAGGACAGTGAGTTCAACGCGTGCAGTAAAAAACTGATTGACTTATTTTCGCCGATGATCAGTAAACCAAGAATATATAATTGACAGTCAAAATTCAAAGTCAGTGCAAGCTGTAAATATGCTTAATCTGAAGAAATAAAAAAAGAAAACCTGCAAATAGAAATCTAGAGAGGAACCGGGAATGTGACCAGAAAAGTTTGCTGAAAGAAACAGATTTGATGGAAAAGTATCATAAAAAAATATCGCCAGTTATTTAAAGAATTAATATAATAATTTCAACAAGAAATCATCTTAACATGGATCCATTTGATAAGAGGAAATCAAGACTGAATAGTATTTTCTCAGTGAACATGGAGTAGAGAACCCGCATCGGTGCATTCGCACTGCTCAAGACCTATGTAACCACCAAGTTATGTGACCCTCTGTCCATTCGAAAAATGTAGCTGCCTACGAACTATTCTGCCTGCCATCCATAGAAGAGACCCCTTTAGTTGCCTGCTCAAGATGTATATATCTCCTTCAGAAGCCCTCAGCCCAGAAGAAAATGAAATCTACAGGAAGTAAAAACCCTTTATAATTCTAAACATAATTATTTTTTTTTTGTGTGTGTTATTTAAATATTTTTATGAATGATTTGTTTTCATCTTTATTGTTGTAGCTATAATTAGATAGTGAAAATTTACGTAATCTTTTATATGTATTTGATCAATGATTTTATTATTATTATTATTTCTATACGTGATTCAATAGATTTTATTACCAAGATCAATTTTAGTATATTATGGATGTTTTAGATTAATGATTTAAGGGAAGTGTATTACTCATAAAGTTAGATACACACAAGTGGGAGGCATTAGCCTGTTTGCCCATTTTAGTTTTATTTTATTACATAAATATCCGCTACAGGCAAGTTTAATTTACAGTCAATAACTGTTCTTTTCTTTAAGAATGTATCGTATAAAGAAATGGGCCATTAAATCTACCTTCCCAGATAGTTGAAAGGCTATGGAGTGAGTGCATTAATTTATAAATAACTCTATCTTTTCAATCCGCCATGTGCAGGATTCAATACGTTATAATCTACCGCAAATTCATTTTGATTAGTATAAATTTATTCTATCCACTACGTGCAGGATAATAATGATAGTAATAGTAAAAAAATAAGGGAATAAATAAGTCTATTAGTTCCTTGTTTGGATAATCTGCTACGGGCAGGATTGATGGAGGAACTCTCTTATTCAAATATAAATTGCGGTTAAACAATAACACCAGATAATAAATCTTTATTAAATTAAGAAAAAAGACAAAGGGTTATTTAATGAAACACGTATCTACCATGGATCATATATATATATTGAAATCACGTATAGAATATATCTTATAAAATGCTATAGAGTGTGCAAACGAAGATGAAACTTAGACCATCCTATCCCATAGGGTAAATATTTAATGATTTTTAAATTGGGGTTATTGATTAAAATTTCATAGTGTGTTTCATATTTATATATTTCTATTATTTATTTGTAATATTATATAATTAAGGGCTAAATAAATGCAGAGATAAAATATTAAAATTTCAACATTGTGCTGTGTAATTAGTTAAGATTTTATCATTTACCCTCCTTTATTAGCTAAGCAACAAACCAATTTCCCAAGATAAAGAGTAGATGAGCTAGCCTGGGATTAATCTCTATCGGGACATAGAGTAATTTGTTTGAATATCCATCTTTCTAGTTATGTATTAAGTAAAGCATCTATATTATTGATTTTATTAAGTCAAAAAGGGACTAACCCTTATCTAAGTTATGCAGTCATATCCCTCTGGGGAGGGAGCAATCTTTTCTCAGAGGTGGTGCGTAAAGGTCTTGGTGAACCAGATCTTTCAAAGGTATGAGTGTAGGGTACTTACGGATAATTTGCCTGATGACGTATTTGACCCACCGGTTTCCCTTCCGGTGGGCATCGACGATCGTTGTATGACAACGTTGTCATGGCAACGAAGTGACTGGCGTGATTAATCCATCAGAGAGTCAATTTTTTTTTTTTTTAACCGCGAGATTTAAAATTCGGAGAGACATTTGGGAAATTTTTTGATTTTTCTGTCTATTGTGATTTTGCTATCCACTTGATCACAGTGACTTTTTTCAGCTCTTCCATTGCGTTTTTGATATTTTACTTTGTGATTTTACTTGTGATTTTACTTTGTGATATGGCTGAAGCTCCAAGAACCTTGTTCAGTTTACCGAGTACGGAGGAAGAAGCGATCATCTTCTTACAAGACCGCGGTCTTCTCCCCAAAAGGAAATTATGTCAAAATGGGCATGAAATGAAAAAATATATTCATGATTCAAGAAACAATGGCGGTGTAACTTGAAGGATTGCCTGTCAGAAATTGCAATTAGAAAAGGCACGTGGTTTGTTGGCTCCAAAATGACTTTCGTGACCGCTATCGCTTCATCTATAGTTGGTCCAAAGAATTAACATCGATAACATTTTGTGCGGAGGAATTGAATATTTCGGACAAAACTGTAATCGATTGGAATAACTACCTCCGGGAAGTTTGTACCTGGAGATTGTTAAGAAATGAAAGGCGGAAAATCGGAGGTCCCAACACCATCGTTGAGATTGATGAAAGCCTCTTCACAAAACGGAAGAACAATGCCGGAAGAGTCCTACCACAGCAATGGCTATTTGGCGGCGTGTGCAGAGAGACTGAGGAATGCTTTATTGTAGCCGTTCGAGATAGAAGTGCGACTACTCTCATGCAAGAAATTTTGCAAAATGTACACGAAGGCTCGACTATCTACAGCGATTGCTGGAAGGGATACAAGAGCGAAGAGTTAGCTGAGGCTGGCTACGAACACCATGTGTTAATCACACATACAACTTCAGACCCCACAACTGCGTACATACACAGAATGTTGAAAGGTTGTGGGGTTTGGTCAAATGGCGTAATAAAAAACACAGAGGGACAGACGTCAGCACCTCGACTCATATTTGAGCGAGTTTATGTGGAGGCAGTCATCAAAGCTGATCCTTTCGCTGCAATTTTAGAACATATATCGCAATTCAGTCCTCCGCAGTGAACGCTATTTGTAAGTAATTTTAATTTTTTATAATAATTATAATTTTAGAATTAATTATATTATTGAATATAGACAATACCAATATACAGTCCGTTTTTAACATTACCGCATGCTTATAAAAGTACGGCCTCTTACACCACATTTTATACAAGATGGCCATTAATGGTAGATTCGCATTAACTTTTTTTTTTTTTAAATTTACAAAAAAATTTTTTTTTATATTTCTTCAAATATCAAACTTCCACTTAATTACATTTAATTTGTAAATAATTTTTGTATTTTTTTTTAATATTTCTACAAATATCAAATTATTTTTCGTAAATTCATCGGCTATATTTTGTATTTTATATCTTGACACCCCCCTTTTAAAATTAGCTCGCCATTAATGGCACATTTTCAATAAGTTTTTGTTTCTATATTTTGTATTGACCTTATTTTGTATTTCATGCAGGTAAATTTTCACTAATTTGTTGGGTTTTTTTTGTATTTTTTGGTTAATATTTCTACAAATATCAAATTATTTTCGTAAATTAATCGGCTATACAGTTCGCTTTTAAAATTAGGGAATATGAGCGCATTAATGGCACATTTTCAATAATTTTTTGTTTCTATATTTTGTATTGACCTTATTTTGTATTTCATGCAGGTAAATTTCCACTAATTTGTTGGGTTTTTTGTATTTTTTGGTTAATATTTCTACAAATATCAAATTATTTTTCGTAAATTCATCGGCTATATTTTGTATTTTATATCTTGACACCCCCCTTTTAAAATTAGCTCGCCATTAATGGCACATTTTCAATAAGTTTTTGTTTCTATATTTTGTATTGACCTTATTTTGTATTTCATGCAGGTAAATTTTCACTAATTTGTTTGGTTTTTTGTATTTTTTGGTTAATATTTCTACAAATATCAAATTATTTTACGTAAATTAATCGGCTATACAGTTCGCTTTTAAAATTAGGGAATATGAGCGCCATTAATGGCACATTTTCAATAATTTTTGTTTCTATATTTTGTATTGACCTTATTTTGTATTTCATGCAGGTAAATTTCCACTAATTTGTTGGGTTTTTTTTGTATTTTTTGGTTAATATTTCTACAAATATCAAATTATTTTTCGTAAATTCATCGGCTATATTTTGTATTTTATATCTTGACACCCCCCCCTTTTAAAATTAGCTCGCCATTAATGGCACATTTTCAATAAGTTTTTGTTTCTATATTTTGTATTGACCTTATTTTGTATTTCATGCAGGTAAATTTTCTCTAATTTGTTTGGTTTTTTTTGTATTTTTTGGTTAATATTTCTACAAATATCAAATTATTTTTCGTAAATTCATCGGCTATTAAGTACGCTTTTAAAATTAGGGAATGTGAGCGCCATTAATGGCACATTTTCAATAATTTTTGGTTTCTATATTTTGTATTGACCTTATTTTGTATTTCATGCAGGTAAATTTTCACTAATTTGTTGGGTTTTTTTTGTATTTTTTGTTTAATATTTCTACAAATATCAAATTATTTTTCGTAAATTCATCGGCTATTAAGTACGCTTTTAAAATTAGGGAATGTGAGCGCCATTAATGGCACATTTTCAATAATTTTTGGTTTCTATATTTTGTATTGACCTTATTTTGTATTTCATGCAGGTAAATTTTCACTAATTTGTTGGGTTTTTTTTGTATTTTTTGTTTAATATTTCTACAAATATCAAATTATTTTTCGTAAATTCATCGGCTATATTTTGTATTTTATATCTTGACACCCCCCCCCCTTTTAAAATTAGCGAATGTGCTCGCCATTAATGGCACATTTTCAATAAGTTTTTGTTTCTATATTTTGTATTGACCTTATTTTGTATTTCATGCATGTAAATTTTGGGTTTTTGTAATTCATTTTTAAGATTTTTTAATAGTTTTCATGCATGTACATATTAAAAAATTTTGTGTTACTATATTTGTATTCACCGTATTAAATTTTCACAATTTTTTTTTTTTTTTTGTATTTTTTACCAGGACCAAGAAGCATGCTGGTGTTCGGTGCGTATCACGTGACACTTACGGATAATTTGCCTGATGACGTATTAGCCTGAAGGCATACCGGTCTAATGTTGCGCTTTTTAACGTGACGTGTTCACGTGATATGCGGACACATCTTATCGAATAGATGTGTCTGCAGATCACTTGGAGACGTTATCTTAAAAATCGCAACATTAGACCGGTATGCCTTCAGGGTAATACGTCATCAGGCAAATTATCCGTAAGTACCAAAAATTGTGAAAATTTAATACGGTGAATACAAATATAGTAACACAAAATTTTTTAATATGTACATCATCAATCTCAACGATGGTGTTGGGACCTCCGATTTTCCGCCTTTCATTTCTTAACAATCTCCAGGTACAAACTTCCCGGAGGTAGTTATTCCAATCGATTACAGTTTTGTCCGAAATATTCAATTCCTCCGCACAAAATGTTATCGATGTTAATTCTTTGGACCAACTATAGATGAAGCGTATAGCGGTCACGAAAGTCATTTTGGAGCCAACAAACCACGTGCCTTTTCTAATTGCAATTTCTGACAGGCAATCCTTCAAGTTACACCGCCATTGTTTCTTGGAATCATGAATATATTTTTTCATTTCATGCCCATTTTGACATAATTTCCTTTTGGGGAGAAGACCGCGGTCTTGTAAGAAGATGATCGCTTCTTCCTCCGTACTCGGTAAACTGAACAAGGTTCTTGGAGCTTCAGCCATATCACAAAGTAAAATCACAAGTAAAATCACAAAGTAAAATATCAAAAACGCAATGGAAGAGCTGAAAAAAGTCACTGTGATCAAGTGGATAGCAAAATCACAATAGACAGAAAAATCAAAAAATTTCCCAAATGTCTCTCCGAATTTTAAATCTCGCGGTTAAAAAAAAAAAAATTGACTCTCTGATGGATTAATCACGCCAGTCACTTCGTTGCCATGACAACGTTGTCATACAACGATCGTCGATGCCCACCGGAAGGGAAACCGGTGGGTCAAATACGTCATCAGGCAAATTATCCGTAAGTACCCAATTTTTTTTTTTTTTTGTATTTTTTACCAGGACCAAGAAGCATGCTGGTGTTCGGTGCGTATCACGTGACACTTACGGATAATTTGCCTGATGACGTATTAGCCTGAAGGCATACCGGTCTAATGTTGCGCTTTTTAACGTGACGTGTTCACGTGATATGCGGACACATCTTATCGAATAGATGTGTCTGCAGATCACTTGGAGACGTTATCTTAAAAATCGCAACATTAGACCGGTATGCCTTCAGGGTAATACGTCATCAGGCAAATTATCCGTAAGTACCGAGTGTAGTAATTTACTCTTATGATGCAATTCTAAAAAATAATAAATGATGGTGTCTAACTGAATACCTACAATCGTTGCTCAATTACATAACACGCATTCCATTCTCAATGTGTGTAGATATACATGAGGCGTAAACGGACTGGTACAATATATATATATATATGCACAATATTTATATTGTATTCATATATTTATACAACACCTGCATATTGTAATTATGATGTTTGTGTGTGCATATATTTTCAGATATTAATTTTTGGTAACCAAGCTCTTCGATATATTTTAATTTTTTTTTTTTTGTTATCTAAGTTAAAAGAAAAAAAACCTGATTAAAACATGTTATTTTTTAAAATTACATTTACAGTTAAGTAATACTAAGAAGATTTTATTAATTTTCTTTGGCATAATTTTTGTAAAAAATTAAACAATGTTTAATCTTAGCTCAGGAGCAAATAATTTACAAATGAACCGAAATATTGTTATTAGAGTTTAATTTATACATTGTGTTATAAAAATTCTTGTAATTCCTTTTTGTAAGTAATTAAAAGATTCATCTGTGAACTGATTAGTAGGAAAAAATTAGATTAAAAATAAGCTAGCTTACAGAATTGTGTTCTTTTATGTGGTTACTATAAAAGACAGGGATTTTTTTTTAAAATTCAGTGAGTGCTACAAGTCAATGAGTGGTACAGTTTCATTAGTGGAAGAGAAGACAATAGATAGCAGAGAGAAAAAATAAATTAATGGAGAATTGTTTGAAGCTATTTTTGAAAGACTGGATATGAATTTGAATCTATCAATTGAAAAGAATTATAAAGTAGAAGTTGAGTGTGGAACTGTTATGGTGATCCAATAAATGAAAGAAAAAACTGAAGTTGTTGGAAATAAACAGAATGGAATAAAAGTTCACCAGCTACACCAGATCTAATCCTTGAATAGCTACCATGTGATCTATAGTTCATTATGCTAAAATCTGCCTAGAAAAAAGAAAAAAGTCAAATATAAAAGAATATCAGAAATCAAACTCATCTTTACCTTCTACCCATTAGTTCAGCACACTTGAATAAAATTACTGTAAGCTAGAGCATGCCAAGGAAGTTTTGTTTTCTTAAGAAGATCAGAGAGAAAGTGTCTTTACAAAAACCAGAATTACGTACTGACTGTTATGGATGTGTATTACAGATGGTTCTTTTAAACATTTAAAAAAACCAAAAAGGAAATGTATACACCCCCTTCTTATTTTGACACATGTAAGAAGGAACATTTAGATCTACTTTTGTTTTGTTTTGTGTTTTTTTTCTTTTTAGAAATATGTCTGTTTAAATAATTCATGCCTTGTATAAATTAAGCTATATATATATAAGGGTGTATGTGTGCATATAGAATTAGATCTAGATATATAATTTTTTTTGCTTATTTATGAACTACATGATAAATGATTATGATGTCATTAAAATAATAATAATAATAATAACAACAACAATAATAATAATAATAATATTCAAGCACAAGTGCGTGTGCGGCACAACTGCTCCCAAAAGTTGTTAATACAAATACAAATAGCTAACTAAAAATATTAAAACAGCTGAGCGCTTTCATAATAATAATAATAATAATAATAATAATAATAATAATAATAATAATAATAATAATAATAATAATAGGAGACTCGCAGCAAATGATGATTTTAACGGATCGTTGTTTACAGAGATCTTAGGATATTAACCAAAGAAAACACTGAAACCAACACATCTTTGACTTGCAGTCATATATATATGAACAGTAAGTATTGGACAATCCAAATTAATTTGTGTTTTAACTAAATATTTATTTTTATGAGTTGTTTTTTTAAAATAATATTCGTTGCTCAATGTAAAAAACATTACAATGGCGACCCCCGGGTCATGTGACCAGAAAAACGGCGCCAATATACGATCCAAGCCTATGCCAATTACATGTGAAGCAAAAACATATGCCAACGTTGCTAAAAATAATTTACAGGAAAATAATTTCTCTTGGGAAAAAAATAATTTACAACAAAAAGAACACAATCAAATTCCAATTTTAGAAAAAAATAAAGTCTTCCAGCGCTTCCGAAAAATAAATACTAATGATATTTTGCAGCTAGATATACAAACGCAAGAAAATCAATGCCCTCCTACCACTCAGTGGAATAATGATGATTTGAAAATAATATGTGAACAATTTAATAATACGATTCACGTGGCCTTCATACGTCATTCAAAATATTTTTTTCTCCTCGTTCAATAATTTTATCAGCTACAGATGCAAACTTATCACTATATAAATTTCCTAGAAGTTTACTTTATGAAGCAATAACACTACACAGACTTTGGGATAGCATAATAAGGATTGCTGATCATCCTAATTCACGATATTTAATCCTCGAATTTTGTCAAGAAAGCCAAAAAACACGATTTCAAACCACCATTAAAACTTTAGGTAACTATGCACTCATTTCAGTAGATCCAGTTCAACATAATCAGATTACTGGCATAATCAAGAATGTATACCTTGGATATGACATCAAAATCTTTCAGAAAATGATGCAGCCATTTGGAAAAGTCATAGCATTCAACCCAATTTATCTGAAAGATACGCCGATGCTTGTATACAGCAACAGCTTTGACTTCAAGCTGAGATTACATCCAGAAATAGATCCAAACAATATTCCTACACAATTTTCAGATCAGGAAGCCATGCTGAGCCTCTTCATAAGAGGGCTTAAACCTATATGTTACACATGCGGGAAGTGAGGCCACTTGGCAATGCAATGTGACATCAAAAAGAATCCACAATCGCAAAAAACAAATGAAGTGCCCATTTAAACACATACTGAAGACAGCAACCATATATATAATGATAGCATAAATCCAATAGTTACAACAATATGCAAACAACTTCTACACCTGAAGAAACACTCTCACTCCCTCTCATTAATCAAAATTCGAATGAGGAAAACAAAAACATGGATGAACTAAACAGTGACCATCTGAAAAAACAATGCGATAACATAAAGAGTCAACAATCACAACAGACAAATAATCAGCTCAACCACACACCAACTGAAGATATAAGTCACTCACATAAATTCAGATATGAATAACCGGATGCAAATGACTTCTTCATCTGAAGAAGATCAAACTACAAAAAACCAAGACAACAGTATAAATGAACCAAACAGAATGGAGCACTTAAATCCAAATGTCACACAAGCAACTCAAAATAACACAAGCAACTGTCAAAACATACAATGCATGAATGATTCAAATATTAGCCCAACTGAAATATCACAAAGCACTTACAGTGAAACACAAAGTACCAATAGAACAAACATCACACACACAATAAAAAATAACACATCAACAGATATCATGGAAGCAATCATGCCATGCCTTCCACAAGTTGAAATAAGTACAATAGAAAAAAAAGGTCCAGGTCACCCAAAAAGAAGCAAAAACAAAAAACCAAAAACAGAAGAGGACAACAACTCACAAACAGAAGAGTACAACAATGCATCATCATTAACCAGAATTCAAACGGATGACTGGTCACCAATGGACATCACTTCTAGCTAAGCAACCAATAAAAACTCCAACAATTCACAGCTCGTACAATGAAAACCTGCCACTAAAATATTTTGAAATATGAACAATTCCAAAATATAACCATAATGAAAGTCAAAATAACAGCTTTTAAAGTGTGGGGTTTGAACTCTGCAAACAAACTACATCAACTTAGAGACTGGAACAAAATCACACAGACACATATATTGGGACTTCTGGAAACCAAAATATATAGTGGATCACAGATTGACCCAACAGTACATCTTCACACTGAAGGCTTCTTTGCATGCTCCAGGGACATGTCATCACCTGCAGGTGGAACTGGCCTACTAATAACCCCAACTTGCCCATTCACATTATTCAGAATCATATATATCGATGCAAACTTGTTGATAGCTACATTTCATCATGATGCAAACAATCTCAACATAGTTTTCACCTACATCCCACCTGGAAACATCATCATATCAAACATCATACTCACCATCAATTCACTGCTAGCATCAACTTCTTACCCAACAATCATCATGGGAGATTTTAACATGAAGTACACAGATTTCATCTCAAAATGGCTGCATCAAATTGCAATACCACTAATGAGTGCTGAAGGTTTTTTACCACCAAATGCAGTAACATTCCATAATAACCGACACACATCTTTAATTGACCTTTGCTTCTATTCACCAATGCTGCATCATTATTTCAGCCTCAAGCTCAATCCATCCCCATTCTCAGATCACTCTGCTCAAACTGCAACACTTGATCTAACTGAAATTCAGCCAACTACACTACCACTTGGAAAAACAATGAGAATTCTAATACCAGCATCCATTCCAGAATCCCTTTTTTCTGAAACATATATTATGCTCCATAAACTTGAGGGACTACAACTAAATGCTGTGCAGAGATATCAGGTGTACATAAATATATTCAATATTGACCATGTCACCAAAAAAAACCTCCACCCTCCAGGCTATTAGCTCTGGCAGATGAATTGCACAAGAGGATAACAATGTCTAAACCAACTCAAAACACATATCAGCATATATATATAGCTCACCCAGACATATAACAGCACATGTGCAGCACTTAAAGACTATCTAGCCATCAAAAAAAGCAAAATCTTCCTCAGTCAACAACATACATGGACTAGAGGCTACATCAGATGGGCCATGGGTTTTCCCTCCACCATTAGAGTGCCTATGGCACTTCAAATTGGAACAACTATACATGCAGCACATAACATGATTGAACCTATTTATAAGCATTTCAAACAGAATCTTCAGACCCATCAACTCTTCGACCCACCACCGGATTATTTTGGATCACCGGAAACAAATACACCATTTACCACTAATGAATTTGCTTTGAAGCTTGCCACTCTGCCCAATTCCTGTCATCCAGGCACTCATGGCATACCAAAATTTGTGTATGAGCACCTTAGCTATACAACTACTCAAGTATTATGTAATCTTGCAAACTATCTCTCACAAAAAAATATACAACATTGAAAATCTTTATCCAATTGCAATAGTACCATTTAATAAGAAACCAGCTCCAATAACCACCCTTAATAATATTAGGCCTATCTCCATGTGCCCAATAACCATCAAGATCATTGAGAAAGTTATTAAAGACAGGATTGAGCCATATCTGCTCCCATTGATTTCACCATATCAGTTTGCAAGAAAGCAATCATCTACAGGACAGGCAGCACTTCTTTTCAAAGCTGTATTGAGGTCGGTGCGAGGCCGGAAAAAATACAGCCCAGTTGCAGTTCAAATAGACATTGAGTCAGCTTTTGATTCTGTGGCAAATGAGATATTAATTAAAATGTTGGCTGCCACTGAAATACCTCGCACTCTTTTATATGTTATAACCAACTTCTTGTTAAATTGGGATATACATATTACACTCAATGGCAAAAATTCTGAATCTTTTACTCCAACACAATCGATCTCACAAGGATCTCCCCTGAGTGCTTTACTTTTCACCTTTTACATCAACCCTTTATTAGTAAAAATCCAGCAAACATTCATTGGCATCCAAATACCAAACACATCTCAGCAGGTAACATGTATCGCTTATATGGATGATATAACTGTCTTCCTCTCATCTAAAAAATGCCTACCAGCCTTGCATACAATACTACAAGAATTTGCAGCCACACACAAACTCAGGGTCAATCTAAATAAGACTGCAGTTTGGTCTCTTTATAATGCAAAGCAGTGCACAGGCATGTATGGGGGGAAGCCATCTGCTTTCTTGGGATTTCCCTTTTATATGAGTGCAAGTGCAATGAGGGTCAAGATCCAGAATAAACTCAAAGAAGAAACAGAACAAATTACCATTTCACTCTCAAAGGCATATCTTTCAATATACTCCAAGATCCAGCTATTTAATCAGCTAGCCATAACAAAAATCACATATTACTCACCCATTATCTCCTTTTCTAAAGGTTTTATTAACAAAATCTTTTCTCTATGTAATAAGCTCTTGTGGCAGCGGAAGACTGTGTCAATATCTGCAAAACAACTTACCAGACCACCTATTCACAATGGACTAGGACTTCACAGTATTTATATTTTCCATCTACAGAAGGCCACAAACTTAATAGCATCCACAGTCAAACACTTTCCAATGCTTGAATGCCTACTTCAAATAACTCCAACAGATAGACCACCCCCTGCCTATGACCAACTAGCATCAATGATCAATCATATAAAAAGCACAGCCCCACAGATATCTCTTCAGACAATATACAAGCACTCATACTGGCAAATTTATTCATTAATCCATCCAAATCCAAGCCATGATACCAATCTGACAATTCTGAAAATCAATAATCTACAATTACTCCGTAAGTTTAAAAAATGGTCCCTAAAACCAAAATATTTTGATTTTTTGCTGAGACTAAACCTACATGCACTGCCCACGACATATTTTCTGAAATATCGGAGACTATACACTAACATTGATCCTTTTTGTCCCCTGTGTCACAGGGCTGAAGAAACCCAGGAACATCTATTCTATCTTTGTCTGGCACTAGACAGAATTCGATTTATTATGATAGGAGCATATAGACAATCTAACACAACCCTTCAAACAATCTTTAATGCAGTCCATGCAGCCAATTTTGTACTTTATGCATACTGGTGCACTAGATGCACATTCACTTTAAGTAACAACACAAAGCGACATCCATCAACTTTCAATATCAAACTGGCAAAACTACGAGCCAGAGACAATAAAATTGCACATCCAGACATTTACACAGCAACCTGGTCACTGATAACACAACAATCAAACCTCTAAGATGGCTCCCAATAACCAACAATCTAAGCCATCAACCAAATATTTAAAAAAATAAAAAATAAATGTGGCAAGTATCTACAAATAAAAAACAGAATGTCATCTTTGATTGCATACGATTAATATAGAAGACAGGAACAACAAAATCAGAACTCAAATACTGGAAAGCAAACTAAACCCAGAACTGCAATATACATACAAGTTGAAGTTTTGCAAATTGAACAATGATAACCCAAGACTTTTGAGAACTCTGATTACAGCAAGCAGCGCTCACAAATGTAACATATACATATGTATTTTTCACTCCCCTTAACAATGTTTAAATATCTTTCCCTCCTAATTTAATTTTTTTTTGTACATCACAGATACAAACTTAAACTTGGTTTACTCACTAGCAATGTAAATATATGTATACGAAGTGTCTTATGGCAAATGTAACCCTATGGTCATCAATAAAGTTATTTCTTTGAAACATAATAATAATAATAATAATAATATTTTTTTCCCTTTTATTTGTTAATATGTCAAGAGTACAATTTAAAAATATAATCAATCTTGTGTGATATTTTTCATTTATTTAATATCACATCATTATGAGTATATTATATATATTTTTTGTTGGTATTTATATATGTGTGTATTTATGTGCCCATAATGTTTACAATAATAATGAATAGAAGAGAGGGGGATATTCTCTTATATTGATAAGTATTGTGTGTGTGATTATTATTATTACTATTATTATTATTATTATTACTTGATTGGTTTCTAATTTATTATTAAGATTAATAAAGTAAATATTTTTTTTGTATTTAGTAAATAATTGGTGTTCAATGTCTTTTCTCATCTTACTACATAATTAATCAGAATAAGAAATCTTAATTACATGTGTATTTATTGTAATATATGCCATCCATCTTAAGAGTTAGAGTTAAGAGCTAGTATAAAGGATAACCTGTGAGGGAATGTTGGGTGTCTATTTTTATGAGGATCTTATAAGGCATCTTTTGATAAAAGTGACACTTAAAGTCAATGGGGCTTTATAAATTGCTTTACCTATATCAAGTTTGGCTGATTCTGATGGATATCAAGATCAAAATAGGATGATTAGGAATTATAAGTTATGACTAACAGTTTAATCCCTTTTTTACAATATAGATTTTTGACCTAGTGCAATTTTTCATTAAGAGAGGCTGTATGTAAGGGCTACACCTAAATAACTCTTATTGCTTCTGATGTGAGGTCTAAGATAGTTAGTGTAAGTCACTACTAATAAAAGTAGTCATTACATTAGTAAAATTAGTTATTTTGCTCTGCCTGACTTCTAGTTAAGTAACAGAGTTTGAAATAGGCAGAGATGTGTAAGGTAGTTCCTGCTACAATATATAATACTTTACATAGTATTATTACCAAGAAGAGAAATATGGATAATCTGAGAATTATTCAACTGGTTATAGAATTGTATTACCTTATATTAAAGAGGCCACTGATAAGATCAGTAGATGACTGTCTAATTTCAACATTAAAACTATCTTTTCCATTAGTAAAAAAACTTGGTGATTTTTTCCATAAGTATAAAGACCAAGTACTTTTAGAATATCAAAGTGTCTATGAAATTCTATGTTCACAGTACCCAAGAAGCTATGTGGATCAATCAAATAAACATATTGATGTCATATTTAGGGAACATAGAAATATCTTCAATCTCAACTTGGTTACATCATAGTTTACATTGCAGTTTTTAGAAATTGATTACATTCCTGACTTTGTTAATACAAAAATACTAGGTACTTTGAAAAAATATGATTTAAAAACTATGAAAGAGTCTATTAAAATTTTAATATGTCCCAAGGTTTTTGAATAATTGTGATGAAATGCAGTATATTTCAACCTTATGGAAGCCCATTATTTTGTGTCCTTCTAAAATCAATTTTAATAAATCAATTAATTGAAAAACATAGGGACTACAGAAATGTTTGTTAATCCACTTCTATTCTGATATATATAAATTATTACTTTTTGGGTTAAACCATGTATTATTTTCCATTACATACTAATATTTTGATGAACTAGACAAACTAGCATCTGCCATTGTCAAGGTTAACTTTTGGAGATTAGCTTTCAAAAGTTAACCTTGACAATAGTGGATGCTAGTTCATCGAAATATGTAATGGCAAATAATACACGATTTAACCCAAAAAGTAATAATTTATCTACATCATACAACCATGAAAACATTAAATACAATATTATATGTATATATGAATGAATGTTTTTTAATTCATGCACAATCATAATCTCATTATTACTTGACACAAAAACAGTTCATCATTGTAACTTTAACTTTGAAAAAAATGAATGCACACATGACTCCCAAAAGATTTTTATATTCATCGTATAATTATGAAAATATTTGATATAACACTATCAAACTGTATGATGAAAAGAATGTTTATCATTTAAAAATGTTAGAAAGATCATCTGTAAAAAAAATAAATTGTTGTGGGATATCATATTCTTAATCAGTATTAGAGATCATCAAATAATTCAAAATACTGCATTTTGCAATTTTATTCGAATTCTTATAAGTTAAACAGCATTCTATAGATAGCTCATCAAAAAATTTTGATTTCTTTTATTCCTAATATCAAGTAAAAATAAAATTATAATAATTATTTTTATTAAAGGAGTGCATAACATTGAGCAATATTAAATACCAATTTACTTAGCTATCTATGTGCAATTTCTCTTTATTTTATTAATGAATAGCATCTTAATATTAAGTTTTTACCATGGAAGTTGAAAATAGCAAGTCACTTTCTTTTCTAGATGTTTTAATTTCCAAAATACCTGATGATTCTTTGTCAATATTTCTCTAATTATTATAGTAAAAATATTACATATAAGGCTTTATATAGTATTGTTACTAAAAAATGAAAAGATGGTGGAGTTGAAAATTTTTCAACTAGTTATAAATTTTTTACCATATATTAAAGGGGTAAAGATAAGATTAGTAGATAATTGTAATTTTACCATTAAATCTATCTTTTCCACTAGAAAAAAAAACATGGTGATTTTTTTCCATGTTTAAAAACCAAGTACTTTTAGAACACCAAGGTGACTATAAAATTCCATGTTTACAGTGCTCAAAAAGCTATATGTGGGGACAGAATTAGGGAACATAAATATGTCTTCAATCAAAAGTTAATTACATCAGCTTTTACATTACAATTTTTAGAAATTGGTCTATTCCTGACTTTCAAAATACTAAAATACTAGCTACTTTGGAAAAATATGATTTAAGAACTAGGAGAAAGTCTATAGAAATTTTAAAACAGTTAAATAGTTTAAATAAATATGATGAAATGAAGTATATTCCAGCCTTGGTTTAATTATTATTCTGTCGTGTGCTTTATTGTAGTAATAGAGAAATGGATTCGTACCTCAAGATCTAGGCTCCATGCTCATTACTGTTCATGTTTAACTATTTCAGAACTTGGTTAGCAAAAACAATTTGATTATATTTACTTTTTAATCATCTTGTTAAATTTTTTTCTAAGTGTGTGTTGTGTTATGGAAGCCTATTATTATTATTTTTTTTCTAAAATCAATTTTAATAAATCAGCTGATTGTAAAGCAAAAGTAGTAGAATATTTTTATTAATCCACCATTTATTCTGATTGGCAACCATCTACTATACATATGAACGAACATTCTTTAATTCATATGGAATCACAATCTCATTATTATTTAAGACAAAAGAGATTTTTCATTACAATCTTAGTTTTAACAAAGATGAATGTAATGTTACCAATCTATGCAAACAACTAATACATGATATTGATAAAAATATTTTATTTTCATCATATAACCATGAAAACTTTAGCTATATATATATTGTAACGGAATATAATATGCCGTCACATTATTTTAAAATTAAAATAAAAGATCATAAATAAAAATTGATTTATTAAAAAGAAAAAAACAACTTAAAAACTGAAATTTAAAAACTGTTTAACGTATATATAGATCACATGATGGACAACTTTAAAAACTATTTTAAAAAATAAAAATATTTGAAAGTAATTTTTTTTGTAAAAAAAGTAAAGATATAAAGATTTGATATTTTTGGAAATAGAAATAATGTTGATTTCTATAATCTTAGAAAATGGAAATGATTGTCTTATTAATTAAATGATTGTTCAAAAGCAAACTGGCCCTTGAGGCATTTAAAATAAATTAAAGGGTCAGATAAGAAAGTACAAAGAAATTAAATGACCAATGCAAACACCAGAAATGTCAGCATGGACTGTAATTGAAACACCAGAGGATTAGTGACATCTTGCCGGTTGAATCCAAAGATTGGATGATAAGAGACTAATAAAAATATAAAAGCAAAATTATTATTATAATTGTGATCTGAGAGCTGACTATGAATATGTCATTACAACTAGCTATATTGCAGATTTTCACGATGTGGAAGTCTGCAATAGATTTAATTTTCTGGACAACCAGCTGAGACCTCCCTATGACAGTTAGGGACCAAAAAGGAATGGCAAGTAGCAGCTTCATTTTTAAAAAAGAAGAACAAACAATCTACATAAGTGATCACGAAGATGGACCTCAAAATCTGCAGAATCCGTAAAGTATAAACTTTTACCAATTGAACTTTCTTTTAAATAATTACCGTATAACATCAATAAGTAATCAATCCAAAAATTAAAAAAAGTAATATAAATGAATGTACTCTTATATGACTAAGAATAGAACTTTAAATCAATTATAAATATTTGTTTTTATATACGTTTGCTATTTCAATCATTTCCATTTTTTTAAATTTAATTATTTATGTTTGTATTTAACTAGATTATTTATTTCTATCTGTTAAATAAAATGTATTAAATTAAAGTTGGGTGTAGATAGCTGCATGGATAAAGATTAATAACTATGTTTAAATTCGTTTATGTTTAATTTAAGGGATTTTAATTTCGGGCTATTTGTTTTGTAGTTAGGGCAATGCTTGTGGAGGGATATATGGGTGTTTATATTAATATAATGTGAAGCATGTTTAGCATACAGGGCAATGTGCCCAACTGAATGCATGACCCCAAAGAGGCAGTCATATCATTGAAATGGTCACAGATGTATTTCCTGCGCCATTGACCCCTTCTAGCTCTATGGACAGGGATTTATAAGACGGCAGAAAGACCGCTCTCCCCCATACATAGCACTCTTTAAAAAAATTATATACATGATTCCTTCATCAGACAGATGTACATTCCTGCTCTAGACATGGATCATTTCCTTCAAATAATATCATGCTGTCAGATGCACATTCCTGTCAGCATGGTTTTATGCTAGCATCTTCATATTGCATTGATTGCGACTATATATCTGGAAGAAGGCATTGGGTTGGCTACGAACTTTTAGTCTGAGATTGAATGAATGTTTTGATAAGTTTTTAAGTGGAAAAAAATCTATGTAGACTATCTATGCTCGACATGCTAAAGTAAAATATAATTTAAATATCCATCTGTGTGGTCTATTTAAAATAGTAATTTAAATTTAAAAAAATTAATGTTAAAATCTAAGAATAAATTTATTCCTCAAATTTTAAATGTGTGTTAATAAAATTTATTTGTGTGTTAATTACTGGCAGTGGCTTCTTTTATTTTATTGTTTTAAATATTAATATATTTTGAGAATCCAAATCTATTAAAACTTATAAAAATGTTTAAATCTCTGCTACTCTATGAGCTAGTGACATTGGGCAAATGGTCAAAATAATATATATAAAAAAAATTTTTTGAATCTTAACTTATGTATCTGCCTACTATATAAATTTTTCTAGGTTCAAATGCCTAGATGGCGCCCTTGTAGTGCGGATATGTTAAGAATACATTTAAGGCTTCATTCAGTGACCGTTAATATATATATATAATGTTTTCATGGTTGTATGATATATATAAATCGGTTTGTAATGCAAAATAACACATGGTTTACTCCCAAAAATAATAATTTATATATATTATTGATACTTGAAGTGAAATCCTATATTAGTAGTGAACTTTGCAATTTATTAATTAAATCAGCATACACTTAATAATTAAAATGTGTAATTTATTAATTATACCAGCATACATTTTCATATAGTAAATTAAATGTAAATTCTGTAATTTTAATACTTTTGATAACCACTATTTAATTGTGAGGTTTTTAAAATTATTGGTATATAAAGTGTTCATGATTTAGATTTAAATCTAGTTTGAGTAAAAGTCGAAAACTTTTTAAATTTTAATCAGCTTACCATTTTTATTTCAACATCTTGCATATAGGAAACTTAAATAATCATTCAATATTTATGGGTTTGAGGTGATCCATTATTCTTAGAGATTACAGCAAAAATGGAAAAATATATAAATACTCACTACTTGGCAATTAAAGTCTGGTAAGTAGTGCATTGTCTTTGACTGTTACTGAATGAGGATCTTTTAAAGATTTTTGCTCTATTGTTGTTGGTACTTATCTAATCAGCTATCTACATTCCAATTTTCTCTGAGTCTTTAAACACTGGGATGACTAATTGAAAAATTGTATATTTCTTTCCAAAAATGACAATTTATCTTAGTAGTAATACTATGACTAAATTTATAAATTCATTGTTTAATCTAATATCTTTTAGTGTTAGCTTTCATTGACAAGTTCTTTTGTTTTTTGGCAATAATTTGTTTTTGCAATTTCTTATTCAGTTTAAAGAAGAGGAGAAAAGATATGTGTGAGGGAGAGAGAGATTGTGTGTGTGGGTGGGGAGAAAACAAAAAATTAGTAATTTACAAAATGGTAAATAAATTTCAAATAATTGGTTTCTTATTTGTAATTGAAAAAAAAATCTGTTGAAAATTTGAACTGTTCTTCTTTTGAGTTGTGTCTTGTTTTAAAAAATAAGGCGAAAGGGGACAGAACTAGCCATTGTATTACATTTAATTTATAAACACTGTGAAATCTACTTTTTATTGACAGATGTTTTTTTGGCCAACCATTATTTTCTTAATTATTTTTAATAATTTCTTATTGAGAAAAAATGAGAAGGGTGTGGAATTTAGATTTTTTTTGACTTGAAAAAAATTTACATTTTTTTTTTTAAATGCTTTTATTCTTTTGAAAAATCTGTTTTTTTGTTTGTTAACTTTTGATCTTTTTCAAGCCTTAGAATGAAATTTTAAAATTGAGGTTTAATATATTTGAACTTAATAGAATTGCTTGAAAATTGATATATAATTAAGTTATATCACACTAATCCATTTGAAACATTTACCTTTTTAGTAAGTCTATTAATAAGATAGATATGGAACAGAGTATGGGAAAAATATAAAAAATATTCAATAATTTCATGTATTGCACTTTACAATTATTCTCAGAATTTTCATTTGGTTTAAAGAATGATCACAAGAGGACAGTTTAAACTTTTTTCTTTTAATTTAATAACATTTTAAAAAACTATTTTAAACTCTTAATGTGTATACATATTTAATATGTTTATATAATTATATATGTATAATAAATAAGTAATTAAGTTTGCTATTTAAAATTGTTTTAAAACTATCTTGAAAAGTTAAAAAAGAAAACGTGCAATAATTTTTTAAAACAATGATCACAAATTTTAAAATAGAAATAAAAACTGTCAAACAATTTTAAATATAAAACTTAGTTACTGCTTTATTATACATATATAATTATATACACATACTAAATATATTTAGTATATACATATTTTTTATATGTAAGTCATTAGATATTTCTTGTTATCAGAAATTAATAAAGTTATCCCTATTTTTTATAACAAGTTTTAGTGGTATATTATAACAGGGCTGGGTTCAAACCCTGTTCTAACATATAGTATGATATAAGCAAGCATATATATACTTGATCAAAAGTGATATTAAATTACATTATTTTTTATACATGTGTGTGTGTATATATTTTAAATAGATAAATGAAAATAGTTTGAAACAGAAGAGGGAGGGGGGTTATATGGTTTTTGCTCTTGTATTTTGTTTAGAAGCACATATATTTATATTGCTGCATGGGTAAATAAATGTAATAAATTCATAAAAAGTAGAAAATTTACATGGCCAAACTTTAATTCCAAGATGGATGATGAAGGAAAGAATTTCCAAAAAGATATATTAATTGCAAGGAAAGAATCAAAAAGGGTATAGATTGCTATCTTGGAATAAAGTTATTTTAATTAAAAGGAAATTGATTCCAAGATGGATGATGAAAGACACAAATTCTAAAAAGATATATTAAATGAAAATAAAGAATCCAAAAATGTATAGATCACTATCTCAAGATAAAAGCTATTTTAATTAGAAAAAAAATGTTATAAGTAAAAGACAATGAATGGCCAAGTGTGGATTTCAAGGTGTAATTAAAATTCTTAAACATCAAAAAAAGAAAAGTTGCTGAAGGGTTTTCTATTTGCAAACCACGTGGTTTCGTTAAAAAGAAGAAAAGAGAACAATAGTATTTTAATTAAGGAGTTTTGAAAGCCGAACTTTGAGAGTTTCCAGAAAGACTAGTGCCACAAGCAAGATCATAGAAAAATTAGTTAAAATTATATATATATATATTCACCAACCATGAACAGGCTGGGGTAAAGGACAAGAATGGACCAGGCTCTGCCAGCCATCCTGTGGAGGTATTGCAGTTACTGTCCATGTAGGAGCGAAGCCCTTTCTAAACTACAGGTAGAATGACATTCACCGAATGCCATTGATTGTGCCTTATGGAATCAATGGAGAACTACCAAAAATCACTTATTCACTATGTCACAACACAAAGCCAGTGAACATTACCATTCATTTGCACCTGGGTGAGATAAATGAAGGTAACACAAATATTTTCTTAAATACCAGTCACCTCTTAAATAAGAGCTTATTTTCAGTAAAATAATAATGCAAAACAAAGCAAAACTCTCCATATAGTAGTGCCATCTTGTGCTAACAAGAGCAATCAATGGATGCCAGAAGGCTTGTGCATAAAATCCCTATCTGGTGCCTGCTCCTCACTGATGAAGGCCACAAGCCAGAAACTAGTCGAGGATATTGTATGAGCAGGCACCAGATAGGGATTTTATGCACAAGCCTTCTAGCATCCATTGATTGCTCTTGTTAGCACAAGATGGCACTACTATATGGAAAGTTTTGCTTTGTTTTGAATTGTTTAATAACAATTATGTGCTAGTATGAGATAGTGATCATGTGATGTTTAGTGGTTTAAAATAATAATGTGTAAGGGCTAAAAGAAAACAAAGAAATATTTGAAATAATGCCCAATGTAACTCTATGAATGAATAGACTGGATAATGACTGATTGCATTTACTTTGTATGCTATGATATATATGTTTTTTGTTATATTTATAAACCTATGCAGGGTATGTGTTTGCATGCATGTTATTCAAGTATTTGAGCGCAAGCCAATACATAATAATGGGATTTTGTTTTGTTTCTATTAATAAATATTAAATTCATGTTTTAATTATAAGTGTGTGCATTCAGTGTTAATTTCTTTAAAACTTAGATCACATCGTAAGATTAGAGAGTAGCATTAAGAACAAAATAATAAATTTAGGGAATTGTTTATGTGTTTACATGCACACTTGATCTGTTCCCCACCCCTTTCCCATGGTTAACTACCACCATTCCTGAGTGAGCTAGCCAGAGGTAGAAGCTCTATGTATTAGAAATTGATACTCAATCTCTCCCAGCATAATTCTTATTTACCCCTAGATAGGATTGGCACTTGGAGTCAACAATTGACATCCATAAATATGCTGGGTGAGTGATAAGAGTACCATGCAGAACTACTTATATATGTATGTTCGCATTATAATTTTCTTTTAAGAAAAAAAAAAGGAAACTTAGATTTTAAATACATAAATACGCATGTACCATATACATACACAATTCGCACAGGTATGCAATCGTTAAAATGGTGACCCAACTAAGGGGCTTTTGAAGAGTGGAAAGTAGGGGGGATAGAATAAAAGGTAAATCAAACAGTTAAATATAACAGTTAAATATAAGAGTTGGAGAATAGTAATAAAAGAATTAACATGAAATACTAAAATTGTTTCGGTGAAATAGAAAGAAAGAGACCAAGGAATAGATTTGGAGGTGGCTAGATAGGGAAATTAGACAGGTAACACAGTACTTCAGGGGTGGAAAGCAGGTCCAGTGTGTTTGAGGTAGAAATAGTTAACATAAAATTGTTATAATTGGTTGTTATTAGGAATAGTGATAGATATATAGAAACAGTAAAAAAAAATGGATCAGCAGAAGAAAGAAAAAGAGAGAGAATTAAGCATAATAGAAATTATTATGAAAAAATAGAAAGCAGATTTCAGGAACTCGAGGAAAGGATTGAGAAAAGATTTCAAGAGTTAGAATGAAAAATAGAAGGAAAAAAAGATAAGTGTCCAAGGGAAGAGAGCAAGAAAGAGCCAGTAGAGAAAGAAATTATAGGTAAAGATGAGAAGTCTTGTGAAAAGAGAGTAGGAGAAAATCAGATTGAGTGCGAGGAAGAAAAAAGCAAGGAGATAAAATAAAGATACTAGAAGTGCGAGTAGCCACAACAAAGAACTCATCGGCCCAGATTAAAGAAAAAAAACTTAAATGATGTTATATTTGCTAGTCATATGACAGAAGCTCCAGTTAAGCATATAAAAAGTTTATGAGAGTGTTTGACAGCAATCCAAAGTCTGAAAAAAAAAAGCTCTCATAAACAAATTAGTTGCAAGAGAAATAATAAGACTCAATGGAAAGGAGGGTATCCAAAATCAAAAATTAAAGAATCTTAGAGAACAAAATTATAAAATAGTCCAGAAACAGCATTACGGAAATGAAAAATGGTGACAATTGTGTAGGTTGACCCATTACCGAGGAAAAGGTCGAGTTGTCCAATGTTAAAAGACGGACAAGAAATTAATCAACTTCACGTAAATGAACACTGATTCTGAAAATTTTTTTCATAGTATTATTACTAGGTGGTGAGTTAATATTTATAGTATTTATTATATGGGATTTTATACAAAACCGAGTAAAAAGAAAGGTAGAATTCTTTTTATTTCTTTTGTTTTGATTTGTGTGTGTAAACTCAGAGAGTTAGATAAGTTGTGGCTGTGGAGCTGTGGGAGGGGAGTGATCTTGCAATTCTGTTGGTGGATGGTGAGTTTGGCTGCTGGATCGATCACATTATGTGTTGCACACTGTAGGTGGCTGTTGCTAATTTCTGACATGGTCGACCTATCTAATGTAAGATGCAGACGCTAAAAGTCTGTTAACTCAAGCTGATAAGACTCCAAAGAGAGCATGACATTTACATACAGTCCCACTTGTAAGACTCCAGAAGTGAGCAAGGTCTAGGGCAATCTATACTGAACCTGAAGTCTCAAAATAAGAGTCGGGTATCATTTTAACTATTTACACTTCTAAGACTCTCAAGCAGCAGAGTGTAGTTAGGAAAGTCCTTCCTTTAAAAAAAGAAAAAAGGTTTTTTTTATATAAAATTTTTTTTTGGGGGGGTCGTGTAATTGAAGCCAGTCAGAATGGGAGTTAGCTATATGTTGTGCGTCGCAGGCAGTGTGCATGTGAGTGGTGGTTGGACTCATTGTATATCATTGGGTTGTTGGTTGTTTTACTCTTTGGTTCCAAAGTTGCAGGGGGGAAGGGCAAATAAAATTGGTTCAAGAAGATGTGTATTCTTTTTGTGTGTGTGTGTTTTCTTTTGTGTTACTCGCTATTTAGAATTATTTTCTGGTTTAGGAATGAGCCATTTAAATACTAAAACAGTATTTAAAGGCTTTTGAAGAGGGGGATATTATAACAGGTCTGGGTTCAAACTCTGTTCTAAGGTATAGTATGATATAAGAAAGCATATATATACTTGATAAATAATGATATTAAGTTAGATTATTTTGTTTTATATATATGTGTGTGTATATATTTTAAATGGGTAAATGAAAATAGTTTGAAACAGAAGAGGGAGGGGGTTATATGGTTTGTGCTCTTGTATTTTGTTTAGAAGCACATGTATTTATATTGCTGCATGGGTGAATAAGTGTAATAAATTCATAAAAAGAAGAAAATTTACATGGCCAAGCTTTAATTCCAAGATGGATGATGAAGGAAAGAATTTCCAAAAAAATATATTAATTGCAAGGAAAGAATCAAAAAGGGTATAGATTGCTATCTTGGAATAAAGTTATTTTAATTAAAAGGAAATTGATTCCAAGATGGATGACAAAAGACACAAATTCTAAAAAGATATATTAAATGAAAATAAAGAATCCAAAAATGTATAGATCACTATCTTGAGATAAAAGCTATTTTAATTAGAAAGAAAATGTTATAAGTAAAAGACAATGAATGGTCGAGTGTGGATTTCAAGGTATAATTAAAATTCTTAAACATCAAAAAAAGAAAAGTTGCTGAAGGGTTTTCTATTTGCAAACCACGTGGTTTCGTTAAAAAGAAGAAAAGAGAATAATAGTATTTTAATGAAGGAGTTTTAAAAGCCGAACTTTGAGAGTTTCCAGAAAGACTAGTGCCACAAGCAAGATCGCAGAAAAATCAGTTAAAATTATATATATATATTTGCCAACCATGAACAGACTGGGGTAAAGGACAAGAATGGACCGGGCTCTGCCAGCCATCCTGTGGAGGTATTGCAGTTACTGTCCATATAGGAGCGAAGCCCTTTCTAAACTACAGGTAGAACAACATTCACTGAACGCCATTGATTGTGCCTTATGGAATCAATGGAGAACTACCAAAAATCACTTATTCACTACATCACAACACAAAGCCAGTGAACATTACCATTCATCTGTACCTGGGTGAAATAAATCAAGGTAACACAAATATTTTTTTAAATACCAGTCACCTTTATATAAAAACTTATTTTCAGTAAAATAATAATGCATAAGGGCTAAAAGAAAACAAAGAAATATTTGAAATAATGCCCAATGTAACTCTATGAATAAATAGACTGGATAGTGACTGATTGCATTTACTTTGTATGCTATGATATATATGTTTTTGTTATATTTATGAACCTATGCAGAGTATGTGTTTGCATGCATGTTATTCAAGTATTTGAGCACAAGCCAATACATAATAATGGGATTTTGTTTTGTTTCTATTAATAAATATTAAATTCGTGTTTTAATTATAAGTGTGTGCATTCAGTGTTAATTTCTTTAAAACTTAGATCACATCTTAAGATTAGAGAGTAGTATTAAGAACAAAATAATAAATTTAGGAAATCATTTATGCATTTACATGTGCATTTGATCTGTTCCCCACCCCTTTTCCACGGTTAACAACCACCACCCTTGAGTGAGCTAGTCAGAGGTAGAAGCTCTATCTATTAGAAATTGATACTTGATCTCTCCCAGCATAATTCTTATTTACTCGTAGATAAGATTGGCGCTTGGAGTCAACAATTGACATCCATAAATATGCTGGGCAAGTGATAAGAGTACCGTGCAGAACTACTTATATATGTATGTTCGCATTATAATTTTCTTTTAAGAAAAAAAAAAGGAAACTTAGATTTCAAATACGTAAATATGCATATGCCACATATATATACGTGATTCACACAGGTATGCAATCGTTACAATATATATATATATATCAAGTATAGGTGTCCAGCCAATTTAAAGTATAATATAGTTTTACATTTTTTATTTAAGGTGTCAATACTAGAAACATAAAAATAATAGAGGTAAAATTTTATTTTATATATTAAATGTTTTTATTGACTAATTGTTTCTTCAACCACAATTGAAGTTTTTAGATTTAACTTGAAATAAAAGCATGCTTTTATCTCTATTATTTAAAATCTGGTGTCAAAAAGAGTTTTTAAAAAGGAAACATTTTCCTGCCTATGCATTCCAATAAATAATTGATTTTTTAGAAATTAATATATAAATAAATATTTAACTTTTTAGAAATTAATTTATAAATACATTTAAATTTTATTATTATTATTTAGTTTTTAATTTAAAATATGGTAAAGGTATAATCTAAATCAAGATTTTTTGAATGTATTGTTGTTTAAAAGCCAGACCATTCATTTTTATTTGTAGCATTGTACTGTCTTTGTATTGAATGTAGCTGCAAATTCATTTTCATCAAAGTCAAAAAAGCAACTGACCATCCTCCCCCCACTTTTTAAAAAACTAAAAAGAAAGAACAAATGTATACAATTTTAAAGACAATGTTATATGTCCTAAACAAATCTGTCGATTACAAGTCAAAACAAATAATTTGAATTAGGTAATAGATATAGTTCATCCATCTCTCCTCACTTTTTAAAAAGCAAATAAGAAAGAAAAAATTTAAAAATCATCCAAATTTCTAAAACAAATTTCTCAACCACAAAAAGTTTGGGAAATAGGTTAAGATAAGCAGTTAACATCTTTCCCTCCCTTCTCACTTTTTAAAAAGCCAATGGAAAAGAAGAACTTAAAAAAAATTTTAAAGACAAAATCATATTCAAAATCAAATCTGTCCATTACAAATCAAAACAGAGGATTTGTATTAAGAAGAATATAGATGCCACCCCCTTTTTCTTCTCACTTTTTAATTAAAAAGTGAATAAATAAATTAACACAAATTTTTAAAGTTAAAATAATGTCCATCCTTCATTTACAAATCAAAAGAAGGACTGTAATTTTACAGCAATCAATTTTGTAAGCTGATATTAAGTATACAACAACCAACTGAAAAATCGAAAGAAAACTTGCAATAGACCCTTTTTAGATATTGGGGAAAAACAAGCACACACACAAACAAATAATTTTAAAACTTTATCCCCTCCCCTTCAAAAAAAAGGAAACATGAATAAAAACTAATAGTAGCAGGTTTTAGATTAAACATTAAATTTATAAATTAAGTCATCATTTTTGTAAAGAAATCTTCAAATGATTGACTAGTCATCCCTGTATCATTTTATGATATCAAAACAGTGCTTAAAGAGTTAATAAAAGATAAAAATAGAAATGTAGATAGCCAATTACATCGGAACCTAGTTGTCTATTTAAATTTTATTATTAGTCAAGAATTCTTATAATCACCCGAAAGTTCATTTGTAAACTTTTGTTTTGATCCCCCCATTTTTTTTTTTGAATCATCATATTTATTTACTAATAGCTGCTAATGATACATAGTATGTCTGCATGTTTATTTTTAGTGTATTAATACACACAAGCATATATATATATATTCTCATATAATATTGGTTGTTATAATTATTTTCGTTAAATAAAAAAAATAACATGCATATAATGAAACTATCATAAATAATTAAACATTAATTATCTAGAAAAATACCAGAAATCATATAAAATAATCTTATTACCTAAATTTTTAGATTGCTGACAACTTCGCGCATCTTATTTAAAAGCTCCTCTATTGTAACTTCCTAAGCCTAATATTCTCAGCAATAAAGTCTATTTTGGGTAACTTTCAGTGCATTCTTACTTACTTTTAATTATATAATTTTTATATGAATTCCATCATTTGATAATTACTATATTAATTTTAATAGTTTAGTTGAAAATTTAAAATTTTGGAAGATAAAAAAATGTGGGGGCATTTAAAATAAGTATTCAAAATTCTTATAGAAGTATTAGAATGAATAGCATTTTTATGATGAATAAATTTTTAGTTTAATTTCAACAGCACTAAAAAATTATTTCACTATTCTTAAAAAACATGTTTTATTTAAGCATTTATTTAATGTCCTTTTTAAAAATGATCTCTATTTTCTGTATTGGGAAGCTAAATGAATAAATTACTAAAAAATGCTGTAGTCATTAAGTTTCAAATTTAAATGCATACGGGAGGGGGGGGATATCCAAAAATCAGTGAGAAGAGTCACCCTTTACTATGGACTCATTTCTCATTTTCTATATTTTAATAACTTATGGCTTAAAAAATATTAATAAAAACCAAAAAGTTAGAAATTCATATATGTAAATTCATAAATTTCATGCATACATCCTTAAATTTCATCATGAATCATCTCTTATTCAGCCATTTTCGCCAATTGTGTATTTAATAAATCATGTGATTACTCTCTCCTAATTTATTACTATACTATCTCTTTCACAACTACATAATTCTATTTTTTGTTAACTATTTTGTTGAAGACTTAAGATTCATATTTTAAAAATTAAATTGCATTCTACATATATAATAAGCTTTACTATTATTCACAGTTTCAAATATCTATGGGAAAATTTTAAACCAAATTCATTTGATAAGAGATAGGAGATATCTACTGTATTTTATTCCTATTTTTCTTAAAAAATGTTAATTTGATTAAAAAAAACAACAGAAAGAGCGCCAATTACAAAAGTCACATTGTAATATTCAATACTCTAATATAAAAATAATACCAAAAAGGGAATTGAAATCAGAAACAGTGTATGTGTAGTTAAAAATATACATACAGTCAAAAAAAGTGCAATATTGCTGTGATAAACTGATGACAACCAGCCTCAAAACATTATACTATCATATAGAACAGAACAAGGTACTCTTGGTTGGGTTTTGTTTGTTATTGATAGTAAAATCTCTTATGTGAAGGTCATTCCACTTTCTGTCACCTATAGGGCTAGTATGAGAGCAACATCACACAATACATTAACACTAAAATTGCTAATTGGATCTTCAGAATTGTCATAATACTGAAACAATGAAGTCTCTTAAGGAAAGTATTATAGATTCAATTAAATATATTCTTAGATTTACTAAAAAGTATAATCATAATTGGGGGTTTGACAATTACCTTATTTATAGTAATCTGATTAAAAGAATCATTATAATAATTTTTGTTTGTCAGAATAATAAATTAAATGCTAGTTTCATTTCAAATCAAAAAATTCAGTGATTGACAAGAAGTCTTTAAAAATGATCGATGGATTCTGCAAAGTGAATACAGGCCTTGACTATACTGAAAGCAACATAATGTTCTTAAAATGATATCACAATTATCTTCTGAATTAGAATACAAAAAATGAGACAATGGTTTTTAATGATATATTCAGTTTATCTACTCATTTAGATTTGGATAAAGGTATCTAGCTTACTAAAATCAAAATAGCTATTTGTAGTCTTAAAAAGGATGGATTATGGGATCCTCGATTAGTGGAATTTTATCATCAGTAGTAGTAAATAGTATTGAGGAGAATATAATGAATAGAGTTAAATGTAATAATGAGATCACAGCATATTTTAGATATGTTGATATTGTTATTGTAAAAAAAACAATAGAAGTATTAATAAGGCTTTTAATAAATTAAATAAGAATAAGTATATTATTAGATTTACATTGAAGAAATAAATATTTACTGAGGCTATAACCTCGATAATATGCGTATAAAATGTGATAGTAGGGACCTCTACAGGTGTTTTAACCACAAAAATGAATTAAAATTTTTAGCTATTTTTTTAAGAAGAGGAATGATGAATGAAATAATTGTGAAACATTATATTAATGATAAAAAGATTAGAGGGCTAAATTGATCCAAAGTCGTAAGAGCCATAGTACCAAAAGATGGGAGTTTTAAAGAAAATTAAATTAAAAAAATATAAAATAATGTTAGATAAAAAATAAGCATATGCACAGAAATTAAGGTGGAAAATGATTGTGTAAACATAGATTATAAAAGGAAAGCAATTAGAAGGACTTTTGGTAATAAGATAGATAGAAAAGTGAAAATAGTAGGAATATGTATAAAGATAGTAAATGGATGTCTATTCCATATTCAGAAAAAGTATATAAAAGATTAACAAAGAAAAAAGATTACCAAATAATGTAAAAATAGCTCAGAAAAATAATAAGATGTTGAGTAAATGGTTGTATAAGCAAAAAAAATGTTAAATGATATTAATAGTAAGGTGGGACCAGTTTATAAAATTAGCCGTGGAAAATACAATAAGGTATATATAGGACAGACAGGAAGAACAGTAATTGAGAGAGGTGAGGAACATGATAGAGCCATTAATAGAAAATATATGAGATCAGAACCATATTTACTTTATTTAGATACAGAACATAAAATGAAATATGAAAAAAATATAAAGGTTATAAAGTATGTAAAAGTTTACCATAAAAGAATATGTTACGAAATGTTATATATTCAGGAAAATTTGGATAAATGTGTAAATAGAGTTAAAGGTCCAGAAAATTCAAGGGGGGAAATGGGCTTTGTTAAATAGTTGGAATATATAGGAAATTATTGTAAATATGTAAATAGTATTTAAAAAAATAAAAAAAATATTTATTTATTTATTAATATTTTTAAATTTATTTATTACTTGATCATAATATATAAGTATATGATATAAAGTACAATTTAATGTAAATAATTTCCAGTAGATAAAGTGACTGCCTTGCTGTGCTGATGAGATTGATTTGTTCCACAAGTTGAATTAAAGTTTATATATTTTCTCTTTGCAAATATTATCCAAAGAATTTGACTTCTACCAAAATTGTTTGCTTACTGTGCGAAGGTGGAGAGAAAATTGAAGTCAAGAGAGATAGATTTAATTGGATTTAAAAAAATTCAGGAATAATATTGATAATGCTCAGAAAGTGTTTTGTTATGCCAATTAAAATATAGAAGTAAAAAATAATTTTGTTGTGTGTGTCTTACTGTAAGAAGGCTTTATAACTATGTTGTACATATGATTAATTGGTTTTTAGTAAATTTGTTATTAAAATATTTTTTTATTAAAAAAAGTGATTTATTTGAGAAAGAAGATAACATTTTGAGGCCCAAGGTTGGAAAACATGCATTTATCAATCACCATTGAAAGAAATTTAAGTTTTTCTCATTTTGTATAAAGAAGTTTGAAGAATAGGAAAGAAATCATAGAGTCAAATATAGAGTAAAGGACCTGGAAAAATAAGAAATATGAATTGCATTTGTATTGCATATATAATGGTTAGAAAGAAATTAGGTGTGCTGTGATAGAATGTACCATATGTGATGAGATTTATCATTTGAAATGCTTAAATAATATTAGGATGGATGTACCAGGTTTATAGTTATGTAAACAGTGTGTAAACGTAATAAAAGAGATGAAAAAGTGGTTTCTAAGTGTAGATAGTTTAAAGAGAAAGTCAGGAATAATGAAGCAAAATATAGTTGAGGAAGATGGGATAAAGTATGTTTTTAGTGGAGTGACAAGAGATATGGATGAAAAAAATAAGTAGTGCAATGGAGATGGTTAGCCAAAGAATAAGTAAGATAGAGGAAGAGGTAAAAGATATAGAAGCAAAATTAAAATCATTAGAGATGAAAGGTAAGCAGATAAAGAATCATTGACTAGAAATGATTGAGAAAAAGTAAATAAGAAAGTCCAGAAGGTGGAAGAAAATGTTATGGATGAAGTAGGGAAAGTAAACTATGAGACAGTATTGATAGGAGATTCACTAGTTAGAGAATGTGGAAATATAATTGCAAGGGAAAATAGAAACAGATATGTAAGAATAGTTCTGCCTGGAGCTAGAATTAGGGATGTTAAAGATGAGGTAAAGCCACAAAGGAGTAGAGATGTGTATATTAAGGTAAGGATAAATAATTTGTCAGAGTCATCAGAGGGAGTAATGGATGAGTACACAGAATTTATTAGTAGTTTGAGTAAGATTAAAGGAATAGTTGGATTATTACCAAGATTTGACAATAGATATATGTTAAATAGGGCATGTTCTATAAATGAGAGCTTGAAAAAATTGTGTGAGAGAAATGCTATGTGTATATGTGGGATTTTTTTTATCAGTAAAAGGAAATTATATAATAAAGATGCATTGCACTTAGCAAAATAAGGAAGTGAAGTTTTAGGGAGTTTGATTTATAAAAAATATAATTTGGGAAATTTATAAAGTGGGAGGGTTAAATTGCAGTGTTACCAGAAAGAAAAAGAATGGACAGGATGTAAGAAATAAACAAAGTGTAGCTGATTTAGATATAAATGTAGATGTGGAGAGGGAATGGGTCCATACAATTAATGGTAAGCAAGTTATTTATAAATGTAATGGAGAAGAAAAAAATCAAAAGAATTTATAAAAGAGTAGTTAAGAAAAAAGAATTGTTAAAATTGGACATTTTGATTATGCAAGGTGGTAGAGAACCAGAAAAGTGGCTATAATTAAATAAAGCCATTAAAAATAAAGAGCTTGAGGTACTAGCAATAATGGAAACACATCTAAGAAAAGAATAGAAACCTATACTGGAAGATTTGGTATGGTAAGGTATAAATAGAAAAGAAAAAGAAACAAGGGGTGGTGGTAGAGGAGTTATGTCAAAAAATATTTAAATATTGTTAAATGTCAAGCACATTAGTGGTTTAAGATAAGATTAGGAAGACAAGAATGGATGGTGACTATAGTGTATATAGCCACTGGAGATAGTCAAACTATAATGGAGTGGAATGGTAGCATATATGAATGCCTAATTAAGAATATATAGAGTTTCAAAACAAAGGGAAAGAGAATAATAGTTATAGGAGATATGAATGGGCATCTTGAAGAAATTGATGATGTAGATAACAAGAATTGACAGCTTTTGAAGAATTTTTATCAGCAAGTGAATTTGAGCATTGGAAATTTGTCAAATATTTATGAGAGATAATACCCATGGTCTAAAAATAATATATTTCATGCAATAGATCATGTATTACTAGAGAAAGAGAAAATAAATAAAGTATGGAAAATTAAAGTGTTTGATAATTAAGAGAGAGTACGCAATAGTGATCATAATTTCTTTATAATAGAAATGGTTAGTGAAGTGATGGAAAATAGTAATAAAAGTAAAAAGGATAGTAAAAGTTGTAGATGGAGAATGAATGATAAGAATAAGTTAGAAGAATATAAAATAAAAGTTGAAGAAAGCATAGAAGAGTTGTTTGGGGATGAATATAAGGACTGGTGTGGTGAAGTAGAAAAAGTGCTAAATAGAGTTTTATGTGAAAATATTCTGAAGAATAAAACTGATAGTAAAATGAAAGTTAGTAAAAGTGTAAAAAAGAGGGAAAAAGCATGCAGAGAATATAAGGGGTTATTAAAAACAATGAAAGTGAAAAAGATGTCAATGGTAAATGGGAAAAGTATTTAAAAAAAAGAAGTTGGCCAAAATAGTTAATTATACAGAGAATGGAATTAAATAATAAATTGTTGAAGGATATTAATAAAAGTGGAAGAGATGAGTGTAAATGTTTTTGGAAATACAGTAAAAAAAGGAATGTAGAGGGGGGGGGGGTAACATTACTAGATGATGGGGGGAAAGAGTGTAGCTCTAGAGAAGAATTAGAGACAATCTTAAATAAGTATATAATGGATATAGAAGGATATTAGATGTGAAGGACAGAGTGGTAACAAACATAAAAGCATATAGTAATAGAAATATTAGATTTACAAAAAATAAACTAAATGAAACAGGGAAAAAATTGAAGAATGGAAAATGCAATAGATTTAGATGGATGAGCAGCAGAGATGGCAATGAATTTAGAACATATGGCAAAATTAAACTGATTATCGTGTTTTAATAAGATGGTACTGAAGAGAGATTTTCTGAATAGTTGGAGTAATACAAGAGTAAGGCAAGGATTATAGAGAGTTAAGCAATTATAGACCAATACCAGTTTCATCAGTGTTATATAAAGTTTTCACATATATGATAGCTGGAAGGGTCACAAACTGGATAGAAGAAAACAATATAGTGGAAGAAATGCAAGGAGATTTTTGATTGGATAGGTGTATAGAAGATAGTTTATTTGTAGTCACACAACTTATAGATATAAGTAAAAATACAGGTAGGCAGTTATATATAGTTTTTATAGATATTAGGAATAGATTATAGGTAAGTTTAGTAAATTTGAGAATGGACGAGCTTCAGTAGATCTTATTAAGAGATTGTATGAAAATAATTACTATACATATTAATTAGGGAATATAGAATCAGTTAAAGTTAAAAATGGTGTGGGACTAAGGCAAGGATGCCCTCACTTATTTTGTTTTTGTTGTATTTGAGAGAAATTGAGAGACTAGGAAGAGGGGTAGATACCATTAATAGGTGGCAAGGGAGTATATACCTTATCAGGTCTTTTATTTGTGGATGATGTATTCTTGCACACAGAAAGTAGGGAAGATATGGAAGTTATGATGAAGATATATGCAAGGGTGTGTAAAAAGATGGGAATTAAATTTAGTGAAGAAAAGTAAAAAGTAATAATGATTAATACTGGGGAAAGAAAAGATAAATAATTTTTATTGGTGAATATAAAGTTAAGTATGGTGAACAGGTATAACTAGAAATTGCTTGAATGAATGGGAGAAAAAAATAATAAATGAAGCAAAGAAAAGAAAGACACTGATAAAGATATTAACAGTGTTTTCATATAATAAATATGATGTAGCTAGAATTGTATGGAAGGGAGTGGTAATAGCAGGGTTAACATATGGTAATGATGTGTTATGTTTTACTAAAGAGTTGTTAGATTACTTAGAAAAACTAAGTAGGAAGTCATGCATTAGATGTAGATGTGTGGATGGCAAAGGAATTTCAAGGAAAAAATGGATGGTCAAGTTTTATATGAGAGATGCAAAAAGCAAAATAAAAATGATAGATTGCAGTTTATTGATAATAACAGAATGGCCAAAATAGTATTTAATTGGGTTATGAGTAAAGGGCAGGCAACAAAATGGGTGAGAAAAATTGTACAGTATGCAGATTCGGATAAATAATTTATGTCAATATACTTATACAAAAGGTGGGATGATTGGTTAGAAAAATTCTTGAGTATTATAGTGGCAAGAAATGGGATAGAAGAATAGATGTATTAATAAAAAATAGGGAGTTGGGAAATGAAAAACTAATATGGAGAGTAAAAATGGGTTAAATATATATAAAAGTAAACAGAATATTGAGGGTGAATTAATTTATGATAATAGCAAGGAAAGTAGTTTACTGTTTAAGGCTCTAACAGGATCTTCATCAACAAGGAAATACACTCATAAATGGAAAAATGTGGGTTATTTAGTCTGGAAGTTGTGTAAGGAAAGCATAGAAAATATTAGACATCTGTTAATTGAATGCAAATGCATGCAAGCAGATAGGGTACAAATAATGAAGTTGTGGAAGAATAAATATAAACCAAGTGATTATATAGAAAGTGAGTTCTCGGTTTTTATGCTGGGTTTGGGAAAAAAATATGGGGGATTTAGATATAAAGGCCATGGAGTTAACAAAAATTATTTTGTGAAAATAGAATGGAACAAGATAGAGAAGAATATGGAAAAAAACTTAGGGTGGAGAATGAAAAGGGAAAGTAAAGTGGTTTACAGGTTTCTCTGGGCATAATAGCTGTGAGCTTCCTGACTCTGAAAAAGAAGAAGTCACAGTGCATCACATCATATGTGATTTGTATAATTAAATATCTTGAGAAGATCTCAATGGAGATGAAAGCCGATTTGATAAATATTAAAATATAACTATCAGTATTTCAATCTTATTTAAATTGATTATTTAGCTTATATATTTGTTATAACATTGTGGACAAATAAAAAATTATATTGGATATTTGACGATATTTGACCATTACAATTATTTATGATATAAAAGTGTTTATTTAAATAAATACTCCCAGTAATTTGAATTCATTATATCGTGTTTTTATTTGAGAATAAGAAGGAGTATTTTTAATAAAAACCTATTTTTGACTTTGATGAATGTGAATTAAAAAATAATATCTTTTATTAATTAAAAAGAAAAAAAACTTGTACTTAATTCCCTATTTATAAATTTCATCATATTTACTATAAATAATGGGTTCAGTTCTTGCTGAGATTATTGTATAGATAGACAGCTTCAAAAAGAACGGCAGTTGGGAGAATGTCATTTCTGAAAAAATATAACAGGACAGCTTTTTTCTAATGTTTTGTAGTCCAATGCTATTTTAAAAATGTGAACGTATGAAAGACAAATTGATCAGCAACTGCCAGTGTCTACCCCTTAATTAGAAAATGTCACCCAAGCAATTATGAGGAGCTATCCGAATCTTGAAAGATTCTGATAATATATGATTTTACATATCAAAACACTGATATTTTTATAGATATTTAGAAGCACAGATGAAAGAAATATATTGTCTCTCATGAGACCTATTTTATATATACATGGAAACCAAAATGAAAAAAATCAACTTTTGGGAAATATATATGTTCTGTGCATGTTTTCATTATCTATGGTTCCATTAAAATTTATATATGTGTGTATGTGTAACATTTATTAATTTTAATTCATACATGCAAGTATCTGAAATTTGCCCCCAAAATGACATTTAATGTGACGTATGATTATTAATTATATATTTGATTTCACATTTATAACATTTAATATAACGTGTAAAGGTTGTAGATGAGATAAAAGTTGTCTCTTATCTTTTTTAGTAAGTATAGTTGCTATGTGTGTTTATACCTAAAATGAAAAGATCAGTAAAGATTAATATAAAGACTACATTATTATTCCCATCATTACAGGTGTTTAAATATGCAACACTGCTAGAATATGTTTATTATCTGAAACATAATTATGTAATGGAAGTCATTAGTCAGTTTTTTTTCTCCCTATGTCAAAGCGTTGACCGGGAAGCGAAACCAGGCCGGCTGCTTGGAAGGCAGCTATGCTAACCGCTTGCACAACATTTATCAATTTTAAATCATGCCTGCAAGGAAGTACTGAGATTCACTTGCATGATTATGTATAAATATACATACTATTAATGAAGAAAATAAAACTTAGTAGCTTTATAATAACCAGTAGCTACATATTTTTACTATTGCATGCATTCAATCTGTTATTAATATGTGATTATCTTCAGTAATAGATAATGCAACTTTCCAACGGTTGCATATTTTGAAAATACTAACTGGTAATTAATAGATCTATGGACATCAGTTTATTATTTATAATTCTTTCTTATAATATTTATTACTGACTTTCTGAAATCGAAACCCATGATTATAGTGCAATCATTTTTATATATAATATTCTTTTGAATTTCTCTTTATTTTATTTTGTCAACTGATCAATTGATTTAAATCTGGTTGAAGTAATATTGAATGATTCAGAAAATCAGTTCTATTTTACTTGCATTAAAAATAAATAAATAGATAAATGATTTATTGTATTATATTCAAAAACCAGAAATGGCAAAGTTGAGCTGTGATCCACGGATCTTAAGCTTTATCTTCGTTCTAAATCACGTACGTTAGAAGCAATAATCAAATGGTTCATTGCCTAAACATAGTGAAAGAGGAAAAATTGAGTTTTCATCTAGAATTTTTTTTTCTTTTGAATCCAAAAGTTCACTTCATTAAATTACACAGACACTTTGTATTAATGTGTTATGAATACAGAAGTGCAATTTGTGATTTATTAATATTTAATTTTTCTGTGAATTTAAATTTAGATTCATTTATTTAATCCGTCTTACATATATTTTTGAAGATTAAATAATTTATCATTGTCGAACTTGTAAAATATCTAGATATTGTTTCTAAAGCTAAAACTAACACAATAAGATGATTAGCTTGATAAAATGTTTTAGAAGAGGGTGAAAGGTCAGATAAATTCTTAGACTTAAGATGATTAGCTTGATAAAATGTTTTAGAAGAAGGTGAAAGGTCAGATAAATTCTTAGACGTATCTATTAAATGTATTGAATCAAATTTAGAAGTCAAGCATTGGTGATCGAGAGGTCAGTCAGCAGGTTCGCTTCCCGGCTGATGCTATGATATGGGAATCAAATTTAGAATATGTGATGTTTGTAAAGGCTATAAATGTTTATGGGTTTTATTTTAGTCTCCTATAAAAATTTAAAACTATTATTCTTAAAGAATTTTTCTTCTATAGAAATAATAGGCCACACATATTTAATTACGACAAATCAGATAATGTACTATAAATTATTTAAAAAGTTCCATCTGATTTAAGTGGGGGAATTATGTGATTTATTATTTATGTAAGAAAAGTTCAGATATAACCTATAATAAGCATACAATATTAAAATAAATCTAAAATGTAACCTTCCCCATCAGTGATCTTCGACCATTCATATATTTAAAAAGAAATGAAAGATCTTACATTTCATAAAGTGTTTGTTTTACTTCAAGAATAAGAGACAAAGAAAAGACATATGGAGTTGTACATAGGCAAAAAACAACTTCAGATACTGGGGGTCTGGGAACTCGATCTGTGCTACCAATTGTTTTGCCACATCTTGCAAAACACATTTTTTTGTGACAGATATTTTACCAGCATACAACTAACAAAAGAGCTATCTGCAAACCAAATCTATTGCTGAGCCTTAATCAGAGCTGATAGGAGTTGTATGTTAGACAGAATCCATAAAAAATGTAAAAACTATAAAAAAAATTGAAAAGAGAAGATTCTAGTTATGTAATTGATAAAGACAGTGATCTTCAGTTTTTGGTTTAAATGGATAAGAAGCCAATTCTTATGCCCACCATGCTTATCCATTATCTGGAAATAATAGTGTTTTTAGAAAACATAAAGATGGTGCACAACATTCATATCCATGTCCACCTGCAATTAAACTTACAACTGCTTTATTGGTAGTGTTGATTTAGCTAATCAAAAGTGAATGCAATATAGCTGGGATAGACAATCCAATCAATAGCCAATGCCCTTATTCTGGCACTGTATTGATACAGCCATTTTGAATGCTTACATTATTTATCAAATATGAATGGTTCCACATTTGGAATTTTGAGAGGCATTAGCAAAAATACTTATAGGTGACTTTTTGGCTGAGAAGAATAAGTCATTCATTATACCATATCTGTCTCATGTATCAGGAATTCACACTCTAGATAATTTGCACTATCATAATGTGTTGTGTGCTTGAAAAAGAAAGTAAGGCATGAAAGTTTTTTCAATTTTATGGAGTATGAGGTAATTCCTTTATGCCAGAGTAATGGGAGAGATTACTTTTTTGTTTTTTACAGTAAAAATACAAGTTTATATTTCTTATTGCATTGCCAAATCCATATAATATTAATATCATTTCTGTTCTTTATTACTTTTACAATGCTTCTTACAACCACTATTGATGGGTTCTTCAGAATTTCTATTATATTTTAAATCAGTTAGTTGAAAATATAAGTAGAAGTTCTGAAGAAGATTTCTGGGCAATTGAAATCTTCAATAGTGACTTGTAAAAAGCATTGTAAAAAGTAATAAAGAATGTAAATGATATTAATATTAAAAGTACAAGTCAAGAGCCTATCTAAATAGTCCTCACCCCATACATTGTTAACATGATGGCATAGATACCCAGACTCAGGATTATGTGTTTGTGTGATTTTCCATTAGGTAAGATACATTATTTTATTTATAAGATCATTCATCTATTGCATTGTACCCATTTGTTGCAAATTTGTAATGAGTTTTTGGTTTTAGATTTTATGTGACTTTCAACATCAAAACTCAGCACCAGAAATCAACACCAGAATTCAACTTCAGAAATCAATACCAGAATTCATCACCAGAAATCAATACTAGAACAGGAACATCAAAACTCTCCCCACTACTAATGTATTTCAAGATGATATTTTAAAATATATTATGTTTAGTAAATTTATTCATTTAGATATTCATACTTTGTTCTTATTGATTTTATGTTAGATACATTTTCATTTGTTTGATTTGATTTCTTGAATACATTTTTTTACTTGAAAAGAATACATATTTTTAGGTTGCCCCCCCCCCCCCATTTTTCAATAGTTAATAAATATATAATAGTAAATTTATTTTATTGTTGTCATAAATTACAATTTATACTAAAGTTTATTTTGCATAAAACTCTATACAATAATTATTATTATCCACCACCACCACCACTAGAAAGAAACCTATTTTCAGCAGATACTCTGCATGGAAGGACAAGGTATGAGTCAGCTGTTGAAAATGAAAATTACTAGTGAATATAATTTAGCAGATTTTCTAATGAAGAATTATCTCCGATAACTCATGTGATAAAACAAATTTTTCAGAATTTTATGAAGATTGGGATGAAGTTACTTATAAAAATTTGACTTTAACATTGGACTTTCAAAATTTATAAACCTGCAAAAATAGCATTTTTAAGAGTATTAAAATCTTTTTTTTTCTAAATTTCTTTATGGTAATGACCATTTCTTCAGCTTTATTACATTCCTTCATATTTGTTCTTTCTAAACATATACATAACTATTGCACAACCACTGTCCCCCCCCCCCATATTGTTTTTGAAGTGTATAAAGCAAAAAGGGCATCATATATATAAAAAAGATACTTGTGAGTTTTCAAGTAACCCAAGATGGCAGCCCATATTTTTGATAAATCATATTCAAAATCTTAGGACATTTTAATCTTATATCATTAACTTAGATAAATGATAATGCCATCTGGTTGTGTAAATTCAAACCAATGTTCCTTATTTGCAAAGACCAATAGCCAGAAATTAATTTGGGTGTTTGAATTGACATTTTATTTAGTATTCATTGATTATTCAAGCTTTCATTAGATTACCCAGGAAGTAATAAAAAAAACCTGCTACTGCTAAGGTAAAAATATTATATATTTTTTTTTATTATATTGTAAATTTATTTTAATCAACAGCATTGTTGACCCCAGTAGGATGTAAAATGCAGATTTGCATTTATTCTCTATGTACACAGTTGATTAAAGCAGCCATAAAGAAGATAAAGCCATGATTTATAAATAATAGAGAAAATTTTAGATTTAATTTGAAATCAAGTATTCAAATCTGTAGCATGTCTGATGAAGATAGTTATATCTGATGTACATATATAGTAAGGAAGGGATAAGGCAAATTTTTATTTTGGTGATTTATAATATTTTACTTAAATCTAATGAAAAAAGCACTACAAGTCCAAAAATATGATTGACTTCATGAAAATCTGGTGCATTATCATCATCATCATTATCAACCATTTATCAATCTACTGTAGGATGAAGGTGTCTCCAAGTTCAATCCATCTTCTCTGATCATTAGCTTTTCTTCTCCACATCATTCCTGCACCCTTTCTTATTTCATCCATCCATCTCACATGTGGTCTCTTTCTGGGTCTTTTACAATCTCTTGGAATCCAATTTAAGATTTCAATTGTTCATCTATCAGCATCTCTTCTAGCAATATGTCCAGTCCAACTCCACTTCAGTCTTTTAATTTTTTCAATGAGGTCAATAACACCTGTTTATTCTCTAACCCAAATATTGCGTTTTCGATCTCTTGTTGTTACTTCCAACATTACACACACACGCATATATATATATATATATAAAATAGCTGGACTGGTTAGTACATGTAAATCATGTCATAATAGCTGTCATGCTTAAATAAATTAATAGAATCTCAGCAAACTATTGGCAATACTACAGTAAGATAATATTTAATTATAGTGTTGCTTTAACAAAAGATTGATGATATTTTACTGGTTTATTTAATTACAATGGCTTTAAAATGTGATTTATATATACCTTAAAAGAAGATATTCACAATCAACAATTTATAAAAACATACTGATGTGTAATTAACAGTATTATTGTATACATTTTCCAGCTGGATTATATTTGGTATCATTTGGATATGAAATGTTATTAAAAAACATGGTGCCCACAATTTGTGATACAGGATTAAAAATTCATAAAGTTGTTCTTAGCATTGTATCAATAAAATAAACAGTATACTTTTGCATTGCCAGTTGTTAAGACTGTAACCAAGTTTCAAAATTTTGTGCTCTCTGGGTGAACTTTCTTTTCAATTAATTACAGGGTACAATTCCAAACAAAATGGCTTTTAATGACCTATTCAAGCTAAATCTTGAACCTATCTTGGTTTGGTGCAACAATTATATAGACAAAATGCTACATCTTTTTCAAACCTGCCCTTTTTATTTCTATGCCTATATGTGTTTCATACAATCACATCAAGCAATTAATTTAAAAATATGTAAAATACTTTCATTCCTATAACATATCTATAATTATTCACACACTAAGAACCATGTCACTTGCTTGTTGATCTGTTATACTTGATAATAAGAAATTCAACATTACTCAAAATAAATAACAAGTAATGTTTCAACTCAAACCTATACTCTTTCAAATTTTTATCTTGGAATATCATAACCAAAACTTGGCAAACTAAAATCTATCTGAGTTGTGCTCTCTCATAGCTTAAATTTTTATTTCCATTAGCACTTGTCATCAAATTTAATTCCTGAAAATAAATATCAGAACTCTTCTTCACTTTGATCATTATGATTATGCAATATTAGGGTATAACATCTTCAAATTTGGATGCCATTTCACTGGAGTTAAATAACTTATAGTATTATCTGTATTTGTGGTTTCATCATACTTTTGTCTGTGAAACAAATTTATTCTACTGAAAATATATTAATATTTGTATATAATTTGTTATCAATAAAGTTTTTTTATATAAAAAAGTGAAATCATTTACACTTTCAAAAATAAATAAAATTCTATTTATGGTATCTATATATAAAAATTCAACAATCATGCCTAATATGGAAACCAGGTGTTCAAACATTTGTCTTATCTGGCATGGTTTTAAATTAAATACAGGTGGAGCTTCAATATCTATTATGTTTTTGTTTTAAGCCCTCCACATTTACATTGCACATTGATTATAATAATTCAACTTTTCTGATAAACTTTGATTAAAATAGTATATGTATATATTCAACACAAACACACACACATATATATATATATATTGAAACAGATATTACTGTCCTTCTATCTGTTTCACCTTTATGTCTCCATAGACACATCTATGCCGGTTTTAAACACTCTTTAGTACACGTGTATATGTATCCACTCAGTGTTATATGCCTTTACACAGCTGTATATATATGTTTACACAGTTGTATATATCCACACCGATATATTTATTTATACAGTTATATATGTGGTCACAGTTTTATATGCATTCAAACAATTATATGTTTATTGTCACACATACAAGCACCTGTAAATGATAATGATATTAAATTTTGTATAGACATATTGCAGCATTTATATAAATAATATATTGTATAAGGGTTATTTTGTTTAGAAAATATGGCTAAATATCCTTTAACAAGTTTGGTTTAAGTAAATTATAAATCACATGCGAAATTCACAGATTGGTAATAAAACTATTTAGAATAATTCGCAGGTGAGATCAGATGGTCCCTAGGTTATTGACATTGTTCTAGAGCTCATTCATTACGATTGTAATGAATTTCTTTTCCCAGATCAAACCAGTAAAAATTTGGCAACAAGATAAAAAAAGAGAGATTAGAATCAAAAGAGACAGACTGCTGTAAAACTTAGAAGAAGTTTGAATTGTGTTTTAAAATAGATAGTCGCTGGCTTTTGATCTAGGGAATATAGATATCGCAGATTTTTATTTAGAATAATTCGCAGGTGGGATCAGATGGTCCCTAGGTTATTGACATTGTTCTAGAGCTCATTCATTACAATTGTAATGAATTTCTTTTCCCAGATCAAACCAGTAAAAGTTTGGGCAACAAGATAAAAAAAAGATAAGAATCAAAAGAGACCTAAGGCTAAAACTTAGAAGTCTGAATTGTGTTTTAAAATAGATAGTCGCTGGCTTTTGATCTAGGGAATATAAATATTGCAGATTTTTTTTTGAAGTTGACTCTTTGGCTTGCTTTCCTGTAAATTGTTGTGGAGACCAGAATCCAAAATGATCGAGTAAAATAATATATTTACTGGCTTTTGAGCCAGATGGCTACTCTCAGTTCCTCTAAACATTCCTTTGAATAGACTTTCCAGCAACCTGCATGGAGAATATGAAGAAATTTAACCTATCTGAAAGGCCACTGAAGATTATGATGCTGTCAGACGCCCTATTCCAACCACTATCATTGATATACGCTTCAAGTCCACTCAAGGAGGCAGAGAGAGATGGTAATCATTTTTAAAAAAGCTGCGGTATGAACTTTAATCTATAAATTCTTATAACATTTTAAAAAGAACGTTCTATCTAAATTATAAAAACTCTTTCAATTTTACCCTCTTATAAAAAGAAACTATCGGTCTGTGACTTTATATATAATGTAAAAAAAAAAAAAATCACTTACTTTAATTTTATAAACTGCTGAAATCTTTTATGAACTAAAAGATTTCATATTTTTTTTTATACTCATTAAATGTCTGAAATTTATTCTCTTCAATTCCTACAAACTAATGGTCTTGCCAAATTTCAGTAATTTTAATATTTTGTTTAAATGCATTTTGTTATGTTTAATATGTGATAATATGCTCAGATTTCGAAACAATGAAACTAAGTAAGTGATTTATAAAGGAGATAATTGTAATCTTCACTTAGACATTTTAAAAGCCTTGTTTATTTTATTAAATCATTGTTTCGAAATTATAATATTGGTAATAAACGAATGCGCTAACCACTCGTTGTTATCATAGTTATATATATATTGTAAAATCGTATTTTTTAAGATTTGCTTAACCGATCTTATATTATAACCTTTGATATTTATTAGTTGGAAGGGGATATATATATATTGTCTAGAGATGATAAAGTATATTTGCTAATGTTTGTATTAAGTCCCATCGAATATACTTTCCCTCCTTAATAAAAGAATATTTATATGCAGATTCAGGATCTTAACTAGATTATTTTTATATAGTTTAAGCCCATTTTATTAGCATACTTATAATGCTAATTTTAAGAACTGTTTTGAATTAGCTTGACAGATAAAAGCTATCTGTTTTAGGCGCAATTAATTATCTGCATACTTATTGCTTTTTATATATATATTGCGTGCATTGCGGGTGTGTTTTTATATAGTACACTTATATGTGTTACGTTTTGCTGCCTCTGACAAGGGTTCATGGTAACAAACTGCCCCTTTATTTAGTTCGGGTTATGGCTATCTTCATTAGAACTGGGGGCGTGAGGACCCAGATTTTTCCATAAAGCCAATCCGACTTCCTGAACTTTATGTTCATATATCAATAGCAGCAAACCGTCGGTCTCAGAGCAAACCGAGCATTTGATGCTGAAACTCTTGAAGAATCACACACTCGCACTGCAAGTTTATTTCTTTAATATTTTATATAGCGCCATAGCGCATATATGTGGACCTAATGTTAACCAGTTCTTTTTCCCATATTAATTAATCATTCAGCTTTAGACTGGAGTTTGAATCTGCATGATTCTGAGTTTATTTAGTTGCTCAGTTAATTAGTCTATATAACAGTCTTTAAAACTGGCTGTACTCATCATCATCTCTACTAAGGTATCAACTTCTAACTTAAGCAAATCAAGTTCATAAGATGAGCATATTAAATAATTAGGCATCACCTCTATAACTCACACACACATGTATTGTAATTTGTTTAAAAGGGAACAGATGTACTTGATAACAGTTCCAACTATTGTAACATGCTTGCCTGTATTGAATACCTTGTGAAGATTATACAATCCCTGCCATTATGATATTTTGTGTTAGATCATTTGTTATTGTTTTAATAAATCCTTTTAAATATAAACTGTTGTATATCTTTCTTGCTCAGACTCTAGATCAAACCAAACCACAGTATCTTATCCAATCCATAGTATTTTATCCAATCCACATTATATTATTAAATGTCACAGTTCATACTCCAATTTCTTAATGAGTTTATATGCTATATGTGTATGTCTGGTAGTTAAGATTAATAGAGTGTTAAGTGTTATATATATCACTTATTTAGTTAGGTTAGTAATGACCTTAAGTCTCGTGTTTCTCCCTGTTCTATGTCAGCTCGCAGTTAAATGAGAACTGAGTGTAGCCCCAGGAATGTCACTCATAAGGTGTTAAATTTGGAGTATTGGCAGATGAGTTGGAGTTTGGTCGGATTAGAGGTCTCAACCACCTCACTACGGTCAGCTTTGGTATATTTTGCTTGGGCTCTGAATTTTGTTGCATGAGTGTACAAATCTGACTGTTACATAGGTTTTTTTTTCCTCGATTATGGACGCCCTTCCATGGGGCCTAGTTAATTTTCACGACCCTGAAAGATAGATATATGAGTACAAATTTTTGTTTTCCTGATTATGTAATTTTTTTTTCACTGATTATGGATGCTTAAGTCAGTGGGCTTCTTCAATTGATGTTCATGTCCCTGAACTGAGTATAGGCCCTGAACATGGTCTTGAACCAGGTATAGGCCCTGAATTGAATATATGTGTGTTTTTTTATATATGCATTTATATTATATTTTCTCTCCAAATATGAATGCCATGCATGGACAAACTTAGTTACACACCCTAAACTGAGTGTGTGGGTGTTGATATATATAAAAGATTATTTTTTTTCATGAAATATTTTTTTTTAACAACATTTGCATATGTATATTTTTTCTCTTGAGTATGAACAACCAGTTAGTTAATTCACATGCCCTGAACTGATAAAAGCATTGAACTGAATACAGGCCCTGAACTGAATACAGGCTCTGAATTGATATATATGTTGAAAAATATATGTAAAATTTTTTAAAATTATGGTATTGCAACTGGGAGAGGTATTCTTGGCTATATACACACATCACATGAGCCATATATATATATATATTGTAACGAGCATAGACGTTCGTTACATTGTTTTTTTTTTTTAATTTATTAAACATGAAAGTAAATTAAAAAGTTCGCATTTAAAAATTTTCTTTTAGAATTAAAAATTGAAATTAAATATCATCTTAAACTCTTATATATTAAATCGCACAGATATAAAAAATTATTAAAATAAAACTGTATTAAAAATAGAAAAGGTATTTTAAAAACAAAAACTTAAAAAGATTTGGAGATAAAATTATATCTTTAAATTTATCTTTAAATATATCTTTGATTTGGAAAACAGGTTAATTAATCAGAAATGGAAATGATAAATTTAATTAGTCAAATGTAAACCAGCCTTGGGCATTTAAATGTAGAAATACCGGTCAGATAGGAAAACAATAGAAACTGTTAGCAAATAAGAAGAAATCCCTATGGAATCGGACCGCAGCGAAAGGACCATCGCATCGGTGACGTAATGTAAATTCAATCCTTCACATTAATATAAAAGGAAAATTTGGAAATTATTAATCAGTGAGGAGTTATTGATGATTATTACGATGTAACAGCTAGGTGTTAGTGCTGAGGGGATTGAAAAAGACGCACAGCTTCAATCCCTTCAGTTCTGTTAAGAAAGGAAGAAAAATGAGCCATCGTTTCTACATTGAGGACCAACTACACTAAAAAATCTCCGGATGGATAAATAAATCGGCCAACAGGATACCAATCTTCGGACGACGTGGGAATTCACGTTCAAACGGCAAGGAATATATGAAGATGAACTATTTAAATAACCGTAAGAACTTTAAAATTTATGAACAGTAAATTAAAAACTTTCCAGATTTAAATAATTGCAATATTATTCTATCTGACCAACATTATTTATTAATTAGTTATAATTTTATTTAATGTATTTATTTTGTAAAATCATTTCCATTTATTTATTTTTTGTTCTTTAAGTTTTATTATGATTTTTGTTTTCCGTTAAGTTAAATTATATAAATGTTAAACTTAAGTCGGGCGTGAATGGCTGTATAGATTTGTAAAGTTATATTAGGGAGGGTAATCTTAGGTTATTTGTTTCGTGGTTAAATTGGGTCAATGGATTGGATATATTGGTGTGATTAGTAGATGTAATATTGATTCGCCACGGGCAGAATCGCTTCATACGCCGCACACTTCCGTTTGCCTATGGAAGGAATTATAAGTCGGATACCGCAGTTCCTTTCTATGGAGTTTTTTGTTTTATTGCTCTTCTTTAGAGATAGATGTAATATTCCTATCTCATAAGAGGCAATTTCTTCTTTTAACCTTTTGTGCTGTCGTATTTTATTACATTGAATACATCGATATATCAGATGAATTGATGCCAGTTTGACTACAAATTTTAGCCTAAGGTTAAATAGGGATAGAATATTTTAATTTCAATGCAAATCTATGTAGTATTCATGCTCGACCCTAAATAAAAATGCATTAAATTTAAGTTGTTTATAGATGCTTGCATGGATTGTTTATCGGTTAACTATGTTTTGCGTTTTCATATTTGATCAAAATATATAGACATTCGATAAATAATGATACCTTACGGTGAGTATCTAAAATGTATTTATTCGGATGTCTTTTAAGTTATTGGTGACAATGCAAGTATCTTATGGTGAATACTAATGGGTTACATATAAATTTCCTTCCGCAATTGTCAGTAATCAATAATTTTATATTTTGATCGCTTATGTTTACTTTGGAATGTTTTTAACCGTGTAATCTATGTAACCGATCTATAGCAATTTATTATAACAAGCTTTTATAATCCCATCTGTGCGAACTTAATTAAAATGTAAACTTATAATATAATAGAAATTAAAATGTAAATTAAAATCTAAGGTAAAGTTAAAAATAATGTTAAAATGTAAAACCAATACTAAAATAATTTTAAATCTTATATATATGTGCATAAATAAATGTTTGTATGTTAATTACTGGCAGTGGCTTATTTTATTCCTTTTTTTATATATACTCTTAGATTATCTTATTAAATCTCTGCTATTCCACTGAGCTAGTGACATGGGCTAACGACCGGAATCAAAATTAAAAAAAAAAAAAATTTTTTTTTTTGACTTACGTATCTGCCTACTTTATAAATTTTTCTAGGTTCAAATGCCTAGATGGCGCCCCGTAGTGCAGTTTACGTTAAGTACCATTCTCCGGATCGTTACAACTGGCTTTCCCAATCTGGGGCCGATCTTTAATAAACCACAAATACCCTGAGCAAATTTTGTCAAAATGAAATATTTTTATCTGTTTACATAAAGTCGTATACTTTAAATCTGATAAAAGCACTGCCAGAAAGAAATAGCACATATATTAAACACGAGAAAGTATAAATAATTCTAAACTGTATTTCGTTAAAAAGAAAGTCAAAAGGTTGCGATTGATATGTTTTTTTGTTGTTGTAATATAAATTATACTTTAATGTGTATAGGTGCGCACAGCCACGTAAGTTTATGATCGAAATGTGGTGCCTTACGATGAGTACCTTTGGGAATTACTTCAGTGTAACCCTATGTATGCATTTCAATCAGTCATAAATAAGTTGGTGGTGTTTATAATTGTGCGGCAAATAGACACGTTTAAACCCATTATTTCTTAAAACATATTTATCTCAATGCAACCTTATTTAAATAAATAATTTATAAAATTTGCTTGTCATGCCGTGTGTAAAAATAAAATGGATTAAAAAAAAAAAAGTTAGAACTCTGGTCGGGAGGAGGTGAACGTAAATGGTCCTTGGAAAACGATAGTAAACATTTTTCTTTTTGTATATAGTCTTTTTGTAAAATTATTAACCGGATGTTTTGTAAATGTCTTCGTCAATCGTGTACCGTAATTACTAACCCTAAGTAAAATATTTTTTTTTTTGATCATTTTTTTTAAGTAACTTTACTGATATGTAACGAGCATAGACGTTCGTTACATTTTTTTTTTAAAATTTATTAAACATGAAAGTAAATTAAAAAGTTCGCATTTAAAAATTTTCTTTTAGAATTAAAAATTGAAATTAAATATCATCTTAAACTCTTATATATTAAATCGCACAGATATAAAAAATTATTAAAATAAAACTGTATTAAAAATAGAAAAGGTATTTTAAAAACAAAAACTTAAAAAGATTTGGAGATAAAATTATATCTTTAAATTTATCTTTAAATATATCTTTGATTTGGAAAACAGGTTAATTAATCAGAAATGGAAATGATAAATTTAATTAGTCAAATGTAAACCAGCCTTGGGCATTTAAATGTAGAAATACCGGTCAGATAGGAAAACAATAGAAACTGTTAGCAAATAAGAAGAAATCCCTATGGAATCGGACCGCAGCGAAAGGACCATCGCATCGGTGACGTAATGTAAATTCAATCCTTCACATTAATATAAAAGGAAAATTTGGAAATTATTAATCAGTGAGGAGTTATTGATGATTATTACGATGTAACAGCTAGGTGTTAGTGCTGAGGGGATTGAAAAAGACGCACAGCTTCAATCCCTTCAGTTCTGTTAAGAAAGGAAGAAAAATGAGCCATCGTTTCTACATTGAGGACCAACTACACTAAAAAATCTCCAGATGGATAAATAAATCGGCCAACAGGATACCAATCTTCGGACGACGTGGGAATTCACGTTCAAACGGCAAGGAATATATGAAGATGAACTATTTAAATAACCGTAAGAACTTTAAAATTTATGAACAGTAAATTAAAAACTTTCCAGATTTAAATAATTGCAATATTATTCTATCTGACCAACATTATTTATTAATTAGTTATAATTTTATTTAATGTATTTATTTTGTAAAATCATTTCCATTTATTTATTTTTTGTTCTTTAAGTTTTATTATGATTTTTGTTTTCCGTTAAGTTAAATTATATAAATGTTAAACTTAAGTCGGGCGTGAATGGCTGTATAGATTTGTAAAGTTATATTAGGGGAGGGTAATCTTAGGTTATTTGTTTCGTGGTTAAATTGGGTCAATGGATTGGATATATTGGTGTGATTAGTAGATGTAATATTGATTCGCCACGGGCAGAATCGCTTCATACGCCGCACACTTCCGTTTGCCTATGGAAGGAATTATAAGTCGGATACCGCAGTTCCTTTCTATGGAGTTTTTTGTTTTATTGCTCTTCTTTAGAGATAGATGTAATATTCCTATCTCATAAGAGGCAATTTCTTCTTTTAACCTTTTGTGCTGTCGTATTTTATTACATTGAATACATCGATATATCAGATGAATTGATGCCAGTTTGACTACGAATTTTAGCCTAAGGTTAAATAGGGATAGAATATTTTAATTTCAATGCAAATCTATGTAGTATTCATGCTCGACCCTAAATAAAAATGCATTAAATTTAAGTTGTTTATAGATGCTTGCATGGATTGTTTATCGGTTAACTATGTTTTGCGTTTTCATATTTGATCAAAATATATAGACATTCGATAAATAATGATACCTTACGGTGAGTATCTAAAATGTATTTATTCGGATGTCTTTTAAGTTATTGGTGACAATGCAAGTATCTTATGGTGAATACTATTGGGTTACATATAAATTTCCCTCCGCAATTGTCAGTAATCAATAATTTTATATTTTGATCGCTTATGTTTACTTTGGAATGTTTTTAACCGTGTAATCTATGTAACCGATCTATAGCAATTTATTATAACAAGCTTTTATAATCCCATCTGTGCGAACTTAATTAAAATGTAAACTTATAATATAATAGAAATTAAAATGTAAATTAAAATCTAAGGTAAAGTTAAAAATAATGTTAAAATGTAAAACTAATACTAAAATAATTTTAAATCTTATATATATGTGCATAAATAAATGTTTGTATGTTAATTACTGGCAGTGGCTTATTTTATTCCTTTTTTTATATATACTCTTAGATTATCTTATTAAATCTCTGCTATTCCACTGAGCTAGTGACATGGGCTAACGACCGGAATCAAAATTTAAAAAAAAAAAAATTTTTTTTGACTTACGTATCTGCCTACTTTATAAATTTTTCTAGGTTCAAATGCCTAGATGGCGCCCCGTAGTGCAGTTTACGGTAAGTCGCATTCTCCGGATCGTTACAATATATATATATATAAATTTTATAATTTTTTTTTTTGTCTATTTACTGAGACTGTTTAATTTAAGTAAAGGATTTTAAAAGTGTCTCTGGCTCAGATATGGCATGAATGTATGCAGGATATGTCAACCAGATATTGGGTGTGTTGCATACATATTGGAAATTGGAATCTTAGGTTATATATGTGGTGTTTTTCTTGCTCACTGGTGACTGGCACCCGGGGGTGATTTGAATAGGTTGATAGTCATCCTCATATAAATTTTGTCATCAGGGGTAGAGAGAAGGGTTTGCATAAAGGGGCTCTATCGCTTTAAACTTATTATAAAAATTTGGATTGGTTTGGAGAATGAGCAAGGAAACAAAAAAGAGGCAAGGTCAAAGTAGATTAAATAAATGGAGATATATACATGTACTTCAGATCAAACCTGGCATAGAAAGCAAAATTTTTTTTTTCATAAAAATTTTTTTTTTAAAGTCTTTTCTTAGGAATGATCGGCTTCAGTGAAGGAAGAAAGGAGGTGCAATTGGTAATATAATTTTTTTTTAATTTTTTTTTACATAAATGCTTTTACTATTACTTTAAAAAATTTTTTTTTTATAAAATACTTGAGTATGTTAGATGTAAACAGGGCTTAAACTTGATAGTGGCAGTGGTTATTGAGATCAGTAGTAAGGATAGGTTAATAAAGGAATGCAGTGGTCTGAAAGTTAGGAATTAGAGTGAGAGAGAGCCGTTTGGAGGGAGAGTCAGTAAATAATCATTTAGAGCAGGTATTAATAATTAGTATAATTCTTAGTCATAACCAAAGCTGAAAGTTATTATGGACAGCCATCCAAAGAAAGTCATGGGTGAAAGCCAAATTATCATGTCACCAACCTTCTGGTTACAGATGAAAATGATGATGGAGACAGTCCAACAGGAATGGGGTTTTAAAATGGGGGAGAAACTGGATGCCCATAAAATGGAGATAAGGGAAGATTTGCAATCCTATAAAATGGATATAGGGGAAGGCTTGCAAGCCCTAGGCAGAAAAATGGAGGAAAGAAATCAAAATATAGAGGGGTTACATAAGGGTTCAAAAAGATTGGGAGTAAACTGCCAGCAGGAAGTGTTCAAACTGGAGGAGCCTTCTCAGAAGAAAATGATAAACCTGGAGAAGCACCCAGTGGATATTGCAGAGAGTAAGAAGGGTAGCCAAGAGGATATAGATGTAGAGGGAGGAGAAGCAGGAGAAAATCCTGAAGGAAATTTAGGGGATAGTGTTGATCAGGATGGTGAACCAAGAGAAGAAAATCTATTCCGAAAAAGGGGAAAATTTGAATGGCTTGATGTTGCAAAAGACTCAGATATGGATTGCCATTATCATTACAAACAAATAAAGTTAGCAGACCCAGAAGATCGTCTCCAAGAAAACAAGCATGCTGAAACTGCAGATTCTTGTATGCCAGGCAATGAGAATGCTAAAAAGAATATAATTGATATATCTGAGGTAGAACCAGTAAAAGGATGTAAAATGGATGTGGAGATAATAGAAGACTCCAAAATAGTTGTAGAGATTGATGAGTTTAAAATCGATGTAAAAACCAGGGAAGAGTTAAGACTTAATAAAGAAACTGTAGAAGAATTTAAAATGGACGCAAAAATTGCTGAGGAGTTGCAAGCTGATTTAATAAAATCTAAAAGAGATGTAAAATTTGTAAAAGAGTCTAAAGTCAATGATGATATGGAAGAGTCTAAAATTGATGCAGTAAGTATTGATATTTGTAATATCAATATGGAAATATCAGAGGATTCAAAAATGTATTCAGAGACTGCAATGGATACTGAAATAGATACAAAAAACATGGAAGGGATGAAACCTGATATAAAAATCATGCAGGAATCTCTTGAACAACAAAATATAGCTCAGAACAGTGAAGAGTCTATAGATACTGAAGTAAATGAGAAAGAATACAAAGTAAATCTTCTTTCAACCTCATCTAAAAATGCTATTTATATTGAAGAAATTAAGCCAAAATCTTACCCAGAAGTACCAAAAATAAAGGCAATTGAGGTTACCAAAACTTGCATAGACAGGAATGTTTTAAAAGATAGACATTTTACAGAAATTCCCAAAATGGATGAGTTTGATCAAGTGAAAGAAGACAGTGGAGCTAAGTCCGAGATTGGGGCCCTGTGGGACAGAGTGGTTTTTGATTGTGAAAGAAGTGTGAATATTTCCAGAGCCCAAATGGGAAAGACAGGGTGGAAAAGAAAGAGGAGAAAAGAAGATACTGATGTTTTTAGAAGGGAAAACCAGAAAAGAGTTCAAACTCAGGATCTGAGAGAGGGATATGTTCGGAGATATTCTACATATTTTCATTTTAGGAAGAAACTGCACCAAACCCAGATGAAGTGTGGGAAACATAGAAAACTCTGGGAAAGAGATGTTGGTGGTGCCCGGATAGGACTGACAGTATGGAAAAGGAGGAGAAAAGAAGGCGCCTATGTCTGCAAGACTGGAAACCAGAAGGGGGTTCAAACTTGGAATTTAATAAAGGGATGTCTTCAGAGGTATCATAAGTATTTCCCCTTTAGAAAGAAAGCCAAACTGCAACCAGTCAGAAAGTCTGGAAGCTTCCTGGTATATGATAAGCTCCAGAAACCCAAAACGTTTCAAAACTTACTCCCAGACCCAACTTAGGTAAGATTAGTTTTGATGATTACTCCTAGATTCTACAAGGATGATGCATGATCATTTATAGAATTGTCCCTACCCCCAGTAGTTATATATATATATTGTGTGTTCTTCTATATAGGTGATATTTATCAAATTAGTTAGCTAATTAGTGTTATATTATTCCAACCCAACAGTATATACATATTAAAATTTTGTGTGCTCAGATATATATGTAATAACCACATGTTTAGCAAATTAGCATAGCCAAATAGCATTAGTATAACCAGTTATAGGTAGACGTGTGTAGCTTAGACTTTAGTCATAATGGTATCAGTGTACTGTCATCGCTTAAAGACCAGACAGCCAGGCAAGGTAAAAATTTTGCAAGTAATATTTTGTTTCATCATTTGTTTTGTTATGAAATAGTGGTATTATTGAGGGATATTCTTCACCAAGTAAAATCTTTTTTTTTAATGATTTTTTTTTGTAAGTTTGGGGAAATGAAACAGATATTACTGTCCTTCTATCTGTTTCACCTTTATGTCTCCATAGACACATCTATGCCGGTTTTATATCTGTTTCGCCTTTATGTCTCCATAGACACATCTATGCCGGTTTTAAACACTCTTTAGTACACATGTATATGTATCCACTCAGTGTTATATGCCTTTACACAGCTGTATATATATGTTTACACAGTTGTATATATCCACACAGCGATATATTCATTTATACAGTTATATATGTGGTCACAGTTTTATATGCATTCAAACAATTATATGTTTATTGTCACACATACAAGCACCTGTAAATGATAATGATATTAAATTTTGTATAGATATATTGCAGCATTTATATAAATAATATATTGTATAAGGGTTATTTTATTTAGAAAATGTGGCTAAATATCCTTTAACAAGTTTGGTTTAAGTAAATTATAAATCACATGCGAAATTCACAGATTGGTAATAAAACTATTTAGAATAATTCACAGGTGAGATCAGATGGTCCCTAGGTTATTGACATTGTTCTAGAGCTCATTCATTATGATTGTAATGAATTTTTTTTCCCAGATCAAACCAGTAAAAATTTAGCAACAAGATAAAAAAAGAGAGATTAGAATCAAAAGAGACAGACTGCTGTAAAACTTAGAAGAAGTTTGAATTGTGTTTTAAAATAGATAGTCGCTGGCTTTTGATCTAGGGAATATAGATATCGCAGATTTTTATTTAGAATAATTCGCAGGTGGGATCAGATGGTCCCTAGGTTATTGACATTGTTCTAGAGCTCATTCATTACGATTGTAATGAATTTCTTTTCCCAGATCAAACCAGTAAAAGTTTGGGCAACAAGATAAAAAAAAGATAAGAATCAAAAGAGACCTAAGGCTAAAACTTAGAAGTCTGAATTGTGTTTTAAAATAGATAGTCGCTGGCTTTTGATCTAGAAAATATAAATATTGCAGATTTTTTTTGAAGTTGACTCTTTGGCTTGCTTTCCTGTAAATTGTTGTGGAGACCAGAATCCAAAATGATCGAGTAAAATAATATATTTACTGGCTTTTGAGCCAGATGGCTACTCTCAGTTCCTCTAAACATTCCTTTGAATAGACTTTCCAGCAACCTGCATGGAGAATATGAAGAAATTTAACCTATCTGAAAGGCCACTGAAGATTATGATGCTGTCAGACGCCCTATTCCAACCACTATCATTGATATACGCTTCAAGTCCACTTAAGGAGGCAGAGAGAGATGGTAATTATTTTTAAAAAAGCTGCGGTATGAACTTTAATCTATAAATTCTTATAACATTTTAAAAAGAACGTTCTATCTAAATTATAAAAACTCTTTCAATTTTACCCTCTTATAAAAAGAAACTATCGGTCTGTGACTTTATATATAATGTAAAAAAAAAAAAAAATCACTTACTTTAATTTTATAAACTGCTGAAATCTTTTATGAACTAAAAGATTTCATATTTTTTTTATACTCATTAAATGTCCGAAATTTATTCTCTTCAATTCCTACAAACTAACGGTCTTGCCAAATTTCAGTAATTTTAATATTTTGTTTAAATGCATTTTGTTATGTTTAATATGTGATAATATGCTCAGATTTCGAAACAATGAAACTAAGTAAGTAATTTATAAAGGAGATAATTGTAATCTTCACTTAGACATTTTAAAAGCCTTGTTTATTTTATTAAATCATTGTTTCGAAATTATAATATTGGTAATAAACGAATGCGCTAACCACTCGTTGTTATCATAGTTATATATATATTGTAAAATCGTATTTTTTAAGATTTGCTTAACCGATCTTATATTATAACCTTTGATATTTATTAGTTGGAAGGGGATATATATATATATTGTCTAGAGATGATAAAGTATATTTGCTAATGTTTGTATTAAGTCCCATTGAATATACTTTCCCTCCTTAATAAAAGAATATTTATATGCAGATTCAGGATCTTAACTAGATTATTTTTATATAGTTTAAGCCCATTTTATTAGCATACTTATAATGCTAATTTTAAGAACTGTTTTGAATTAGCTTGACAGATAAAAGCTATCTGTTTTAGGCGCAATTAATTATATGCATACTTATTGCTTTTTATATATATATTGCGTGCATTGCGGGTGTGTTTTTATATAGTACACTTATATGTGTTACGTTTTGCTGCCTCTGACAAGGGTTCACGGTAACAAACCGCCCCTTTATTTAGTTCGGGTTATGGCTATCTTCATTAGAACTGGGGGCGTGAGGACCCAGATTTTTCCATAAAGCCAATCCGACTTCCTGAACTTTATGTTCATATATCAATAGCAGCAAACCGTCGGTCTCAGAGCAAACCGAGCATTTGATGCTGAAACTCTTGAAGAATCACACACTCGCACTGCAAGTTTATTTCTTTAATATTTTATATAGCGCCATAGCGCATATATGTGGACCTAATGTTAACCAGTTCTTTTTCCCATATTAATTAATCATTCAGCTTTAGACTGGAGTTTGAATCTGCATGATTCTGAGTTTATTTAGTTGCTCAGTTAATTAGTCTATATAACAGTCTTTAAAACTGGCTGTACTCATCATCATTCCTACTAAGGTATCAACTTCTAACTTAAGCAAATCAAGTTCATAAGATGAGCATATTAAATAATTAGGCATGACCTCTATAACTCACACACACATGTATTGTAATATGTTTAAAAGGGAACAGATGTACTTGATAACAGTTCCAACTATTGTAACATGCTTGCCTGTATTGAATACCTTGTGAAGATTATACAATCCCTGCCATTATGATAGTTTGTGTTATATCATTTGTTATTGTTTTAATAAATCCTTTTAAATATAAACTGTTGTATATCTTTCTTGCTCAGACTCTAGATCAAACCAAACCACAGTATCTTATCCAATCCATAGTATTTTATCCAATCCACATTATATTATTAAATGTCACAGTTCATACTCCAATTTCTTAATGAGTTTATATGCTATATGTGTATGTCTGGTAGTTAAGATTAATAGAGTGTTAAGTGTTATATATATCACTTATTTAGTTAGGTTAGTAATGACCTTAAGTCTCGTGTTTCTCCCTGTTCTATGTCGGCTCGTGGTTAAATGAGAACTGAGTGTAGCCCCAGGAATGTCACTCATAAGGTGTTAAATTTGGAGTACTGGCAGATGAGTTGGAGTTTGGTCGGATTAGAGGTCTCAACCACCTCACTACGGTCAGCTTTGGTATATTTTGCTTGGGCTCTGAATTTTGTTGCATGAGTGTACAAATCTGACTGTTACAATATATATATATATATAACACAGAGATGCTTTTTTTATATGTATAGCATCCATATGTAAATTAAGATTATAGTTCAAAGTTTTAAAATGATAATAAAATATAGTTAATAAATTGAAGAGACACATTCACATATATATTTTACTTGTTTACAATTCAAATTTTATGTAAATTCTTTTCCTTGTTTATTCCCCCAATAAATATCATATGTTCCTCTTACAATCTTTGCTATGAGGATGACTATTAAGTAGTCAAAATCATGCTAAGCTTACTATGCTAGTTGAAGATAAATTACAGCTTTCTCTAAATACTTTTGTGCATATTTATTTTTTGAGAAATATTATAAGAATAAGGACATTCTGGGCAATGTTCTATTTTTTTTTCAAAAAATGTTTTCTGAATCTAACTTAGAAAACATGTTATTATGTGAAACACTGCATATAAAAATTTGAAAAGGATAATGAAGAAAGAAAATTGAAGAAATTGTATTAAAAACATGATCTTATACAATGTTCTGAAATATTCTGGCATGTTGTAAAATAAATTTATAATTTTTAAAAAAAAAATGTGATTGTGTATAGCACTTTGAGTTAGGAAAATGGCTGTTTGTGTATCATAAAATGTATTAAATTTATGAATTTTAAAAGAGTTTTTGTATTTTATTTACATTTTTGTTTCTTTGTTTACATTTTTCTTGGCTTACACATAATTGAAGTTGTATAGAGCATACATCACAATTTTCTGTCCATATATGATAAAAAGCAGATAATATACATTTTATGCTAAACATTAGTTTACATTCTTATATATTTAAATTCAACGAGGAGAGCAATATAAACCCAAAAACATGATTGGTTATTATATTATAACACTATAAAGTATTACTTATGAGTTTTTCTTTTTAATACTAATTTTTAAATAGAAATTGAAATCATAGACCCAGCATTTGATAATCAATGTCTCCTCATCCCTCAATTGTAAATAAAGGTTATGATATATATATATTGAAACAGTTAGATCGGAGAATCGATCTTAGTTTCATGATTTTCCAAATTTTGGTATGGCAAATTTGGTACTCATCCAAGCCATGTAAAGTTAAATTGGTTGTTTCATGTTTTATATAAATAATTGAATAAAATTTCTTGTATAAATATTGTAAATAGTAAGATATATATATCATTTGTGTGTGCGTGGTTTGTATATCAATATAAGATTATTTTAAAAAAAGGAGGAAGAGAAAGTTTCATTGCGCGAATAATTCTTTATTTTAAACAGTTAAATATGTACAAATTCATAGAAAAATACTTGTACAAATTTATTTAAAAACCCTGATCAAAGGTTGCATTCCATTAAGCATTGATTTGACTATATTGTACAAAAGGAATGTATTAATAATTGTTTTGTGAACAGAGTAAAATTGTTTGACCATCTTATTAATTAAATCGATTGTTAGATTATTCGTAAAGCCATTTACTAATTGGAAATGGGTTTCAGATAAATTGTTGAATCTTGTTATCTACAAAATGTTTGTATAAGTTGAAATGTAAGTGGCATAATGGAGGGGAATTATCTTAAAACATTACAATGTACAGAGTGGGTAGCTGAAGGTGAATATTGCTGGAGGCAAAAGAATCAAAGGAGGCAGAATCAGAATTGAAGTAATAAATAATTGGGAGGATCAATTGTGAGGACCTTTTTACCATTTTAGATTACATTTTGTTCTTCTCTTCACCACCCTGCAAAAAAGAGTGCTGGAGAGCGAAATTAGAGGGTGCCATATTAAGAAGTTACTATGTAAACTTCAATAATGATGGGCTAAGTCCAGAAAGCTGATCTCTGTCCTGCCGATTAAACCTTCCTAGCCTGCTGAAATATCATGTGCCCATGGTTCCAGTTTTCCAATCTTCAATTTTGAATTCCATTATGTCATTATAAAGAATCAAAATGCGCGCCTACGTTCTGACAATCATCATCGCAAGGAAAGAGTCCTGACGAAGAAAGAATGGTAAATTTACTTTACATGAACTTTTCACTTTCTTTTAACTTCAGTCCCTTATTTAATTATGGTTATGTTTTAATCTTGCACTAAATATGTTAAATATTTGTTGTTGTTTTTTTTGCTAAAATGTCTACAGTAAACCTGTCAGTAAATTTCTCCTTTCACCCTTTTATATTTCTTTTACTCTAGTCTTTAAATAGCAATTTGTTAATCCTTTATATTTTATGATGACTTTTAATAAATATTTTATTTATTATTATATACATTTCAGTTTAAATTAATGGCAATTGATACTTTTCAACTCGACTAAAGATATTTCAGGTTGCACTTAGATAATGAGTATTATATTGAATATAAATTTCATATGGAATAAATATTTGATTCCTTGTGTTTAGAGTTGGGGGATATCGATGTATGTATTACGGTTTTAGTTAATGATGTTTTATTCTATGCCACCGGGTAGTTAATATTTAGAATCGATTTTATTTGTTTGATTGCATAATTTCTTAGATGAGGGAAAGGGGAAGTAATTTAAAGGGTAGCCATTATTGTTATTTACTACCTTCCGAAAAGTCAGGAGGAGTATGAGATTCAGAGTGTAATTGATTAATAGTTAAGCATATGATCTTTTGGCCTTACCATTTGGTTTTAAATTACTTTGTCAGATGATTACGTGGGAAAAGTTATGGAGGAATAAATTAAGTCTTATATATATATTTATAAACTTATTTCGATCATTCATTACATGATGTTACTGATTTAGTGTTACTTTTGCTTCCCATAGCTTAATTCGGTGCCTCATCTGTGACTTCAAACAAGGGAGAAAGAAATTCTTCCCTAGATTCATCTGAGGGTGTAAAGACTTGCTAAAGTACAAGCTGCCCAGTCTTCCATTAATGCACCACAACTATTACCTTTGATTTATTATATTCATCTCTAATAGCAGCCAGTCCCATCACTCCTATATTTTAAAATATAAGCTTATTTCCCATACCCGTAATACGTAATGGTTTGATATTGTTTTTTAAAACCAACAAAGTTACTTTAGTTTAATAAGAATAATTTAGTCTAATAAGGATGAAACATTTGAAGTTTTATTTTACTCTGACTTTCGTATATCTCTTATATAATTAAACATGTAAATCAATCAATTGTTTTAAGTTATGCTAGTGTTGTATTTAGAGAAGAAATCATTTGTGATATTGCCTACACCGGGCATGGGATACAATGGTTATAAAGTCAACCCAGAAATATCAATATTTTCCATTAAAGACTAGAAGTAAACTAATTGATATTGTATATAACAAGTTAGCTGTACTGTATGTGAATATTATTTAATAGCAATAGTAATTATTAAATATTTGTACAATCTATTTTAGCCTCTCTATTCATTAAAATAGTTATTTTACCACCATTTGATTACTGTCTGTGTTGACAACCCAAGAATATATATTATATTGATTATTTACAGCATTGAGAGTACACCACACATCTATATATAAATTAGTCAGGGTTATATTGTTTATGTTTTCCAATGAGCTAGTTTAGGCAATACCATGTACAGGGGATTCTGTTATACATCAGTCATTTGTATGCGGGGTTCAGGTTTGAATTCAGTTTGGTTTCGGATTTAGTTATGGAGTCGGGCTGGGTTTGAAGTCAGTTTCTGTGTATAATTGATGGGTTGCAGTTGACCGGTACAATATATATATATTTATAATAAAATTATTCTTATTCATCTAATCAATCTATTTATAATTTACTTTACACTATCTGCTTTGCCAGTGATTGCAAAATGTTTCTTATTTATTTCTCTAGAGTTTTGTTATTCCATGGTTTTAAAATACTCTATTAATGATATCATAAGAGATAATGACATGTGACTTTTTTATAATATAATCTTTCCCATAATGCTTTTATTGACATTTTATTGCAAAAATATGAAGAGGTCAGTATCTTACTGATAGACAGCTTACATTGTTTGACACAGAAGAAAATTATATATATACTTCCTTCCTGTCATGTTTTCATGCAAAGATTTGGGCATAGATAAAATATGATTTTTGCTTGTTTATAAAATAATTTTAATTATCTTTACACACTATTTGGTTGATTATTGTTTAAAAGAAAGAGAAATACACATGTAAATTTTCAATTTATTCATTTATTTTTTATTTTTAGAAATAAAAGTTAATAAACTTTACCATAGTATAATGAAAAAATGACAGTATCTATTATATCAGTATCTATCAAAATCAATATGGTGTAAAATCTTTCAATATAATAATTATTATTAAAAATATCAGGTTTTAAAACAGAATTCAATAGATATATTATAAATCTGACTTCATCCATTCGCATTAATAAAAAAACTTAATAATAAAAAACATTTTGTTCATTTTTTAAGAGTGTTTATATTAACTGGAGTTATGACATATATGGTAGAATGTTTGATTTACAAGTCAGTTTTCAAATATTAAATATGTCAAATGAGATTTTTTCAAAAAATTATTCATTTATAAAATATAATTAAAAGGAAATCAAGTCCAACTTATTGAGTTTTGTACAAAATAAAATATTTCATATAGCAGTAAAGGTTAACATTTCCAAAACTCTCACCAGATGGAACAAAAAATGTCAACTTGTTAATCAGGTTACTGTATCCAAAAATTTTAATTTTACCTGAGAATTTTTTACCTATTTGATATAATCTTAACTGCCTTTACACAAAATGTAATTTTATGATCTTATAATTATATCATTACTTTGTAACTTTTATATTTAAACAAACTAAGTAAAGCAATATTGAATGTAAATATGATGAACCTGGAAACTACATTGCAACAAACTGCATTTTAATTATATGCTAAGCATATACAAATATATATATATATATATATATATATATATACATTTGTTTTATATATATATATATATATATATATATATATATATATATATAAAACAAATGTAACACAAACATAAAAATACATTAAATTCATTAATGTAGTAAATTTTATGAATCTTGGTATAATAAGAACCATTTTTTTGATAAATATAATGTTTTCAATTGTATTTATATATTGGATTATTTTCATCATCTAATATGCATATTAAATGTCTTTAAAAAATGTAATTTTATTTAAATATTCCAAATACATTCAACTGTTAGTAATAGTATACAAGTTAGTATATGAACAATGTTTTGGAATGTATTATTCTTTCCCTTTCTTCAGGTGTTGCTGACCTGACCAGAGACAGTACTAGCATGAGAATTGAAGGGTCCAGGTTCAATTCCCATGCTAGTACTGTCACTGGTCAGGCCAGCAACACATATAGAAGAGAGGAGAATAATACTTCTCAAAATTTTGTGCATATACTAACCTGTGTGCTATTACTAAGAGTTGAATGTATTTATAATATTTAAATGAAGTTAAATTTTTCTAAAGACATTCAATACTCACATTAGATGATGGAAATAGTCCAATATATAAATACAACTAAAACACCATCATCACAAAGCTTCAGAAAACAATACTGTTTTCAAATCTTAAATATAATTTTTAAATCTTGTTTTCCTTGTGATTTAAGTAGAATCATTAGCATAGTTGTAAACATGCATACAAGTTTTTTCTTTGTGATTGATTTTTTTGCAAAAAAGTTTTATATACAATATTTATTATTATATTTAAAATACATTTAAGTATATTGAGTTATAAATATAAAGAAGTCATAAAATAATTTCATTAAGTGAGAAAAACATTATTGATTTAATAAGGATAAATAAAAAGTGAAGTCATGTTTTAAAACCAGTCATATAAACATCAAATAGAAAAATTATAAAAAGAGCAAATTTTGTTCCATTGTCATTTGTGCCCCTGAAACAATTAAAATTGTAACTAAAAGTAAGAGATAATTTTTTGATTAAAATGAAAAAAGCCTTAAATCTATGGTTAAATGATAGTAAAAATGTTCTGGTTTACAGTTTTGTATTGTGCCAGAAAACTTTGAGTTTCAACAAAGAATTTAGTTGAGAATCTGCATCATAGAATTTTAAACTATTCTCTGCAAATACAGGATGGTTGCCTAGATTTCAAAATTGTTTAAATCATTAAAATACTAACTGGTAAATCTGCATCTGCTGATAATCCAAACTGCCACTATGTTTTCATTAGAATTTTAAAAAATTACTGAAGGTAAAAAATATCTGGGATTAGATATATAATTCTGATGAAGCAGATCTGCAAATGATTAGATATACATTCAGTAATGTAAAAGTTCTTTTTTAATTTATTGTTAATAATATTATTTTTTTAAAATTTTGTTTATATTATAATATTAATGTATATATGAATACTATATACATAAAGTATCTATTTTTGTACTGTAACCTTATAATACAATAAACAATATTTATTGTATTATAATCAAAGGCATGTCAACAAAACATGAGCTATTATATAATGTACAAAAAGGAGCACTCAAAAACCCAGAAACATTCTCTGGAGAAAAGACCCATTGCAGTTGATGCTTCTGCTGTTAGAAACCTCTTTCAGGGATTTGTCTGCATCAGTTTCCCAAACAGCATTAGTCATCATTGGAAATTGTAGTGCCATGTTATAAATCTTTTTGTTAAGGGTGTCTCACTTATTTGAATTTCTATGATGGTTGAAAAGGTGAAACAATGTGTGGCATTCTGTTTTCTGTTAGAGAAAATGGCAAGCAAAATAGTTGTAGTGCTTGAAATAGCATATAAGCAAGCTGCTCTGGGGAAAAACATGAGTTCATGATTGATTTTCCTACTTTAGTAATGTGGAATTATCAATAGCAGACAAAGATTACTCAGAGCAACTCTCTATTTCTCATACAGATGAAAACATCATGAAATTTCAATAACTAATTTTTGAAGACTATTGCAGAACATTTAACAAATTTGTAGATTTATCTGATAAATCTTGGAGTTTGTCTCAATGGATTTTGAATGATGAATTTCAAATAAAAAGAGTTGTAGAAAAATGTCATGTGCTTATGGCCGAATCAAAAGCAATTCCAAATGGATGTGTATCATGAATTGAACTTGAATATTAATCCTGACCTTTTTTTGAAGATCATTACTATTAGTTTTGAAAGCTGGTGCTATGGCTACAACCCAGAGTTGAGACAGCAATCAAATGAATGATAATTCACCATATCATAAAAAAGTATGGTAAGTGAAGTCCAATGGCAGAATGATGCTGATTAATTTTTTTTGATGTAAACACTTTGTTCATTCAAAATTTATTCCTAATGTTCAAACTAATGTCCAGGTATTTTACTGACAAAGTTCTAAAACATTTGTGAGATGTGATGAGGGAAAAATGTCATGATTTATAGCAGAGTGAGAAGTGGTTAATTAACCACAACAATATATCACTGTACCAAGCCTTGAATGTGAAATAATTTTTAACTAAAAACAACACCAATCGGCTTATCAACCCACCACATTCACCTGATCTCCTCATTGTGATTTTTTAACTCCACTGAGTAAAAAAATGTCTGAAAGGAAAATATTTTGCTGACTTGGAAGAAGTGAAGAAAAAAACCAAGGTATTAAAATGTATCACTACTTTGAAAAGTGAAAATACATTTACACCAGTGCATTGCGTTAAATGGATAGTAATGTGAAGGATATTCAATTTATAATACTTAAGAATACATACTCTTTAATTACAAAATTGTGGTTTTTTGGGGGGTACCGCCTCATACTTGTACTTGAGGGAGGCTTGGGATCAAATATAGCAATTTGTGGCATCATTGTATGGTCTTTTTTTTACAGTCAATTTTTGATGAATTATGTTTGGTATTTAACTATTCTATATTATGTTCTTTTGTTTTTCTTAAAGCTTAACACTCAAACATTTTAATTTAATATTCTAAGCATGCTTTCAATATCTTTGCTATAATTATGGTATGAATACAAAGATATTGAAAGCATGCTTAGCATATTACATTAAAAGTTTTGGGCGGTTAAGCTTTTCTTACTTTGCGTCGCCATGCACTTAATATATCTATTTAATTTTTATAAAATTTTATAAAGGTATAAGCTAAACAAATTGCTGTTAAATGTTCACTAATAGCACTTTAATTTGCTATACATCTGATCTGAAGTTCGAATCTGGTTCGGATAAAATGTTTTTAAAAGGCTTAGGATTTTTTCTCAAACATCTAACTCAAAGCCAAATAAAAAATCATCCGACATTTCTAACTAAAACAATATCTGGCCATTTTTAGCTAGACAGTAAAACAAGGATGGATGAACGCTTGAACTCTCGCCGCTCTGCCATGCCATTGGCGAACCTGATCAGAACTATCTTCTTTACTGTTTCTATATGAAAGATTGATAAAAAGATTTTGGACTGCCATGAATTATTTATTAAAAAGAATATTTTATTTATTTTTTACTTGTAGATTATAAATATTTTTTTGGTATATTAACTGTATTTTTTTTTAAAAAACTGATTGTATATATATATTGGACTTTATGAACAGGCGAACGCTTTTTTTTTTCTGGCATGCGCTAAAAAAAAAAAAAATTTTTTTTTTAAATTAAATCAACAATTTCTTTTTTTTGAAATAAATAAAGATTGACCTGTCTATGTGTTATTGATAAAGTAATCTAATTCTTTTTTTCTTATCGTTAAAACTCAATCACGTTTTATTCAAGATTTGGTCATTCATTTAGTATTCGTACCATGGCTCAAACTTTCTTTACATTTATGTTAATTGCCTTTAATTGGACAATTTTGATTTCAACTGAACATTTAAGATGTGACATGCCTTTGAATGAAATATGCAAGTCTACTAAATTAATTAAATTTTGTAAAATAGAAAGTGTATGTAATATGATTCTTTCTCTGCACCAAGATGTTAATCTAGTAAATCTGACATTATATTATGAAGGCTTATGTCCCGGATGCCGAGATTTGATTAATAGGTTAGCAGATTTTTATTCAGACATTAAAGACATTTTGAATTTGGATCTTGTTCCTTACGGAAATGCTTACGAGGAGCAGCAAGGAGACAAATGGATATTTACTTGTCAACATGGACCAGATGAATGCGACATTAATATGTTTGAAGCATGCGCTATTCATTTCTATGGAGTGCCGATGGCATTTAATTTTATTTCATGTGTAGAAGCGAATGTTAATCCCTTAAAAGCTGTTCGGTCTTGTTGTGCTAAATTTGGTTTTGATTATTCCACTATATATAATTGCAAAAACAGTAAACTTGGAAATGACATTATGCACGAAATGGCATTAAGAACAGATGCATTAAATCCCCCTCACCAGTTTACACCGTGGGTAACCCTTAATGGAAATGGTAGCATGGCGATACAAGATGAAGCTCAAAATAATTTACTAAAATTGATATGTGACAATTATCAAGGTGCAAAACCTTCTATATGCCCTAAAGATTTTAATAAACTGAGATGTTATAAAGATTAAGTATTATGCAGTATGTGTGTATATGTATATACATGCACATATTTCTTCAATAAAATTTATATTTATGCGAATAGTGTGAAAAATATTTTAAAGATGTTTACGATATCTATTTCTTTTTTTAATTTTTATATTGTGTGAGCGTGTTTGTGAGTAATGAATAAAAAAATAAAACCGGTATTAATTAAGATGATATAAAAGTTAATTACGAATAATAAATATTTATTGGCAAGTAAGGATACTTTTTATTGCCTTGTAAGATATGATATTAGCTATTCAAAGATTGGATCTGTTTTCTAATACAATCAAAATGCATGATGTCTTGTAGACAGATATTGTTTCATCAAAATAATTACTATTTCTGATAAAAATATTTTTTTCTACAGATTTTTCTCTGCGCTGGCTTAGTCAACTTAAACTTTTTATAGCATTGGCCATTTCTCTGTATTAACTTTGATAATGGAATTTTGCAAATACGTTATTCTTTTTTAATAACATTATAAAAAATTCTGATTTCAATCTATTTTTGTGTGTGACGTGATTAAAAAAAATTGTGTGAGAAACTGATTAAATGGAGTAAATGATCATAATTATGATATGGTATGGTCCAATACAAATAACAATAAGTCGCTTGAGGTTAAATTTAAGACAAATATTTGTGTGATTGGTCAACTTATGATACAATCCTGCCTCCTTAATCACCACAAATATTAAAAGGCCTAAAAAAGATGATGTAAAAATCTCACAAAATCTGGGTAAGATACAGGCAGATTTTTTATTTAAGATGTAAAAAAGATGTAATATCAATATTATTAATGATATTAGTGTAATGCATAATCGTGGTAATTAAATTAAGTCTTTGAAATTCAATTTTTTTTAATAAATTTTTTAAGAGGCAGAAATTGTAATTCTAGTAATAGTAGTATAAAATATATATTTATAGTAATAGTAGTAAAGCAATATAAAAGATAGATCTGGTAATAAAAGTAAATATTTCAAATTTGTTTCTATCTGTAGGTGCTTAGAAAATGCAAACTTCTAATACTATAAACTTCTCATTACCTGAATAAAAGGCAGTTTTAATAGGTAAGAATTATTCAAGGTTTAAGATTGATATAATTACTGATGAAATATATTTTACAGAAAATAAAAGAAGAATTTTAAATCAAATGGTAGGTAGATACTAATTTTTTTTGGAATAGAATTCATGAAGTGACATGTGACTACAACAATTTTGCATTAACATTGAGTTATTACTTGGGGAAAATGGTTTGCACAATAGTATCCTGTTTATTTTTCGATTTTAAAAAAATCAGCAAAAGAATAATGAAAATTTTAATGCTGTATTGATAGAATTAGCATGATTATTGAGGGGAAAATGGTATTCTCTTTATAAATTTAAATTTTTATTGATTGTGAATTTTTGTTTAATTCGTAGATTATCAGAACGCTTTGTTTGCACACAAAAATCAAACATCTTTGAATCAATCCAGTTCAAAATAACGAAATGTTATGAATTAAATTTATATATATATATATATATATATAATTTTCAAAGACACTATACATGAACTTTAAGAACAATCTTCTATTACTCAAATGGTAATCATGTGATATTTTGGTAAGCTAATATCTTGAAACATCTGAATTTCCATGCAAGAAGACAATGTATTGACTTGTTTTATTTTAAAAGTTTGGATATATTTGCAATAAAATAGTGTTATTAATTTAATATCATATATGATAAAAAAAAAAGGCATCCATATTATGACATCCAATGGATCCTGATAACAAAAAAAGATTGTTTTTGAATTATATGCATAATGAGAGAGATCATTTTCAATGAGAGATAACTTGTAAAATAATAGATACCATTTTAAATATTCTATGCATTGTAGTGTAAAATATTTTTAGATTTATTATATATATATATATATATATATATATATATATATAAAAATATAAATTATTTATATATATATATAATGGGCTGCAGAAAGGAGTTTGCTATTAACTGAAAGGAGACCCTTTGATTTCTCTTGGAGGCCTTAAAGGAACGGAGCAGGGCAAATTCCTAATGTCCACTCCATACGTTCTTGTCGTTGCAGCTGTTATTACTATGTGATTATTCATACAGTATATGAACATGGATGGGCTGCTCACCAACATGCATTAGCCAGCATGGCGAGTTTATTGGCTTTTTACCTCTGAGTTTAAGATCGAGAAACATCATGGTCTTTCTTCTCAGTGCCTGATAAGGCAGAATGAATGTTTGTGTAAATGATAAATATTTTTCCAATACATATATACATTTATGACAAACAAAAATAAAGCATGGCCCTTATTCCCAGGAGGCTGTAAAGTCACCAACCAAGGCAGCAGTTGGTGGCTGAAGGCGGAGGGTGCTAAGAATCCCCTGATTGTGGACCCAGGCTGGCATTTGATGACGACTTTTTATTTAGGTACTTACAACTGCAGATCACTTTTAAGTGAAGGAAGATTGCAAGAATTAGAAGAAGAACTCTCTTATATTAAATGGGACATTATTGGACTTTGTGAAGTTAGAAGAAAAGGTGAAGAGACAATTGATTTAAAAAGTGGACATATACTCTATTATAAAGGCACAAATATTGGAAATACAAGTGGAGTAGGATTCATTATAAATAAAAAGTGGAAGAACAATATTGTGGAGATTGATGGTGTATCGGACAGAGTGGCAAGATTAGTTATACAACTTAATAGCAGATACCAAATGCAGATTATTCAGGTTTATGCCCCAACAAGTTCTCATAGTGATGAAGTAGTAGAAGATTTTTATATGGATGTACAAAAGGTTTTTGATCAAAGTAAACAACATTTTAAAATTGTTATGGGAGATTTTAATGCTAGAATTGGTAAAAAAAATGAAAGATGAAAGTGCTGTAGGTAATTTTGGTTATGGTAATAAAAATGAGAGAGGACATAAACTTGTGGAATTTGCAGAAAAAGAAAAACTTTATATTATGAATTCTTTTTTTGAGAAAAATGTTAAAAGGAAATGGACATGGAAGCATCCAAATGAAGATACAACAGAATTGGATTATATTTTGACTAACAGGTAATACATATTTCAAGATTATAATGTTCTTAATAAATTTAACACAGGAAGTAATCATCGATTAGTAAGGTGTAAGATACGTGTTAAAATGAAACTAGAGAGATAAAAATTATTAAGAAAAATAATATTTACAGTTGATATTCCTAATCTTCAGAAACATTCTAAAGAATTTAAATTAGAACTTACAAATCGGTTTCAAGTATTAGTACATTTTGAACATGATTCAGATTTGAATGAAATTAATATAAAAATAACTGATACAATTTTAAAAACTGCAACAAAAATAGCTGGTAGAAAAAAGCAGCAATTGACCAATAAAATTTCTACTGAGACTAGAGAATTTATGAAGAAAAGAAGGAATATGAAGATATACAAAAATGATGCATTAAAAAGAATTGAATATCTCGAATTTTGTAAAATGGTGCAGAAAAGAGTTGAAAATGATATAAGAAAGTATAACTGTGAACTAGCAAGGAAAGCTGTAGAAGAAAATAAAAGTCTTAAGAATGTAAAACAACATATTGGTATTGGTAGGAAATTTATATCTGCAATAAGAAAAAAAGAGGGAATTGTTACTAAAAAGAGAGATGACATCATGAAATTGGTAGAAGATTTTTATCAAGAATTATATAGTAATAAAGAACAAATACCTCCTATATCTATTACATCTTCCGAATTGTCCAGAATTTTAATGAAGAAGTGAGATATGCAATTAAATGTATGAAGAAAGGAAAGGCTCCATGTAATGATGGAATTATAATTGATATATTAAAAGAAGCAGGTGAAGAAATATAAATTTTTTAAAGATGTACGGATGATTGGAAGAATGCAGTAATAATATTAATATTTAAAAAAGGTGATAAAGAAGATATTAGAAATTAGAGACCTATCAGCCTTTTATCAGTTTTATATAAAATTTTTACCAAGATAATTACAACTCGTTTACAGAGAACATTGGATTTCCACAACCAAGAGAACAAGCTGGATTTAAAAGTGGTTTTAGTACAGTAGATCATATCCAGGTGTTGAGAGAAGTTATAGAAAGAACGAATGAATATGAGTTGTCATTATGTTTTGGATTTGTAGACTATGAAAAGGCATTTGATTCTATAAACATTTTTTCAGTGATTAAAGCATTGGATCATCAAGGTATAGATCCAGGATATTGTCATATTTTGAAGAATTTTTATAAAAATGCAACAGCAACAATTAGATTACATAATGATACTGGGAAAGTCAACATTGTGAAATGTGTAAGACAAGGTGACTCCATATCTCCAAAACTTTTTACAGCAGTGCTGCAAAAAGTATTTTGTGGATTAAAATGGGAAACTAAAGGAGTGAAAGTAAATGGAGATTATTTAAGTCATTTAGATTTCGCAGATGATGTAGTTGTTTTTGCAAATAATGCTTCAGAGCTGCAGGATATGTTGCAGGAATTATCAGATGAAAGTAGGAAAGTAGGGCTAAAGATAAATGTTAAAAAGACTAAAGTAATGTTTAATCGATTTGCTCAAAATATGAAAATAAAGATTGATTATGATGAATTAGAAGAAGTTAACAGTTACAAATACCTTGGTCAGATTATTAATACAGTTGGAAACATAATGGAAGAAATTAATCATAGAAGTAAACTTGGTTGGGGTGCTTTTGGTAGAAATAACTTGATACTAAAAGGAAATATGCCTATGTGCTTGAAAAGGAAGGTTTTTAACAAATGTGTTTTATCAGTTCTTACTTATGGATCTGAGATTTGGACACTTAATAGAAGAGCAATACAGAGACTTCAGACCACTCAAAGAGGTATGGAGAGATGCATGTTGGGAGTAACAAGAAGAGATCGAAAATGCAATGTATGGGTAAGAGAACAAACCGGTGTTACTGACCTCATTGAAAAAATTAAAAGATTGAAATGGAGTTGGGCTGGACATATTGCTAGAAGAGATGATAATAGATGGATAATTGAAATTTTAAACTGGATTCCAATAGATTGTAAAAGACGCAGAAAGAGACCACATGTGAGATGGATGGATGAAATAAGAAAGTGTGCAGGGGTGATATGGAGAAGAGAAGCTAAAGATCGGAAAAGATGGATTAAACTTGGGGAGACCTTCATCCTGCAGTGGATTGATAATGGTTGATGCTGATGATGATATATATATATATAAACTTGGAAATCCTTGGCATTGAAATATTCTTAAGATCAACGGACAAAGATTCCTCGTTTAAAACTTTAGAATGATTTTTGCCCACAGACTCATATTAACTGCCAACATTTTGGTAAAATCTCCTTAAACTTTGTCAAGGTTAATAGAGTCTCAAGGACCTGATATATGATACTTTCAAAAACTTTTTTTAATTTCATCTTTTAAATGTCAAAATCTTACATGACTGTTAACATATAACCTCTTAGTAATATTATCATATATTTATGCAGTATTTAATTAATTATTTAATCACACAGATATATATATGTAATTTCCAGGGTTTGACTTATCAACCAAACACTGTTAATAATTTTTTCAGCGCTTATGCCAATGAAAAATAATCATTTACATTAGCCAGTACTAGATGTATATAAATACTAGTAGATCTAGCAAGTTTCCAAGCATGCGTAAACTTATAGATACATATTGCTGGAGAGATTATAAACTAGAACACTTCCCAAATTAAAATTATAATGATATTAAAATTCTAATTTCAAACAAAGCTACAGAAAACTCGATGGTTGTTCTTTAAAATAAGTGCTACTTTTCCTAAATTTGACAGCTGTTAAACAGCAAAGTTGCAAATTTGGGATTTTACACTTGTCACATTACAGTGCTGTGAAGTTATTTTAAGAGTATTATGTGTGGTTAGAAGAGATTCTCTTCTTGATTTCACCGAAAGGAAGAATCCTAATTGATTTCTGACAATGAATATAAGATTAGTGACTATATTGTCTGACTAAATAATAATATTGTATATCGTATATACAGGTACATGTATATATTTCAAGGATATAAACAAAGTTATTATGTTTGTTTATAACATTCGTCATACAGGAAGTTTGAATAATTCCCATTGTTAACATTCTAGAAAATAAGGTGCATTTTCTCAGAGTATTTCATTATTTGTATGTGCTACTACTGTTAATATATTTTTAAGTAAATATTTTCGAATATAATGCTTCTTACTAAAAAAAACTAATTAAATATAAATTGATTTGTTTTCATTAATAAAAAACCATATATTAAAATGTAGTGTTGTAAGGTCTGCCCATCCCTCGTATATGTAGCAAATGGATTATGTTTGTACATAAGGGGTCAGAGTGACTTATGGTCAACATGGATAGGATGAGAAGGTTGGCACCACTGTGGGCTTTGAGCATTCCATCATCAGATTTTCAATGAAATGGATGACTGAAGAGTTGTGGGGTCGAGTGGATTGAAGCCTGTCAATTAAAGTATAAAGATTGGCTATCTTAATATAAGCTGATTATTGGTTATAAATATATGTGGGGATGATAATCTGGACAAACTGACGAGTGCTGGTTTAGCATAAAATACTTATATTGGTGATTATTTATCTTTTTGACATGTGTGTGATCAAGTGTGTCAACAATATGAGATAGCATAGATAGTTGAAGGTCATGTAAAAGTCTGAGATTAAGCCCTCTATATATATACAATATAAAATAAATTGTATATGTAATAAAGGCAATTAATTATAGAAAATTATAAAAAATATCTAATAAATATTAATATTTATTCTGTAAGCCTCATCTTGGGATATGAAAGTGTTTAATCATACAGTGTTGCAGACACTACCTCTCAATCAGAATATGTTGCATATTATTTAAAAGCAAATCCTCAATTTAAATACTGGAGGATAATAATCATAATAAATAATAAATGTTTTATGCTGTCTTTACTTAGTTTGTTTCAGTAACTAATAATTTATTAATCAATCTCGCTTAATAATACAGGAGTTGTTTATTCTTTTAAAAGAAATAAATGAAATTATTTGGTTAGCTTTCCTAAATGATATTTAAAAACACATGACTTATTGATTACACATCAAGATCCTTTACTGGATTCATTCGTAGGCTTAATCATTAGGAGTAAAACTCTACTAATATAATATATCTTGTATCATTATGATGCCTTATTGCATACTATAATATTTTAAAAATTAATACTAACATATAGAAGCAATGCATAAAATATTCCTTATAGACATAATATCTAACTAAGAATTATTAACTCCTTATAACTTTGAGGTTGAAACTTAAAAACCTATAAACATATAATAATTTCAATATAGCAAAATTTTATATGAGTTTAAAAATTACTTAAATTAATACAAACTAGTCATAATGTAAATCATACATTTAATCAAATCCAATATCATAAATAATAAAATTAATAAAGGTATTACGTGTACATTTATAGAATAATATCTGAAGAAATTTTATATTTCTTTATAATAATAATAATAATAATAATAATAATAATAATAATAATAATAATAATAATAATAATAATAATAATAATAATAATAATAATAATAATAATAATAATAATAATAATAATAATAATAATAATAATAATAATAATAATAATAATAATAATAATAATAATAATAACAATAATAATAATAATAATAATAATAATAATAACTAACTAATTAACTAACTAACTAAATAAGCTATTATAATAAAGTTCATTAAGTTAATCCATTGGTTTATACCCCATACTTCAACAGTTATAATGATTAAAAGTTATCCCAATGAATAATATTCCAATGTTTTCAGAAATATTTTTAATAAAAGCATCAAAGATTATATTAAGCACAATTAAATTTTCTTTTGTAATTGAATTGTTACTGGAATGTAATATTAAGATTAATAAATTAATTAAATATATTTGTTAATCCAATGTGAGAACATATTAATCCATTTTAAGGTTTGCTGATAAATTTGATTTTTATAATATTCTCTATATGCATTTATAATTCATAACTTATTAGCGATATTAAATATTTGGCATTTATAAATCAATTTCTATTTTTTAAAGCACTGGAGATGAATTGTAGTTACTATAGATACTATAAAAATCAATTTAATCCATTTGAAATGTCATTATAACTTTATATTCAAAGAATCGGCATTCAGCTCTTCTTTTATTTGCATCATTTTATTAATCCATTAGTTTATAGATATTTACTATGTGTTAATAAATATTTCAGTTGTATATATTATATATATATGACCAATAATCCATAAACATGTTGATTCCATCAATTTTAATAAAAGTTCAACATTTCACCAAATAATGAAGTTTATTATGGTATATTTGAATTGAAAATTATTATTGAAAGTTTTTCTTTCAATAATTTATGACAAGATAATCCATAATTATGAGATAAAATATTCACACTTTTTAAAATGGAAAGAAAGTTATTTCATCAAGTTGATTGAAGTTAAGAGACATAATTTCATAAATATATTAGCTATTTACCATTGCTTTAAAATGAAAAGATCAGCAATTTAATTGAAGTCATTAGACAATATTCCATGAGTAAATTTATCAACTTTCCATTATCAGTTGATTGCAATAAATGAGATATTCTTGAAATAATAAACAGTCATGGTTTCTTGATTATTTGCTGTTGTCTCTTCTTTTCTTAGTTTGATGAGAAGATATTTTGCTAAACTAAGACAAAATTCCTAGACTGGATTGTTCTACTTGACCATGATGATGAAGACAAACAAAATGGCTATTTTAAAGTTTTAACATGTTCAGGTTTTGAATGCAATAAAATTTTGTGAAGGTTAGATTTTCCAAGCATTGATATTTATACTTGTTGATCAGCTGATGTCTGGATTGTGTCATATTTTCCATTATGCACTGGTGTTTCTTTATTTTTTCAGGAAAATTGTGGAGAAATTTCCAAGATTCCTAAAATGCAGATTATAAATGCTCTCTGATTTTTGAATTAATGTGGTAATTTTTATAGATGCCATTCAAAATGAAGAGAGAAAAAAATAGTTTCATACTTTTCAATTGTTTTATTTTGTTTTTAGTTTTAAATAATTTTACAGTTATTTATTTAAAACAAATATATTATAAAATCGAAAAGTTCTCTGATATCTATTTTAATTAATTTTAAATTGACCTTTTAATAAATTAAACTGTTAAATGAATATTCTTTTAAATTAAGCAACTAAATCATTTTTGCTAAATCTAAAATGCACAAACTTTCATGCACACACACAAAATTTAAGAACTGTTTGTTCTATTTTTTAGTTAAAAAATGCATTTTTAAATATAATTACTTCCCTTTAAATATTCTGCTATAATGTCAGATTTATGATTCTATTCTATTTTTTTATAAAAATATTTTGTTTTATGTATGTGCGTATTTGTTTATACAATTCGATAGTGTTTTTCTTAATAAGAATAAAGAAGAAAAAACATGCATTTTTATATTAATGTTGATTAGAAAATCTGCTTGGGAAGGCTTTTTAATTTTTTAAAAAAAAATATATTTTCTCTTAAACATTAATCTGAGGGTCTCTTGGACTTGATATGGATTATATTATTTATTATTTAGCCAATGATAGTGATTAGTATATTTACTTAACCAGAAAAATAAAGCCAATATAATTTTACAATTTTTGAGTTATATTAGATAATTACAGTCAAAATTGAAACTCATTTTATATATATATAATAATTAAAAACCAGTCAACACTTAGACAATCCCAATATAAATAATAATCAACAATCTTAAACTGTTGTCAAGGCAACCTGAGATTGTTGGATTATTATTTATATTGGGATTGTCTAAGTGTTGCCTGGTTTCTAATGATTATTTGTAAACTCATTTAGCCTTGATCATTTTATATATATATAATATTTAAATACATGTATAATGTCTAACCCAAATTTAATGTTATTAAAACAAGCAAAACTCTCCTTACCGTATTACCACTTAGTGCAAGCCAGAGTAATCAATGGATGCCAGAAGGCTTGTGCATAAAATCCCCATCTATTGCCTACTCATCCAATATTCCAGACTAGTTTCTGGCTTGTGGCCTTCATCAGTGAGGAGCCTTGGATCTGAGAGCACTGTACCTAGATCTTAGGATCTAATGCAATCCTCCAGAAGCTACCTTTTATCTCTACTTAACTACAAAACTATGAGTTAAATTAAAAACAATAATGTTTTCAATCTAAGCTCATTAGCATATATAGTCATATAGGTCTGAACTCAGTTCAGTATCTATACAGTTTGGTGCCCTTGGTTGTTTAATAACCATAGCCCCCATTATCCTATTAGGCAGAATTGGTTTTAAGCCAATAAACATCACTTTCTTATGCTTTCTTATAACTGTTATTAAAACAGGCAAAACTATCCATACAGTATTGCCACTCAGTGCAATCTCCATCTAGTGCCTACTCATCCAATATACCCAAACTAGTTTCTAGCTTGTGGTCTTCATCAGTAATGAGCCTTGGATTTGAGAGTACTACACATAGATCATAGGATCTAATGCAACCCTCCAGCAGCCACCTTTTACCTCTACTTAAATACAAAACTATGAATCTTAAATTGAAAACACAATATTTTCAATCCAATCTCATTACCTTATATAGTCACATAGGTCTGAGCTCAGTTCAGTATCTATTCATTTTTGGTGTCTTTTGTCCTTTAATAACCATAAACAAGCCATAAACTAGTCTGGGGATATTGGATAAGTAGGTACTAGATGAGGATTTTATGCACAAGCCTTCTTCCATCCATTGGTTACTCTGACTTGCACTGAGTAGCAATACTGTATGGAGAGTTTTGCCTGTTTTAAACAAGCATAAGAAATGTTGATCATGTGATGTTTATTGACTTAAAACCAATCCTGCCTAATAGGATAGTGGTGGCTATGGTTATTAAAGAACCAAAGACACCAAAAATGTATAGGTACTGAACTGAGTTCAGACATGACTATATAAGCTAATGAGCTTGGTTAAAATATTATCATGTTTTCAATTTAAGACTCATAGTTTTGTAGTTGCTGGAGGATTGCATTATATCCTAAGATCTAGTTGTAGCTTTCAGTACCAAGGGTCTTCACTGATGAAGACCACAAGCCAGAAACTAATCTGGGGATATTGGATAAGTAGGCTCTAGATGGGGATTTTATGCATAAGCCTTCTGGCATCCATTGATTACTATGGCTTGCACTGAGTGGCAATATTGTATGGAGAGTTTTGCCTAAGCAAGCAAAAGAAATGGAAATAATGTGATGTTTATTAGCACAAATTTAATGTAATTATAAGGGACTTAAACTCAGGGTTTAAAAGTTTGACCTCAAGTCCCTTATAATTACACATATATATGGCTGCAGAAAGGAATTTGCTGTTAACTGAAAGGAGAATCTTTGATACCACTTGGAGGTATTAAAGTAAGTGAGAAGGGCAAATTCATATCATCCAATCTATATATTCTTGTTTTTGAAACTGTTATTACTATGTGATTATTTGTATAGTATATAAAGAACATGGGTTAGATACTCACCAACATGCATTAGATAGTGTGATGTGTTTCATGACCTATTACCTCTGACTTTAAGATCAACATGGTTTTTCTTTTCAGTTGCTTGATGGTTTTTAACTGAAATATCAGTTGAGTTTTCTTGAAGGCAGATTTAATGTGTGCATAAATGATTTATTTTTCTTCTAATAGATATTTACCATCATGACAGAAAAAAAAATTATGGCTCTTTTTTTCAGGAGGCTGTAAACTTGTAGCCAAGGTAGCAGTTGCAGATAAAGATGGAGGGTGCTAAGAATCTCCTGATTGTGGGCCTAGGCTGCTATTTTATGACAACCTTTAACTGCAGATCACTGTCAAGTGAAAGAAATATCAGAAGAATGAGAAGAAGAACTGTTTAATAGTAAATAGGACATTATTGGACTTTGTGAAGTTAGAAGAAAAGACGAAGAGACAATTTATTAAAATGTGGATGTGTACTGTACTACAAAGAAACAAACCTTGGAAGTACAAGTGGAATAGGATTCATTATAAATCAAAAGTGGAAGAAATAACATTATGAGAATGATTGATGTTTCAGACAGAGTGGTAAAATTAATTATTTAACATAGTACCAGATATTAAATGCAGATAATTCAGGTTTATGTCCCAACAAGTTCACATAGTGATGTAGAAGTAGAGAATGTTTATATGGATGTACAAAAAGCTTTTGATCAGACCAAACATTTTAAAATTTGTCATGGAAGACTTTAATACTAAAATTGATAATCAATTAAAAGATGAAATAATTAAAACTCATATACAGTGAACTTTGAATTTTAACCAATTAAAAAACAACAACCTGAATTTAAAAGTGATTTTGGTACATTAGATTAAATCCAAGTATTGGGAGAAAGTTATAGAAAGAACCAATGAATATGATTTGCCATTGTGCTTTGGACTTGTAGATTATGAAAAGACATTTGATTCTATAAGAATTTCTTCAGTGATTAAAGTATTACATCTTCGAGGTGTAGTCACAGGATACTGTCATATTCTGAAGAATAGTTATAAAAGTGAAACAGCAAAAATTAAAATACATAATGATAGTAGGAATGTTAACATAGAGAAGAATGTAAGATAGAGTGACTTCATATCTCCAAAACATTTTAGAGCAGTGCTGCAAGAAGTATTTTGTGGATTAAAATGGGAAGCTAAGAGAGTAAAAGTAAATGAAGATTATTTAAATCATCTAGATTTTGCAGATGAAGTAGTTGTTTTTGCAAATAATGCTTTAGAGCTTCAAGAAACATTGCAAGAGTTATCAGGTGAAAGTAAGATTAAAAATAAATGTTAAAAAGACTAAAATAATGTTCAGTGGATTTGTCAAAAGAAGAAAATAACGATTGATAATGATGAGTTACAAGAAGTTAACAATTGATCAGATTATTACTACAGAAATGGATGAAATTAATCATAGAATTAAACTTAGTTGGAGTGCTTTTTGCTAGAAATAATATTAAAAGAAAATATGGCTATGTGTTTAAAAAGGAAGGTTTTTTAATAAATGTGTTTTACCAGTTTTTGCTTATGGATCTGTGACATGAACACTTAACAGAAGAACAATACAAAGACTTCAGACCACTCAACAGAGTATGGATAGATGCATGTTACGAGTACAAAAAGAGATCAAAAATGAAAATCATGAATGAGAGAACAAACAGGTGTTATTGATATCAGTGAAAGAATTAAAAGAGTGGAGTTGGGCTGGTAATAATAGATGAGCAGTTGAAATTTTAAACTGGATTTCAAGAGATTGTAAAAGACTTAGAAAAACTTCATATGTGAGATTGATAGATAAAATAAGGAAATGTGCTAGAGTGATGGGGAGAAAAAAGATTAGAGATCAGTGAAGATGGATTGAACTTGGAGAGAACTTCATCCTGTAATCAATTGACAATAGTTGAAGAAAATGATGATATATATATATATCTTTAACCAAGTTGCAATCTCTAGGGTCTATATAAATATTTTAGATCTTAGATAAAGATTGGTATCCAGCTTTAATGTAAAAACGAGATTGCCTTGACAGGATACTTAGATGGATTATTGTTATTGATATTGTTTAGGTATTGACTGCTTTCATGTATTCATATTTATAAACTTCTCTAGCCTTGAACATTATTGGCTTTATTATATAAGTAATACATAGTTTTAATGGAATTTGAATATTATAGTCTATTATTTGTTAGTATCTCAATTTGTTTAGCCACTTTACATACATTGAAAACTATATACTAATTATATATCCATTGGTTAAGCTATCTAACTACTATCCTACATATTTATACACACATATAAAAGAGATTTGCTATTGACAGAAAATAATATAATAGCAATTAAACCCAAATATTGAATATAGTATTTAAAATATTAATTTCATCATTAAAGAAATGCTATATGAAATCATATGACTTATATATAATGCATATATACCCATCTTTTCTTTTAAATTTTTTTTTAAAGTTATCATTGAATTATTAATCCATTTCTTCCTTCCTAAGTTTTGACCATGTCAATTGGTCTTAATCAAAAAAGTACAAAAGATACGTTTTTAAAGCATCAACAGTTAACCTGATTAAGTTTAAACATTAGGTAAATAATGCATGAATGAAACATATTTTGATACAAATAGACGTTTTAAGAATTACAAATATAATTACGAAAAGTATTGTTTCACAAGTATTTAATAATAGGTGGCATTATCTTGACCTCTTCACATGTTTGGAAATTTTTCTTAGATGCCAGTCACTTACGCACACGGAATTAATTTTGATTTTTCATTTTTTAAAAATTATTTTCTGTGGCAGCATAAACGTGAAATAAGTCTAAGGAGATATATAGTTCATGTAATGTTTAGAGCATTTCAGTGTCTTTACAAAGTGATGGATTTTCAGTTAAAGCTTCCTGGATCAAAGTTCAACCTATCATTTTCATTCTTGATTTAAACTTTAAAAAAAAAAAGGCTACGGTTGTATTCTATTGTAAATATATAGTATTGCATCATACTTACAAATAATTCTAAAAGTCTATTTAAAAACAAAACAATAATAGCAAACAATAATTAGAAAATCAACTAGACAACGTTAATCATTTTCAATAGCAAAAAAATAAGAGTTTCATTACACGCATTGCTTTTTCATTTATGCTGATTTCATATATTTATTATCTATTAAAGCTGTCATTTAAAGCCTTTTCATTTGATGAATTATCTATATTTCTTTGAAAAAAGGATTTGTATATGTAGTATTTATATATCGCAAAACGAAAAGGAATTCCACATTATAAATTTACTGCGTCAATCAAAAATGTATAATATTAAGTTATTGCCAGAGTATAAATCCGTCTAATGATAAGCTAATTATACTTAATATTTATTTATACATTTAATATTATTATTATATTGAAATACGAATTTTTTCTACAGTACAGACTTTTTTTTTCATACCTGCACTTCTATATGTAATATATAGGGGTTTTGAACTCAGACTTACACACGACCTTCAACTATCCATGCTATCTCATATCGCTGATACACTTAGTCAAACACACGTCGAAAAGATAAATAATCACCAATAGACGTATTTCGTGCTAAGTCAGCACTCGTCCGTTGGTCCAGATTATCTCCACACATATATACAATCAAATCTCGGCTTATATTAAGATAGCCAATCTTCAGACTTTAATGGGCAGGTTTCAAACCATTCCATCCCACAACTCTTCAGTTTTCCATTTCATTAAAAATCTGATGATGAAATGCACAAAACCCACCTTAGTGACAACCTTCTCATCCTACCCAAGTTGACCTCAAGTCACTCTGATCCCTCATCTACAGGATATAATCCATTCACATACATATACGAAAGATGGGCAGACCCTAAAGCACTATATATTGAAATATGAATTTTTTCTACACTACATGTTTTTTTATATGTAAATGAATTATGTCCTGTACATGAGGGGTCAGAGTGACTTGTGGTCAACATGGGTAGGATGAGAAGATTGGCACTAAGGTGGGCTTTGAGCATTCCATCATCAGATTTTCAATGAAATGGAAGGCTGAAGAGTTGTAGGGTGGAATGGTTTGAAGCCTGTCCATTAAAGTATGAAGTTTGGCTATCTTAATATAAGCTGAGTTTTGATTGTATATATGTGTGGAGATGATAATCTGAACCAACTGACGAGTGCTGGTTTAGCATAAAATACGGCTATTGATGATTATTTATCTTTTCAACATGTGTGTGATCAAGTGTATCAGCAGTATGAGATAGCATGGACGGTTGAGGGTCGAGTGAAAGTCTGAGTTCAAACCCCTATATTTACATATAGAAGTGCAGGTATGAAAAAAAAGCCTGTACTGTAGAAAAAAATTTATATTTCAATATATAGTGCTTTAAGGTCTGCCCATCCCTCGAATATGTATGTAAATGGATTATGTCCTGTACATGAGGGGTCAGAGTGACTTGTGGTTATCATAGGTAGGATGAGAAGATTGGCACTAAGGTGGGCTTGAGCATTCCATCATCAGATTTTCAATAAAATGGAAAGCTGAAGAGTTATGAGCTGGAATGATTTGAAGTCTGTTTATTAAAGTATAAAGATTGGCCATCTTAATATAAATAAGCTGAGCTTTGATTGTATATATGTGCATGGAGATGATAATCTGGACCACCTGATGAGTGCTGGATTAGCACGAAATATGAATATTAGTAATTATTTATCTTTTCAAGTGGTATGAGATAGCATGGATGGGTTGAGGGTCGTGTGAAAGTCTGAGTTCAAACTCCCTATATATTAATATTATAGTAAATTTTATGGGCTAAAAACACAAATACACATTTGCATAATGCCAGGATAGTTTTTTTTTTTTAGATCGGAAGGGGGCGTCTTTTTTTTTTAATAAATGTATTTTATTCTCAATAATTTACATTGCAATTGATTTAGTATTAACATTGTCAACATATTAAAACTTTAAAATTGTTTTTAAGTATATCATTTTTTTTTAAAGTTTGTTATTAAAGTTATTAATATTGATTATTTTGCTTGTATTATTTTTTTGGAAGGTCATTGCTTTTCAAGGTGACTTAGTGATAACAAAGGGTAAATCTTGATAAGATTCCGATAATTTATTGTTCAATAAATAAACATTTTGAAGATATTTTTATGCTATCATAATAATATATTTCTTGAATAGCATTTGTGTGTGTTGCACTTACATGCACAAAAAACTAAAATTCCTACTTTCATATGCTACAATTCATTTAAGAATTTTGTTTTTATTTTATTTCTTCAACAAGTGAATATTCAATTGCTTTTATAATTATTAACATATCAGATTTAGAGTATAACACGAGGCTACAGTAGATATCTAAATTATGGAGTTGGGTTCTTGTTTCTCATTTAAATTTTCAATAATAGACTAAAATAGAATTTGATAATATTAATTCAAGATATAAATAAAAGGAAAAACAGTTTTAAATAGACTACACATAGCAAATGTCTCTACAACTTCTTTCTAAAATAACTATCAATTAGTGAGTGTTTTAATGTTTTTCTTTCTCCAATAACAATATCATATAACTTTTTGATATACTTATTCATATGCTTTTAAGAATAGTTCCTTTTTATCTAATTTTAGTATCATCTATTGTAATTTTTTTTATCAATGGTTACCAGCTGATATAATACTATACTATTTTAATTCTAGACTAGTTTTCAGTTTTTATTTTAATTTACTGAAGATTATATTCAAAATTAAATCTAACACACTTATGTATTCAGTTTATTTCCTAGTTTAAAATATAAAAAATGGATATGACATCAGATCTATATGAGATTGCAAATGATTTAGCTTGAGTTCAATATGCACACACACACACACATATATATATATATATATGAAGAAGTAAAGATGGTTTTTGTATGCATAAGTGCATTAATTTTAATTTTAAGTCTTAGTTCTCATTAATGAAGGTAAAATCCAGAGATCAATCTGGGACTGAAAATATTTAAGTACCATATCATCTAGTGTCCATAGATACTCATTAATTGATCAGTAAATAGATGAGATTTCTTAGGTTGATTAGAAGTTTCTACCTGAAAAATCCTAGGTTTTCTCAGAGATATATAACTATTTAAACATTTCAGGTTCCACCCAGATTCAAAACCTAATTCATGGAGTAGACAAGGATTGATTAAGCACTAAATCACAAGACATTTTTAATTACTCTAGCAGTTAATGAATAAAGAACATTTACTTTTTTTCTAGCATTAATGAATTTTTATAAAATACTTTTGCTTTTCTAATGTCAAATCATTTTTGATTGCATTTTAAAATTAATGAAAATAAATTATATATTTTTAATAATACCAAGGACTGCCTACCACCCTCGCTGACATCTCAGGTGGTCTATAATATTGCCTGCCCTGAAAAATTTTGTAGATCATCGTATTATGGTGAGACTAGGGCATCTCTTTCCACTAGGATATTTCAACACACTTATTCTTATAATAAAGCTTTGGTGGACACTGCTCATAGTTCAGTTTTTGCACAGCACCACTCTTCAGCTGGGCACAATTGCCAACTGGGAAATCCAATGATGGTGTGCAGAGAGCGGCACGATTTTAAAAGATAAAAGAAACTTTCTTTATATCTAAAGATGGCAATGCCATCAATAGAAAAGACTCTTGCTACAAAATATCCAAGAAATGGAATGCGTAATCATTTCAATTGCATAAATTTGCATCACTCCGAGTCAATTTATTATAGTTTGTAATGTAGCTATGATTATGAGGGCTTTGACCCTTGAAAGCAGTTAGCTATTTAATAGAATAGATATTAAAATAAAAATAATAATATATTTTCTTTATTTGATTTTAGCTTTGTATGCTTGTGCATGTTAGCACATTTTATATATTTTGATTCATAATTAGCCACAAAGTATAAACTGCTTGCTTATTTTTTATTTTTCTAATTTTAGAAGAATAAAAAAAATATGACTAAAAAATATTTCTGAGTTGCAGATATCTAACAAATTTAAAAGAAAAAAATATACAATTTTGGCTTTTCTATTAGTATACATTTACTGCTATAATCGGTCCATTATTTTGCCCCTGGAAATCATAGTCACTATGTTCAAAATGTTTATTTCTATACATATACTTTTGGTATGACTAGAAAAATCATTTTAAAAATAATTTTAAAAGTAATTACAAAAGAATAAAGTGAAAGAATGAAAGAAGAGAAAAAAGAGAGAGCATGAGAGAGAGAGAGAGAGAAGACAAATTACTAAAATTGGTTGCAAAATCACCAGATAAATAGTATTCAATATATGAAGGCACAATTGTGGTAAAAAGTTCTGATTATGAATTTAGGATCATTTGACAATATCTTTTCAAGTGAAGAAAATTTTCATGAATGAGAAAAGAACTGAATTTTGTGAATTCAGGAAAAAAAATTATAAAATAAAGAGTAGTGTGCTTTGATATAAAGGCACAAATATTGGAAGCATGAGGAAATAAGACTCATTAAAAACAAACCTTTGGAAAAACAATATAATGGAGATTAATATTATATAGATAGGGTGGTAAAATTAGTTATTTAACTTAATGGAAGATATCAAAAGCAGATAATTCAGATTTATATCTCAATAAATTTTCATTAAATAGGAGCAGCTCCCTACATTCTTATAAATAATAATTAAATGAGCAAACAATGATTTCCAAATAGTAGTGCATGTAAATTCCATTCACAGATCAGTTTCTGACATTTATCTTTATTAGTGAGACTTAGGGTGCAAGGCTAAAAATAATGCTTTAATACATTTAGAAAACATCTAGCCTAAAATATTTGTTGAACTATTATGTAATAACCTATAGATTTATACTTTACGTTTGTCTTCAATATGAGTCATGGCTGGCTATGGATGAGAGAGGTACATCTTCTTGAAAGCGCTTAGCCATTTAATTTGGTTTTCTATTTGTTGACAGCTTTACGTTGGAAGTGTGATAGCATGATTTAATATTATCATATTGAACTATTATATAAATCTGATTTCAAATTAGTAATTATATATTTTAATAACTTTAGTTTTTTTTTTTTTGACCAGACTTTTTATTAATGACAAATCAGTTGATACTTTAGTTGACAACATATGCACAAAACAAGAACAATTGCCCATTTTTTTTACCATCTATAGCAAATTTTAGTTTGAGTAGCAAATGGAATTCAATTAGAATGACAATTTAAATGCACTACTGCCATATGATAATTGGTGAAAATATTCTCTTATCATATATTGTATAAAGTAAAGAATCAAATGATTTGTTATTACAATAACCTTTCAAATGTATGATAAAATATTTATACAGATGTACAGAATAGAATGCTTTTGATCAGTCCAAGCCATATTTTAAAATTGTGACTGGAAATTTTAATTCTAGAATTGGAAAGCATAAGAATGCCTGGGAGTAGATTTAATTATGGAATAAGAGATATGCAGGACATAAAGTTGAAAAATGTGCAGAAAAAAACAACAACTGTTTATTATAAATTTTTATTTTGATTTTTTTTAAAAAAAAGGCAAAGCAGAAAGGAGCATAGATCATTTAAATAAAAACACAAAAGAATTACACTTTATTTTGATCAAGACTGTAAAATAATTAATAGTTTACTGATATGTAAGATAAATATAAATGCAAAGTTAGAAAAACATTAAGAATGAAAATTAGTAAGATCCACATGCTTAAAAAAAGCTTTTAACAAAAGTGTTTCACAAATGCTTATTTATGGATCTGAGACTTGGACACTCAATAAAAGAATACTAGACACTTTAAACTAAACAATAAAGAATAAACAATAAAGAATAATGATATACATATATATTGAAATTAACAAAAATGACAAATTAAGAAATATTAAGAGAGAAAGTAAACAGAGATATCTGGTTAACATCATTAACAACTGGGGTTGAAATGAATATCACTAGAAGAGATGTCACCATATGGACCACCATAGTTTTAAAATGGATCACAGAAGATGTAAAAGACCTTAAGATATTATATATTTGTTGGAAGAAGGAGATAAAAAACATTTTCAAAAATGAAATGAAGAAAAGAAACTATGGATTGTAGAAACTGAATTAAATTTGAAAATTTCTTTATTCTGTGATGAACTTATGCTGTGAAAAGAATTTCAAATAACAAGCTGAATAGCTAAAGCTTCCATGATATTTTTCCAATAAAAATCAGTATAGGGACTTACAAGACTTGAAAAATCCTCAGTAAGATTTCTTGTGCAATTTTTTTATTCTTGTTTTACCTTTAGATAAAAATAATTAATTACCTATTTACTAGGCTAATTTTGAGTGGTTGTTACCTATAATGAGATTTAGGTTACAATAATTGAAAGAATGTTTTTACAATTTAATTATTTCTAAAATGTAATTGTATCACAATTTATTTATTAAAATAAAATAAAAAATGACCAAATGGCTTTATTGTTTGGAGTTCATAAAAAGTTCAAGTGCTGGAAGTGCCAGAACTGGATTTGAACTTAGGATCTTTCTGAGGATTTTATGTTTGAGAATCTGCCACTCTACCATTGCACTAAGGGATGTATATTTATTGTGATTTATATATATATTTATGAAAATATTTACTACATGAAGTTTTTCATTTTAATTTTTACAGTAACAAACTTATTAAGATAACACCCAACCAAGACTAATTCCTTGGAAATGTGGAAGAGAATGCATTAAAATGGACTTCTCTTCTGATTGAAAATATATAGAGTACAATATGATACAGTAAATGGATATAGCTATAACAAATTGAAGTATAATAATTTATTTCAATTATGTAATAAATTTTTCTACCAGTAAGTTAAGTAATATAATTGAATAATTAATGAATATTAAAGATATTTAATATACAAAGTTTTCTGATTTTGATTTTTTTAATTAGAAAGTTACAACAATAATCTTACTAAGATAGAAGTCAATCAAAATTACATGTCTGGTGTTGAGGAAAAAAGTGAAGCTATTTTAATAAGGCTTTCATTATAACATACATCTGTTTTTTCTTATAAAAACCTAGTCCTCTGGTTGAAATATTAAAAGCAGTTGTGTAGACAAGTAATTGAGTTCTGTTTTATAAATTTCTTTACACATTACAAATTTATTTTATTTAGTATGTGTGTGTGATTAAATGCAAGTTTATTTTATTTAGTATGTGTGTGTGATTAAATGCAAGTATAATTTATATACTTAGAGTATAGATATAATCATAAGGGACACAAACACAAACTTTCAAGCTCCCTTCAACTATCCTCTTTATCTCTTACAACTGATAAATGTGATTGTATTAAATGATCTCCAATATATGCATTTTGTGCTGAACCAGTACTCATCAATTGGTCCAGATCATCATCTCTCACACACATAAATAATCAGTGCACAGTTGATAGCAAATCTTCAAACTTTAATGTACAGACTTCAATCTAGTTCACCCTGCAACTCTTCAGCCATCCATACCATTGAAAATTTGATGATGGAATGTCCAAATCACTTATTTATGCCAATATTATTGTTATGCTCTTGTTAGGCATTATATCATCAGATCTTCAATGGTATGGATGACTGAAGAGTGGAGGGTTGTGGAGATTGAATGTCTGTCCATTAAAGTTTGAAGATTTTCTATCTTAAAAGAAACTGAGCACTGATTATGTATATGTGTGTGGGAGATGATAATCTGAACCAATTAATGAGTGCTGGTTCACCATCATTTATCTTTTTCACATGTGTGTGGTCATGTGTATTGGTTGTATGAGATGGAGCAGATAGCTGAAAGGAGTTTGAAAGTCTGTGGGTCCTTTATGAATACATATATAGATATAGTCAAAATACACTGAAATAACATTTACAGTATTCAATATACCAATATAAAAAAATAATAGTTATATATAGCTTACAGTAGTGTATATTAGGCTTAGTAGTATTTAACAGTTAAAATTTAAACAAACAAACAAATAAAAAAAAATCTGTGCATTTAAAAAAAAAATTAAAACTCAGCTATGTTGTAATTAAGCAAGCAATACTGCAAAAGCATTTGTATTTGTCTAATATCTATAAATCAGTTCTACTTCTAAGTATCTCTAGTTTTCAGAATAAGAGAGGATGTTCAGATAACAATATTTTATATACATGAGTTCCACTTTTGGATCACAGGTGTCAGACTAATAAAAATGCCTTTTTTTGATAGAGTGGTTCAGATATTTATTCAGTTTTTAGATTATCTCTGAGGTCACCAAAGTGATCTACATAGACCACCAGGCGTCTATTTAACAAAAGTAGGGGGCAATCTGAGCCAGGGGGTCGAAGGAAAAACAATTCTTAATATGCAAATCACACATACCTAACTGTGTATGTAAAATTTGTGAATGTTTTTATAATTGATGTAATATTAGTTTCTTTATAGAAAATAAATTAATAAACATATATTTATTCGGGTGAAACAAGTATTTACATACCAGCGTGCAGCAGCACGAACTCTGCACTTCTGGCTTATGAGTCATATGCATATATGTGCTTGTCCAAATGTCACGAGCGCAAATATCATACACAGTTTCAGCTATCTTTGCAAATTGTGAACAGTGTTGAATATTTGCAGTGTCATTATTACTACTTCTATAGTATTGGATAATTAGTTCTAGTTTCTATAAAACTATTCGTTTAGTTTAGATATCAATTTTAATTATCAATACATATAAGAAAGAAGGTAAATATTAATAATATGGATTAATATAATATACCAACTTATTTTTAACTTATTTATAGAACCCTAATTAAAAAATGGAAGCTTCAGTTTCTAAAAAGAAATGTCAGTATTATTCATTGGATTATTTGAAATTTGGATTTATTTTTCACCAACAAATAAAACAGTTCCTATGTGTCTTCTATGCAAAAAAACTTTCGGAAATGACTACATGAAACTGTCAAAAATGAAAGATCATCTTGAAAGGGTTCACTCAGATAAAAAAATAAAGAACTTGAATTTTTCAAAAAACAAAGAAAAAGTCACATATTGACCAACTATAAAAAGTTTTATGAAGCAGTCTACTGAAGTTGAAACTGAAGGAGGATTAATAGCTTCATACAAGATTTCGCTTAATATGCAAAGAGGGGAAAACCACACACACTAACTGAAGAAATTGTTATACATGCAATTAAAGACATCATAGAGAATGTAATGAAAAAAGACTCTGTTAATGTTTTAAAGTCCTTGCCATTAAGTGCAAATTCTGTAAAATGGCGTATTGATGAAATGGCAGAAGAAATAGAAAATACGGTAGTTTTAGAGCTAAAAAATTGCAAGTTCTCTATTCAACTTGATGAATCTGTTTTTGGCATTTCTGCTATTCTTATGGTGTACATTAGATATTTCAGTAAAATGAAAGGACAAGTCATTGATGAATTTTTATTTGCTAAATATCTTGAAACTGATGGAAAAGGAGTGACAATTTTTAGATGTTTACAAGAATATTTAAATAAATATGATATACCGCTTGAAAACATAATAGCAGTAGCCACAGATGGCGCACCTGCTATGGTAGGGTGTTACTGAGATTTTGCTAGATTTCTCAAAGAAAAAGTGCCTGGTTTATGTACTATTCATTGTGTGTTGCATAGAAACAACTTAGTAGCAAAATATCTGAGTCCAGAGTTACATAAAGCTTTACAGTTTTGTATTAAGTGTATCAATCAAATTAAAGCCCAACCTCTTAAATCAAGATTATTTTCAAAATTTGTGAGGAAAATGATGAGGTATTTAACCAATTACTTCTGCACAGCGAAGTTAGATGGTTGTCTAGAGGTGTATACTTGCAACGGCTCATTGAGTTATTTAACTCCACGACAGAATTTCTCAGCGAAATAAATCCTGTTCTAAATGATGAACTCCAAAACAATAAGAACCATATTTTTTATTTAGGGACTTATTTGGAAAATTTAATGACATCCAAACAAAGCTGCAAGGAAAAGATATAACAATTATCCAAGTTCGGACAATACTGTAAGGCTTCCAAGTAAAATTAAATTTATTTACATCTTTATTGCTACGTAAGGATTATCAGTATTTTTTAAATCTGCGATAATTAGAAATAAAAGAAGACTTGAAAATATATACAATTCATCTTCAAAAATTAAGTGACAATTTTAAACTGCGCTTTGTTGATTTGGAAAACATTGACATCCCTGAATGGATTATTGCACCATTTCCCGCTCAAATTGAAAACATGGACATCAACCTGCAAGATGAGCTTGCTGAATTATTATCGGATCTTGAAGCAAAGATGCTTTTTAAAAATTTAAAAATAAGCAAATTTTGGACAAATATAAATATAATGCAAAAATATATAAAACTTTATGAAATAGCTCAGCCATTTATGCTGGCGTTTCCAAGTTTCTAGATGGTTGAAGCCGGTTTCAGTCACATAAATTCAATCTGAATTAAGTACAGAAATAAATTAAATGTGGAGTTTTGAGGGAATTTAAGATTAAATTTCACCAATTTTGAACCCAATATAGTGAACCATGCAAAGAAACACCAGGCACACCCATCTCATTAATTAAGAAGTAATACTGTAGTCACTTTACTTATTATTTTTACTTATTTATAATTACTTATTATTTAATAAATATTAAGGTATTTAAATTTCAACATTAAGATATTTTTCATAAAACTATTGTTACACAATGTAAAATTACTTCAATAAATGTTTAAAATCATAAAATAAATATACAAACACAGTACCTAATAGATAGTTTTATTTTAATTAACTAAAAATTATTTTTATGGGGATCGATGGAGATTTCGAAAAATTATATAGGGGTCCATGATCAAAAAAGTTTGGCGACCACTGGATTATCTACTTAATTACATCTTGGATCAGTTCTAATTAAAAAATGACATGGAAAATTCTATTAAACTTCCAGTAATTTTATCTATTATGGTCATAAAAAATATATTAATGCAAAAAATGCCAAAAGCTAAATTGACATTATATATAATTATATCACTCTTTCAAATCCATGTTTATCATTCCCAGCAACATTAATTGTTGCCAAGCTAGAATAAAATTACAAATTAGTTGAGAAGTTATATTAATTTTATAATAATAAGTTTAGTTTAAACATTTAATTATTTTAAACCATTGCAAATAAACTGCAGTACTGTAATCGATATATAAATGAAAAATGCCACGAGCTAGCTTAGTTATGTATAATTGTTTATTCATTTCCAAATCATGACTGCTATGCCTAATCCAAATCAGTTGATCCAATTTGGCTAAATAAAATAGTTATATTTTGGAGATGTGTGACATAATTATATATGTTTTTAACTCTTGCCATTTTTCAACTTATTATATAGATGATAGTAGATAGTTAATTTGCAAGGACTTAAAATGATCAATTATTAATTCTGCATTGCAAACATTTAATCCAAGCTGACTGGCATGAAATTTTATTAACTTTTTGGCTGATTTGTAGGTTCACTATAATTAAAAGCAAGAATAGGAATGGAAATTCCATTTCTATTTATATATAATTTAGATTTGACATCAATTGATGAGATTTGGTTAGAAGTGTTAGTAAATAAATCATTTTTTATAGCGCGATGTTTGTAAACTGTAATATTTAACACAGCATTACGCTGTTGCACCTGTTGCACATGTGCTTTGAAGATTTTAACTATAAATGAATGAATACTAACACTCAACCACATGATAAAGTCTTTGGAAAAGATAGAATGGCCATCTATCTTTTCGAACCCAAACACTTTTGTATGGGCGAATCTTAAGTGTTTGAAAGTGAAAGCGTGAATATATTAAATAATCACTTTAAATTACTATTACATGCTTGAATGAAAGACGCTAATGAAATTTACTAGAATTTACAATACGTCACTCTTCTTATTTGATATTAAATGTATGTAAATAAATCATTTTTTATAGCGCAATTTTGTAAACTGTAATATTTAACACAGCATTAAGCTGTTGCACATGCGCTTTGAAGATTTTAACTATAAATGAATGAATACTAACACTTAACCACATGATAAAGTCTTTGGAAAAGATAGAATGGCCATCTATCTTTTCGAACCCAAACGCTTTTGTATGGGCAAATCTTAAGTGTTTGAAAGTGAAAGCGTTTGGGTTCGTAAAGATAGATGGCCATTCTATCTTTTCCAAAGACTTTATCATGTGGTTGAGTGTTAGTATTCATTCATTTATAGTTAAAATCTTCAAAGCGCATGTGCAATAGCGTAATGCTGTGTTAAATATTACAGTTTACAAACATCGCGCTATAAAAAATGATTTATTTACATATATTTAATATCAAATAAGAAGAATGACGTATCGTAAATTCTAGTAAATTTCATTAGCGTCTTTCATTCAAACATGTAATAGTAATTTAAAGTGATTATTTAATATATTCACGCTTTCACTTTCAAACACTTAAGATTCGCCTATACAAAAGCGATGGGTTCGAAAAGATAGATGGCCATTCTATCTTTTCCAAAGACTTTATCATGTGGTTGAGTGTTAGTATTCATTCATTTATAGTTAAAATCTTCAAAGCACATGTGCAACAGTGTAATGCTGTGTTAAATATTAGAAGTGTTAGATAAGATTTGGAAATGTGTGATATAATTAGATATACAGTATATTTAAGACATTGTTTTAGCATAATTATTATACTATATGCAATAAATTAAAGATATTAGGTGTGTAGAAGAAAAATCCAGTATTTTTTATTCATAGAAGATCTCATAGTTTTAAATTAAAGCACTCTTATTTTACGCACTTAAGGTTGATGGAGAAAACTTGCAAATTCAGTTTCATGATTTTGGTTTTAATAACTGAAACACAGGCTTATTATATACCTGTGTCTATATATGTAATATATAGGGTATATGAGCACAGACTTTCACACAACCCACCACTCTCCACTCTATCTCATAACGCTGATACACTTGAACACATATATGTCGAAAAGATAAATAATCACCAATATACATATTTCATACTAAACCAGCAATCATCAGCTGGTCCAGATTATCATCTCTACACATATATTCTATAAGTGCTCAGATATATATTAAGATAGCCAATCTTTATATTTTAATGAACAGGCTTCAATCTACTCCACACTCCAACTCTTAAGCCTGTGTTTCAGTTATTAAATACTAGACATGTTTTCCCATCCCTTGTATATGTATTAAATGAATTATGTCCTGTACATGAGGTGTCAGATTGACCTTAGGTCAACATGGGTGTGACAAGAATCTCACCCTCAGGGTGGCCTTTGAGCATTTCATCATCAGAAATTTCAATTGGATGGACAGTTGTAGAATTGGAGTATGGAATAGATTAAAGTCTGTCCATTAAAGTATGAAGATTGGCTATCTTAATATATATATCTGAGCACTTGTAGCATAAATGTGTAGAGATGATAATCTGGACCAACTGATGATTGCTGGTTTAGCATGAAATACGTATATTGGTGATTATTTATCTTTTCGACGTATATGTGTTCAAGTATATCAGTGTTATGAGATAGAGTGGAGAGTGGTGGGTTGTGTGAAAGTCTGTGCTCATATAACCTATATATTACATATATAGACACAGATATATAATAAGCCTGTGTTTCAGTTATTACATAGTATAGATGTCTGCCCATCCCTTGTATATGTATTAAATGGATTATGTCCTGTACATGAGGTGTCAGATTGACCTTAAGTCAACATGGGTGTGACAAGAATCTTGGCCTCAGGGTGGCCTTTGAGCATTTCCATCATCAGATTTTCAATTGGATGGACAATTGAAGAGTTGGAGTGTGGAGTAGATTGAAGCCTGTGCATTAAAGTATGAAGATTGGCTATCTTAATATATATCTGAGCACTTGTAGCATATATGTGTAGAGATGATAATCTGGACCAACTGATGATTGCTGTTTTAGCATGAAATACGTATATTGGTGATTATTTATCTTTTCGACATATATGCGTTCAAGTGTATCAGTGTTATGAGATAGAGTGAAGAGTGATGGGTTGTGTGAAAGTCTGTGATTTTGGTTTTAATTAAATAACCAGTCCATTGTGTTTATAAGTGTCACTATATAAATATTGATCAATAAATGGAAATCCAGATACCCTTTATCTAAAAAATGAAAAGGATAATAATTTTAAATTTTTAGCACCAACAGATTGGGAAATCTAGCGAATATTATTTTTACTTCATTTTCCATTTTAAAAGATTATCACTGAAGATCATGCACAGTAAGACATTTAAAAGCTATTTAGATCATTACTTATTATATATGTTTATTGTTTGATTGAGCTGAAGACGTTTAATTAAAAAAAATGTCATTCAGTTTCATATAACTGAAAAAAAAAAAAGTTAATCTTTAGTCTATATATTTTAGATATACGAACACACACTTTAGTAAAGCGTAGACTCAGAGCGAATAATTATATGCGATGTTCGACTACAGGTAATTTTATAAATATAAAACAAAATTTTACAAGTCTCAATATATATCTGACTACAAAATAGCTTATTAGCTGATTTAAAAACAATAATACAAGTAATTAGGAAATTGACTTATTTATGAAATTGCGTCCTCGCCATCTACAGTCAGACGAAAGAGAAACGGAACTGATCAAAGTATTGCGTGGATATGAAAGAACCACTTAGAAAGTGAAGTGCTTTTAAAATTGCGTTTATAATTCTTTTTTTTTTTTTTTTAATACTATACATACAACAAAATTAATCTTGCTTTTGCCAAGCTAAATAATTTCTACTAATGTTCCGGCTTGTTTTCTTTGATCTATGATTTTATTTTATAATTGAATATTTTCTCAGTTTTCTTTGACATAAATAAATTAAACATTGTGAAATTAACAATAAAACATTATTGATTATTAAGACAAGCTTTAATCAGATGATAAATATTTAAAATTTAATCGATATTATTTTTTACTTACTATAAACTATACCCTTATGCTTTTGTGGGTTTATTCCGATCATTTGAAGTAACTGTAATCCGCCTAACAGCTATTTGCTTTTTAGCCGTTTATTTGCTTTTTATATCTTCATTATTTATTAAATGTTTTACACATATATGTATGTGTGCTTGAAAACCTGATTGACAAATGACTACTGCTTATACCTATAATGACAACAGCTTGTGACTTGACACTGGATAGACTTTAAAATTTGTTTAAGTCGCTGGAATTTCCATAAAATATATATATTAGAAAGATGTCCCTTGGCTAACTGAAATAACCATCCAATTATTTATTGGTCAGTAAATGGATATCTAAAAATTATTATTTAAATGATAAAGGAAAAAAACCCCTCTGAAAAACCTTATCTGGCAAGAGTTTAACCATATGAGCGATGATTTCAGAGCAGTTATATTGGAAAGATAATAGAAAAGGGTATTTGTTATCATTGGATTATTTAAGATCAATTTACCTAATCTGACATTTTACAAATACATACTTGCAAGTGAACTGTTAAAATTCAAGTTTTATTACTTTTTAATAATTATAACCAAGAAAGCACTTGACCTTTATCGATGGTAGCGTGTTTCTGCTTTGCCTTAATTCTTAGTATGTTAGGTAGTGGCATGATTAATTGCTGAACTTAATAGAATTGTGGAATAATTTAGGTCGAAGAAGTAAAGAATTTTTATTTAAATGTAGAGAATGCTGTTAAAGAAATCAAACAACATTTTAAAATTGTCATAGAAGATTTTATTAATGCTATAAATAAAAAGGATTGAAAAGTAAAAAAAAATGAAAATAAATTTATTTATGAAGACTAAAATAAGAAAGGAAATTAATTTATAGAATTTACCGGGGGGGGGGGGGGCGACGACTTTATATTAGCATTTAAAAAAAAAAAGAAATTCAAAATAGAATTGTGAAATTGTGTTTGCACTCAAAATGAAAACACTGTAATGTTCATGTATATTTTGACTAATGAGTATATAGATGTCAAGATTATATTGTAATTAATAGATTCAAATTCATCATAGGAAGTTATCATCTTGCAAAAAAAATAATAATGCAAAATTAGGTATGCAGTGGTCAAATTGAACCAGCTCACAAATGTAGACGAATTGAATAGTGATTATTCATATGTATTTGAGATTACTCTTAAGTTTATACATGGGATGTAGGATCCACTTATTATTATATAAAAATGTGAAACCATATAAGTTATCATTGTTAAATACTGTACTGCTATTGACTTTGAAAACTAAAGTAGAAACTGAGTTCAGAAACAACAGGTATAGGGAACATTGAGCCCATTATCCCATCACAACAAGTTCCCCAATTACTATGATCAGCAAACAGAATGATGGTGTTTGGTTTTGTGATGTTTATCAATGTAAGTCAACAAGGCACTGGTAATTGACAAGTATTCATCACTTATCATTATCATTATTGTCTGATGAAAGGATCTTCATAAAACTCAATCTGAGGAATGCATACTTGTGGCTGCCAGTTGATTATCAGTCTACAAGAATATTACCATTAATTACTAACAAAGGTTTATTCAACATGAATAAGTTGCCATTTGGAATATCATTTTCCCCAGTGATTTTCTAGAGAATTGACCAACTTGTCACTGTAATATCTGGAGAGCCTCTGAAATATTTAGAGAAATTTCATTCTTCAATAATTTTTTTTATTGATGTCTACAACTCTAGAACAACTTTGGGTTTCCACTAAGAAATTGTTAAACAAATACAAGTTCAAGGCTTTAAGCATTAAGAGAAATCTTGACAAATGCATTTTTAAAGCTAAAGAATTTGAATTTCTGGGATATATAATAGATGCAAATGACACTCATCCAATGCAAAAGGTCATAACAGTTAAAAATACAAAATTCCTGTGAACAAAAAAGAACTCCAGGCTTTTTTAAGCATCATCAATTATTACGGCAGATTTATACATCACAACATTATAGACTACTGGATAATAATGGAGTCTGGAGATTGGAAAATATGCATAATGAGTTTTTAAAAACTGAAAGATATGACTTTAGACTCAATTATATTGACATACATTGATCCACCAGTGGGAAACACTCTCCCATTTCAATTTCAATTGCATCAACATGTCTCTCAAAAGCCAAAAAAATTATGCTCAGATTGACAGAGATGTCCTTAGCCTTCATCTCTAGCATTAAAAATTTCATGACTATTTTTATAGTCAATTATTTATAATGACCAATCATAAACTGCAGTTAGTAATTTTTGTATGCTGCAGTGATTCAACAAATTCCTCATGTAAATGCCTTAAGATGATCATCTACAGAGACTTCAAATAAAATCAAATTCATTAAATACACCAGAGAACAATTAATTGTTGCATGATCCACTACTGATGACCCTAGATTTTAAAAGTTACTGAAATAGATCCAACAGCATTGGCCAAACAAAAACATTTAATGAGCTATCTCTAATTTACTATTCTTTAAGGCTAAAATGCTTGACTGAGAATAGTTGCATTATCTAGGAATCAAAACGTGTATTATTACACCAGCTTGCCAATCCCAAGTACTTAATATTTTATATATTAGACACTCAGAGATAATCAGAATAAAATTTCCAGCTATATCTTATATCTAGTAGCATACTTTGGACACTGATATTGAAAAATACATAACTGGTCAGGAGTCTGAACCTAATGGTCTCTGGACCAAAATTTATATTGACTATTCTGGCCTACGGAGAAAAAAACTTTTACTAATAGTTGCTGATGCATATTTCAAATAGATGCAGGTGGTAAAAATATCATTCTAATCCACAACATTCATTAGGGTTCTTAAAAGACTATTTACTACCCATGGATTGCCTAAAATTATAGTGTCAGGCAGTGGCACAACCTTCACATCAGGTCTATTCAGACAATTTTTTACCAGAAATAATATTGAACCTTACACTACAGCTATAAGTACTACTTCATATCCACTAAGATTTGGATTTGCTGTGTTAATGTTACATTTATTGTAAGGGACATGGTGAAGTGCTATTACAAATTTTCTAGACATATAACAACAACATATCCCCTTCAATAAAATTTACAATAGAATCAGAAAAGAAAAAAATTACTATTCTTAGATGTTTTTGTGACAAGACTCTCTCATGGCAAAATAAAAAATTCGGTTTACAGTAAACTATATATACAGATAAATATTTAGTATATACATCCAATCACACTAGAAGCACAAAAACAGAGAATTGTGCTATCACTTTACAATGAAACAAAAAAAGTTTGTTCAAAAGCCAATGATTTGGAAAAAAAATGTCTATAGAAAACAAACTCTCATGAAGAATGGTTGGTCAACAGCTATCATTAAGAAAATCTTAAATACATAACAAAAAGAAACATCAAAAGAAAGAGTAATTATTGGTATTGTAGTGTATCCATACATACCAGAAATAGCAGACAAACTAAAGAAAATCTGTAATGAATATAACATCAGTACAGCTTTCCAGAGCCATACTACACCGTGAGAAATTATACCATTTACAAAACCTAAACTTAAAATACTGAAAAACAAAAACTGCATCTATGAAATATCATATTAATATAAAAAAAAGTATATTGGTTAGACTAGTCATCCCACTGAGAGTAATTGAATGAGCACCAACTGATGGTTAGAAAAGAAAACACAGATATATCTAAAGTAGCAGACCATATATGTATCAATGAACATGTTTGATTAGGAAAATACAAAAATATTAGATAAAGAAGAAAAGATAGAAAGAAAAAAATTCAAAAAAGCTGCTCACATGATAATAGCAAATAACCTATGAGACAACCTAGTATGATAATACATAAACTTTGTAAGCCATTAATTAACTTGAAGTGGACAAATCAGGAGCAACCTGAGAGGCAAATAAATGAAATTTCTACTAATTGTTGCCTTTGGCAGAATGACTGAGCTAGATAGAGCATTTCCTTAAAAATTCAATGTTCAAGAATCTAAAGATCCAGGTTTGAATCTCATGCTAATACTATCACTAATCAGGCTAGCAACACATGAAGAAAAGAAAGTTATGTAGATACTAACCTGAGTGCTATTTACTAATAGTTGAATGTAATTGAACATTTTAAATAAAATTTAATTTTTTTTTAGTTAATGGAAATAGTCCAATATAATACAAATAAAAGACTACTTTTTGCATTATGATGTGCCTTTTATCACTCTGGAGGCAGGGTGCACTCCTACAGGGACTGAGCCTATAATGCATCTTGACTTTATAATTGTAATGTCAGTTTTCTATTTATGTTCTAAAATATAGATTGGCAGTTTTGATTATATATTTAAGAATATCAACTATTTATTTCTGTAAGCAAGCACATTACTACTTGGACATAACTGAGTCATGATGATATGATAAAAAATCTTTTCAAAGGAGAATAGATGGTTTATATCAAGTGATTATTAATTACATAAACATTGATATATATATATAAACAATTTACATTTAATAAACCAACCAATCAAATTATTAGTACAATAAATTTACAATTTACTGTATAGTGTAAAAAAAAAAAAAACCAACCATCAATTCTAGCAGGACATGTTTCTGAGAATAAGCATTTGTCATTAACTGCTTATGAATCTTATAATAGTTATCAATATTATATGACAATTTTACCCCATAGAGACCAAAAATATAAAACAATTACTATGCAATCTATAATTATTATTAAATCGTATACTATTATGGAAAATAAGCCTAAGGGAGAATTGAACCAACTCAGATTATTATTTTAAACAAAAATTAATAAAAATTAATAATTCACTTAATAATAAACTAAATATGCATAATGCATATGTATGTCAAATTACCAACGGCTTTGATCGAAGTTTTCTCCTATCCCCTTCCAGAAAATACTTAACCTACCTACACACGTTTTCTCATCATATACACATGAGCACGCCCACACACATATATTTAAGGTTGTGAGTAAAACATTTTATAAAATATAAGTGTATAGTCTTGATATTAACATAAAAATCAAAATTTTAATTTGATCTTTTTATTCTGTAAATAAGAAGATTTGAAAGCAAAATCTTACTAGCTCTAGATTAGGTAATATTTTTTTACTATCTCTTATACTTTTTAATTCTATTTTTCTTAGATTTTTAAACTTCCATATTAATTTCTAAATGCTATTTGTTTTCGAATATATGAAATGACAAATCTTTTTACAAATTTTAAAAAAGAAATGGCATCCTGGAAAAAAATATTTTAATATTTAAATACAAATTTTAAAATACCCTCAGTCAAGTATGTATGTTATCATTTTAATGTACTCATAAAGAATGTGATACCAACAGAAATAAAAGATTTAATTCTTGTTTACTTTTGTAAAAAATTGAACAATGTGAACATGGAGCCTTTATTAAATATATTAGGAAACTTTACTTGATTGTATCACACTTCAAACAGATATTATTTATTTATATGGGCTAAATATATTTACATAAAATATCATTTTTTCCCTACAAAGCTCAACTTGCATCTTTGTATAGGAGAAATAATCATAAATAGTTATTGTATATACACTTTTACCCTGCTTAGCAATGGAAACTGGTTCCCCAAACTCATCATGAAGCAAGAATATCGTATAAAAAGCAAAGGATTGTAATGTTTTTTTATGGAGAAAAATAGCTTATTATTGTATTAATAAACAAGTTAATCTAGTATAGGTAGTAATTTTTTTTAAAAGAAAAATTTAATATACAATACATGCATTTGTAAACTGTGCTGTGTGTGTGTATGATGGAATTTAAATTTATGTAAAAGAAAAGATAACAGCTTAAAGTCATCATTTAGTTTTCTGAGTCATTAGTTGCTCATTATAAGAACCAATCATTGTCTTTTAAATCTTTTGAAAGTCTTGGTTTTTTTGGAGGAGGTATACCAGCTGTTGATGGTTGAGAATTTTTAGATAAAACATTTAGAATAGATGGGTGACTTGAATTTTTGATTTTTTTTATACATCTTATGAAGTCTCATTCGTGGACTTTATGCTGTTCATGGTCTGATGATAGGAAATTAGTTCCTTCAATTATTTGATGTCCAGATTCTTATCTATAGTTATGTCAATTTTTTTCATTGTCTTCCTTTTTTTTCTTCCCATTATATTAATTTCTCATTAGTTATTTTATCCATGTGTGATTCCAAAAGCTCTTCAAGTTGTCATTATCAACTTTGGTAAATCCAACTTTCTTGGTTGGGTCAAATATGATTTATCATGTGATTAAAGTAGGTTCATTTCTGACTTTGTTGCTTGTAATGAATCACTGATGGCCTTTCTTCTACATAAAGTAAGAATTATGCTACTGATCTTGATTTATAAATTACCAATAAAATCAACAACTGTATTTATATCAAAGTCCTTCAAGAGTTATGGAATCGTCTTTCCATGATTCTTATATAAAATGTTGATAATTAGTTGCTGAAGGCAACACATCTTGAAGAGTGCAAGGATTCCTCAATTCATAGATTAATGAAGTGATATGGGATTCAATGGTATTAGTTGCTGTTATGATTCCAGTTGAAAATGTATGTAGCTGTAAATGTAAAAAAAATTGTAAATTTTTTCCCCAATATTATTAGAAAAAAATATGTAGTTGCACTGACAAATGTATAGTAAAATAGACTGAGAAAGAGAGAGTAAACTTGCAGTTGACAGTCTGAAAAATTATCATTGCACTGAAAAAAATAACCCATACAGAAGTTACATTTATTTCATAGTCTTGTAGTATTTATGTGAAATTATTTAGAATTTAAAACTCAATATATAATATCGCATACTTTACTGTATGGTTCTGACCATATCAACAGTTTAAGGGTAACCAAATTATAACACTATTCGTTACCAAAAGCTAATCATGCAGTTAATTTTAAAAAAAATTCTGACATATTAAAAAACATACACAAAAATGTATTTAATGCATTGTAATTAACATTTAAGATTTTTTATATAATATGTATTATGCAGATCTAAATAAATAGTGCCATATATACAAATACACAATCTGTGATATTTTTTATGGCATGACATATGACATTTTATTACACACAGTAGCCATTCTCTTAGAATGACCTAGCAATTTTTTGAATAATACAGAAGATGGTGGGCCATTTAAATAAAAATTAAAAGCTTGAAACTTCTTCAATTTATTTGAATTGCATTTTCATCATACATATTTATTATTAAATACATAATGCATGAAATCAACTCCCTTCTTCCTTTTTTTATTATTGAAAATATGTTTATGATAATAGCAGTTTTTATTTGGCTGTAATTAGTGTTCATAAAAGTTTTAATTTAAAATTACTCAACTGAATATTTTAGCTACTATCAAGACAACACACAGTTTAAAAATAATTATTATTAATATATGACCAAAATTTATTTTTGGTTTTGTGATAAATGAAGTTTGTATTTTTTTTCAGTACCGCATTTTTTTAAAGTTTGCAATAATGTGACCATTTGTTTGGATTTATCTGAAATAAATTAAGAAATTATAATTTGAAATCAAGTAAGTATATCATTTTTAACTTAAATTTAATAACTTTTAATCACATAAAGTTGATTATTAATTTCATACTGCATAAAATACAAACTAAATTTTATAATTACAATGATCTAATGTAGGGGATTTGAACACAGACTTTTCAAACTCCCTTCAGCCATCTATGCTATCACATGCAACTGATGCAAATGACCACACACATGTAAAAAAGATAAATGAACTCATATATATATATATATATATATATATATGGATGTATCATATGAAATATATATATATATATATATATATATATATATTTTCATGCTGAAACAACATCTCCCATACATAATCAGTGATCAATTTATATTAAGATAGCAAATCTTCACACTTTAATGGACAGACTTCAATCTAACCTATCATCCAACCCTTCAATCATCCATGCAATTGAAAATCCGGCAATGGAATGCTCAAATCTCTTGTTAATGCCAGTATCATTGCCATGTCCATGTTGACTTTAAGTCACTCTGTCTCCTCTTCTCTAGAACCTCATCCATTTAAATACACAGAAGAGGGATGGAAATAATACAGGTTGAATTTGTAATATTTTAAATATATTTTATATTCCTGGAACTGAGATGTAATGTAAGGAATTTAAACACAAGATTTTTCATACTCTTTCTAGCCATACGTTCTACATCGTACAACTGATACATATGATCACACACATGTGAAAAAAAATAAAGGATCTCCAATATATGTATTTCATGCTGATACAGCCCTCATCAGTTGGTCCAGATCATTATCTCCCACACATATATAAAATCAGTGTTCAGTTTATATTAAGATACCAAATCTTCACACTTTAATGAACAGGCTTCAATCTACTCCATTTTGCAACTCTTTAACCATCCATACCATTAAAAATCTGGTGATGGAATGTTCAAATCTCTTCTTAATGCCTATATTACTGTCATGCTCATATTGTCTTTAAGTCACTCTGATCTCTCATGTATAGGATCTTATCTATTTAAATACACAGAAGAGGGATGGTCAGGATTAAAGCTGAATTTGTAATATTTTAAATATAAAGATATTTTATATAGGGGATTTTTGAACACAGAATTTACAAGCTCCTTTCAGTCATTCACTGTGGTCCACCATCAGATTTTCAATGGTAAGTATAGCTGAAGAGTTGGAGGGTGGAATACATTGAAGCCTGTCAATTATAGTGTGAAGATATGTTATCTTAATATAAACCAAGTCCTGATTATATATATATATATATATATATATATATATATATATATATATATGTGTGTGTGTGTGTGTGTGTGAGATGATAATCTGAGCCAATTTATGAGTAGTACTGGTTCAGCACAAAATATGTATATTAAAGATCATTAATCTTTTTTTCATGTGTGTGGTTATTTGTATGAGTTATATGAGATAGAGTGGCTGGGGTTGGAGGAAACTTGAAAAGTCTATGTTCAAATCCCTATATTACATTCAGATTCCAGGTATATAAAATGTATTTAAAATATTACAAATTCAGCCTGTATCATGCTCATTCCACTTCTGTGCATTTAAATGGACAAAATCCTATACATGAGAGATCAGAGGGACTTAAAAGTCAACATGGGCATAACAATAATATTGGTATTAACAAGTGATTTGAGTGTTACATTATCAGATTTTCAATGGTATGGATAGCTGAAGAGTTGGAGAGTGGAAAGCACAGATTATAAATATGTGTATAGGAGATGATGATCTGGACCAACTGATGAGTGGTGGTTCAGCATAAAATATGTATATTGAAGTCATTTATATTTTTTACATGAGAGTTGTCATGTGTATAAGTTGTATAAGATAGAGTGGACAGCTGAAGGGAATTTCAAAAGTCTGTTCAAATTCCCTATATTATATCTAATCTCCAAGTGTATAAAGTATACTTATACTTAAAAATTTACTATGATCATAACCTTTGCTGCAAGCAAAATGTTGCAGTTTACCCACTATTCATATATGCAATCATATGAATGAATATATATATCAACATTTTTATATTTCATGTGAAAATATATTAATATACATTTTGCTTTTTTCCATTTATAAAAACTCTTTTATCACAGTACCAAAGGACTATTTTATTCAAACTACTTTGATTCTTTCTAATTGTAGTATTAATATTATTGTTTACATTTGTAATAACTGTATTATCTACATATTGATATATTGATCTATCATTATTAATATTTCTTAAGTCATTTATAACAATAAAAAATAATAATGCAATAAGAATAGAATTTTGAGGAACTTCATATATATATATATATATTCATTTATTAATCAATATATTTGATATTTTTGATGCAACATAATAAGTTTTGAATAATCTAAGCAATTTCCCTCTAATTCTACGAAAGCCTTATAAAAATCTATAAAAATCATAGTTACATATTTTTCTTTTTTTATCATTTAATGCACTATTAATTTCATCTGCAATTTTTTCCACTGATCCAAACTGATTTTTATTAAAAAATGTTTTTTTTTAAAAATAATTTTATGAACATAAATATTGTTTTAGAAATTGAAGGAAGAATAGATATATCCTATAGTTGTCAAAATTATTTTTACCCCCACAGATAAAAACTGGTCATACCATAATTGTTTTTACTAATGTAGAAAATTAGAAAAATGCACTCAAATGATCTGAGTCAACTGATGACATTGGTACATCAGAAATACATTTTGGAATCAATTGTTATCATGATTTTATTTAGTTTTTTAAAGTGTAATAATAGAAGATTTCAATTAAAATATATTTAATATTGAAACAGTAAGATTCGTATTCGAATCTTAAGTTTCACCTTTTTCTGTCGTCTCTCACTGACCGGTCTATCCCACCCAAATTTAAACTTTTTGGTATCGAATTGTGTGTGTAACAATATTAAAAATGTATAAATATATGTAGAATTCAACATAAACATGCACACATTTTGATCTCAAATTAAAGGCAATAAATACGGATAAAATAATATAATTTAGATTTCTTTTAGTTAAATAAATTTTGTGTAATATTAATCATTTATTTTGAATTTATAAAGTTCGTATTTATTGTTTAGTTTAAATTTCGTTAAATAATAATTCTAACAAAATCTGATGCAATAATTAATTAAAGTTAAAATAATTTTATTCCCTTTTGTCTTTGAAAATTTAAAAGCATCGGTCAGTGATAGATAATAAATTAATTATAGAAAAATTCCAAAAGAATGTAATTAATGAATGTAAAAAAAAACAACAAAACAAACAATAGCACAGCAGATTTCTTTCTAATTAAAACCAGCAAAAGTATTGATTATCCTGAGGGCAAGATAAATAAAACCTAAAAATATCTCAACAGAAAAATTAAAAGATCAAGATAAAAAAAGGAGGCCATCTTGGACTTGCTGGAGACTTTCACTTGAACTTTAGCTTTGCTCTCGAGTGGAGAGTCTAAAATATCTTAAAAAAATAAATTGATATTGCCAAGGTATGACCGAGTAAGCACCGAGATTATTCTCCATCGGGAGATGGCCCACCGTATGCCGAACTTCACATTGCCCATCGTAAAAACACCATAATGATCTGCTACCTGAAATAAACAAGAAAGCCGCTGCTGTTAAAATCAATAAAATGCCAAAGACAAGAAAGAAAACTGCTAATCACGAACAATCTACTATTAAACAAATGGAAGAAAACATCTTATAAAACAGGTACCTGTGTGTGTATTCCAAATTATAGAGTACGCTAGTAATAATAAGCTATAGCTCATCTCCTACTATTTGTCTAACTTCTAAAATGTTAAAATTGTAATTTTGTGAAACTAAAATTTGAGAATTAATGTAATCTGTAAATTTCTCGCATAATCTAGCTTACCTCCCTCTATCCTTCTTAGGTGTGTATTTCTCAAATCTACACTTTATTTATAATTATCATTGAAATATTACCTTCTCATAATTGTCTTAGTTTTAAAGCTAAATCTATAATCGCTTGAACAGTGAATGCGTGTCAAATTGTCATTAATATTTGCTTTATAAATAACTTAAATTTCATATAAATACAACACGCATTCAAAAAAATCAGTTATTGTAATGCAGGGTCTACTACTTCGTAATAGCTGGCATACTCGCTGTAATAATTCCCCTTTTAGATATTTTTATTATTATTAAATTTTAATGAATAATTATGGAAATTTCATTTCTTTGAGAGTCACCAATTTTCTTTTAGTCAACGTTGATAAGGGGGGGCCGAGTTTGAAATCTAGTTAAATATTACCATAATCTTTTAGATCTTATACATGTGTTACATTTTGAAGCCACGATGATTCATTTCACGCCGTGAATACTCCAGATTCTATAGGGTTGAATTAACCCCAGTCATCCTACACCAGTGGACATGATAATGTTCCTGTAGGGCTTGACGACTGTCATGCAGCCAGCTGGCAAATTGTGACACGGACCGCTTGTCCCTTGTTATGCTCATGTGATACCTTACCTCTTCGGGTCGAGGCAGAGACCAATCCGAAACCCTTATAAACTTATTCACGGCATTGCAGTTTCAATGCTGCCATTTTATATCGCCCTTCTAAAGCGTACCACGTGTTCCTTTATTTAGTTTATCATTCTCTATATCACTCCACCTCAGCATTATCTTCATCATCTACTCTCAAATAAATGTTTGCCCTTAGTCGTAAAATAGATATCTTTATTAAATAAATGTATGTCCGCCGCTACTGATGACTCTTGCATTGCAAAGTATAAATTCCCTACAGCACGCATTAGAAATACTCGCTCGAGAACCTTAGGTAGCTAGATTACGCCTTCATATAAATGAATGCTCTTTATAAATAAATGTATTTTTATATCTAATAATCTTGCCAATTAGCTATTGAAACTTTGAATTTAAAATATGATTAATAACATTGATAATGTTTTTTTTATTGGATACGTAAATAAATAATTTTAACTATATGTCTGCAGTTAAGTTTTCATTTATTCGATGCCCACTATATATATTTCCTCGATTATATATGTTAATTAATATTCGTTTGATTGTTGGCCAACTCGGAAACCAAACCATGAATCTCGTGCATCTCCCTGACCATTGTGCCTAAAGAGGTGTTTACTTATGTCGCATCTGAGGCATTATTCCGTAGATTGTATTGTGGAACCGATAAACTATGTTCGAACTCGGTATCACGGGTGGCTTCGCTACTCGATGGTGCTGCTGTTCTGTGTGGTGGTCGAATTCTGCACTATGTTAACGAGATACACGTGTTTTGACTTGTACAATATATTGTACTGGGAACTTGCTTGCAAAGTAAAGTTTTGCTTTAAGTACTTCATGAATTGCTTACTCATCTAAATACAATTTTTATTTTATTTATTAGGGAATAATGTATAGTTATATAGGTCATCTATGGATAAGGATGCCATTTTTATAAAAAAGATTGATATAAATGAGCAGCAGTTCACTAGCTATTGAAAGCAATACTTCAGGGTTTGCAAGCAAGTTCCTGGTACATAATTTGATATTAACAATGTAGGACTCAATTAAAATAAAACATAAGCCCTGAGAAGAGTTAGATAGTAATTATTGAAAACGGAAACCTTCCAATCTCTTTCCGTTTCATCATCAACCTAATGACCTACTCGTCTGAACTAGTTTTGAACCTATCTTAAATGTAAAATGTTATATATGTCGAGCAGTAAAACTTTGCTATCATGGCCGCTTGAATGGCATCATCCATTTTCATATGAAAATACACTATAATTAGACAGGTTAGATAAAATTATAGCGTAGAAATCCTCATAATTATTCATAAAATGTTTTATTAATTTTCAGTCAATTCTTAATTATATTCACTATATATTCGTATGTGGATGGATAATTTAAACCTTGGAATGATGGTATAATGATTCGTATATATATTTAAGTTTAAATAAAAAGATATAGTGTAAAATGTTTTCTTTAAAATATATTTAACGGTTTTCTGATTTAATGTTTTATAGATATAGCTGAAACTAAAGTATTTTTTATAAGATCTGTCAAATATGTTTTTTTTTTTAATAAACAATATAAAGAAAATATGTTAAAAGTTAAAATAAAAATCATCCATTTATAATTAAAAATGAGAATTTTGTGTAAACAAGAAATCAATTAGTGACCGCACCTAGGGTAAAAGTAAAATCTAGTTTACTGATTGATTTTGTTTCAACAAAAGACTTCTATCATTAAATCAGAATCTGCTAAGCTTTAACATTTTATAACACCTAAAAAGGAATTTAATTAGTGAAATCTGAATCAAATTATATGATTTATATATTGTAATAATTTTTAAGTAAATTAAAAATAACACCTTGGAGACTTTATCAGTAGTAGAAATTAGATTATATGATTTTGTTTTAATTAAAAGTCAATTGGTCCTGAGGCAAAGAAAATTCCAAAAGGGTGTTAAGGCTTAGTGGAAATATATAAATAGGCCATATTTTAAGCGGGAAGGGATACTCTATCTTGCTTTTGAAAAGCTGTTGCTAAAAAAAGCTAAAAATTTGTTAATTTAACTATGGCCTGCTAGTCAGGCAAGAATTGTTGCCATCCCCATGATGGAATGCTGAAGTTCAATCCATCCAATGCTGAAGCAACAACCAACAAGCTTATACCAAATAAAAGATGCTGTAAGCACTAAAAGGGACTTGCCTTCATTCCAATTTCTGTCCAGCTCCAGAAACACCATTTTAAATCATCTCCCAACTAAATTGAAGATGCCATAAGCCACCAAAAAACTCGCCTTCATGCTAGCTCGAGTATCTCAATTCCAACTATTGGAGAACTGTCTTAATATTATTAAAATTGCAGAGCTCTGTGTTAAATTTAAAATGATGATTATTTCTTCAAAATCAGGTTAGCTAACCCTATTAATGTAAACTCTGTCTTTAATGTAAACTGTCTTAATTTTTTAATATTTGAATACTATAAATGACCTACTTAAGCTAAATTTTTTTATTGACTTAATGTTTTGCTATATAACTTGATCACTGCAGTATATTTACTTTTCTTTTGATTATTTTAATAATTATTAATTATGCCTACATTTCGAAATGGCGTGCATTTAATTATAAAATATGTTTATTTTTTAAGATATAATTTAAAATCTTCGGATTATTAGTTATTATAGTGTCATTTTGCACACTGTCTCGAACCCTATTTCTAAATAATGGCGACTCTTTGTGCTCATTATTATTTTGTCATTTAGTAAATAATTAATGTGAATATAAAATGTGGCTTACAAATCCAAATTTGCAACCTTTAATTTCTGTTACTAAAGATTAAACTAGCCTGGAGTGTAATTAGAAAGTATATTTTTTTAGTAAAGTATTTGTATGTCCCTTAAATATACATTTCCCTCTTTAAAAGTTTAGTAGTTATAGATAACTAAAGAGATTGAACATGATAAAGTAAAGTTTGTATATATATATTCTCATCAGTAGCATATCATATTTCTCATGCTACAGAAAAGTTGGCTCTTTTGATCTGATAAACTAGTGTTTCTGTAATGTATAATATTTAATTTATAATATACTTCGGCTTGGCAGATGAGAAATTTATTAATATTTTCTCATTGTGCTGTTTCTTTTTGATATATAGAAGACAGAGCCACAGTAAGTCCAGCCCATCTTCCTCTCTTATGGGTAGTGCAGTAGCTAAGACTGAGCTAAGGGCCAGATTAGCACATAAGTTTCCCACCTCTTATGAACCAAATAAAGGTTTCCTTTTAGCAGCATGATGACCAGTTATTGGGTAAACCGGTGTTAGTCACAAAAACCCTAAAAGCTATTCTTCCATCCACAGAACTACTTTATTGTTATATTTTATTTATGCCTAGCATATTGGTAAAATCTCTATAGCCAACTCTACCTCCATAATATGCAATCTTCAGCATTGATACGAAGCATTCTCGAAAACCCATTCGATCTTAAGCTATCTGTGATGCTTGATATGCCCATATTAATATAAAAATGTATTATAATCACATGTATTATTATGCTTCACTCCAGAATTGGGTTGATTTCATGTATAATAGCTACTTGAACTGATGATGAAAGGGCATAACTAATAAGTGGAAGTAGTGATTTGTTATATAGCATGATATTTGGCTCCATTAAATATTAGCACAATTAAATACTAGCAACAATTTGATTTTACTAAATGGCCTAGAGTAATGTTACTTAATAAATAAAATGCCTGCATGCATTTGCCAACACTAATAATGTTATATCAAAATACGTTTGAAATTGTCAATAAATATATTTTATAATTCATCATATATCAGTTTCTGTCTCATTATTGAATCAATCCAATTCACTAATTGATTATAACTATTCATTAGTAAAGCCCCTATTAATTAATACATTGGATTTTATCTTTGGAATGTCTCTAGTATTAAGTTGTTTATATATATGTTTAAGTCCATGAGTCTTATTGTTTTCTCCAATTTGCTAGCGGGCTGGATTAAGAATTAAATCTCATGTGCCATCATTGTTATGTTGTTCTTTAGATGATTGATCTGGGGCTTAGAGAGTGGGTTTAAATTCAGGCTGGTCCCTGACCTAAATCTCAGGCTTGACTGGGTTTGAAGTCCATTTTGTGACTTCCAGCTCGTGTTAGATGGATAAACATGTTTTGACCAGCACATAGGTTTTTTCCCCATGTTTGGATGCCCAATCATGAGACGTCAAGAGAAACACCTACATGCCCTGAGTTGTGGACTTTTATGTGTATATAAATATATATATAGATATAAAATGTATTTTGTGTAAGCCTTTTCTGCTCACTAGTGACTGGCATCTGAGGATGATTGATCAAGTTATAAGTTATCCTCTTATAAATTTGTCATTAGGGAGCAGAGAAAAAAATTTTAGATAAAAAGATAAGGGAGGTCTTGTTTTATCAAAGCATTTTATGAATTGGAGTGGTTTAGAATGAGTAAGATATATATATATAAAAAAGTAACATCAAATTAACCAAAAGTTAAAAGGTTTGAAATTGGTGCAGACGGGTAAACAGAATTAGGTCATAAGCATGAACTATTTAAGTATATATATATATAAAACAGCTGGAAGAAGAGACCGGGGGTGAGTTAAGTTTTTATTAATTCATTTTTAATATTAAAATATGTGTTATACTTTAGATATATAGATGGAAAAAAAAGATTTTTTTTAATTTTCATATACTTTATTAAAGCTAGGAAAAAAGAAAAGGGATAAAAAAAAAAAAAGGTTTTCCGTATAATTTATTAAAAAAAAAAAAGAAAAAGAGGGAGATGAAAAGTTTTTTGGATGGGCATCAAGATGAAGGTGTAGGCTTATAGATATATTAGTGAGTTAGGCATAGAGTTGGGATGGAAGTGAACGAGTCGTTCTTGAAAAGGGAGAGCAGCAAACAGCCATATTAAAAGCATAATAAAAGTTTTAAAAATAAAATATTTATTAGGTGTAATAATAATAATTTTGAAAGGATTATACAGGATAACAGAAAACTGTAGCTATGCCAGAGAATTTAGCTACAGAAATATAGGAACAGATACCGATAGAGGAGGTTAAGCAGGAAGGCCAGGATTTGAATTGGTTGCTGAGACAGCTTAGACAGGATGCAGAAAAAAGTGATGAAAGATATAAAGAGGATGCAGAGGAAAGGGATCAGAAAATGTCACAAAGATTTGACACTCTTGGCAGAGAGATTAGACAAGAGATGGCAGACAGAGATAAAAGGCTGGAAGAAATGTCATGCCAAGGTCTACAGGAATTGTCAACCAGCTGCCAGCAGAAATCTGAAAAAATTAGGGGAGAATTTAAAGAAATGTTACATAAAAACCAGGAAGAGAATAGCAAGGAATTTGTTGTGATTAAAGAAGAAGTTAAGGCTTTAGTTGAACAAGTCAAAAAAGGGTTTGAAAGAAAGGGTCTTTAAAGTAGGGGCAGACTTCAACAGTAAACTCCAAGAGTATGAAGAAGCCCAAAGGGAGATCAGAGAGGAAATATATGAAATAAAAGAAAACCTACTACAAAGAAGTCAAGTAACCACCAAAGAAGAAAACATTATCACAGCATGTATTCCATAATTGAGAGATGTAGCAGAAATGAAAGAAAAGATAGAAAAGGAAAGTAAGGAAAGCAACTTTGCTAGTGATTACCAAGCTAACAAACTTAATAGACAGAAGGTAGTGCAAGTTATTGGCCAGACTAAAGATGATACTGAAAATAATTTTAGAGAGGGGGAAGCCAAAGTCGATCAGGAAAATACCATAATCAAAGGAAATGACTTCTTAAGTGAACATAAATGCCAGACCGATGATGAAAATAGCATGTGTTTTCTATATGAAGAACAAATTGGGTTGGAAAAGAATGAATCTCCAGTGACACAAAGTCAAAGCAAGGAATGGGGAAAAGCACTTACTGAAGAAAAGACCATTGAAAAGGAAAGGAATGTAAAATGTATGCAAGCAATGGTAAACGTGAGTAATATTAATAATATAAAGTATCTAGATATCCCATGCCATGAAACTCCTATAGAAAATAGTAGTAAATTATCTGTAGCAGAACAGGAACCCAAGTTTGAAGAAAAGGATCTCGAGCTGCATAATGAGATACCATATGAAGGCAGCAAATTCGCATGAAGTTTGGAAATGCATCCTAAGGGATCTCCTGTGAGGTTGAAAGAAGAATATGAAGATGGTTGGACAAATGATGATGATGATATATTGTGATGTTGTTTCAACCCCGGCATGGAATTACTTTCTAAGCAACCCTCAGATGCTATTTAAATTGTTAGTTTTTTTTAATGAGTGATTTGATCTTATTATACACCCTTTATATATATTGTGCCCTTATCTATAGGTCATAATAAGGTAGAATGGTCAATTGCTAAAAAATTTTAAATTTTAAAATACGTTTGTGTAATATATTGATAATTGTATGATCGATTAGATTTTATAGTACAATTTAAGGCTGAAAAATACCTGGTATATAAAAGTGTAATGGATTATTTTTAAAAAAAAAAACAGTTAAATAAAGCTTAATTATATCCTTGCTTATGGTTGTAAAAGCTGGCCATATAAAATAATACAGCCATAAATAGTTAAAAGTATATTAACAATTCAATTGTAATATTTTAAAACTAATAAATTAAATAAACGCTATATGTAATATTATAATTATAATTAATATTCAAATTTAATCTAATATATTTTAAGATAAACTTTGGGGATGGTGAGAATTATATTTGGTTCTACATTTTTAAATTATTTTCCAAATTTTTATAAAATATATCAGTTTTGGTAATTTAGACCGAGACGTAAATAAAAAAAAAATCATCTGATAAAGTTAGTAATCATGTGACTGTATATTATATTCCTTCACACACACACTTGTTAGAATATAATAATAAAGTTTGTGAATTATAAGGCTAAATATGATTGCTATCGATCGTTAAAGTAAAAGTTGAAATATTAAATGTTATTTTAATAATTGTTTTAAAGTTTAAATGATTTTGATAAAATTATTTATACAAAACATGAAACAAACAATTTAACTTTATGTGGCTTGGATGGACAAAGCCTCATTGCGTGGGAATAATAGTTAATACTAAATCTGCCATACCAAAATTTGGGAAATCATGAAACTAAGATTGATTCGATCTAACTGTTTCATTTCTTCCCACTTAAAAAAACAATAAACAAAAATGTTTATACATATATTACAGAACCTGCATCAACTTACAAAGTTGTTTGACATCAGAGAACAGTATGGGTGAGGATTTGAATCTGAACATGGGTGTAAAACGATACAGTTTATCAAACGTCAGTTTATTAATATCCATTATTTGTTACTCATGAATTTATATTTACAATATCATGGTCATTTATCCAGGTACTCTGAACTACATGTGCCCACTATGATCTCCTTGGATCAGGAGGTATATATAATTTTAATTGTCTAGCATTGTGATGACCCTGATCCCATTCTTTTCTTGTTGGAGACAAATCTCCATAATCTATCTGGTTTAAAAGTTTGATAGCTTTCTCGAATGACATGGGGCATATTCCCAGCATCATTCTTTGTATCCACATGGGTAAATTATGTACAATAATCTGGATAATGTGTTGATCACTATATTTGAAAGCAGTCAAGGATTTAAGTACCGTCACTTGGTGAATGAAGAATGCTGCATATCTCTGTTTATTATTCTCATGATATTTCTCATTGGAGAGTCTGTGTAAAATTTCCTCCTGTCTTTTCTCACTCCAATATCTTTTTAGGAGGGCATTTTCATAGCCTTGAATTGTAATCGGTGGATTGTTCAATAATTTCCACCAAGCTTTCACGGATTCCCTTAGATAATGGCTGGCCACAGTTGTTTTCTCCTTCTCAGCCATTTGGGGTAAGCAGAAAAATTCCCTAATATTATCTAAATGGATGGCTGGTTTCTCCTTGTGCTCACCTTTAAATATTTGAATTTGGATGGATGACCCATAATATGGTATATTACCCATCCTTATTTGTGGATTTGTTGTCTGCTGTAATTTTATTTTATTCCCTTGGTAATGGTTTTCCCTGCCACCTTTGGTACTTCAAATTGATCCTGTCTCTCAATTTGCAGATCTGATTCATCATTATTAACTTCTGCCTTCTGGCTCATTTTTCCTTCTTCACTGTCCTCCCTGCTCTGAATTTCAAATTTTTTTTGTCTGGTTTGAACATCTTCCTCCTTTGTGTTGCTATATGACTTCCCTGTTCAATCTGGCTTACAGTCAATTCCCATATGCCCTTCCTGAATGTTCAACATCTGCTCCATCATAACCATCATCAGTTTTCTATCCTCCCTCATTTCCTCGAGAATCACGTAAAATTTTTCATCATCATTGCGACCTCTCTGCTTCATGTTCCTCTTTAACTGTCTACTGCTTTTCCCTTCATCAGACTTTTCTTTAAAAACAACCTCATGGTCATTTGATGTGTTTGACAATTTGGCACTACTTCCAGATAGTTTACTTTCCCCTTGTAGTTCTTCCATTTTGTGACAGTAAGATGATGTATGTTGGTTTAACCCAGTTCAAATACTAAGCGAAAGTACCTCGAGGCCACCCATATGCGAGATATTAAATCAAGAATACTATGACCTCTTCCCTATTCGCCTATTCTCGAGGCTAATTACGAACCAATAACATTATCTGAGTCATACATAAATTATTTTTCAACCAGCCAAGCTTAGCCTCAGTGGTAGAGACATGGGCAGGAACACTTATGGAGCTAAATAGTTAACTATGCATAAAAGTACTATGAAAAATGTGTTTTGTGTGCCTGGATCATTGGAAAAGTAAAATAAAGCATTAGAATAAAATTAGCAAACTCAAGCTTGTTAGTTAAAGAAAATATTTAATTAATGACTTTAAAATAATAATGATTTAATGGCCTCCGCTATTCCCCTGAATTAATGAAAACTAATTAGACACTAAAAACAGATGAAACAATATAATATTTTTGCAGTCTAAGTTTTTTCTTCCCAATTTTAATAAAATTGTCAACTTGAATCTCCTCGATAAAAAAATCTTTCGCAAAGCATTTTCTAATTGCTTTGCACTAAAAACAGACAGTTTAAAAATTATTTAAGACATATATAGCTAAATCTGATATACGTAATAAGCCAGTGGCGGACAAAAAAGGTGTTATTGAGGAGATCAAGTTGGCAAACAAAGGAAACTTACTGGTATGGAATTTAGAAACATAAATATAATTGGAAAGAGATTTTAAATGAAAAAATTAACTTTTAAACTTAACCGCAATGGAATACAAAATATATATACATGTTAATAATGAAGAATAGTGAAGGAAAAAGGGTTAAATATATATATAGATGATCACATATATATATATATATATATATATTTAAGACTAGTCTAATAAAAATGATTACATTACAAATATCATTAAATAAAACAATTCAAAATATAATTCAATGAAGCACTTAAAAAAGGTATGAACAAAAAAGGGTAGAAAGTAAATAGTTCAATGGAGGAGAGATATGATTACTATCCTGGTTCCTTGCTCCTGTTCGGCGTCGTCATGACTTGATCCAACCATCGATAGGTATTTGTCTGGACAATGAAAATGGAAATATATAGCATGGTTTCACAAAAAGTCCTACAGACATGGCACAGAGTTCAGATCACTATTAGATGGATACTACAGCATTTTGGATGGTATTTAGGAACCTCAGCAATAGGCAAAGCTATTTATTTTCCTAGCCAAGCATAGTAGAATCCATCAAACTTCTCCATGATTTTGAAGATGACAGTTGTCTAACTTTTTGGAATAAAATCTCCACAAGCAAAATAGAAAAGGTTCTCCAAAGAGGAATCTGAATACCAGCAAGAAAACTTTGAATAATCCAGTCTTTTGTTCTCACTTTTATTTATACCCTCTTTGTCAGCTACCTTCTATTGTTTGCATGATCTTAGATCTTGATAAGCCCCTGTGCTCCTTTGTTTCAAGGTAACATTTTCTAAAAATAACTTTTACTTTTTTACTCTAAGTTTCTTTCTTTAAACTTTGAATTTTATTAATTAAAAAAGAAAGAGAAGGCCATCTTTAATTTGCCTTGAATGGGCTAATTAATTTAAAATATACATTATTTTACAAAATGTTGGTGGGCTTATCTCAAAATCAAATCATACTAAATATTTTAACAAGATTTAAAAAGAAAAATACATTCTTATTTCTTTTAATAAAATAAGCATTTTATTTCGGCAGGATTTTGCATTAACTCATATATATACGCTTGATGTATATCTATGTTTAACTAATAGGTTTGACAAGTAATTTTTATTAACAGATATTTAATCTTAGAATGGGATTTATTTAAAATGAAATAGTTAAATGCAAAACCCTGCTGGTATTGGACTATAAACTTAATTCAGGTCTATAATACTAAGTTTATAGGAGGCTGTGAAGCATGGATCAGACTTCAGATCCATTGCTTCATTTCCCAATAGTTAGTGAGCAAAAAAAAATGTTAAAAAAATGATGTTGCTTCAGGTCAGAGATAAAAATTTTGTGCCAGGTGAGTTCAAGCCTACTTTTTATTTGCTATAATATTTAATTTGTTACTGACTAACAGTCTTTCTTTCTTTTACTATATTACTAACAGTTTATCCATAATTCAATCTCCTGTATCTTAAATCAAGTCCGTGTTGTTTTTAGTCTAACAAGTTATATTTATCTTTTTACTTCTAAATTTACCGGGGTCCAGTGGTATGCAAGGTTTTATGTTTGGAGCATTATACCATCTTTGTATGCTGTGACTATCTTTCAACCGAAAAGCATTTTTTCCACACTTCTTTTTTAACGCATATGGACCTTTCTACATTGGGAAGAACTTTTTAACTTTCCTCCATGCTTTACTTCTTGGCTTAAGGTCTCTTAGCCATGCTTGGTTTACTTTCCTGAATTTATATTGCCGGTTTCAATTCTTGCGATGCTGAGCCGCATGTCTTAATTTATCCCTTACCTTCTTTTCTTGCTCAGTCATGTTCTGGACTTGGAGACAGATTTTTAAGCTATCAAGGTGGTGTCTAGGGTTCCCACCTGGTTCTTCTCTAAAACATTTTATATTGCTAATCTTTGCCACAGGAGTTATAGTATTGATTACTGTCACAGTAAAGATTTCACTGCCTTGTTGCACCTGGATTTGGTTCAACAGCTGTTGATCATCTGTTTTTTTACTATCCTCATTCATTTGTTCAGAGAAGTTCAACTTGTGATTGGCTTCACCTGTTTCATAATCACTCAATGATTTCATATCAGTGTAGGATTTCATATCAGTGTCATCTTGTTTTTGAGTATCACCTTCTGGTGATGCTTCTGTCACAATACTCTGTTCTTGATGAAGTTCCATATGTGCCTCCAAACGTCTTTGTGATGTAATATTCATGAATTCTTGGAACATGTTCATCATCATTTTGTTTTCGTCTCTCATTTCTTTGATGAGATCTTCCAAATTGTATTTTTGGTCACTATGAGTACATATTGACCTATAAACTTCGCTTCTCTTCTGTTCCTCCATTTTTGCCTAATATTGGCTATTTTGCTAGACAACAAACATACCTTATTTCTAAAATGTATTTTAGTCTTTTATAAACTAGATAAGTATATTATATCACGTGTATCTAGGAGCTATATTCTTCTGTATATCAAAAAAAGTTTACTTCTTTCTAAAATAAGTCAGTATTCTAAGTTCCAACTATCTGTTTTATTTATATGTTTTCAGAAATTAACTTTGCCTACCTCACGAGGTCCTATCTTAAACCTATGCCTATATGTATCTGTGTGTACATGAAAAAAATATAAAATCCTGCCATGTCTGTTTTCAATAACTATACTACATACTATTCTCCTCACTTTATTTATTTCTATATTTCATTAAAATGTCACTGCTATGTTAATATAATTAAAATAACCCACTTACAGCTTGACCTGGCTTTCTCTGACACCGGAACCAACTAAAAATACATTTACAGTAATACAAGTATATATATAAAGGAATATGTGAGCAAAATATACATAAGTCATGTTTAAAAATTATTTTGGCTCACTACACATACAGTTTTATTTTGATCATCTACCTCCTATGGTTTGTTTATTTGTATTCTGATATGGGAGATTGCATTTGCCGACAAATTTACTTGATAAGGGCACCACTTGACAAGACAATGGCCATATCAAACATACATATTAATGGATAATGATCCAAGCACCCATTGATAAGGTTTATAAAGTTTAAACGTGATTAAAATTTATTTTGAGTTTCACTTTTTTAAAAAAATCTCTGCTTAAATAAGTAAATGGTATTTTAAATGACAATATTAAGTCTAAGACATATACAACTCAGTAAAGTAACATGTCTGGCCTGGGTTCGAACCCAGTTACCATTTTGGTCAAGACACAAAAAAATCAATTTAAACAGCCTAAAGTACGATTAACAAAACAAAATATACAGAAAAAAAATTAAAAATAAAATCCCACGATAATCGCTACTCTGAATTATGAACCTGGAATCGAAACCAACTACCATTTTGGTCACAACCTGGAATATATTAACAATTATCAAGTAATTTTACAGAATCACGCATTGAGATTAAAAACTGTTTAAAAAACATTTATATAAAAACAGGTTTTACCGAACTATAACAAAGTGTATACCATATACACCCATATATATGAATATGTACATCATTAAATAAGCATATATATGACTACATATAAATATACAAACAAATATACCTATACAAATATTTTTTTCTTATCATGTACATGATTTTATTAGAAAGATTTGTCATATTGCAGACCGCATACTCCTATTATTTTAGGCTACTAAATGCTGGTCACAAATATAACACGGAAACAATGATTGCAGACATAGACCTATTATTTCAGGCACCTCAGCAATTCTAAACTGTAAAAATGTAAGGGGTCTTCACCTAAATGGTTACTAAAAGGGTATTCACCATAAAAAAGGGCTTCACCTAACGGTTACTTCAAAGTGTCTTCACCTAACGGTTACTCAATAAATGATTCAATAGCATAATCCAAACTGAGAAAAAAATTTTTAACTAAAGAAGGCTGACATATATGTTATATAGAAAATACTTTAATATATATATTTATTTTTTATAAAGTTGAACATTAAGTTTGCTATTATTGAAGCGCAACTTATTTTATACATATTGTTTGCACAGAAATGTAATTTCAAATTATTTAAAAGTGAGAAAAATTTTTTTTGCATGATTAAAATTATTCATATAAAGAAACAAAACGCAGAGAAAGTGAAAAAATATTTGCTGACACCGTACGTTGACACATGTCAATTCGAACTTATCAAACTTTAGATCTTAGAAAAAATAAAAAATGTTATCTATTAGTATCTTTACAAAAATTTGTACAAATGGGAAAAAAAACATTTTATTATCTATTTGTACTTTTTTACTAAAATATTAACACACCGAATCGACACTATATTTCAAAAAACATTATTACATCAAAACTTTTCATATTTAAGCAATACTAAAAAAAAAAATAATCTATAGTATGAACGCTATTTTAAGGGTGGGCAGGTGGATATGTATTTGACACTTCCACTTCATCGAAGCTATATGCTTTATACGACAAACAACAATATGGCAACCGGCCATGACAAAACTACTCATTAGGAAAAAAAATTGCTTTAACTCTGAAATCCCATTTTTAATCACACACACAAAAAAAACAACTAACGGGGTTTTAACTTTTTAAATATAAAATATTCATTTCATATATATACTAAACTCGGAAAATTTTTTTTTACTTTATGACACATTTAACTTGTTAATTAAGTTTTAAAAAATGACATTTGGCTCATATTAAAAAACAAAACTTGGAAAAATTATACATATATTTTATATAAATATATTAAACTAAAACAAACTTCTCAGGGTACTAATTTATAATTTTAAAAAATGACATTCGTCCTGTGGCAACAAACTCGAAGCAAAACATTTTACATATAACTAACTATTATTTCATGTTATTTAAAAAAAAACATTATATATATGCGTACAAATCCGAGAAAAAAAAATTCTACATATATATTATTCATTAATTTAAAACAGAAAAAAGAAAAAACATACACACATACAAATGTTATACAGGGCATTGCAGGGTATGGAAATTTCGAATAGCCTCACGTTGGGTGCCAGAATGTAGGAAAAAAAAATTAACTGTGACAGTCAGATGATGTATGTTGGTTTAACCCAGTTTGAATACTAAGCGAAAGTACCTCGAGGCCACCCATATGCAAAATATTAAATCCAAGAATACTATGACCTCTGCCCTATTCGCCTATTCTCGAGGCTAATTACGAACCAATAACATTATCTGAGCCATACATAAATTATTTTTCAACCGGCCAAGCTTAGCCTCAGTGGTAGAGACATGGACGGGAACACCTACAGAGCTAAATAGTTAAATGTGCATAAAAGTGCTACGAAAAATGTGTTTTGCATGCCTGGATCATTGGAAAAGTAACATAAAGCATTAGAATAAAATTAGCAAACTCAAGCTTGTTAGTTAAAGAAGATATTTAATTAATGACTTTAAAATAATAATGATTTAATGGCCTCCGCTATTCCCCTGAATTAATGAAAACTAATTAGACACTAAAAACAGATTAAACGATATAATATTTTTGCTGTCTAAGTTTTTTCTTCCCAATTTTAATAAAATTGTCAACTTGAATCTCCTCGATAAAAAAATCTTTTGCAAAGCATTTTCTAATTGCTTTGCGCTAAAAACAGATGGTTTAAAAATTATTTAAGACATATATAGCTAAATCTGATATATGTAATAAGCCAGTGGCGGACAAAAGAGGCATTATCGAGGAGATCAAGTTGGCAAACAAAGGAAACTTACTGGTATGGAATTTAGAAACATAAATAAAATTGGAAAGAGATTTTAAATGAAAAAATTAACTTTTAAACTTAACTGCAATGGAATACAAAATATATATACATGTTAGTAATGAAGAATAGCGAAGGAAAAAGAGTTAATATATATATATATATATATATATATAGATGATCACTCATATATATATTTAAGACTAGTCTAATAAAAATGATTACATTACAAATACCATTAAATAAAACAATTCAAAATATAATTCAATGAAGCACTTAAAAAAGGTATGAACAAAAAAGAGTAGAAAGTAAATAGTTCAATGGAGGAGAGATATGATTACTATCCTGGTTCCTTGCTCCTGTTCAGCATCATGGTGGCTTGATCCAACCGTCGATAGGTATTGGTCTGAACAATGAAAATGGAAATATGTAGCATGGTTTCACAAAAAGTCCTACAGACATGGCACAGAGTTCAGATCACTATTAGGTGGATACTATGGCATTTTGGATCGTATTTAGGAACCTTGGCGATAGGCAAAGCTATTTATTTTCCTAGCCAAGCATAGTAGAATCCATCAAATTCGTATGACTTTTAGCTTGAGCATATTCAAACTTGTCCATGATTTGATAGACAACAGTAGTCTAACTTTTTGGAATAAAATCTCCACAAGCAAAATCTGAAAAATTTCTCCAAAGAGAAATCTGAATGCCAGCAAGAAAACTTTGAATAATCCAGTCTTTTGTTCTCACTTTTATTTATACCCTGTTTGTCAGCTACCTTCTATTGTTTGTATGATCTTAGATCTTGATAAGCCCCCATGCTCCTTTGTTTCAAGGTAACATTTTCTAAAAATAACTTTTACTTTTTTACTCTAAATTTCTTTCTTTAAACTTTGAATTTTATTAATTAAAAAAGAAAGAGAAGGCCATCTTTAATTTGCCTTGAATGGGCTAATTAATTTAAAGTATACATTCTTTTAGAAAATGTTGGCGGGCTTATCTCAAAATCAAATCATACTAAATATTTGAACAAGATTTAAAAAGAAAAATACATTCTTATTTCTTTTAATACAATAAGCGTTTTATTTCAGCAGAATTTTGCATTAACTCATATATATATATGCTTGACGTATATATATATGTTTAACTAATAGGTTTGACAAGTAATTTTTATTAACAGAAATTTAATCTTAGAATGGGATTTATTTAAAATGAAATAGTTAAATGCAAAACCCTGCTGATATTGGACTATAAACTTAATTCAGGTCTATAATACTAACTAAGTTTATATGAGGCTGTGAAGCATGAATCGGACTTCAGATCCATTGCTTCAATTTTATATAATTTTTTAAACGGTATGTGTAACTTTAGTGTGTCAATTTGGTCTTTGTGAAAATATTTATTTATAGATTCATAAGAGATACTGATCCTTGATCCTATGTGCCAAATCTTTCCCAGCTGCCAAGATACCGATTTCCCTCCTTTTTCATCAAGTTTGTATGCCTCACTTTTTTTTTCGCCTATGCTCTGATTAATTTCTGTTATATAAGCAACCCCCTTTTCTTTTTTTTCTCTCTATATATGATAACGTATCTAAACTTTTAATAAAATGGGACAAAAAATTGATTTCACCTGATTCAAACTGTTCTCCTCAGTCCTATCTACAAAAAAAAAAACATACTAATAATTAGTATATATATACACATACTATTTTATAATACTGTCAGCAATTCTCTCTCTCTCTTTTTTTTAAACAAAACATTTGCTACTGCTGCATAGACAACATTTTTGCTGACAAATTTATTTGAAAGGCACCAGCCAGCAAAATATGGACAATGGATCGTTTAATCCACTGCTCACCCAAATATATATATATTGATTACATAACTTAAATACAGTTATTTGATTCAAAACATGTTTTAATAAAATGTTGATTAATATTAACACTAACTTCTGCGGTGCTATCAATTAAACTTTCGATTTTCTAGAATATAAGTATATACACCAGTAAACACTTCACCAACTGCATCTGGCTGTTTGGTGATATACAACAAAACTTAACCTAAATGGTTACTTTTCTTAAAACAGATAACATATATTCCGGTTAATAAACTTTACTCGACTGACATTTATTATGCAATTTTTTTGAGAAGGTTTCTTTACTAAACATGTATATTAAGCATTTAAATATTTATAACCTGACAAGCATCTCTACCTTTTTTCTCTAAAAAAAAATATATATCCAATTTTGTTCTGTTACAAAAAAAAAAGAACTTTCAAAAGGATGTAGAAATAATCCAAATCATTTATTTTGAATTAAATAGACCACAAAAAAATTTAATACAAGTTTTCACCTGCTTTGAAACTATTACTCCCTATATTTGTCATTAAAACAAACAACAAGAAAAGAAAACTTTGAAGTCACTTCCTATTTATTACATCCTTTTTTTTCAAAAAAAAACTTAATGTATCACTATATTCTCTTAACAATATTAGTGGATAGTATATTTAAATAAAACTACTTGACAAGGGGAAAATATTAATCTATTTGACTTGCTTCAAAACATCGCTATAAAACTGCTCATTTAATAACGCAAACTATATCTCAACATTATGAACAAAAAAATATATCCCTATAACTCAATATTTACTCTTATCTATTCTACAGAGTGTGGGAGATTTCTTCATCAGAGCACCACGGAGGGTGTCCAAAATTTAACCTACTGTATCGGTCAACTGCAACCCATCAATTATACACAGAAACCGACTTTGAACCCAGCCTAATTCTAGAACTACATCTGAAACCAAACTGAATTCAAACCTGAACCCCGCATACAACTGACCAATGTATAACAGAATCCATGATACATGGTATTGCCCAAACTAGCTCAGTGGAAAACATAACAATATAACCCTGACTAATTTATATATAGGTGTGGTGTACTCTCAATGCTGTAACGATCAATATAATATATATTCTTGGGTTGTCGACACAGACAGTAATCAAATGGTGGTAAAATAACTATTTTAATGAATAGAGAGGTGAAAATAGATTATACAAATATTTAATAATTACTATTGCTATTAAATAATATTCACATACAGTACAGCTAACTTGTTATATACAATATCAATTAGTCTACTTCTAGTCTTTAATGGAAAATATTACAATTGATGAACAACATTTCATTGATATTTCTGGGTTGACTTTATAACAATTGTATCCCATGCCCGGTGTAGACAATATCACAAATGATTTCTTCTCTAAATACAACACTAGCATAACTTAAAATAATTGATTGATTTACGTATTTAATTATATACGAGATATATGAGAGTCAGAGTAAAATAAAACTTCAAATGTTTCATCCTTATTAGACTAAATTATTCTTATTAAACTAAAGTAACTTCATTGGTTTTAAAAAGAAAAATCAAACCATCACATATTACGGGGATGGAAAATAAGCTTATATTTTGAAATATAGAAGTGATGTGACTGGCGGCTATTAGAGATGAATATAATAAATCAAAGGTAATAGTTTGCAGTGCATTAATGGAAGACTGGGCAGCTTGCACTTTAGCAAGTCTTTACACCCTCAGGTGAGTCTAGGGAAGAATTTCTTTCTCCCTTGTTTGAAATCACAGACGACGCACCGAATCAAGCTATGGGAAGCGAAAGTAGCACTAAACCAGTAACATCGTGTAATGAATGGTCGTAGTAAGTTTATAAATATATATATAAGACTTCATTTATTCCTCCATAACTTTTCCCACATAATCATCTGACAAAGTGATTTAAAACCAAATGGTAAGGCCAAAAGATCATATGCTTAACTATTAATCAATTACACTCTAAATCTCATACTCCTCCTGACTGTTCAGAAGGTAGTAAATACAACAATGGCTACTTTTTATTATTATTTCTTCTTTGCCTCGTATAAGAAAATATGCAATCAAATAAATAAAATCAATTCTAAATATTAACTACCCAGTGGCATAGAATAAAACATCATTAATTAAAAACGAAATGTATATAATAATAAATAAAATATTTATTAAAAGTCGTCATAAAATATAAAGGTTTAACAAATTGCCATTTAAAGACTAGAGTAAAAGAAATATAAAAGGGGGAGGGAGAAATTTACTGACAGGTTTACTGTAGACATTTTAGCAAAAAAAAAACAAAACAAATATTTAACATATTTAGTGCAAGATTAAAACATAACCGTAATTAAATAAGAGACCAAAGTTAAAAGAAAGTGAAAAGTTAATGTAAAGTAAATTTACCATTCTTTCTTTGTCCAGACTCTTTCTTCGCAATGGTGATTGTTCAGAATGTAGGCGCCCATTTTGATTCTTTATAATGACATAATGGATTTCAAAATTGAAGATTAGAAAACTGGAACCACAGGTACATGAAGGTTAGAAAACTGGAACCACAGGCACATATTTTGGCAGGCTAGGGAGGTTTAATTGGCAGGACAGAGATCAGCTTTCTGGACTTAGCCCATCATTATTGAAGTTTACACAATAACTTCTTAATATGGCTACCCTCTAATTTCACTCTCCAGCACTCTTTTTTTTTTCAGGACGGCGAAGAGAAGAAGAAGAAGAATGTAATGTCCAAAATGGTAAAAGTCCCCACAATTCTCTTGATTATTTATTACTTCATTTCGGACTCCGCCTCCTTTGATTTTCTGGCCTTCAGCAATATTCACTTTCAGCTACCCACTCTGTACATAGGAATGTTTTAAGATAATTTCCCTCTATTATGCCACTTACATTTCAACTTATACAATCATTTTGTAGATAACAAGATTCAACAATTTATCTGAAACCCATTTCCAATTAGGAAATGGCTTTACAAATAATCTAACAATCGATTTAATTACTAAGACGGTCAAACAATTTTACTCTGTTCGCAAAACAATTACTTAATACATTCCTTTTGTACAATATAGTCAAATCAATGCTTAATGGAATGCAACCTTTGATCAAGGTTTTTAAATAAATTTGTACAAGTATTTTTCTATGAATTTGTACATATTTAACTGTTTAAAATAAAGAATTATTCACGCAATGAAACTTTCTCTTCCTCCTTTTTTAAAAATAATCTTGTATTGATATACAAACCATGCACACACAAATGATATATATCTTACTATTTACAATATTTATACAAGAAATTTTATTCAATTATTTATACAAAACATGAAACAACCAATTTAACTTTATGTGGCTTGGATGGACAAAGCCTCATTGCACGGGAATAACGGTTAGTACTAAATCTGCCATACCAAAATTAAAAAAATGATGAAACTAAGATCGATTCTCTGATCTAACTGTTTCAATATGTATATATATATATAAACATTAAAAGCACAAAGCTAAACTAGTCAATAAATAATCAAAATTACACCAAATTCAAAACACAAACAGACTAGTCAAGAAAAAATCTAAAACAGTACCAATGGTTTCACTGCTACAAGCAGACTTATTAAGTGTAAAGAACTACAAAATAACAACATATATAAACTAAACATTACCCACAATTAAAGATGGATGTGAGGTAAATGGAATTGTGGGTAATGTTTAGTTTAAATATGTTATTATTTTGTAGTTTGAGAAGTCTGCTTGTAGAAGTGAAACTATTGATAATGTTTTAGATTTTATTTTCTTAGCTGGTCTGGTTGAGTTTTAAATTTGGTGTAATTTTAATTATATATATAATATTAAACTTAATGTAATTATAATGTAATTATAAGAGATTTGAACTTGACCTTTCAAGCTCCCTACATCTATCCAATCTATTTTATACAACTGATACACATGACCACATACATGTGAAAATGATAAATGATCTCCAATATATATATATATATATATATATATATATATATATATATATATGCGCTGAACCAGCATTCATCAGTTGGTTGAGATCACCATCTCCTATGCATATATACAATCAGTGTTCAGTTTATATTAAGATAACAAAACTTTAAACTTTAATGGACAAGCATGAATTTTCTCCACTCTCCAACTCTTCAGCCATCCATTTCATTGAAAATCCGGGAATAATTATATATATTGAAGGTATATATATATGGGTATGTGTGCGTATATAAGAAATTACGAACAAAGTTTAAATTCAAATGTTTAATAAATTTAATAAATAAAAATTAAATATATGTATTATAAATGCACAGATAATATATACGGTATAATTAATTATATAGTTATTTTATATTAAATACAAAATATTTTTCTAAAATTTAAAAAAAGATGGAAATGACACTCTAGGAAGTAATTAAAATGTTTGTAAACAGATTGCTAGATCAAAATTTAGGAGATAAATGATGAAAATAATTTAATTAAAAGGACTACTATTTCTGCACAAAAATATGAGCTTGGAAATAGGGTATTGGACAAATGAACTTGGACTTCAGCAACAGTAATGAAGTTATAATATACCCAGTAGATCATAAGAGCATAATTCCAAATTATATAAATAGTATTGGAAATTACGTTAAAGTTTGTCTTTCTAGTATTCTATTAAATTCTGTGTTCATTATTAAGATTCTGCTTTATATCTTGAAAGCTTGCTGTCATTATTCTATGTTCGTTATTAAGATTATTCTATCTTTGGTCTTTTAACTTACTGTCTTTATTCTGCAACAATATCTTCTAATTCCAGCAAGTCTACCACACAAGAATAGAGAAGCCATTACATGTCATGCTATGTCAAGCTAGCAGAGGGCAAGCTGATAACTCGTTGAGTCATAAAGGAAAAGCCGTCGTCTGCATATGAAGAACCATCCAACATATGTCAGCTATATATCCATCTTAGAAAAAGAAAAGTCTGATGTCCAGTGTAACAGGAAGAACCAGCCACCAAACCAAGATCTAATTAATATTTATGCATCCAAAACGAATATGAAATAATGATTTAAACCATCCACAGTAGCTTTAGTTTTAAAGAATCAATGCCCCAATACATAAAAAGTGAACTGTTAAACTGAAAAAATAAGTATAACTTTAAACAAATACTTAGTTAATTCTTATCTCCAATTTAATGAAATATGTTAATGAATAGTTATATAATTAATCTGTTTACAAGCAGGTATGGCAAAAGATTATAGTTTGTTCTGTTTAAATATTAAACTACAATTTAGTCATGTTAATGGTAATAAATTAGTTTATAAAGGTGCAATTAGATTGTAATTGCAATCTCTTGCCATATTATTAAAAAGTATATATTAAATCGTTATTTCCACTTTATTTATTAATATATTTAATCAGTAAATCTATAAATTATGAGTGGAGGGCAATCGTTCTGTATAGACAAGCTAGATTAGGATTCTATTAAGCAGATATAGATTTTAGCTAACTAGTCTCATATTTGAATTATTATTATTGATAAGAATGTATGGCTAGTAGCCATCGATTCGGATTATGTGTTACATCTGATTCTCATTCTTATTTAAAGCGTTAGTATTAGTTGATTGTAACATCATTTGCGTCTGCTGATCCCTTACAATCATTATCTCATTTAAACAGTGATGTGCGGTAATGATCAATTCCTACCGCATACCATCCAATTTTCTTTCATACATGTCGGTTAGTGATACATATGTAATTGCCAGTCACTATAAGCTATATAAACTGTAAAAGTTTAATTTCAATCATAGGCATAATATCTTCATGTATTTGTTATTATTATATAATTATTGTCGTGCAGATGCAAAATTCTGTATTTAACAATTATTTTATTACCTACTGTGTACTAATAACATAACCTGTAATTGATCACAACTGTCAAATAGCCTTAATAAGCTTGTATCAGTCAGCCTATATACAGCGTGTATGAGGACAGTAGAGAGCGGTGAGGTGTCCATGCAGTAGATTGGAATCCATTCTAACAATTAATGGTTATAATATAATTCTGAAATAGTATCATATTATTTTAAATTTTTATATCACGTATACTATATCTATATATAATTAAAAGTAAATTGATTTAATACAATTTGGAAAGGTTTATTTACCTTAAATTTAAGTTATTAACCAAGTGATTAAAGTCATGCCAGTATAATATTATGCTTTGGGTTGTATATATATATGAATAAAGTGTTGTCTCATTATTTTTGGCATTTTGTAATTTTATTTGCAATCAACAACTTAGGTAATTAGTTGAGTCTCTTGTTTTCTTCCTGATCTTAGCGGGCTTTAAAAGAAAAAGTTAGTATTCTGTGATGTCAGAATATGGAATGCTCATGTGGATTGCTCTCTGGTGATTTGGATGTGGGTTGAACAATTCTGATAGTAACAATATATATATATATATATAGAGAGAGAGAGAGAGAAAGTGGAGCTATCATCGAATGATAATAAATCTCTCCATCAGTCTTTATAGGAAACAATGAAAAAAGAGATATTACTCCCTAGATTTGTCCATTGTTGTTTTTATTTTGTTCTCTAGATAACAGTAATTAGATTCAAACTTACCAACTAATAATGAATGGTCAGCAACTACTAAATATTAATACATGGTACAGGCTTAAAATTCTTTTCTATTGAATCTGAATTCGAACTCAAATGATGATAATTAAAGGCAGATACATTATCATTGCAACACAAACTCTTTTTCATGTGTGTGTGTGTATAAGATCTATGATTGGTTGCTAGGAATTTATATTTATTTTGTTACAGCTATGACAGAATGCCATATTTATATATACTTATGAAGTAATAGGAGAGGATTTAATAGTGTTAGAAATCTTTATTCAACGATTTCTTCTTTGGGCTATGTTAATATTTTAAGAAATATTTTGTAATCTCAACCTAATGAGTAATGCATGTTTATTTTTCTCAAAATGTATTTATTTATTATATCTTTGTAACATAATTAAAGTAAAAAAAGAGAAAGAAAAGTATTAGTGATTCTCATATTATGTAATATATAAGTTAGTTTATTAATGAAAAATATTTTTTTGGATATTTACAAGATGTTCAAGTTTCAAAAACGCCTAAATATACAATTCCATCAGCTCCAAGAAAAAGTTTATTTACAAATTATTTATTTCAGATATATAATACGCATCTCTATTTTAGAAAAAATATACAGTTAAATATAGAAGTCTAACGATTTTATTTCTGTTTACACAAAATAAATTTAATTACTTTTGTTTATATACAAAATACATTATTATAGAAAACTGCAAGATAATTGGAGGAAACTAATAGACCAGCTTTGCGTTTAAACTATTGATAAAATTTGTAATTGTATTTTTGATATTCATCTAACCCTGTTAGTTGTTATACAGTGTAACAATCAATATTGTAACTATTGATGTAAAAAAAAAAAAAAAGAATTATTGCAAAGTTTTTGATACAATTTTTACTTTTTACGAATAAAGACTATTTTCCAGAATAATATATCTGGCATGTTCAGTATCAACATATTCAAATATTCTTCACCTTTAGCGTTTAAAGTTAGTTTGAACGAGAATCTCAGTCTTGTCTACTATTGCTTTTTAATTATGTTTTCAAATTTTGATAACTATTAGTGCAGTTGGTATTTTTCATTAAATTAGCGTTATCATTCTTAACAGATGATTAAATGATTTGAGTTCTTTGAATTTAATCAAAGATGTGTATTTTAATTGCAAAATCTTTCTGAAATATGAGTTTTCATTTAACTGTATGATTAATAACCCATTACTAGAAAGAAGATTGGCTTTTTTTTTGCATATAGAAACATGTAATAGTTGCCCTAGAGAAATATTTTTCTAATTCGAACACAAAAAGATTTGTGTCTATTTATACTAACCATAAGAAATAAATTATTTTTTCTAACTATTTTCAAGGAATATTGCTTTGTATTAGAAGAAAAAAGAGAATTGTTGATACTGATGTAAGATGTACTCTGTGCTATTTTGGTCACTACAGGAAGCCAACAAACCATTGTTGAAACAACCCAAACAGTAACAATTTTTAGATAATACCTCCAAAATTAATCACTAAGTTTTCCAAATATTTTGTCCAATCTATGTAAAATAAATTCAGTTTTTATAAAAAAAAAATAAAAAATAGAAATGTTGTAAAAATAAGCTATAAAACTTTTCTAATCCTAAAAGTCAACATAAAAAAATACATGTCAAATATACAGAAAAATAAGTTACTAAACCAAGCTGAAAACATGACAAAAAATGTTAAACAAATAAAATTAATAAGAAACATGCAATGAAATGACACAAAAGTACTTTAATTCTACTACTAAGATAGTGGCAAATTAAAATATTTTAATTTTATTATTAACATTTCAATAAAATATAGAAATAAGTACATGAAATAAGAAAATTTAAAAATTCAATTACAAGAGAACTATTAAAATCCTAAAATATGCAACAGAATACAAAAAAAAAATAAAAAACATGCTCTGAAATGAAAATATTATAGTATTATAATTAATAAGCATCACATTTTAAATGTCATCAAATGTTCAATTACAAAAAAAAAAAATATTAAATCCTAAGAGATGTTGCCAGAATATGGAAAAAGTTCATGAACTAATGAAAATAAAAAAGTTCAATTGTAAGAAAAAATTAATCAAATCACTATGTACATTATGTTAAAAAATAATTTCAAAACAATATTTACAGTTTATCAAATATTAATATTTGAACAAAAAACCTAAACAAACAAATTACTAGCATCTTGTTCCCAAAATATAAAACTATTTACATGGAAAAATATATTAAAATTATTTTTACAATTAAATAAACATGGTTAAAAATTAAAACAAATAAAACATTAAATACACAATTAAACTAACCTAAGAAAGAATAAAATATGTTCTCGTAGTAGCAGAACACAATTTAAGATATTTTATTAAAAATATTTTGTTAAATGTTATTTATTTTATGTTGTTCATCAGTAAATAGATATGCTATTTGTATTTACCAAATATTAAAAACAAAACATTATAGATATTTTATTAAAGACAAAAAAAAAAAAAAAACCCTAATTTTTGCAAAATTAAAAAAAAAAAGTGAAGTGTAAATTTAAACTAGCATCTATTAATAAATGTAAACTGCACATAATAAATATTAAAATTAATTTTACAACTAATAAATAAAACTATAAAAACTTATTACACATGATTAAAAAATTAAAACAAATAAATAATTACTAATCCAACATAAAAATAGTAAACTTTGATATAAAAACGTGTATAAGTACTTATCAGTTTATCAAATATTAAAATTGATACTACAATTAACAAGTATTAAATTAAAAAATTATGTTGATTTTTGAAACTTACCTCAAAGTATGCAAGGTTGGGTTCCATTTGTCCACATAGTCAGTAAAATAACATCATTAATCTATTTAAATATTTAGCCAGCTACCTAACTATTCAACTATTAGCTGTCTATCCATCTACTTCCCTACTTGCAAACCTATTATCTATTGGTATATGTTTTACTTGTTTACCTATTATCTTTCTATCTGTCTATCCATTTATTTTTAACTGTTCTTTATTTATTTATCTATCTATCTAATATTGATTTTTCTTTTCATTCACTTTTGTAATTTAAATTTGCATATGTACCAGGTTCACTTCTCGGTCAACGCTTTGACATTTATAAAAAAAAAAAACGCATATGTTTTCTTTCATCTGCATAACAAAGTGAGTTTTTTTTACTTTATAACCTAAATCTGAGCGCACTTCCAGTGAAAAGAACTATGATTATGGTGAAATTAAAAGAAATCTATTTTCATTATGCAGATGAATATCTACATATCTATCTTTTACCTCTCCATCTATTTACTGTGTCTCTATCTATCTACCTACCTAGCTACCTACCTACCTACCTACCTACCTACCACCTACCTACCTACCTACCTACCTACCTACCTACCTACCTACTACCTACCTACCTACCTACTACCTACCTACCTACCTACATACCTACCTACCTACCTAATAAATAGTCAATTAACATTACCTTAAATTGCCCATGTATTATTCAGAAATAATAAGCGAAATAGTGCCTAAAGCTAATCTGGGATAATGATGTAATTAAATTCCAACCAGTAATCACCTAAACATTCACAGTAAAATATAGTAATCAATTTTTCTCACTGCTGTCATTAGCAACCTTCACACCTTTTAATAGCAAGAATGGAAATCCATTCTTACTAATGGTCCATTGAATATATATGGACACTTAAAGCTTGCAACTTGACTACAGAATATGAAATATTGATACAATGAAGTTTAAATAAACCTCTTTAAACATGAAATAAACATGTCCCTGTAGTCAATTAACATTACAAACTGAAATACTTTTAAATTGCCCATATATATATATATATATATATATATATATATATATATATATATATATATATATATATATATATATATATATATATATATATATATGGGACCATTAATAGAAATGGAATTCCACCTCTATTGGTAAAAGAAGGTTGCCTTGACAACAGTTTGAAATTTTTTATTAGTATCTATATTGGGATTGTCTAAGTGTTGACTGGTTTCTAATGATTATATATTATATATATAGAAAATTATATAATATTCTAATACTTGCCAGAAAACAAAATTTTATAAAAATTCTCTCATGACCATGCTTTCATCTATTAGCAATAGACCTTTTCAAGAAAAATTCAACAAGATATATATATATTGTAACCATATATTTTAGTATAAAATATAATAATTGATGTAACTGGTATAAAAATTTCTCTGTCTTCTTTTGGTGATTTGATTGGCTTGATTTGCACTTTGAACAGATTACTCTCTTATATTCAAAATAATTTATTAGAGAGAATGGGTAATATTTTGCCTTACTTGTTGTCTATATTATTTTAATAAATTTAAATTGCTTCTTTCCATATACTAATTCATATCAAAATGTTTAACTTTTTAAAAATTTTGACAACACATTAAATTTGGTAAAATATTATTAAAAATAATAATAATTTTTATTTGTTTAAAATGGTCTTAAAAATTATTTCCATTGAATTAAAAAAAAACCATTTGTTCAACTAAATTTAATTATTAAAAATAAATACAGTAATTACGTATGCGTTTCAATGTAAAAAAGAAAGGAGCATGAATTAAAAAAAAAGATCATCTGATAGTGTTGCTTTGGAGGGGAGAAAGAAAAGAAAATGGTAAAAGGCAAATGGTGTAAATATGATAAGCTTATTTTAAAATAGTTAACAAGTAAACGGATTACCACAAAGTTTTCTATAAACGTAAAAATAACATAGTGGTATTTAATAATAAGATGAATTGCTAAATTTAAAAGTCTGTTCAAGTCGGCTAACCAGGTGGATCAAATCGCTAATAATAATTTTCCAATATTACATTTGAAATATGTCGGAGCTTTCCAGTTTAAAAGCAGAATTAATTGCAAGATTTTGGTATGTTTTAAAATATTTATTATTCTACAATTTGGAAAAATTAAATAAGTGTTTTAATTACAGAAGTTTTATAAATATGAAAATTTGCTTTTTAAAAAAGAAGAAGTTTAAATTAAAGTAAAATGTTAAAGTTATTAACATAGTTTAATATTTCCGTTTATAATTTTAATAAAAAATATAGTATTGATTGATATTTAACTTTGCAATGCCAGTAATATATTTGCTAGTTAATTTGTTTACCATTTGGATAATAAAAACAGTCTTCAAATAATTAATTAAAGCTATTTTCTAATTTTATCGTCAGTTTGGAATGATTAAATTAATTGCTATAATTAGTATTCCTAGATTTAAGCGTGGATAAATAAATATTAGCATGGATGTGATAAACTTGGAACAGTTTTAATAGAGAAATGTAGAAATTAATAACTTATGAAAAAACATTTTCATTTAAACTCTGCGTGTCATATTTTGGAATTGTTTCATGTTTATGGAGCCACGTAAAATCGTTAATCTAATAGTGCTTATAATAACTAATACAAATGGATAAAATTACATGTATGGAATTCAACTATAATTGTAGCTATTACTTCGTATATTTATTGTTCGACACATCGTACATGGATTTCACGGATCATATTTGTAGTTATAAAATGCTATACAATTTAATTTGTGATACACACACCTGCTAGAATTCATGTATTGAACTATAAAATGCTATACATTTAATTTATATCACACACACACCTGTTAGATTTTATGTATTTGATGAATAATGCATTACTTTAATTTTATCGTTATATGAACTTGCATGTGAAGTTCATAAGTTATATTTTATTAAGTTTAAATTAATAGGGGTTGAATAAAATACTTATTCAAGAGAATAGCGCTTGCGAAAAAGCTTGAAAAGTACTAAATGAATTTATGAGATGTATCAATTTTTCATGAGGTATTTTGTGAGTCTTTCCAGATTTCTATTCCTATACTAATATTACTTATATTATATTACATATGTTTTATTTTAAGCAAGATAAGTTAGTACATTAGTTGTCCTGATTAGTGTAACATTTTATTATGCAAGAACCCACATTTGCTAAAATGTTAGTGTTTTCTGAATGGTCAGAATAACTGAGGAGGATGATTTTGCACTTTAATGTGAAGTAAATAGTAATGTTGTTTTATAATGTTAAAAGGCATTAATCTGTGCCGGTGGTTAATCCGCAGATTACTTAATTGCCATTTTTTTGTATTTTACACTCATTCCTGCGCTGGTGGTTAATCCGCGGAATTGTGTAATTATACTTATTACTTTATGATGGTGTATAAATCCACAAAGCGTTTAGTGTTATTTAATTCCTATGTGTAGATGAATGCATCCACAGGAATATGGTTTTACTTCATAGATATAAGTTGGGCAAAGTATTTTAGTTATTCTGCTAAATCATCTTCTTCCATTTGTAAGTATAATTTATAAGTTAGATCATTAAATTGTAGCAGGACATTCTATTCAAGTTACCTCATAATAATTAACTGTTGGTTGATTATTATTTACCTGAATGTAAGTTTAAATTTTCACTTTATTTAATGATTGCATTATAGCTAAATCCTACAGATATAATATTATTTATTATATTATTATAAGTTTACGGTATAGATTTATTGAATCTGGAAATGACATTAGATGTTTCATGAGTTGATGTTGAATTTAGTATAATTTCCTCAATACATTCATTATATCAAATTGAAATATAAGGTATGATTAGGTTTTTAAAAACCGTACCTATGATATGTTATTGAAGAAAGTCGATGGAATTATAATTTATTTATTTTATTTGTTTATTTATGTCTTTAATTATAACATTAGAATTAATTACTTATTATTCATAAATTTGTAAATAAACGTTGATTTATAATTAAACTTACTGTGCCGTTGCTATTTGTCATTCGTAAAATCAGAAATCATAAACCTTGGATAGAGCATACATTGAAGTACATACTATCGTCAACATGATATAAGAGTTTAGTGATATTTTGAGAAAACATTTGGATGCTTTTCGTCTTTGGTAGTTTATGATGTGTAAGGTACAATAAAATCCCATTTACCTTTTCCATCATTTTAGCTTTGCGTAGTTGATTCTAGTATACAATATAAATTGATTATTAAACCTGTAAACAGATTTACCAGATAATGACATGATTGAATATATTTACTTAACGTTTTTAAATTGTCATTTGTCAGTATAATAAGAGTCTCAGTGATATAGTAAACTATAAAAAAAGAACCCAAGTATTTATGTTTATTTATTGCAAAGCTTTACCTGGACTAGCATTTGTATTAAAAATCATATAGATGGTTTAAAATTTCATAATCTTATGTAGTTCCACAAATTATGCCATCTTGTACATGGTCGGCCATCGGGTCTCATACAATGAAAATCGCAAATTAAGGTTTGAAAGATAATAACATTACATACTTATAATTTGTTTAATGTATTTTATCATACTACTATGATAGGTCTTCGCGGTACACCCTGGCTGCGATCAAATTAAATCATAAAAAGTTTATGTTATATCATTAGTTTGGTCTGTGGTAAGTTGCTCCAGATGTTGGTTGTGGTCTTTGGTGCATAATATAGATGGCATGATATGCTTTTGGTTACAGCTCTTAATAGCTGACAATGTGCAGTGGGAATTGATCGGTGATCGAGGTTACGATTCTTAGCGCACTTATGTTTTGGTGATATTATGTAGTTGGGACAACAATCGAACGGTTACAATATATATATATACAAAAATAGTTTTTCATAAATCACTTCAAAATCTAAACAACATTAACATCAAAGGTTGTCTTCATGAGGTGATGACCTCAGACTCAAAAAGATTTATCATTAATGTTTCTTTAAATCTTTTTAATTCAGGTTTTTAATAAAATATATCTCTGCAATGTTAAATAATATTTTATGACCAATATTCATTTTATGAATATACAAGGCTGAGTTATGATACTTATATTTAACTCTATTCTTTTGAACTCTTTCTTGAAGACTTAATTTGCTTTGATGCTATAGAAATTTTATGACAATTGAAAGAGATCTTATAAACTGTACCAGGAATTGTTTTAGTATCCATTGATTGCCAAAGTAAATTAAGTCTTAATGCAGAGGTAAAGTTCATAAGAATAGAGCTAAATATAGATATCATAAATGAGTTTTGTATATTCATGAATTGAATGCATGTCATAAAATATTATTTGACAATGCAGAGGTTATATTTTATTTTAAAAAATGATTTAAAAAGAAGAATCAAGGAAACACTGATGATATCTCTTTTTGAATCTGAGGTCATCAATCTCACAAAGACATCATTTGATATTAAAAGTGGCTGGTCCTTGAAATGAATTATGGGAAGGCAATTTGTTTTGTGTGTGTATATATATATGTTGTTTATATTTAGGTGACTTTTATTTCAGAAGATCAGTTTGTTAATAAATGAAACCATAATCATAGGAGGATTTTAGTAAAATTTTGTTATTTTACTAGTATTATAATGTTATATGATTTTCTACTTTACTAGTATTATAAAGTTATATGATTTTTTACTTTATTTATTGTTAGTAATATAGTGTTAGATAGTATTATATATATATTGTAATGGGCACATACGCCGTTACATTATTATTTTTATTAAACATGAAATTAAAATAAAAAGTTCGCATTTAAAAACTTCTTTTTTTTTTTTTTAAGACATAAAAATTGAAAATTAATTCTATCTTAAACTCGTATATATATAAAATCACACAGATGAAAAAAATTATTAAAATAAAACTTTATTAAAAATAGAAAAAGTATTTTTAAAAACAAAAACTTAACAAGATTTAGAGATAAAAATATATCTTTAAGTTTGGAAAACATATTAATTAATCATAAAATGGAAATGATTGTTTTAATTAGTTAAATGTAAATCAGCCCTTGGGCATTTAAAATGTATAAGCAAAGGTCAGATAGGAGAGAAAAACAATGGAATCAGAATGGCAATAAAAGAAATCACTCATGGAATCGAACCTCAGTGAAAGGACTATCACCATCATCATGATGTAATGTTGAGTTAATCAAAAAATTAATATAAAAGGAAAGGTTTGGAAATAAAAAAAATATTATTATTAGGAGAGACATGTGATAGCGGTGGTGATATGTGTTAGTGCGGAGTTGAAGGAGAAGGGTTGATAAGATGCACTCTTCAATCCCTTCAGTTCTGCTAAAAAAAAAAGGAAAAGAGAAATGACATCATTTTCTACATTAAGGACCAGCTAAAGTAAGACCTCCGGATGAATAAATAAAATGGCTAACTGAATAGAAATCTCTTCAGGATGGTGTAGGAATTCGTGTTCAAAATTGCAAGCAACGGATAAAGATGAACGTTTTAAAAATCATAAGAACTTTATGAACATTAATTAATTTGAAAACAATAAGAACTCTAAAATATAAACTTTCCCAGTATTTAATTTATAGAAATAGAATCCTATCTGACCAACTTAATTTATTAATGAGTGAGAAAAATTGATTACTATATTTTACTGTGAATATTTAGGTGATTACTGGTTGGAATTTAATTATATATATATATTGTAACCTCCCTTCTCTTGCTCCATAATAATAACAACAACATGCCAAAAGTATGTTAAATATTCCGGATTTTCGTTACTTATTTATTTCCGGTCAATAACAATTAACATTAATAATAATTCCGGGTTCTTTAGCTCAGTCTATCAAACATATTATTATGATTTAAATAAAACAATTACTAGCTCAGAATTTTATAAAATCTAGTCGTGTCTATGAAATAAATCAACACAAATATCTTTTATTATTTCCATGAGACCTGGAGCAATGACAAAGGAACAAGACGAAGTATCATATCTTAATACTTTTAAACAAAATCTAGCTCACATAAAATAAATTAATTAAATAAAATAGAATTAAATTGATCTAATCATATCAAATCAAATAGATAAATCAATAAGTAAGTAAATAATTAAATCTCAGGTTTATAAATTGTAATTAAAACTGATTTTATATTGCCATAGTAAATTATGATAAGGGAATTTTATGTCATAATTCACTACGTAAAGAATAACTAATTAATAATAACAATGACAATAATAGAGTAATACAATCCTCTTTTCTTTCTAGATGTATTAAATATTTTCGTGGTAATATTTATCAATCCGATAATCAAAAGTTATGTGGTAACGTTCGCATATATTTTACTTAAATACTGTGGCAATCAATCTATGACCATATCTGTTCTAACTATACTTCTTTCATTTCATTCCGTAAATAAAATAAAATAAATTATTAAAATTTCTAATGTTTATTTATTTTGTGCAAATCTTAAATACGTTTAATTATAAACGTGCGTTGTGATTTCATGCATTTTCATGTGTAGGAAAAACAACAACCAAGACACAAAGCTTACTAATAAAATTTTATAACATTTTATTAACATTATAACAAGTAACAATTTGTACATTATTTACAGCGGATATCCCTATCTACTTATTACAAACTCTTTTATTTCTACCCGTTGATGTCTTAACATTATTATTATCTAATTTTTATTTTACCCTTTTACCATTAATAATTACAAAAAAATATATTTCACAATATTATTATCTTCAGATACATGTTTTGAGCTTAGTTTAATACACAAAATTCTAGCTATTACAATTTTCTATTGACATTTATATCCTTATAATTTCAGGTTTATATTTCTATAAAATCTTTACTTTTATGTAAAATCATACAAAAATTACAAAATTCTAATTATATTCTTGTTAGTATGGAATCCTACAGAATTTAATCCTTATGACAATTTGATGTTCAGTTTTATCATCGATCATATAATAATTATCAGTCGAATTATTGATCCTATTCCTAGTTTTATATAGCAATTAACGTCATCCACACACCATGTACAAATACACATTTTTTTATTATACATTTTAAATCATTTCGCCACACAAAACATGCAATCTCTCCTCTTAAAATATCACGTACAATATTTTAAAATCTTATTCTTGCTTTAAAACTTAATTCTAAAGTTTTTTTTTTTCTTTATAAATTACATCATATGATTCTCCATCTTTTATAATACTGATACTTTCACTTTGGACTTATACAATTCTACTTTACTCTAGTAAACAACTATTCTTACATAACTAATATCTAGCTTCCTTTCTATCTTATGTATCATTTCTATAAAATTATCTCCCTGACGATGTATTTCCATGAAATCAAGATAGCGAAGATATAGATGTATTGGATCAAAATAAACAAGATATTATCCTTTATAAAACTTCAACAATCATGGCACAGTGAATTTATGGACGCCATAGAGGAGTGACTTTTATCTGTCTATCTGCCTCTAATATTGGAAGGATGCTAAAGCTATTTCTTCAGCTTCATCACATCAGAAAGTTTCAAAGATATGTAAAGACACTGTCCAGAATATATGTGCTCAGTTATAGGGCAAAGTTATCTATACTGAGGTCACACAAATTATTATGATCCCCATATTTCATTCCTTATATTTCAATAAAACATCCTCTTGGTTTCCTTTGATATCAGTACTCCCAAGTCACTATCTGACTGATTTCTTCAGATTCATCTCTACATTACATCGACAAATTCTTTGTCTATCTTGCTAATAATAATAAAATTCATTTTTAATATAACTATACAGCTATTCTTAAGAAAATTCTTTACTATACTTCTCGTACATTTCTATCTCTGTTGTTCTAAACTATTTGGATATTTTCAATATAAAATTCAAAAGAATCACATAATTAATATGTTACTTATTATTAATTATTTTAGATTATTTATTGCATGCACATTTTTAAAAGTTTTACTACTCTCTCAAATATATGTTTGATGTTGGATAAATGTGTACTTATAACTTTTAACATCGTTCATACCTCATTCATTAATAGATGACCTATAAAAAAAATTACATTACATATTACCAATAATATTAAAATTACCAACGATCTCTATCCTCTGGATCGTATTTGTAAACTTCTCCATTCCAGGACTTCTAGTAGGTGTTTAACATTTTCCATACACACATTTTATTTATTATTAATATTTCTCTCATTCCATTAGCTCATATTTTAATTATAACTATTATAAAATTTATGTTTATATGTTTCCCTAAGCTAATTCAAATTTTATACTTTAAATACAATAAAAAAAAATATTAAAATTATATTTACGATACATCTTTGTTGGATTCGCTTGGAAAATCGTTCCTTGCAAAGCTAAATAAAAAAATATACTTTATTTTCTTTAGTCACTTAATGTTCTATTTAAAATTTTAATTATGTTTATTAATTCTTCTTAGACGATGATCCTTAGTTTTCTTCATAATTTTCCCACTTATTCTTGATATCTCCTTTATATAGTCTGCTAATTTTTTCTTCTTTTCCCCCGCGCGCTTGGTTTTCCCTCGATGCATCTTGTACTTTATTTTATAAAATTCAATAAATTTTTCTTTATTTCCCTGGATCCGTTTCCTCCTTTAGTGATTAATTTTATATCTGTTTAAATAATATTTCTTCCATTTTAATATCTTTTTCCTTTTTCTATGATGAGATAAAATCTAGGTTCCTCTTAGTAAATTTATATAGCACTTTATATAGGACTATGACTTTTCTCCTACTTTTTACTTTTGGAAAATTATATTTTTAAATAATGTTTTCCTTTAATATATCATATTTTTCTTCCTCATTCACTTTATATTTACTTGAACATATACTATGATTTTTCTCATAGAGAAATATGACTTAGTTTTAAGTACTTATAAAACAAATGTTCGTCATAAGATTCTCTCAACAGTAAATATTTTCTTTCTTATATTTTCACACAGCGTCTTCTTTGTATTACTTTTCTTTTTTAGCGTTATAGGATTTAGTTTCTGGTTGAGCACGAATAACATAAAACTTATACAATTTTCACTCATTTTTCTTTCAATAATTATTTCAATTATTATTTTTGGTATTTCCATCTTTACTGTAGTATGAATGGTCAAATTTGAATAAATCCACTGGTAAGATCACGTAGAAATTAGCAAATCATCTTTCTGGATACAAGATTATATTATCTGTTAAAGACTAACTTTAGAATAATTATTAATTTATAAATTTAAACTACTTTTTCAGCTTTGATGTTACAAGCAATTCAAAAAGGTTACCGTCCTCTTCAACTTTCACATTCCGTCTCCCGCTTCTGTCTATCTTAGATTTTTTTCTTGCCAATTTAAATCCGTTGATTGGTCAATATTTGTTTTTTAGCGCGAACAATATTAGTCATTCTATTTTGGGATAATAAACTGTACTTTTAAATAAATATTTATGACGTAATGTCTGGAATATTATTTTAACTTAATATTATTAAATTAAATTATAGTTTGATAAACTTATTTTTTTTTTTGATCTTTAAAATAATTATTAAGACAATATATAACATTTTTAACTTTTAATTTTAATGATGGATGGCAATTATATCTAGTTTTAAATTCACAAACTTTATTATTATCTACCAAGTGTGTGTGTGCGTGAAGGCATTTAATATACGATCACGTGTCTATCAACTTTATAAAATAATTTCTTTTTTATTTATGTCTCGGTTTAAATCACCAAAACTAACGTACTTTATAAAATTTTGGAAAATAAATTGAAACTTATAGAACCAAATATAACTCTCACCATCCTAAAGTTTATTAATAAAAAATATATCCTATTAATTTTGACTAACTATAAAATTATATTTCATTTATTTAATCTATTAATTCTTAGACTATTATTTTAAATTTATTACAATAATTTTAGCTATCTATAGCTGTGTTATTTTGTATGGCCAGCTTTCACAACCATAAGCAATGATATTAACACTTTATTTAACTGTTTACTTTTAAAAATACTTTATTACACTATGATCTGTTAGGTATTTTAGCTTAAAATTGTATTACAAAACTATTATTACTTTTATATCACCTAAATATAACTTAAAATTTAAAATTTTTTTCACATTTGACCTTTCTACCTACCTATGACCTACAGACAAGGGCACAATATATATATAATACTTTTATTTACCATGCATCAAAAGACAAAACATTAATTATTTCTTCAATCACAACTGGGGTTTTAGATTTAACTTGAAATATAAGCATATAGGTTCAGAAATTAATTAAGTGAATCCCTTATTATTAAAAATAGAGATTGACTTAATTATTTTCTGGATCCCCTCCCAAAGGGATTGACTTAATTACTTTCGGAATCCCCATGCTTTCATTTCAAGGTAAATAAAAATATAATTGTTTTTTCAACCACAATTGGGGTTTTTAGGTTTAATTTGAAATAAAAATTAAATCAATCCCTTTAGGGAGAGAGTCCAAAAAGCAAATCTATTTTTTATAATAAGGGGTAGACTTAAATAATTTCTGAATCCCCCTGCTTTTATTTCAAGTTAACCAAACAGGATTTTCATATGAATTGCTTAATTTTTTCACTAATTTGCTTCCTAGTGAGAATTTTCACAAGCATTATACTGTAGTGTGTATTATTATTATTAAAAAAAAATTCAGTAGATGATAAGAAACTCAAAAATTTCCTCAAACAATAGAATTGACCCTTACCTCACAAATATCCCTATTGTATTATGACAGGTTTTTAACATCACCATTTTTACGACATTGTTTAAAGAAAATAGTTTGAATAACCAAAAATGTGTTTATTTGTGAATTTATTACAATTTTAAATATTTTTATACAATAATTTATACAATATTTATTAGAAATCAGAATATAAATTATCAATAACTTATTTTGAATGGAAATGCTTTATTTTCAAAAATAGAACATTATATTATCAGACAAAGCAATTATGACCTAAAGCTATTTAAAAGCTTAGCTTTTTATGTAAACAATTTAATTATAACAATGAGTATGAAAATATTGTAATTTTGCAATAAATACTGAAAAAATTAAACCTTTAAAGTGAATTTCATTAGATATAAGAGAAATAAATAAATAGTTGTTAAGATTTAAAAAAAAATCACAAATAATGAAGATTTTGTTGATTTTGTAAATATTTATAAAAGGAAATGTGAACATTTAAAATTTATTTCAGTAGTAAACAAAAATATCTATCAAATGAAGTCAAATTTATTATTTTCTGATAATAATAAGGTTTAATCTTAAATTTTATGTGGAACTATGGACATGAAATGAATCTCTAAACTGCATTTAAAAATATCCTAGCATTCACTTAAAAAATCAATTCATAATTACTCACTCCATTGCAGTGCTCTTAATGTTAACTGAGTTGGCTTTGATCCTTCACATCACACTTAACTGGTGGCTAACTGATTGCCAAATTCACTAATAAGTGAGAGGTTACTGCATTTGATACCATGGACCAGCATGATTCTTGCATGCATCTGGATTGTCCCAGTTTATAGTGTTGTGACCTTGGCTAGCTGGTTAACATCTTTTCTTCCAGGGCTTATTAATTCTCATGATGACATCAGGCTCAGCATAGAAGGCAAGGATTTCCAAGAAAATCTGATTTTTCTAGCCAGAAAACATTGTTAGATTCACTATTCTAGTTTTTATGTATTCTTCTCCTTCAACCGCTACTGCTTACTAATATCTCTTCTCTCTTTTTTCTTCTTTTCATGGTTTTATTTTTTACACACAACCTCTTCAATTTTTTTGATTTTCCCTTGTAATAAGATTTTCACTTCTGTGGTATTTTTAGAGATGGTAAACTATAAAAATGGCAAAAAAAATATTTTAATCTTTGTCTCTTAATTTATCAGGTGAATATTTAGTAAGATGAAATTAGGACTCATTCATAACAGTATAGGTATAAAAAATACTTGCACTAACATTTCATAACAGATCTTGATTTAACATTTAGATTTCCCCTCTCCCCATCTTTTTTCTCTCTTTATTCTTTTTCAAAGCATTAGTAATTAAGCAAGATTTTAAAACTTTTCAAATGTGCATAATTAAAATATATTTCTACTTGAATAATTATAAAAAAACTTTTAAATCATGATTATAAAGGAAGATAAGAACATTTCCGCCTCTTTTTTGATTAATGGATTAATGTATAAGATAGGTGCATACATTATACACTTTAATAATTTATTAAATTATAAATATAAGACAAATAAAATAAAAAATTTATTAAACTAAAACCAGTCAGTTCAAATAATAATACATTTCCATATGAGATGAAAAATACCATCTCAATATATTCCTTATGTATATATCATATTTAAAAAGACCTGGTTCATGATTAAAAAAGCTGTTTCTAGTAGTTATTTTTAGTAATGGAAAGTCATGGCACCTGCAGTGGAGAAAGAGTGAAACTCTTAATTTATTCCAGTTTTCATTACTCATTTCTCAGTAAAACGCTTACGTTTTTTATTTTCGCGTTTTATTAAAGCCCTCTATTAGGCGTGAGAAAAATGCATTCTTCTTTACTTCATGACATGTATTAAGTGAATACCTCAGTATCGTTAACTCAAGTTTCTTTCACCTTTCTTTACTAATGATTTGAATTGGTCGTTCTTACCCTATGCTATTGAGCCCAGGATAAAAAAAAAAATCAACATGAATATAACATTTTCATTTAAATCCATCAATTACTAAATCAAAATATGATTCTTTATTCTCATTTTAGAATCTACAACTTTGCAGTCTTCTAAGCTTACATTAAATTCTGATTCGACTAGATCGCTAGACATTATTCAGATGAGGGGGATCCTTTGCATAAATATATGAAAGACAGAATATCTGTCACATTACCCCTCACCAATTTTTGGGATGAAATTGCCTGGAAGTACGATTTCATTCCATATACTATACACATTATTTCTCAGTACTGCCTGGTTTTAGATATGCTGATGAATGGGTAAGGTGAGCTGGAAAAGTGAATACATGAACCATAGCCTCCAATGTCGGGACAAATAGATGGGCAAGCACAAACTACCAGTACACACCGCCTCATGACGTCACGAGAAAATATCTCATTTTTAAGCACTACCTCTCTTGTACCTAGAAGCATCATCCAACCAAGAATAGGAGCCAGAGAAAAAAAATCAATTTGGCATTCAGCCAACCCTGCTCAGCTCCAGTGAGTCTTAGGGGCTATCATTTGGTCTATCCATAAGACCAAGGCCTATCCATGAGACCTATATATACGCACTCCTGGACTACTCTTGAAGCACAACATCCAGGTCGGGATAGTGCCGAGCATATACTTCGGAGCATCATAACACAATGCATCCAAGCAGCTCTGCTCAATCATCCACCACCGGACCGCCATACAACCTTTTTATTACCTCAGTTGTAACAATTTTCTGATGAGCATGCTGTAGGAAGGAACTATCAATTGACATTCCTAATGCAGATGTTAATGGCACCTACAACAATATTTCCTGCTCATCAGAGGATGTAGTATAATAGAGACTGGGAACATCTAAACATTTATATGTTTGGTTTTCCAAACAGCGCCATTAGAGTTCTGTCTTACTACAACCTGACTGGCCTTGGTCTAGCTATGTCAGACGTAGCTCAGAGAACATGAGATTCTCATGAACCAGTGCCATAATTGGTGGGTGATGTGATAGATAAACAAAATAGAATTGGATAACTGGACAACCAATTTAGTTTTTAGTAACAAAAAAATTTATTAGATAACAATTAATTTGCAATTTCAACAATAGTTCATTAATTCCTCTATGAGAATAAACTTGTAAACATTCTGGTTTAGTAATAATTCATTTTGAATTCATTTAATAGTTCATTTTGACTTCACTTGAGAGAAGAAAATTATGAATATCCTAATTCAATGATAGTTCATTAATTCTTTTATGGGAAAAAGCTTGGGATTATTCTGATTTAACAATAATTCATTCCGAATCCATTTAATAGTTCATTTTGACTTCACTTGAGAGAAGAAAATTATGAATATCCTAATTCAATGATAGTTCATTAATTCTTTTATGGGAAAAAGCTTGGGATTATTCTGATTTAACAATAATTCATTCCGAATTCATTTAATAGTTCATTTTGACTTCACTTGAGAGAAGAAAATTATGAATATCCTAATTCAATGATAGTTCATTAATTCTTTTATGGGAAAAAGCTTGGGATTATTCTGATTTAACAATAATTCATTCCGAATCCATTTAATAGTTCATTTTGACTTCACTTGAGAGAAGAAAATTATGAATATCCTAATTCAATGATAGTTCATTAATTCTTTTATGGGAAAAATTTTGGTAGTAATTAAACATTTATGATTTATATAACATTTCGTTATCTTATCATTTGATAATTAAAACATTCATACTCTAGCCAAGTATGGAAGTATATTTTTACACATAATCTTTGTGACATTATAGTAAATTTAGAAGCAGATAAGTATTTATGATTTATAGAGTATCTTATCATTTGATAATTGAGGCATTTATATTTTCGCCAAATGTAGAAGCATATCCTCACACATAAACTTTATTACATTACAATGAGTTTAAAAGCAGTTAAATATTTATGATTTATAGAGTATTTATCATTTGATAATTGAGGCATTTATATTTTAGCCAAATGTAGAAGCATATCCTCACACATAAACTTTATTACATTACAATGAGTTTAAAAGCAGTTAAATATTTATGATTTATAGAGTATTTATCATTTGATAATTGAGGCATTTATATTTTAGCCAAATGTAGAAGCATATCCTCACACATAAACTTTATTACATTACAATGAGTTTAAAAGCAGTTAAATATTTATGATTTATAGAGTATTTATCATTTGATAATTGAGGCATTTATAGTTTATACAATAATTCATTCAAGGTAAGAACCTTATAAGCAGTCAAGCATTTATAATTCGGTCAAACATAAAAATATAATAAAGATGTCTTAATATTTATTGAACAAATTCTACGCAATTAGTTCGAAAATTCACTTTGTAATATTTGATTATTATGTTTTAGTATTTTATAAAAATTACCTTCCAGTTTTACGGTCCACTTTATTCAAACGAAGGCGGGTTATTTTATTAATGGAAAGTCATGGCACAGCGTGGAGAGAGTGAAGCTCTTAATTTATTCCAGTTTCATTATAATTTCTCTAGTAAAACTTTTTATTTTTATTTTCACGTTTTGTTAAAGCCCTCTGTGTAAGACGATAGAGAGAAAAAAAAAATTTCTTCTTTCTTCAACGACGTGTCTAATTTGAATACTGCCTCAGTTTAACTCAAGTATCTTTTTCTTTCTTTTTAATGATTGGATAATTAATTTCTTTTTTTTTTATTGAGACAGATAAAAAAAAAAAAAATAAGATGATATAACATTTCATTTAAATCCATCAATACTAAAAATCAAAAATATGATTTTATTTTTCATTTTTAACGAATCACAATTTTATTGCGTTTCCAATTAGACTGAATCACGCTAGACATTATTGAATGGGGGGGGGATCTTTTGCATAAATATATGAAAGACAGTATATCTGTCACATTACCCCTCACCAATTTTTGGGATGAAATCGCCTGGAAGTACGATTTCATTCCATATACTATACACATTATTTCTCAGTACTGCCTGGTTTTAGATATGCTGATGAATGAGTAAGATGAGCTGGAAAAGTGAATACATGAACCATAGCCTCCAATGTCGGGACAAATAGATGGGCAAGCACAAACTACCAGTACACACCGCCTCATGACGTCACGAGAAAATATCTCATTTTTAAGCACTACCTCTCTTGTACCTAGAAGCATCATCCAACCAAGAATAGGAGCCAGAGAAAAAAAAAATCAATTTGGCATTCAGCCAACCCTGCTCAGCTCCAGTGAGTCTTAGGGGCTATCATTTGGCCTATCCATGAGACCAAGGTCTATCCATGAGACCTATATATACGCACTGCTGGACTACTCTTGGAGCACAACATCCAGGTCGGGATAGTGCCGAGCATATACTTCGGAGCATCATAACACAATGCATCCAAGCAGCTCTGCTCAATCATCCACCATCTCAACATGAAAAACACAAGTTCATGCATCACTACATCACACTCACAAACTTTTTCCATCAGCTATCTCTATTTTATTCTGAATTATAACTGCAACCTGGTTTAGGAGACTGAGGATCATGATCAGTTCTCCTATAGTCCTCTTTTATATTATGAGGTGACATACTTCTGGATCGTCTCTTTGTTGAAAATTTATCATGTTCAACATTACTGTGGTGTCTTGCTTCTTCACTTCTGTATTCTCTTTGGAGATCCTTGTTACTGTTTGATCTTCTAATTATACGCGTCCGATATGGACCATGAACACCATCTGTGAATTTTCTCCTACTCCTCTTCCATGGTGGTATTTCATTTTTGCCATCTGTGAATTTTCTCCTGTTCCTCTTCCATGGTGGTATTTCATTTTTACATAAAAGTTTATTTTTAAATGGTTCTTCTGCCATAATAATTATTCTTTTAGTATTTATAAAAGTTTCTTGTTGCTTAATTTTTTTCACACTTATAAATCCTGAGTTTTCAGATTCCCTTTTGGTGTCTTTTCCTGCGTAAGCAACTATATTTTTAATAACTGTCTTTATATATTTTTTTTCTGTACTCAATTTTTGATTTGAGTTTATTAAGCTTTTGTTTATAATTTTTATATATGGCTGAGGACTAACACATTTTTCTTTCCATTTTATGGTTCCTTTCTCTATCTCCTTTACTATTTCATAGCATATATCAGACAATTTTTCTGAAACATTTTCTTTTATATTGGACAGTCCCTTTGTTATATTTTGATTATGTTCATTTTCATGTTTTTCATCTTCTTGAAGATCAGAAGATTTTAATTTTGCTTTATTAGATTCATTTTCATCCATTTGAAACTCTTTTACTGTATTTGATACAATTTCATTCTCAGCTTCTGTATATACTGTTTCTTTATTTTCAATTTTAGAGGTATATTCCACAATCAGAAGTTTTCCTGAAGGTAGACTGACAATTTCAAGATCACTCTTTGTAATTTCAATTTCTTCCTTTTTAACAATCTCAAATTTTACTTCATCAGTATTAGGGTATTCAATTTGTGATTCCTTTAAAATATCTTTGGTTGGAAATTCCAAAATCTCTTCCTCATCCAATTTTTTAGACTGAGTTATTTTTTTCATTAACTGGTTGAACTTTTCATTCTGTTTTTCCACTGCTTCTTTAATTCGTTTTTCTATTCTTTGGTTTGCTTCTATTGCTTGCTTGTTATATTCTTCTCTTTGTTTATCCCATTTTTGGTTATATTCTTCTCTTTGTTTATCCCATTTTTGGTTATATTCTTCTCTTTGTTTGATATCTTCTTCTCTTTGTTTATCTCTTTTCTTTTTATCTTCTTCTCTCCATTTGATATCTTCTTCTCTTTGTTTGTCCTCTTTTTTTCTTTGTTTCTCATCTTCTTCTATTCGTTCTTTGATCATATCGAATAGCTGCTTTAACATGGCTTTCTTTTCTGTTTCCTGAGTTTCTATGTTCACCATTTTCCCTTTGTTTTCTGACTTAGTAAGCTTCTCTCTCCATCCACACCATGACCCTACTCCATCTTCTTTGAAATGCCCGTTTCATTCATTATGCCATTCATTTTCGTTTTGCCTTTCTTTTAAACTTTTATTTCTTTATCCTTCCTGAACAACTTACATCACCACATCATATGCACTGTTCATATCACAGAATCGTGATCTGCTTATGCTTATTAGTAGGTTAGCTAGATCGGACTTCACAGTAAGGTGGCAATGTAATAAGTGCCTATGGTTAGGCTAGCTGAATAAAACCTCACAGTTGAAAGACAAATGTAACTGGAGAACTAAAAATAGTTTATCCAGGTAAAGCCCCACGTTGGGCGCCAAATGTAACCGGACCGCCATACAACCTTTTTATTACCTCAGTTGTAACAATTTTCTGATGAGCATGCTGTAGGAAGGAACTATCAATTGACATTCCTAATGCAGATGTTAATGGCACCTACAACAATATTTCCTGCTCATCAGAGGATGTAGTATAATAGAGACTGGGAACATCTAAACATTTATATGTTTGGTTTTCCAAACAGCGCCATTAGAGTTCTGTCTTACTACAACCTGACTGGCCTTGGTCTAGCTATGTCAGACGTAGCTCAGAGAACATGAGATTCTCATGAACCAGTGCCATAATTGGTGGGTGATGTGATAGATAAACAAAATAGAATTGGATAACTGGACAACCAATTTAATTTTTAGTAACAAAAAAATTTATTAGATAACAATTAATTTGCAATTTCAACAATAGTTCATTAATTCCTCTATGAGAATAAACTTGTAAACATTCTGGTTTAGTAATAATTCATTTTGAATTCATTTAATAGTTCATTTTGACTTCACTTGAGAGAAGAAAATTATGAATATCCTAATTCAATGATAGTTCATTAATTCTTTTATGGGAAAAAGCTTGGGATTATTCTGATTTAACAATAATTCATTCCGAATTCATTTAATAGTTCATTTTGACTTCACTTGAGAGAAGAAAATTATGAATATCCTAATTCAATGATAGTTCATTAATTCTTTTATGGGAAAAAGCTTGGGATTATTCTGATTTAACAATAATTCATTCCGAATTCATTTAATAGTTCATTTTGACTTCACTTGAGAGAAGAAAATTATGAATATCCTAATTCAATGATAGTTCATTAATTCTTTTATGGGAAAAAGCTTGGGATTATTCTGATTTAACAATAATTCATTCCGAATTCATTTAATAGTTCATTTTGACTTCACTTGAGAGAAGAAAATTATGAATATCCTAATTCAATGATAGTTCATTAATTCTTTTATGGGAAAAAATTTGGTAGTAATTAAACATTTATGATTTATATAACATTTCGTTATCTTATCATTTGATAATTAAAACATTCATACTCTAGCCAAGTATGGAAGTATATTTTTACACATAATCTTTGTGACATTATAGTAAATTTAGAAGCAGATAAGTATTTATGATTTATAGAGTATCTTATCATTTGATAATTGAGGCATTTATATTTTAGCCAAATGTAGAAGCATATCCTCACACATAAACTTTATTACATTACAATGAGTTTAAAAGCAGTTAAATATTTATGATTTATAGAGTATTTATCATTTGATAATTGAGGCATTTATATTTTAGCCAAATGTAGAAGCATATCCTCACACATAAACTTTATTACATTACAATGAGTTTAAAGGCAGTTAAATATTTATGATTTATAGAGTATTTATCATTTGATAATTGAGGCATTTATATTTTAGCCAAATGTAGAAGCATATCCTCACACATAAACTTTATTACATTACAATGAGTTTAAAAGCAGTTAAATATTTATGATTTATAGAGTATTTATCATTTGATAATTGAGGCATTTATATTTTAGCCAAATGTAGAAGCATATCCTCACACATAAACTTTATTACATTACAATGAGTTTAAAAGCAGTTAAATATTTATGATTTATAGAGTATTTATCATTTGATAATTGAGGCATTTATAGTTTATACAATAATTCATTCAAGGTAAGAACCTTATAAGCAGTCAAGCATTTATAATTCGGTCAAACATAAAAATATAATAAAGATGTCTTAATATTTATTGAACAAATTCTACGCAATTAGTTCGAAAATTCACTTTGTAATATTTGATTATTATGTTTTAGTATTTTATAAAAATTACCTTCCAGTTTTACGGTCCACTTTATTCAAACGAAGGCGGGTTATTTTATTAATGGAAAGTCATGGCACAGCGTGGAGAGAGTGAAGCTCTTAATTTATTCCAGTTTCATTATAATTTCTCTAGTAAAACTTTTTATTTTTATTTTCACGTTTTGTTAAAGCCCTCTGTGTAAGACGATAGAGAGAAAAAAAAAAATTTCTTCTTTCTTCAACGACGTGTCTAATTTGAATACTGCCTCAGTTTAACTCAAGTATCTTTTTCTTTCTTTTTAATGATTGGATAATTAATTTCTTTTTTTTTTTATTGAGACAGATAAAAAAAAAAAAAATAAGACGATATAACATTTTATTTAAATCCATCAATACTAAAAATCAAAAATATGATTTTATTTTTCATTTTTAACGAATCACAACTTTATTGCGTTTCCAATTAGACTGAATCACGCTAGACATTATTGAATGGGGGGGGGATCCTTTGCATAAATATATGACAGACAGTATATCTGTCACAATATATATCATTGTATGGAAAAGATTATTAACTTGATGCATATTTTGTTTCTTCATAAACATGTTTTATAGATTTCATATGAGTAACACTTTGTCATTTTATTAATGAAATTAATTTTTAGGATACAAAATATCTCTGCGATTTTTTTAGTAGTCTCTGTTACATCTAAGTCGTTAGTTTACTGTATTTTAAATGCAGTAAATCACAATAATAAATAGCAGTGCTCATTTTATACATCCTGGATAGGAGTTGTGATAAAATTTTAACAACACAATGGAAGCTGCTTAATAATCATTATTGGATGACACCATAAGTTAGTAGATACTAGCTCATATTTTCTTTATAAATAATTCCCTACAAAGGTCTCACCATAACTTGATATAAATACATTTAAAACATACTCTTATATATATATATATATATATATATATAAGAGTATGTTTTAAATATATATATATATATATGGAAGGAAATTAAGTCATACATCACATGACTTAATTTAATAAGCTTGTATTACAAATGTTATATAATGAGCATTAATAACTCTCAACAAGCTTTTCCTAATGTCCCTTTATCCCCAGATTGTTTTCTAGCTGTTGGATGTCATCTGTGATGGGCTAGGATATTCAGATATTAGATCTAAAAATACCATCACAAGTTCAGAATTTATATAATAGTTAAGTATTAAGTAGAAAATCTGAAATTTTTCAGATGTCTATATGTCTTCAAAATTTTGAAAACATATAGCTTTGAAGGCATATAGATGTGTGAAATTTTAAGATTTTCTACTTAATAGTTAACTATTAGATAAATGCTGGACATGAGCTGGAAAGCTATATGTTTTCAATGCTTTGAAGACATATAGATGTCTGAAAATTTCAGATTGTCTACTTAATAATTATTAAATAAATTCTTGACTTGAGCTGATAGTTTTAGAGCTAATGTCTGAATATCCTAGTGTTTCACTGAAAACACCCAACAGCTAAAAATTGGTCTGGGGATATAGGAAAATTTGGAAAAGCTAGTTAAGAGCTATTAACACTCATTATATATATATATATATATATATATATATATATATATATATATATATATATATATATATATATATATATATATATATATATATATATATATATATATATAAAGATTAATTGAAAGAAATATATACAAAATACAAGATACAAAAAAAGTAGTTGTGCATAAAATTACTTTATTATTTCAGTCAGAGAATTTCCTATAATCAATTTTTAAAAATGATAAGGATTTGTAGTAATGAGAAATTTTTTCAACAAAATAATAAGATTCTATATGATAGATTGGTGAATATGAGGTTTCCTAAAATGTTAGATAATGTAGTATAAAATCTTCAGGGATTGAAAGAAAGGAACTTCTTTTGCTTAAGAAGATCAAGAAACAGTT